>OY747126.1:32882369-34082369 GCA_963556465.1 Berberis vulgaris | reverse complement strand
TTAAAAAAGGATGGGCGTATGTAACAACTACCAAAGACGGTTGTCCCAACTGTAAGTGCTTATAATATTTGCAGAACAATCAATCAAATAACACAAATGACTTCCTCATTACCTGGTGATATCATAGACAAGCAAAGCACCAGCAGCACCTCTGTAGTAAGACCTAGTAATAGATCTGAAGGATTCTTTACCAGTCTGTAAGTTGCATTGGAATTCGAACATCATAAGAAACAGAATAGTATATCACATGACAGTACAAATAATTTGACTTTTCCAATCCATGAGCAATCAGAACAGACATGGTCAGTCATGGACTTGGATCACTGAAGCACCGCCCATCAAGGAAATTTCATCAACATTTAATTTCTCAGTCAACTGCATAGTAACGAGAGAAGAGAGCAAACATACCGTATCCCATATTTGCAACTTTATCGGCTTGTTGTCAATTGTGATCATCCTTGCCCCAAATTCCACACCAATGGTTAAGTCATGTACTGGTTGGAACCTCTTGTCGGTGAATTGCAGAAGAATACATAATTTCCCAACTCCTGAAAACACACAACAAAAGCATGTCAACACATAGTTCTTTCCTTTCTCGGGTATTTGACAAATAGTTCACTTCAATCAAACAAAGATTAAAACACATCCAACTGCAAGGTATCACAGGCTATTTCTCAAGCAAGAAACAACAATGTGCCCACATAAACAACATAAACAACTCACAGCATGAATATAGATCAAATTCAAAACCCATTTACAATTGCACGAAACATGAAAAAAAATCCTCCAATGAAAACTTCAAAGAAAAGAATCCTTCTATAAAATATGAAGGAAAAAATAGAAAATGGGAATAGAATGGATCAGATGAAGAATACCAGTGTCACCAATAATGATGTATTTGAAGAGGTAGGCATAAGACATCTTCGGATCGATTACTCCAACACCCAATTCTGTAATGAAGGGATACTCTTCTAATGAAAGAATGAAACCAGAGAGATCTAAGAAAAAAAAAAGGTTTTGTTCGAGAACAGAGCACCGAAACTAAAAAAAAGAGGCATAACAACAACAACAAGAGCAACTGTATTTAAGAGCAACAGCTACACACAATAAATACTGACAACATATATAAAATCACCAATGAAACTGAATTAGATCACAATTTCAGAGCTCTTGCTGTATTTAAAGATCCAAGTTGTACAACTCCATGTGGAACAATAGCTACAAGAGCAACTGTCTACATAACAAAGAAAAAATATTGCCTATGTTAACATTGTATTTGAACAGAAAGAGAGCAAATAATACGTTGGCAATTCATACTCAAAAATATAATACACAGATGCATGCAGGTTACATATGCACTGCAAGATGCTAAAAATTATGCTTTAATACCATATACACACACAAATGCATGTTTATGCATATTTGTGTCGAACTATGTACTCAATATACCATTACTCAGTTTCCATAGTAATATAAACAATCATACCTTGATCCTAGCTGAAAATTGAGCTTTCCATCCATCACAACACTATGAATCACCAAAACAAACAACCAAAGATAATTAATAATTAAAAGTTAAAACAAACATCGGCTCAAATTGCATCCATTAAATAGAGCAATCTTTACCTCTGATGATAACCAAGAATGAGAAGGACTATCAGCAAAGATCCATTGGTGTTTTCCAGTAACTGCAACCTTTCCAACAATCCTGCTCAACAAGGAATGATATGCTTAAAAGTTTTTGATTGTATACCAAAAATATAAACATACACATATCTTAGAACAATGCAAATAAACTTTGTATTATTTTCTCATTAACTGCATATAAGATAAATAAAAAGATGCAAAATGCAATAACCTTCATAAAAAGCTTGCAAATTTTACAACAAAGTAGTTGATTTAGAATGGAAAAATGTTCCCAAACATAATTTAAGTCTATAGATACTTGCACTTAAGCTCCAGCTAGTTACCTTAAAATGAACAATCACGTGCCCGTAGTGTATTTTACTCAGCTCCTCTTTTGCTGCCACCATTACATTGCTTCCAACATAGTTGTAACTATCAATCATCAAGTTCCACATGATTTTTACACCATACGAAGAAATCACCAACGTCCAAATCCCCCATCATGTCTCCTTTTGGATCACTCTTGTAAAGTTTCACCTCAGTCCTATATTTGAAGCATAAGGAAAGTCTGATCTCTATTGCAGGGTTCAATGAAACATGACAATCGCAAGAGAATCGATGGATAAAATCTACAACCTCTATTGCTATCGCAATGACATTCTTATGCCAATCACAAACTTTGTAAGTCCTTGACACTAAAGGAACAGGATTGCTTGGAGAAGGAAACCTCGCAACACCTTGAGAAGATGGTGGTAATGGAGATGGAGGTAATGGATTTTCTGGTTGCCTTGTCGATTGTGCACGGGATGAAGGTGTATCTTCAGTTCTTTGTGTCCCTCCTTGTGTTCCCTCACTTGTTGATGGTCTCACATAAGTTCCATTTTCAAGTCTCTCTCGTATCCATCTAACATTTTCTTCCAATCTATCATATTTTTTGCTAAATTTTTTTACTTCCAATGTTTTATCCAAAAGCAATGAACGAGCGGGAAGTGCAGCATCATACTTCCTTTTAGAGACGGTGGTTCCAACACAACAAGTACGTCCCCTTTCTTCTTGGCCAAACACTTGGCTTTGAGGATCATTATCAATAGTGAGGTCAGTGGTACCCTGGGTTGAAGATTCTTGCAAGGCGGTTTTTTTTGCTTTAACTTGTTCCTTCAAAAGAATGAAAAAATAAAATAAATCAGGACACAAATAATATTCAAACAACTACAAAGTAAATTAAGAATTGTGTATAAAAGACATCATTGGGCACATACCATATATAGTTCAGCACCATGCGTGGGTTTTCCATCCTTTCCCGTGTGACAAGCAATCCATATGTCAGTGCGTGTGACTGGTTTCCCATCAGGGTTCTTCTCAACCTATATACTTGAAAGATTAGTCTCAGCCTATATAGTTAAATGATTATTATTGTACTAGTAGCTAGAAACTCAATTACCATTTCATACTCTACTTCTGTAGCACTCTTTTGGCCACCCCCCCCCCCCCCCCCCCCCCCCCCATACATACTTTGAAGCCTTTTTGTTTTTTGCATTTTGGGCTCTAATTGCCTTCGCTTCAGGGGTGGCATAGCGAACAAACTCCTTCCAATCCTCCTCTCTTACACCATTTGGAACATGCTTCTCTTGTTCCTCAATGGTAGGATACTTATCCAAATAATTCTTCCTAAGATCTGCCTTGAACCTTCTATAATATTCAGGCATTTTCAAATGCACACTCTTTTTCACATAATTTGGAATGTCGTATTCACGCTGCAAATAAGCCATTGAGATATAAGTTGACAATAAAATAAGACATTATGAAAATCAATGATGTAAAATCTCACCTTGAGGCCATTGCACACATCCTCTTTGTAGTTGTCAGTAACATGGTGCCAACCCTTGAATTTGATGGGCACAAGGGTTTCAACAAGCTTTCCAATGTTTTTATTGAAATTTCTAGCACCAGGTCCAACTGCTAAACCATGGACATTGAACTGTATGGTCTTTTTAACTTCACTGTCATCATTTGTAGATGTAGTGACATCATTGGTGGAGAGATTGCCGCGAGTACTACCCATTTCTAAAGGAATTGTTGACATTTCTACACACAAAAAAATTAAAAGATTAACTTTAATCAAACACTCATGAAAATTAAAAGATTGAGAGTGACACTTTTACGAGGATAACCTCCATAGGAACCATACCATGAGGAGGCTATCTTCCCCTTAATCATCTCCCCTTGAGGCCCATGAATTTCTTGAAAAAAAAGATACTAAGGATGTAATAAAATGAATCTATTTTAGTTTTAGGAGGCAAACCAATAAAATGATGAATGTAATATTGTACTATACTCTGGAAATCTTATTAAAGTTGTTCTTAAGACATTATAAGTTGCATTTTATAAAAGCATTTAAAAATAATGGGAAAAAAATATATATGTTTCTATTATTGTTTGCTTGAAGTAAAGTCTACTAGGACTTGACTATTGAACGGGAAGCACCAGTCACTAAATGATGAAAAATCCACATACAAAGAAAAAAAAACCCTCATTGATTTGGACTCTGAATTAGATAAAGTAATAAAATCTCTTTATTAAAACGGAAATAACTCTCATCCTATAGATTGTCCATTTATATTTGTAGCTGAGAACCTGACTAATAACATGAATTCTTCCCTTTCAGAATTCAATGGTTAGACCATGCATCACTTCTAGCTGAAGAGACTCATAATCTTACTAAACTTCACTAGTTGCCAAGTAATGCTGGAGTTATTACATTGAGTGTAGGAATCTGCACTCTCCATGTTTTATCTTTTAGGAGATCTTTTGAGCAATTAAAGATAATAGTTTAAGCTTTCCAGCTTAAAAACCTCTCGGTCAAAATGCATTAAAAGTAAGCACGCAACTAGATGGAAAGCATAAGAAAATGAAAAACAAAAAACATTGAGAGTTCAAAAAAAATACCGAAACTGAAAGTAAGCACGCAACTAAATGGAAAGCATAAGAAAATGAAAAAACAAAAAACATTGAGAGTTCAAAGAAAATACCGAAACTGAAACCATATGTAGCCATCAATGCTTTGCTTACTATGATAATTCCAACGGAGAAAGCATAAGAAAATGAAAAACAAAAAACATTGATAGTTCACAGAAAATACAAAAACTGAAACCATATGTAGCCATCAATGCTTTGTTTACTATAATAATTCCAACAGAGCTAACAATATTGAACATCCATGAGGCTGCATCTAATGTTGCTTTCCTGTCAGCCTTGCTTGTAGTTGTTCTTAAGAATAAAAATCAAAAAATCATACTACATAGCACATGGAAAGCATAAAAAAGCTTTAGGGTCCTATGCAAAGAATCAGGGAATCAATAATCTTCTGTGGTTACACAGACTTGGGGTATTTCCCTTTGCACTTATAATTGCATTACATGCTAATGAAGAATAATATTCATTAGTAATACCACCCACATGAAAGATCCTTTCAGAAAACCAATTGATTCATCCAATCTAATACATGGGCTGACACACTCTAACTTTATCCTGGAACAAGGTGACCTGCTTTTCGGATATAATTATAGAATAACTCGAAACTTTGTTCTTTCTCTGAGATTTGCTTAACGTGCACAGTCACACATAATAGCCATTGTCAACCATCATAGTAGGTTTACTGTTTTAAACTAATTTATAAATTAGCAATGACTTACTTCTACTCTTAATCTATATTCCTGAGATGCTAACATGTAACCAGATATGAACCAAATATGTTATTACCTCCATCAGATCCAAACACCATAGCAAACTCAAACTCACACTTCATCTAATAGGGGATCATTTACCTGACGACACTGCACATTACAGCCACTATGATTATAATACAAGTGAACAGGGAACACGAATATTTCCTGGTTTCAAATTATATCAGGAATTTCATACAAAAATTAAAGATTCACAAAATTAAATTATATCAGGAATTTATCAGGCATACGGTTTTGAGCCCTAGAGATTCAAACCCTAATTTCAAAAAACCTCTAAATAAAACCTACAGATTCAAAAAACAATTCAGGAACCCTAATTTCAGGAACCCTAGAGATTCAAAACCTCTAAATAAAAAAAATCAAGATTCAGGAACCCTAATTTCATAAAAAAGAAAGCAGCGAGAGAGAGAGTACCTGTACGAGAGAATGGTTTGGAGGTTGCAGTCGCTGATCGATTTTGCAAATGGTTTGGAGGTTGAAGACGTCGAGTAAGGAGGGAAGACCAGGGAAGGAGGGGAGGAGGGAAGTCGAGGGAGGAGCAGGGAAGTCGAGGGAGGAGGGAAGGAGGGGAGGAGGGAAGTCAAGGGAGGGAGCAGGGAAGTCGAGTGGAGTGAGCAGGCGAGTGGAGTAGAGTCGAGGGAGGGAGCAGGGAAGGAGGAGCTTCGAGTGGAGTGGAGGGGAGCAGAGAGGGTCGATGTCGAGTGGAGTCGAGTGGAGGGAAGGTGGAAGTCGAGCGCCAAAATAGCCCGCCCAATTTTTTTCAGCTTTTTAGTGTAGCCACGGTTTTGAGCCGTTGCTCCTACTAGCCACGGTTTTGAGCTGTTGCTACTAATAGCCACGGTTTTGAACTGTGGCCAAAAAAAATTTTTGCAACGGTTATAGGCCGTTGGTCATTATAGCCACGATTTTTAGCCGTGGCAAATACACCAACGGTTCTAAGCCGTGGCAATTGTTTTAGCCACGGTTTTAGGCCGTTGCTAATTATAGCCACGGTTTTTGGCCGTGGCCAATAAACCAACGGTTTTCAGTCGTGGCCAGTTTTTTTTTACCCACGATTTTAAGCCGTTGGTCATTATAGCTACGGTTTTTTGCCGTGGCAAATAAACCAACGGTTTAAAACCGTGGCCATCTCGGCATAGCTAAACTGGCCTTTTGGTGACTGGGGACTCCTGTATTCAATTCAAAATTTTGGGGAACAATGCCTTTCATTGGACTGGAACCACCTAATTCAAAACTGCGGTTGTTCGGGTTGCCATAAAGTGTGAAATACCGATAGTAGAGTTCTAGTTTGTTTTCGTCTATAGCAATGAAATGCCTCAGAAATTCATGTGATTGCACATGCTTGGATTTTTCTAGTGCCTGCAAAACATTGATATAAAGAATAATAAAACAAAGAACATAAGGTACACTAGTATTGTTAGTTAGAACAGATGCAAGTAACCACAAGACCAAAACTAATAAAGCATGCCATGTGACCATGAAAGAGAGTAGTGGTGAAAGAAATTTAAATAAAAGCATAAAAACTAGCAAACAAAAGATAACAAGTGATGATACACCAAACCGTCCTTTAATCTGCATCGTACGCATGCCACAATGATCTCCTCTGTAGGACACAACGGGGCCGGATGCCACCAAATCTGACAAGTCCCAGACAACAATAAGCCCATATTGGCAGAATCCAAAAGGTTGGATCCAAGTTGCAACACCTTATTAAGCCCACACGTCATATGGTAAAGCCCAATACCCGTAAGTCTTAATCATGCAAGTATCTGGGGGATCTCCTAAGACAGGCAGGCCAACAACACATTGGATCCAACTAGGAAACATATCTCAGAGTATAAGTTGTGCATGGAAGCTTTTCAGCATGGACAATACTTTGGAAGGGAAATTTCTTCCATAGATCGAGGAGCACCAGTCGTGTAGGAAAACTCTTCTACATAGACGACTCCCAATAAGGAAAGGATCTACCGCAAGATCTCATTCCCTAAACTATGCCACCAAAGGCCTAGCGGAACGAGGACACTCATACTATAAATAAGACACAGGTTTGACAGATAAAGGTACGCTACATAACAAAATTTACAGCTTTAAGTTTTCCTCCAACCTTGTCTGACTTTAGCATCGGAGTGCCATTGGCCACCACAGTGGTAGTCCTTGGCTCACGTGCGTTCCCTGTGCAGGTTCAGGTCAATGTCAAAGGATAGCAAGAATCGACTACATCAGTTTGGCGCCATCCGTGGGGAATGATGAAGTTCCTTGAGAAAAAGAGTGATCTCACACTGCCTCACAGTACAAAGATATGATGACCACAAGATCTCGCAAAAATGGAGACATCACTGAGCCCTTGAATGCTCGTACTGCAAGAGCGCCACCAGTTCCTACAAATTCGACACCACAGGAGAAATAAGATCCGACCCCACACCGTTTGCAGCAGTGGCGAACCCAAAATTGTATCTACTGTCAACCTAGATGGAGCAAATTGCACAAGCGTTGGAGATTTTTATCTAGCAGAACCCTCCACCCGCGGAAGGAGAACGGGAACAGCGAAGAGCCCCGTCCTAAGAAAACTCAAGGGAAGTCGTTCAGGATAGTCGTGGTGCCCCTGCAGATTCCCAATGGACTAAAGGTGGGGACCCAACATTTAGGGATGATGGACAGGTCTCCTAGAATCCCATCAGACTGGGGGCCACATATTCTGATTTACTGTTCAACCTCACTGTCTCGTCGTTCATGGATAATATCATGAACAGGCCTATGCCTAAGAAATTCACTCGGCCGAAGCTGGAGTTCTATGACGGGACGACAGACTCGTCCAATCACTTGCGCCACTACACTAAAAAAGGATCTGAAGCAATAATGTGTTGGTCATTCCCTACCAGCCTGAAAAAGTCAGTGCTGACCGGGTTCCACAGCCTCTCTCCGACATCCATCGACTCATTTCGAAAATTGGCAAAATCCTTCCTTACAGGCTTCATTGGCAGCCAATGAATCATGAAGGCCTGCATTATCTGCTAACTCTTAGATAAAACCCTAGCGAAACGTTACGAGAATACGTTACATGCTTTAATGATGAGTTGACTCTAATCAATGGTAATAGTAGCGACACTACAGTCACAACCTTCTCCTCAGGTCTAAAGAGGTGCAAGTTCTATGATTTCCTCACCCTGAACCCTCCAACTGATATGTCAAACTTACTGAAGAACGCCCAAAGGTACATCAGTCTCGATGAGATGTTGGCCGCCAAAAGGGAGGTGGAGTCCGAAAAGAAACCCTCTACATCCAGAGACAAAAAAAGGAAATGTAATGATAGCAAGCCTGACTCTAGCCGAGCAAGGAAAATTAAGGCCTCCGGCTACGTTGATGCTAAGTCCATGACTCCCCTCAACTCCAGTCTGTCCGATGTCCTGAACTCTGTCAAGAATTGGAGGAGCTGAAGTGGCCCGCCAAATAGCGAGGAGACCAATCCCGGCGTGATAACAACAAATATTGCTCCTTCACAAGGATAGAAGCCACAACACTGAGAACTATAAGAGTCACAAGAATTAGATATAGTACTGGATCCTGAAAGGGGAGCTCGGGGAGTTCGTAAGCCTAGAGAATAGGTAGGAGAGGGAAAATGAAAGATAAGATTTCGTTAAGGAGATAGAAAAAAATATTATGGCATTATAAACATGCTTCTTGGAGTCGGCTCTAAAGGCGAGAAATCAAACAAGTTTCGCAAGAGGATGCTTCTCAAAATGCGGATGCAACCTACCTGCGAAGACATACAAGTGTAGTACGCAAGTATTCAAAGCCCCATCCCATCGCTAACATTCACGAACGTGAACCTTCAGGTTGTTCATTCTCTCCACAATGACGCTCTGGTCATCTCGGTCCTAGTTTCAAAGTGGGAAGTGAAAAAGCCTTGGTGGACACAGGAAGCTCTTTAAATGTCTTGTTTCTCAATGCTTTTCGCAACATACAACTCAAGGAGGCGGACTTTACACCCGCCAATTATTCCATGATCAAGTTTAGCGGAGATAAATGTTTCCCTATTGGGAGGATCAACTTAATGGTAGTGGCAGGAGAGCTGCAGTTACGAAAGTACCTTGTCCAGGAGTTCATGGTGGTCGATGCTCTGTCTGCTTACAACGTCATCCTAGGGATGCTTTGGCTTCACCATATGGAAGCATGAGTTTATACTTTGCGCCAATGCATCAAGTACACAGCCAATGAAGCCCAAGGAACTATACGTGGAGATCAACCTTCAGCGAGAGACTACTACTACGCAGTGCTGAAGCAACCGGATTGCTAGCAAATGCAGCCCGGGCCCGCGAAATAGATACATCAGACACCGGGCCCAGAAAAGGAGGGATCGCCCCTTGTGACAAAACTCCGACAACCAAGGCTCAACTATCCGGTGAGCCGGAATTTAATACTGAAAATAAAATCTAGCCTAGCACAAAGCTAAGTATTAACACTTCAGTAATCAAACACCCTTTAGTAACTTCGCAATAATGGGGATACCTGATGGTCTTCTAAAAGAGCTACATAGTAATAGCCAAGACCGTGCACATTTATTTTAGGGCCAGATTAGCTTAGTTTTTGTTTGGAATTGAACTATCTTATTGCTTTGAATTCTTTTGTTTTTTGTCTTTTTGTTTTTCAGTTTAGGAGAATTGTTTGCACAAGACGAATTCAAGGAATAAAATGGAATTTATTGATTGCAATGAAAGTTATTTCAAAGCTTGCCCTTCTGACTAGTACAACTGTTTATACACAAGTATCTAAGTTCGATGCAAGTATTTATCTGTTCCAATGCACATCAAGAATTCTTTCCACCGATCTGTCTACGGGAAATGATTTGAAAATGATACAAATGTACTTGAAGAAAGCTCCAACTACAAGCATAATTCTTTGCTACACCAATCTGCCTCGTGAAGAGGAACAAAAGGAAGTAGAAGAAGGCTGATGAGAATGTCCCCCGAGCGAAGGATGAATGGGGTGATGCAGAATTATCACCCCATGCCATGGTCGCCAAAGCTTTACTCCACCTACCTATCTTCCAGCTATGGTGTCACGCGTGAAGCCCAGTAGGGACAGTAGGGGCAAGCCACCCAATGTTGGCTGTGGGTGTTATCTCTGAGATCGAATGGCGCGAGACGCCATCGGAGCACAGGAAGACGGAAGACAAACTTGACCTCAGAGAAGGGGTCAATACTTCTTCTACGAAATGTAAACAGAAATTATAAGGTCCCATGGAACCAATAGGATGCTCACCCAGACCAGGTGGCATCACATAAAAGTGGGTCTTCTCAAGAGTCATCGACGCAAACGCCAGAACATTCAAAGACTCCAACAATGAAGATCTCCCTTTAGCCTTTGGAGAACCCAAAACATATTTTTGAAGGGATGCATTTCAAAAATTCTCTAGAGAATCCATGGCAACGCTTGAAAGGGTAAACTCCAACCTATATATAGGCGCGACGACTTACAGAACGAGGCCAATCAATAGTTATGACAACATTAAATGTTGTACGGGAAATAAGGAAACGACGGTTCCAATTGCAGCTGCATTAGTCCATATTCATCAAAGTAATGGCGCTGCACTCAGCCCCATTAAATGAAGGGGAGTAATCGACACTGAATCGTCTCGCAATCTACGTCGTACACTTGGCATGCTAATCTTTATAACATGGTCCCCAATGAATGGGCCCAAACACGTACCCCGCCAGATCCAGCCCACTACAGTACGAAGGCCTAAAGTGTTCATGCAACGCCTGTAGAGATATTATTAATAAAACCCAAGGTATCTGCTTTATCATCTATTGTTCATTGAACCTGGATAAACTCAGGCAAGTCAATTTTTATGGCAATCCAACTTCAAAATCAAGGCTTAGTAAGTTCCTACTGATGGCGATGGCTTCTGATCTGCTCTAACCCTAGTCCACAAAAAGCGGATGACGAGGGCGTAGAAAGTAGGAGCTTTGTCAGCGCTCTAACGCTTGACCACGATGGCTTGTCAGAGATCATTGTCCAACTACAAATAATGGTTGCCGAAGGTAACCAAAGCTTAGTCGGTTTCAACCAATGATGACAGCTTCTAGTCTGCTCTAACACCTAGTCCGCTGAAAGAGGATGACCATGGCTTAGAGAGTGCAGGCTTAGTCAGTGCTCTAATGCGTGATCGAGATGGCGCGCGAGGGACTATTGTCAAATTATTGATAATTGTCACCGAACCTAACTAAAGCTTAGTCAATGACGACTGATTACGATAGCTTTTGGTCCACTCTAATCCGAGTCCGCCAATAGCAGATGATAACGAGTTAGAAAGTGGGAGTCTAGTCAGCACTCTCGACATCTAATTAAGATGGCTGGCTAGAGGTCACAGTCCTTTCGTAGACTATTATCATCGAACCCGACCAAAGTTTAGTCAGTAAGTAGCTAATGGAGATAGCTTCTAGTCTACTCTAATCCTAGTCCGCTGCGCACGGATTACGATGGCTTAGAAATTGCGAGTCTAATCAGCACTCATGCAGCCTGATGATGATGGCTTGCCAGGGATCATTGGCCAACTACAAACAATGATCACCGAACCCTATAGCTCTAACACCTAGTCCACCGAGCGCGGATGACGATGGGTTGGAAAGTGGGTGTGTAGTCAGTGCTCATTTAACCTGATGACGATGGCTTACCAGGGATCATTAACCTACTATAGACAATGATCGCCAAACCTGACCAAAGTTTAGTAGTTATAACTGATGAAAACTACTTCTGGTCTCCCTTACATCCTAGTCTGCCATCAACAAACATAAACGATTTGAAACGAAATAGTCTAATTAAATCCAAGTGCACGACCACAATCTGACCAGTTTGCTTATAGTAGCAACGAAATTTGCTGGCCGGATCCATAGCCTGGCTTGCATAAAACGGAACTCCCATCAGCGGACCAAGTATACGACTTTCAGACTCGACACAAACGCAGTAAGACAAAGCAGATAAAAGCTAATAGGGAAAGTCAAAGAATGCATAATGTTGTTTAATGTGCTATCTCTCATTGACAAAGTCAAAATTACAAAGTTCACTCCCAAATGGGAGAAAGTTCAAATACTACAGAGCTTGATTTGGCAGGAGAGGAGGTAGGAAATACGTTCGTACATGTCGTCATTTAGACGCCCGAACTTCATCGTTTTCTCCTTCTGGTTGATCATCTTCTTCTTCTTCTTATTGGCCAGAGGTTTCCCCAAACTCTGCATCAGACTACTCTTTATAGCAAGAGAGGTCCCATTCAAGGTGTTCCTCCTTCATTAGGTGCAACAGCTCCAGATGCCCATGCACAACTCTGTTGAACTCGAACGTGCCCTGGGTTTTCAAAAGTTTTTTCTCACGCACCTTCGACTCAACAAACTCCTGTTCTAACCATTCCAACTCGCTTGACAACATATCAGTCCTGGTCTGCTCGGAACTCAAGTTGTGCTTCGTGGCACTTAGTTCATGTTGCGCCAAAAGGAGCTGCTATTCTGTTGCCTGCAAACTCTTGGCATTTGAGTAATCCTCAGCCTCTAGCTGTTGGCATCAGGTAGCCCACTCGGATTCCTATATGGCATTCTCAACATTAAGAGCATGCAACTTAGCCCACACCTTGGCCGCTACCTCTTGAGCAGAACGTAAGTCACGACCTGAACCTATCCCTCACGGACATTGTCTCAGCCAGCTCGGACTCAAGCATTTCCAAACGAATCCTCTAAACCTCTGATTTTGTCTTCCAGGCCTCCTGAACAGTAGACAATTGGGCATGCCTCCCTTCTACAAGCTGCTTCTTCAGTAACTCAATTTCACAGAAAGCACCGGAGTTAGAATTTTGCAAGTTCGCAAAGACTCGTTCCATGGTATACACCCTCTCATGAGTAGCTTCAACCTCCGTCCAAGCAACGACAACTTGGTTCAGGTATGACATTCCTATTACAAGATGTTTTTGCCCCTTATCCATACGCCTTCCCAACGTCATTCCTTCGGGTTTCAGAGCACATATCGCCAGCCCGTCATTCAACCTGCTAATATGCTTCCTAGAAGCATGAGAAATGGCAACCTCCTGGTGCCAAGCTTGGTTACTCATCTTCACAACGACTGTAGCAAACAAACTGATATGCGCATCCGAATGAAGGTCATTCGGGATCTAAATCACTCCAGTACCACCATTTACTATTTTCACAAAATAAGGGCCCTTATCCATAACTTTCCTCTTACTTGCAGCGATCAGCTCCTTTTCACGAGTCGGCTTGGAATTAGTCGAGGGGAAAAAAGGAAGTGACTTATCTATTGGACTCGTCACCACCTCAATATGAGGATGGGAGAGAGACGGAGGATAGTACAACGACGTTGAGGAGACATTTTACCATAAAGTCGATGGTCGGGAGACTCTTCAGCAATTCTAGGAGAGTCGCGGTCCAAAGAGAGGTGGTACGCAAAGTCATTCAAAGATAAAGGATGAGCCAGTCCCGCATCAGATGAGGCTTTCATTCCCACCAACAACATCATTTTGTTCAAAACATCTACCTGCTCTGTGCTAAGCTTTGTTACATCATCAACCCCTACCATCTGCAGATACACCCTCTCCAAATCGGGAAGGGAAATAAAGGCCTTTGCCTGATCATCATGCCCCTTGGACACAACGGTCTCCGCTCCAGTGGATAATCAAGAACCAACCCCACAGCATGGCATCCCACTGAAGGGGCCAAATGCTCATTATCGTGCTTAGTAGTAGCATGAGGCTTCTTGGAATGCGTATTAATATAAAGTGTTTCATTCAGTTCTACCCTTCTTAACGGGCTCGGAACCTTGACTCTCAGAAGCTTCTTCGAAGAAGAAGAAGGTTCCCCTTCAGACTTAGACTTTGAAACTCTGAAAAGAGTGGGAGCAACATTCCAATGTGTCCACAGTCTGGTATGCTTGATGTTAGAAGATTGGACAACATCTTCTACCCGCACTCGGGGCATATCAAGAAATTTGTCTAAGACCGCCTTATCCTCAGAAGAAAGAGGCGTAGACGAGAACCTCCCTTCATAATACACAAACAACATTTCAATATATGATTAACACTTGAAGAATCAAGTACGGAACCGAAACTTACTCAGTGACCGCAACTCTCACTCAACCCGACGACCAACCAACTCAAAATACTCCAAGTCCTCAGAGACCAGAAAACAATATTTCTGCCAGAACTTGAAGTCATCAGGTATATTTCTAAAATAGTCCGGCGATGTCAACATGCACACAACATGCTCATTTATCCGAGGAGAGGTAAGTAGTTGAATAACCCTACGAGACACTCAGACACCAGCGTCCTTCGCCCTAATCGGAATGGCAATCACCGTCATGTACCCTTTCGACACCAGTTGATTGAGCGCAATGCTAAGGTAGGCCAAGAAGCTTCAAATTTCCTTGATAACGGGAAAGCGGATGACCAATTGGAGCAACCTCGATGCAAATAGATAAATCCTTCCGGGGGAAAAGGCGGCGTCTGATCGGCGTCCAATGTGCAGAGCACCAGATCATCAGGGATATCATACGTCTCACAAAAACTTTCCAGATTCGACTTAGAAATTGAAATATCCTTGAAGAACTTACGACCCTTAGCAAACAACCCATCAGAAAGCTGATTCTAGTGCGCCATTGACAAACGTACAAACATTCAATCACGAAAGTTGAGTAAAGTCAAATGCATGGAAAGTGAAGTGACAAAGTAAAGTCTCCAAGATCAAAGAGTAAATAAACTTTGCAAAAGAAGGGATCTATATAAGGAGAAGGATTTTCGCCTTTTCTCGAGCAGATGCACGTTGATTTAATGAAGCGCACCGCTTAAAGAAACGATTCAGACTCAGCCAATCATGATCGCCCAGGCCCTCTACGACATGAATTGATAAACTGATAAACAGGCCCACCAACTCGGCAGGAGTTGTTGATGATACACCAAACCATCTTTTAATCTGCACCGCACGCGTGCCACAATGATCTCGTCAGCAGAACACAGCAGGCCCGGATGCCCACCAAACTGCAAGGCCCAAAAAAAAATAAGCCCATATTAGCATAATCCAAAAGGTTGGATCCAAGTTGCAATGCCCTATTAAACCCACATGTCTAATACCCAATACCCATAAAACCTGATCAGGTAAGTATCTGGAGAATCTCCTAAGACGGGTAGGCCAACAACACATTGGATCCGACTATATTAGAGTATAAGTCATGCATGGAAAACACTCTGAAAGGGAAACTTCTCCCACAAATCTAGGAGCACAAATCGTGTAGGGAAACTCTCTTACATAGACGACTCCCAACTAGGAAAGGATCTCTAGCAAGATCTCTTTCCCTAAACTATGCCACCAAAGGTCTAGCCGAACGAGAACTTTCGCACTATAAATAAGACACAGGTTTGGTAGAGAAAGGTACGCTACAATACCCAATTTACAGCTTTAAGCTTTCTTCCTGCCTTGTCTGACTTTAGCATCGGAGTGCCATTCGCCACCACAATGGTGGTCCTTATCTCACGTGCGTTCCTTGTGAAAGTTCATGTCAAGGTCAAAGGAGAGCAGGAATCGACTACATCAACAAGTATATTCTTATTTTTAGTTTTGCACAAGTGGGATTGTACGAGATTTCCTATTCTTATAATGTAATTGAGCAACATAAACGAAAACAAATATAGGCGGCCAACAAAAACTGATTTATCCTTGGGTCTATTAGATTACAACATTTCCCTGGAACAAAACGCCTCAACACATATCAAAAGCATGTTGTCCAGAAACTTTTTTCCCTAAGCCACGTCTTCCTAGAAACCCACAATTTAGTAAAATCATCTCCGATGGTAGGTACTGCAAAAGCAGAGTTTTTCCATTAGAAACCCAAAAACCATCTCCAATAGGTAGCCTAACAACGTACTTGCACAATTTGTCAATCAGCTGGTGTATACCACCGACGAGAGGGCAGTACTCGTAGCTTGTGAATTTTAACAGTGATAGACCTTTCTTCTATTTGAATCTTATACGTTTTCATCTGCTTTTGTTCATATATATTTGTTTGAAACCTACATTTAGACCATCTCCATTTTCTAGTCTGCAGCTGCAAAATGCATTCTTCTCTTACTATAAAATTGGTTGTTAGCATCTCATGCATGGAAGTGAATTTAGAGAAATATAAGAAATCAAATCTAGGAGTTGAATAAAGAATACATAGTAAAAAAAAGAAACTGGAAGACATACCATTTTCTTCGACAATGTATCTACAGGTGACATTACTTTAGGTAGAACATAATTCTTTCCTCGATAAATGATTATTGTGTCATCCCAATTATGTGGATTGGGGTTCCACCACTAAGTCTAGCTATCTCCTTTGCATACTCATGTACGTGACCTGGTTTACAAGATTTGCAGATAACTTTAACAGTTTCATGCCTCTTCCAGTGCTGATGCATATTAAGATTAACCCTACCAAAGAGCCCTCTTCTGCCAACTAGCACAGCTGGATCTTTTCTGAGCCATCTTTCATCTAGAAACACTCCTCGCCAATTAAATTTTCTCGTTCAGCCACAGGCCCTTGAACCTTAAGAACTTCATACATCTTTAGTTTTTCAATCAATAAGGCATCCTTAATTTTGGCTTGCAATGAGAAGTTAATGGTACTGTCATTAGCTAAGTTTACGTTCATTTATACTCTAAAGAAGATTGAGTAAACAACATTTGATCACATCCTACCAATGCCTAATGTGAAGATGGTATTGATGTAGGCACGCTCGGCACGTGCGCGAACCTTGGTTTACTATACATAGCAACGATATTGTCCCCAACTTAAACAACACCTATCAGGCCTTCCATCTGGGCCTAGGTGGGGTTGGGTTTTCCCAAAAAGCCTCGTTGCTATTAGGTAGTGGACAAAGATGCATGCATGTGCCGAGCGCGCCAACAAGTGGTATCAGAGCGCCAATTGGTTGGTGTTTGTGCTTTGAATGTGTCAAATAAAATTGATGAAAGAGTTTCTTCATCGCGGGATGATGGCTATGTGAAATTCTATCGGTTTGACATTGTTTGATTCAATGGTAGGAACAATTTTAAAGCTTGGCAGATGGATTGTAAAGATATTCAGGTTAGTTTGGATCAGACTGATGCACTAGATGAGAAAAAGAAACCATCATCAGATAAGGAGACGGTTGAGGTTATTGAGAAGTGGAGTAAAATGGATCAGAAATCATGTAGTACGAGTCGTTTGTGTCTTTTTCGCAATGTGGCTTACAACTTCACTGATGAGATGATGACTCAGGGTATTTGGAATAAGCTTCAAGCTATGTATCTTTAGAATGATCAGATAAGTGTGATTTACATACAGAAGAAGCTTTTCACCTTCAGGTTGCAGCCAGGTAAACTCATGACTGATCACATAAATGAATTTGAATGTTTATACTTAGATTGTGTTAGCTTGGGAGCTAAATTTGAAGATAGTAAATAAACATTATTCTTGCTAATTTCTTTGTTACCAGAATGGGAAGCGTTTGTTGATCAGATGACAACACTAAAGAAAGAAAAATTTGTGTATAGTGATATTGTTCAAGCTGTACTTGAAAAGGCTTCCAGAAAGATTGCTTCGAATGAGGAGGTTCAAGCACATGGTCTTTCGGTACACAAGTGAAAGAAATTACAAGTGGAACAACTACAGAAGGAACCGATCTAAATCAAAAGGTAGAGATATGTCTAACGTTAAATGTTACAAATGTAAGCGCAAGGGCCATAACAAGCAAGATAATGAGAGTAAGGGGATAGTGAATGTTGTTGAGACACGATGTGGTAGAGGATATTCTAATCGAGGTGACTTAGCACATGCACTGATGAAAAATTCTTATGACCATTTGTATGACAGTTAAATGTTGGATACGGGAGCTTCATATCATGTGTCCCGTAAGAGAATGGTTCAATACTTAATGAGGTTAAGGTCATTTCACTTAAAATGGGTGGCTCTCAACCTTGCAAGACAATGGGTGTTGGTACAATCAAAATATAGTTGGCAGATGGGTCATGTAGACAACTTACCGAGGTAAGTCATGTTCCAGCTCTTTCAAAGTGGTTGATTTCTCTTGGGTGTTTGAAGCTCAGGGCCACAAGTATATTGGTGAGAATGGGTACTGCAGTGTTTACTTTGGTGACAGGTTGCTTATGACAGCGATTAGGCATGCAAATTTTTATTTCCTTTAAGGCAGTGTAGTTTAAGGTGGAGCTATGGTTTCTATAGTTGTTGATGAGAAAAGCTTGACTCTCACACAATTACGGCACGTACAATTAGGGAATATAGGTGAGAGTGGACTAAGAACCTTAAGCAAGCGAGGCTTGCTTGGCGGTGATAAAATGGCAAAGCTGGATTTATGTGAACATTGCACTATAGGAAGCAGTGCAGAGTCAGTTTTGGTGATGCTAGTCATAGCAGCATGGGAATTGTAGATTACATCCTCACTGATGTTTGGGGACCCTCTAGAGTCTCATCCAAGGAGATTCTAGGTATTTTGTATCTTTTATCGATGACTTCAGCTGGAGAGTATGGGTGTATACCATGTAACATATAAATTAAGTCACTTATATCTTCAAGAAGTGGAAAACTATGATTGAGAAACAAACTGGAAGGGTGATCAAAGTAGTAAGATCTGACAATGGCGGTGAGTATACAGAGGATCCCTTGAAGAAATTTTGTTTGGACCATGGCATTAGAACACACTTTATAGTGAAGTAAACACCACAGCAGAATGGGGTAGTAGAGTCGATGAAACGTACTCTGTTAAAGAGAGCACGGTGCATGTTGTCCAATGTAGGTTTGGGCTGAAGTAGTAAACACAGCGTGCTATCTCATTGATCGTTCTCCTTCATCTGCTATTGAGTCTAAGATTCATATGGAGGTATGGTCTGGTATTTCTTCATATTATTCTAACTTAAAAGTATTTGGTTGTCCAGGATATTTCATGTTAAGGAGGATAAAATTGGAGTAAGGGCCAGGAAAGCTATTTTTCTTGGTTATCTAGATAATGTGAAAGGGTATAGATTATGGAGCCCTGACTTGTAGAAGCTTGTGATCAGTCGAGATGTGAAGTTCCAAGAGGAGGCTTTGTTACAGGCAAAGTGTGAGAGATACAGAGGGGTGATAGCTATGATGAAGATTTGAATGCTAGAGATTCTTTGCAGGTGAAGCTTGGAGCTTCTAGATCTCATACAGTGCATGATGTTCCTTCTACTGAGGGAAAAGGTGATACAGATATGACGCTTGATGAGACAGTGGTAGAAAATGAGGTTTCTACTGATGGGGACATGGATCCTACACAACAACAGTTTCAACAGTTACAAACACCGTCTTTAGTAGCAGGCAGAGAACCTAGAGTCAGACGTGCAGCGCCACTTATATTTGGCTATGAGGATGGCGCATCTTGCGCATTCTAAGTTCTTAACAGGCATGATGATGTTCCTACCACATATACGCAGGCTTTGCGAAGTGTTCACAAAGAGGAGTGGAAGGAGGCTTTGGATGGGAAATGTTATCTCTTATGAAGAATCATACATGAGAGCTTGTGACACTCCCTAAAGGGAAGAGGCCGATTGGGTGTAAGTGTGTTTTCATAGTGAAAGACGCAATTATAGATTCCAAGGGTACTTGTACATGTATACAATAGAAAGCAAGATTGGTGGCTAAAGAATATGCACAGCTAGAAGGTGTGGACTACAATGAAGTATTCTCTCCGGTGGTAAAAACACACTTATATCCGAGTCATTTTGGCTTTAGCAACACAGTTTTACTTAGAGCTCAAGTAACTTGATGTCAAGACTGCTTTATTGTATGGAGATTTGGAGGAGGACATATACATGTCTCAGCCCAACGGATATGTTGTTCTTAGTAAGGAAGAAAATGTATGCAAACTGAATAAGTCACTGTATGGGTTGAAGCAATCTTCGAGGCAGTGGTACAAGAGGTTTGACACTTTTATGATTGAGCAGGGATATGCGAGGAGTCAGTATGATCCTTGCATATTCACACAGAAGCTCAAGGATGGTCATTCGTGTTTCCCTTACTTTATGTTGATGGCATGCTCATTGCTGGGAAGAGCATCGAAGAAATTGATAAATTGAAGTTGAAACTTAGCATGGAGTTTGAGATGAAAGATCTTGCTTAAGCGAAGAAAATACTTGGGATGGAGATAGTAAGAGATAGGAAGAAGGGCAGACTGACATTGTCACGGAGACTATACTTAGAAAAGGTTATTCATCATTTGACATGGATATGTCCAAGCCGGTAACTACTCCTTTGGCTGCTCACTTTAAGCTCTCGGATAAGTTGTCTCCTAACAAAAAGGATGAGAGGGAATACATGTCACAGATTCCCTATGCTGGTACAGTTGGTAGTCTTATGTTTTCCATGATCTGCACACGTCCGAATATCGCTCATACAGTCAGTCTGGTTAGTAGGTTTATGTCAAACCCGGGAAAACAACAATGGCAGGCAATGAAGTGGATATTGAGATATCTTCGGGATACGCTGGATGTTGGTTTAGTATATGAGAGAGGAGATGTGTCAAATATGATCTGAGGTTATGTATATTCGAATTATGCTGGTGATCTTTACAAGCACCGATCGGCTACAGGTTATTGATGGGTCCAGTGAGTTGGAAGTTTCAGTTACCGTCTACCATTACTTAGTCTACCATTGAAGCAAAGTACATGGCTCTATCGGAGGCGGTGAAAGAAGCCCTTTGGCTTCGAGGCTTGGTTAGTGATTTGGGTATTACTAAGGATGAGGTGACAGTGTTATGTGACAGTAAGAGTGTTACGCATTTGGCAAATAAGCAGGTTCATCATGCCCGGACGAAGCACATTGATGTGCGATATCATTTTCTGCAGGTTGTTATCAAAGATGGTAAGGTTCTCTTGAAGAAGGTGAGTCCTTATTTGTAAAGGACTTTGAGTCATTTTCTTCTTTGAGTCCTTCTCTGTCTGACAATTGAAACATATGTGAGACCTTGACTGAATGGTCAAAGGGTTAAACTAATCATTATACTTGTAAGAGTAGCCCATTAAATGTATTGTCACTTCCTCCACTTTCAAAAGTGACCCGAGTTTCCACGTACTGGTTACCTCATTCACAGAACATGACACATAAAATAAAGTAATGGTGCACGACCTTGGAACCCCACAATACTTGTTTAAATTACATATATACTAATCAGAATCGAATAGAAAAGGACTTGAGTTGGCTGAGAACTACATAACAAGAATTTTTTGGGAGCATTTATTTATACATCCAATATACCAAACATTATCAAAACCATATTGAAAAAGAAAATGAAAGAGGAAAGTAAAAAACCAAAAGCAAAATTACAGAAACTAACAAAAACTACCCCATGCTTTTTCTCATTAAGGTGTGTTTGATTTTTGCAAAAGTTTTCTTTGGAAAAAAGTTCAAGGAAAAAAAAAATTCAAACATTTT
This sequence comes from Berberis vulgaris, assembly GCA_963556465.1. Taxonomy (NCBI): domain Eukaryota; kingdom Viridiplantae; phylum Streptophyta; class Magnoliopsida; order Ranunculales; family Berberidaceae; genus Berberis; species Berberis vulgaris. Next base: position 34,060,521 of record OY747126.1, on the reverse strand, counting down.
TTTCACTATTTGATTTCATCAAGGAAAAAAATAAGTTCATTAGAGAGTACATTTCTGATTTGTGGAAGAATTGTTCAACAAGGCTTTGAATGATTTGATGTTGAGTCTCTTGAGGGAAAAGTTTTCCGAATAGGAGCCTAAACAAAGTTTTCCCACTTCAAGCAGGAAAACTTTTCACCGGCGGTAAAATTTTTCTTTCCTGTGAAAATATCAAACGTCGAAAAACCTAATTTTGGGGTAAAAATTTTTTTTCCATGAAACACCCAAAAATCAAACACACCTAATATGCAATATTTTACCCACTGCTCCCCCTTTTTGTTGGTAAACAAGATTTCTTATGGAAAAATCAGGAGAACATATTGTAGGTTGAAAGAACACGAGTTAACGTAAAAAAAAAACAACTAACTAAACCTGTCCACATTGGAGCCCCCATACCCCAGCCTAAGTATGCAACTCCAAAACAACGAAAGATTTTCTTGTATTTATGGGTTTGTCCACTATGTTACTCCTACAATGTCCCAGAGATGACATGTCAAGCATACAACATAGCAGCAAGATAATGAAAGCATATACGACGGGGAACATCGTCATCAAGAAAGGAACCAGGGGCGAATGAGATGCAAAAACCTATTTTCCAAATGGATCTCTATTGGTCTGCAAAGAGGATATTTACTTCGATTGTGGTGTGAAGGAATTTTGATAGTAGCATTGGAATGTATGTTGCAGAAAATTTGAAGAAAGCTCCAGTTATTAAGGTCATAAGTGATTGGAGACTAGGTCGCCAAGTGAATCCAAGACAAATTGTTCATTGGGATTGGAAAAATGATCTTATTGAGAGGCAATTGGAGCGGAGGTACCTTTGATACTTCAAGGAGTGTCTCATAATTTTTATTGTTATTTTTTCAAGTAAAACAGAATAAACGAAAAGAGAGAAGGGGAACATAGTAAGAGTGTTTCACTATGCGGTATAACAAAGAAAAGAAAATGGCAATACAAGATAACTCAAACTGGACATAAAATTGTCCATAGTACGCTCCTCGTCATCTTAGCTGGATTTCCCCATAACAACCACATAAACCTGATATCAGGAAAACAAGCTTGGAAGTTCTATGTTTGCTCTAAAAAACTCTAAGATGATGTCAATTAAAAATGTAAATGGAGTTGCAAATGTACATAAAACGTTGAGTAAGGCTGCTGATGATACACCAAAACGGTCACATCCTTGATGATCACGAGGAATTACATGTCCCAACGTCAGCCCAATACTGATCCAGCCCAAGCGGTTCTGAGCCCGCCCAATGCAGTTTGCCAAATGGACCAGAACTCTTACACCTTGCTAAGCCAACACGTCTCAAAGCGATCTTCCATACCCGTAAGTCATGCTAAGGCAAGTCTCTCGAGGATCAGCTTCGGACAGGCAACTACAACAACTCTCCACTTCAAACTATGAAGCGAATACCATAGTACATTCCACACAGGGAAACCTCCTTCTACGGATGCTCTCGGATTGGAAACAATCTCTCGCGTATCTAGGAGAATAGGGTTAACAAAGAAGTTCCCTTTTACAGCACGACTCCTAATTATAGAAGCATCTCCACGAAGATCTCCTTCCTAAACTACACCCTCGATGGCCTGGTAAAACCAGGACTCCTATACTATAAATAAGACATGAGGTTGGTAAGTTAAGGTACGCTACAAATTCCCTATTTCAAGTATTACATCTTCCTCAGATCCTGTCGGACATTAGCATCGGAGTGCCATCGGCCACTACAACGGTGGTCTATGGCTCACGTGCGTTACTTGTGAAGGTCAGCAGGACTAGGTCAAAGCATGGAGCGAAAAATGACTGCTTCAGTTTGGCGCCATCCGTGGGGACGACAAAGTTCCTAACCTTTCACTAGCATCGTCTCCCTTCATAATACAGAGAGATGGTAACCACTAGATCACGCAACAACGGAGAACAAGGGGACACGTCAAATGCGTTGGTCGACACTGTACTGCCGCTTTCAGCGGTTCTGGTTATGCACGGGCAACATACTCACGCCCCCGCGACGAGAATAGAAATGAGGGACCCAAGGATAGATATGTTGTCATCTCAAATACAGTAAATCGCCAAAGCGGTGGAGGCTCTTGCAAGACAAAATCCTCTACTAGCTAATAGAGACAAGGAGCATCACGGGCCTTCATGTCCAGAGGATGGTAGAGAGCAAGCGCAAGAGAGTCAAGCCCCCGCTAGTTCTCATTGAACTAGAAAAGGTTGTGTGGTTAAAGCGGAGCCAGCCGCCAGGGCAAAAAGGCTCGGCCTTCATAACCCCCTCCGTATAGGGGCACTTGACCCAGACGTGCTGTATCGTCACTCTGTCCCACCATTTGTGGATCGTATTATGAATGAGGCCCTTCCAAACAAGTTCACTCCTTCAAAACTCGACTTCTATGACGAAACTACCGACTCTTCCACAACCTGTGCCATTACCAGCATGTTATGGCCCACAAAGAAGGATTCGAGTTGGTGATGTGCAGGAGTTTTCCCACTAGCTTGAAGAAGTCAGCACTAACATGGTTCCACAGCCTCCCGTTGAGGTCGATCGATTCCTTCAAGACACTGGCAAAGGAGTTCCTAACGCGTTTCGTCGGGAGTCAGCGTTTCTGAAAAGGCCCACATTACATACTCTCTCTAAAAATAGATCCAATGAGATGCTCATAGAGTATGTCACGTGCTTCAACAACGAGCTGACGCTCATTGACGGTTGCAATGATGACACTGCCGTGACAACTTTCATCGTGGGTCTAAATAAGGGAAAACTCTACGAAGACCTCACCTTGGAACCTCTTTTTGACATGACGGAGCTCCTCAAGTGCGCCTAGAAGCACATTACCTTGGAGGAATTGAGGACCGTGAAAAGGGAGGCTAAAGATGAGAAGAAACCCTTCGCTCCGAAGAACAAGAATGAGGGAAAGTGATGCGTGGATGAAGAAAGGAGCAACAGGAAGCGTAGTGACAACAGTCAGACCCTAGCCGGTCCAGGCAAGAGAAAACATCCAATACGTTGGATCCATAGCCGTGACACCCTTCAATTCTAGGCCGTCGGACGTACTAAACTCCATGAAGAACTGGGAAGATCTGAAGTAGCCCCCAAAATAGCTCGGAGACCCCTCCAAGAGTGACAACAACAAATACTGCTCGTACCACAAGGAGGGCGACCATGACACAAACGATTGCAAAAGTATGAGCTATGAGATTGAGTACAGGATCCGTAAAGGCAAGCTAAAAGAATTCTTTAACTCTGAAAAGCGATCATAACGATCCAGAGACCGGAGGGAGTCAATCAAAGAAATAGATAAGCAGACTCCGGGCATAATCTATGTCCTTCATGAAGTCAGACCGAATGAAGACCAATCGCACAGGTCTCGCAAGCGAACTCTACTGGAAATGCGGATACAACTTGCGGATAAGGACGGATGCATTTGCTACTCGAGGATTCAAAGCCCCATTCCCACCTTGATCGTTATGGACAATGACCTCGAAGGAGTCCGAGTGCTGCACAACGATGCCCTAGTCATCTCAGTTTCAATCGCAAGGTGGGAGCTAAAGAGAGCTCTATTGGACACAAAGAGTTCACTCAACGTCCTGTTCTATAATGCGCTCCGCAGTATGGACCTCAAAGAGGAGAACCCAATGTCTTCAAACTACTCGCTGATTGGATTCAATGGAGAGAAATGCTTACCAATCGGGAAGATAAGGTTAGTAGTAGTGGCAGGATAACCACAATTGAGAAAGGTATTGTTTTTAGACTTCATTGTAGTAGACGCACCATCTACCTACAACCTTATCTTGGGAAGACCATGGCTCCACTAGATGGAATAAGTACTCTCCACCCTTCACCAGTGCGTTAAGTACACCGCTAACGACTCCGAAGGAACAATATGTGGAGACCAACCTACGGCACGAGGTTGCAATTATGCTGCACTGAAACAAATAGAATGTTCCACGGTCCAACTGGATCACACGTAGCATTTTTAACCAGAGCCAGGCCTAGTGACTGTAGACACATCATTCCACTCACACGAGACATCAGTAGCGGTGACTCGCTACGAGAAATAGGACAATAAAACGATACAGGAGCAATCTACTCTTCAGCTCGGCGGAATGGAGAAACCAAGGAACGCAAGGGTACAACCCTCCGACATTCCGTCGCACGAAGATTAACTCCCCTACTAGATTTACTCCTCAGTAGCCTCTGTGACATCAGTGAAGCTCAACAGTCCGCTGAGAATACGCCGTCCGAATTCACTTCATGGCCATGATCAATTTCTCTCCGTCAACAGTCATTTTATGTTAGTTTTTTATTTTCCTTTCCATAGTCAATGTAGAGTTTTAGTTCTTAAAGACTTATGTAATTTGCAATCATTTAAGAAATAAAAAAAGAATAACGAAGACAAATTCTATTGATTACTGGAAAGATGTTACAACGGGCGCCCAGAGGCTGATACAAAAGACTACATACTACAAGAATCTGAATCCAGTACGACATGGAGTAAAAACTCACTTAGACAATCCAACTACGTGGGTTGATTAAAAGAAATCAAAGGTTTCCGAAGTAGGCCATGCGATTCTCCGATGCAAGCTACCCGCAAGCAACAACAAAGATATCCAAAAGAACTTCATTCGACTCCTTCCCAAGATATGGGACAAAATGGTAGAAGGGGATGAAAGCACAGAACGGCCGATTGCTTTGTAAAATCAACTCAAAAAAGTGACCCGCCAATAGCGATATAGTCCTTACAACGGATGGCTGACTTCCTCAAAAGGCATCCTATCTCTTTGATGACTTCCTCAAATAGCTTCCGCCCCTCTGAAAGATATAGAAGAAGGCAGATGAGGATGGCCGCAAGCGATGAAGCAATCAAGGTCTCACAATGCAGTCAAGCGATGACACTTTTCACATGCGCGGTACCCCATGGTGACTGAGAGATACCACCCCCGGAAGCATCACGCATCTGCTAACACTTCAATCAGCCATAAGTTAGCAGCAGGAACCGCGTACATGCAAGCATAGCAGCACAAGGTAATAGCAAGGCTTTTCCCTAGGGAGGAAATTCGTACATATTTTCCACAATATGAGAAGAAATTACGAGATCTCAGCAGATCAATTACGTGCCCACCCAGAATAGGTGACCACGTATAATGGCGGCTACCATCTTGCCACATCAGCGCAAATGTTAGAACATTCGAAGACTCCAATGATGGATATCTCCCTTCAGCCTTTGGAAAACCCAAAGCATTCCCTTTAATCATGAACATTACAGGAGATACGCTCTGCATAAGATAGTGCCTACAACGATTGATGAACACCATTATATAGACATGATGGTTCACCAAACGGGCACTTCAACATTAAATGTCAGCACTTAATATCGTATGGGAACGAGGAGATGACGGTTCCCAAGGAAACTGCAAAGACCACGTTCGTCCAATTAACGGCGCTGCACGCAACCCCATCTATTGAGGGGGAGTAACTCATACTCAACCACCTTGCAGCCTATGTTGTACACATGCCACAGCGCGATCTACGCCGTACATGTAGCGTAATCGTGCAGGAAACCTTAGCCCTTCCTATGTGGGCCCATGGGCTCGACCTATTATTCAAACAATATCTACCACATGCCTAGTACGAACACTAGAAATCCTAGCTGATTTAAGGTAATTTTGTCCACACAATGCACCATTCTTATGAACGTAGGTTTGCACGCCCTCTAGCAAGTGGAACCACTTTCCAACCAGGTAAGCTTAGTCAGCCGAGGCTGGTGACGATGGCCTCATTCATCTTGACACCCAGTACGTCTAAGCGCAGATCCCGATGGTTTAGGAAGTGGGAGTCTAATCAGTGTATCAAGCATGGTGACGACGACTCGCCAGGGATCATTGCCCCTTCGCTGTCAATGATCGTCGAACCTGATCAGGTAGGCCTAGCTGGTGATGACTGGCACTGAAAGTTTCTGATCAAAGCCCTGACCTGTAGCCCCGACTGCGTGGGTATACATTGTTTGGAAGGCGGGAGACTAGTCAGCACCAAACTTATTCCCTCGGCTCACTACAGGACCACTGCTTTTCAGCCTGGCAACCAAATTACAAACCCTGAACTTGTAGCACCCATTGCGTGGGTGTAGATGGTTTAGAAGGTGGGAGCCTAGTAAGTCCCAAACTGATTTCGACGGCTTGCCATGGTACCATTGCTCTTTAGCGTGGCTGCCGATAACCCCTGAATTTGTAGCTTGATGCGCACAAGTTTAGATGATTTGGAAGGTGGGCGCCTAGTCAGTCCCGAACTGATTTCGATAATTGCCACTGCTTTTTAGCCTAGTTGTCGAACCCCTTCGTCTCAAAGTTGTCGCCCCCACTGCGCGAGTATAGATGATTGAAAATGTTGGAGACTAGTTAGTCATTGATTTATGTCAACGGCTCACCACAGGACCACCGCTTTTCAACTTGGTCAACCAAATCCTTATTACTCGAACTGATAGTCAACTCTGTTCGGGCATAGATGGTTCGAAAGACAGGAGCCCCAAGCAGCTCGCCACGCGACTACCACTCTCATTTGAAACAGATGCCGCAAAGATAAATCCCAGCTCAGTCAATGTCTTTACGCTCAAACGACTGACATTCTATTATCAGCAGAGGAAACTCACGCCGACCCATAGATCATCCAACCAGTGCCCGGATAGATGCTACACAGAATGTCAACCGAAGTTTACGACACTTAACTCGGTACAAATGCTCCAACGCGTACGCTCGTCTATCACAACTCGCCTATGGCAGCATCCGCGCAGTTGACTAATCAGACAAGCAAGATAAGCCACCATTAGCTTACCTTAAGCACAAGACATAGCTCGGGTAACGCAACCCTCGGTTAAACTGTCCGCGACATGCCCACTATCGAACATGACTATGCAACAATTACTCTGAGTCATTCGCAACATAAACGGTCTAGCTCTCGATTGACAAACCACTCGACTTCCTATTGGTCCAACCAGCCTATGCCAAAGTAAGACTGCACTATGACAAAAATGTAAGACACTTTCAATTTCACCTTCAGGGACACAACTCTTCATGATTTGATCGGGACAATACTTATATAGATAAGGATCATCCCAATAAAAATTTCTTGCCCAGACCAAAAATTTGCGCTTATCTTGAGCACTCCATGATGATGGAACTTCGCCAAGAAACCAAGTAATTAACAATGTGCGCATACCATGGTACTTGAGTGACGGCGAATAGGTGTTCATAAGGGAAGTCATCACGGATGGGTGGGCCATTGGCAGAGTAATTGAACTCCAGACGAGACAAGTGATCCGCCACAACATTCTCGACCCCCTTCTTATCCTTTATAGTTAGATCAAATTCCTGCATAATTAAAATCCACCTAATCAATCTTGCCTTAGCATCCTTTCTAGAAAGAAGGAACTTAAGAGCCGCATGGTCAGTAAAAATAGTGATAGGTGTACCAATCAAATAAGCATGAAATTTATCTAAAGCATAAACTACGGCTAGAAACTCTTTTTAAGTAGTCAAATAATTCATTTGAGCATCATTAAGTGTTCGACTAGCATAGTAAACAACAAAGGGCTTCCCTTCCCTTCGTTGTCCCAGGACTGCCCTCACAACATAGTTGTTTGCATCACACATTATCTCAAATGGTAAATTCCAATCCGGTGGCTGCTTGAATGGGGCAGAGGTGAGCCTATCAATTGGAACATGGCGTATTTGGAAAAAAACCCTGCGTCTTTGACCAGGAGGCTACTTAATGGTCTAGAGATGGCGGAAAAAATTTTGTATGAACCTCCTATAAAAACCCCCGTGCTCTAGAAATGATCTCACATCCTTGACACTTTTAGGTGTATGTAATTTAGAAATCAATTCAATTTTTGCTTTATCAACCTCGATTCCTTTATCATAAACTATGTGTCCTAGAACTATTCCATAGGGAACCATGAAATGACATTTTTCCCAATTAAGCACCAGACCCTTCTCTTCACATCTACTCAAAACAACCTTCAAGTGAAGTAAACATGAATCAAAGGAATCACCAAAAATAGTCAAATCATCCATGAATACTTCCATATATTTTTCAACCATGTCACTAAAAATACTCATCATGCATCTCTGAAAAGTAGCCGGTGCATTACACAAACCAAATGGCATACGCCAAAAAGCATACGTACCAAAAGGACATGTGAAAGTAGTCTTATCCTGATCCTCTAATGCAATTTCAATCTGGTAATATCCTGAATACCCATCTAGAAAGCAATAGAAAGAACAACCAGCTACTCGCTCTAAGATTTGGTCTATGAATGGAAGTGGGAAGTGATCCTTGCGGGTGGCAGAATTAAGTTTCCTATAATCAATGCACATGTGCCACCCTGTCACTACCGTAGTAGGAACAGGCACCCCCTCATCATTAGTCGCCACTGTTATTCCAGAATTCTTGGTAACTACTCGAGTTGGACTAACCCACTTGCTATCAGAGATGGGATAAAAGATGCCTGCATCTAAGAAATTTTAAGACTTCCTTTTTCACCACCCTTTTCATAGTAGGGTTAAGTCATCTTTGAGGATCTCTACAGGTTTTTTTTTTTTTTTTTTTTTTTTTTTTTGAAAGGCAAGCGTGGGGGTTTATATGGGCTCCCCGGACCACTGAAAAGGAAAAAGAATAGATTGGTTACATTCGTGCATATTTTCTACCTCTAGCATCATCAAATACAATCTTCTTAATATCTTCCTCAAAGGAGCTTGGAATAATCTCAACAAACTCATGAGTTGGTAATAGTTTTGTTAATTTATCCGCTGCCTAGTTTGTCTCCCGTACTGCGTGCATGAGCCTGCATCCTTCAAATTGTGTTAGAGCCGCCTTGATCCTTCTAGTTATATGCACTGCTTCCCATGGGGGGAGCTGTCAGTAGTAAGATACTTTAGAGCAATGTTGGAGTCCATACTAAACTCCAGTCTGCGTAATGCATGTCGTTGGGCGAGTTGGATACCCAATTCAATCCCTTGTAGCTCGTGAAGTAGGACCGTTTGCGCTCTTTGGCTCCCTGCCCCGGCTGTCACCACTACTCCATCATGGTCCCTAATGAGTGATGCGTATCCCCTTTAGTGCCTGTGAGTGAGCCATCAGAGTTTACCTTAAACCAGCCTTGTTCAGGTCGCTCCCATGTGTGTAAGGTGAAGGGTCTTGAATGGTATTGGACTTCAAGTCTCCAATTGGCAAAAAGCTGCCTATTATCCGCATTATCTTCAACTCGAAGGTCTAGGACTGAGGCACGTAATCTGACATCCTCTATAATCTTAGTCTCCACTTCAATGGCTGCCCGAAACTTGGACTGAAAGATTCTGCAGTTCCTCTCTGTCCAGAGGTGATATGTAATGGCATTGAGGGCCAACCTCTTAAGCACACTGTTTAGTGAGGTACAAGAGAATTTCAGCTCACACCATCGCCACTCATCAGCCCAGTCCATGACTTGGTGCTTAAATCCTAATTGGAGTAGGATGCGCACCCATATGAAACTGGAATATCTGCATTTGAAGAACAGGTGTTATTCACATTCAGGTTTGTCACTACATAGAGGGCAAGAAGACCTGTCAATAACTCCCCATTTCAACAATTTATCCTGGGTTTTAAGGGCCTTATGCATTGCTAACCAGGTGATGAAACTCAGTCTGGGTATTCTCCCAGTGAACCACACTAGCTTGGACCACGATACTAACTGTGACCTTCTTCTCGTTGAGTGATAAGCGCTTTTGTTAGAGAACTCCCCATCTTGGCCTCCCATCCAGGTGATAACATCTTTGTGTTCAGTGTCTAGTTCCACCATTCCCAGGTCTTCACATATGTCATAATGTGCAATCTGTCATGCTGTCTGATGTCCCAGTGGTTATTGTGAATCAGCGCACTGACTGTTGCATTACGATGTAGTGTTGAGTGGTATGTTAGGTGATGTGGGAAACTGTTTAGGAGGATACCCATAGGGTGCCAAGGATCTTTCCATAGTTTAGTGTCTTTCCCATCTCCAATAGAATGGACAATGAGTGAACTTGCCTGTCTTCTGCACTTGAGGATATTACGCCAGCACCAGGAAGCCTCATTTGGTATTAAGGGGTTAGTTCCTTCTTCTAAGTGAATCCTATGGGAACATATTAAGGGGCTAATACTTTTGATGTCAGCTATAGTCCAACCTAATGCAAATTTGTGCTCACGTAACATATTAATCAATTCTTTTTCTTTGACACTAAAATAACATAAACTCCTATATTAAATAAAAGTGAAAATCATATATACCATTATTCATCATGAAAGCATAAAACGAATCAAATACCAAATAAGTGCGTTACATCTAGGAGTTCATCTCTTCGCCTTGCGTGGAGTTTAGTGACACATGGTGAAGGTGATAACAGCAACAACGATGTGGAGCTTCATCTACATGGCGGCGCGTGGCGGATTAGCGATGCGTACTCGGCTGTTGATGCGTTGTGCTTGTCCCCCCTCCGCTCTTGTGTGTTGTTGTATTTATGGTAAAAAAAACGCCTTATTCACGTGGGGTTATTCCCCCACCCCCCAAGCCAACTCCTTGGTTTCTATTATTAAATAACTCCACCCTGTTGGAAGATCTCAAGCCAAATACAAATGGAAACCAAAAACAAAAGGAAACAAAGGGGTCCCACCCCATTGTTTAGATTTTGTTCTAATAACAGGAAAAGTGGATTTGGCTATGTTCATCCATGTCACTTCTTTGTTCCACCAAAATTCAAAACTAATTTCCTTTATTTTATTTTTTTTGGTTCTCTTTTTTAATCATTGGCTTGAGTGTCTCCCACTCCACTTCGTCAAATTGTCTATGAATTTACAAATTCGCCACTCTAATGCACTTTTTTCATTTAAATTCCAAATCCTACAAAAATAAAAAAATAAAAAATAAAATAATTAAACTAAAATACACTATTTGAAACACTAACAAATATAAATTAGGAGGTATATTATGTAATAATTATGTGAATATCAAAGACAACAAGGCAAAACGAAAAAATGCACAATAAGGACAACGAATACAAAACAAGCACAGAACGCAGTCAAGTTAACATTAACAGACGGAGTAAAATGGGTACAAGTATACTAAGTTTACTCTTTATCAAGAGAAGGTGCAGAAACAGAAAAACTAAGCTTAATGGAGGAAGGAGCAGGAGTCGTGTCCATACGCGCCATGACTTGAGCATCAAGGTTTGAACCGCCCTCTTTGTCTGACGACGCAAAGGCAACGGACAAGTCTACATACGACGTCTTCTTATATTGGCCAAGATCCCATTCCGGATGCTCCTCTTTCATAAGTGCTAGCAACTCCAACCTACCGCGTACGACCCAATGAAACTCGCACTTGCCTTGTTCCTGCAGAAGCTTTTCCTCTCGCGCCTTCGCGCTAGCAAGATCATGCTCCAACTTGCCAGTCAACGCATCAACCTAAGACTGCTATGTATCCAAACTCCTCTTCATAGCACTGAGTTCGTGCGTCTCTAATTCGAGCTGGTCCTCGGCCTTCCTTGCCTCCCGAGCATTGAACATCACATCAAACTCTAATTTTTGTTTCTGAGAAGCCCAGCCAACCTCCTTCAAGTAATTCTCTTCAGTGAGAGACCACAGTACAAAATGCGCCTCAGCCGCTGCTTCCTGTGCGACCTCCATGTCTTGGCGGGTCTGATCAAACTCCTGTTTGAATTTATCCTTCGCAAGCACCACCTCCGCTAGATCACGCTCAAGGGCTTCCAGACGAACCCTCTGAGTCTCGGCTACTATGGCTGACTGGTCCGACTTCTTCTTTTCAGCTTGCTTCCTCTGCCGGTCAATTTCATAAAGCGCGTCTGAATACAACACTTGCATGTGCAAGAAGACATATTCCATGGGTGTATACCCTCTCACGAGCCCGCTCGACTTCTATTCCAGCAACAGCCACCTGGCTCATGTGAGGAATACCGAGCATAAGGTACTTTAAACCCTTTTCCATACGACCTTCTAGCTTATCATCCTCAGGTTTTGGTGCGTAATCCATCAGCCAACTATGAAGCCTACTTATATGCTTCTTCGAAGCATACTCTACGTCAACTTTCCGCAAACGTGCTTATCCGTGAATCCGGATGAAGATCCCCCGGATTAGGAATTACACCGACACCACCCTTCGTTGTCGCCACTGTTCCCAGGCTCTCCTCCTCAACTTTTCCCTTGTCACAAACAACCGATCTTTAGTCCAAAATGACTTAACAAGATCCGGAAAAAGGGGAGGAAGTGAGTTATCCAAAGAACCTTTCAACACCACGAGCTATGGCTTGGAACGAGACGGTGCACAAAGCAGACTACAAGAAACATGGCCTGTGCCACCTCGACCACTATCAGACAGCACATCAATGGGAGAATCAAGCTCTAGAACCTCAGGCAGATCTTTACGGGAACCGTATATTGGAAAAGTCTCGTGCTATTCGACACTGGTAGAGGCCACCATTGCAACCCTCATCAACCACTCACTCAAAGCTTCCACCTGCGCAGCATTGAGATTCGACATGTCGTTGACCCGTAGAAATCGCAGGTAGTCTTTCTCCCAGCCAGATGCACCTGTCTCCTCCCAGAAAGGCTGATCAGACTCGCGCTCTTCACTCACTTAAGCTGGTCATATTGAAGACAATTCAGTTCTGATGTGAGACCTCTTCAAACTCACGAAGAAGGCAAACATCTCAGATGGCTCCTCTGCATCGGACAAAACAGGAGCTTTGGCCCCAGAGGCCTTCTCTTCCTAAAAGGGGCCCCATCTTCAAGCTTAGCTCGCGATGTTCGGTAAAGAGTGGGTGCCACGTGCCAGTTATCTCAAAGCCCACTATGAATGAAGTTGGAAATGCATATAACATCCACCACGTTCCTCATTGACAAGCCATAAAATATCTCCATAGTGTTTTGCTCCTTTAGGGTAAGAGGAATTGTGGTATACCGTTCTGCGAAGAAATGCGAGCAATGATTAGCATGAAATCAAGCGCAACGAAACCAGAAGAAAAAATTGTACTTACGGAGTGGTCTGAACTCAAACTCGAGCAAACGACCCCTGAACTGGAAGTACTTTGAATCCGCGGGGGCTAAGAATCAATACTTCTGCAAAAACTTTAAGTCATTTGGCAGATTCGCGAAGCAAGCCGACGACGTCATCTTACAGACGGTGTTACCCTCCAACCGAGGAGAAGTCAATAATTGAATCTCTTGTGGAGTCACACAGACACCAGCTTCATTCGCCCTAATCAGAATAAAAATGATGATCCTGTACCCATTAGGCTTCAACTGAACCGGAAGAATCCCAAGGAATTCCAAGAATTCCCAAATCACATCTAGAACGGGAAAAAGTGTACTCCGGTTGAAACATCCGTTGGTGCAAGCAAATAAACCCCGTCGATGGCGACATTGGCGTCTGGTCACCCCACAGAATAAACAATGGCAGATCCTCAGGGACCCCAAATTCGCACGATTCTCAGCAAGGCCGGGTTCAAGAAGCATTCTATCATCAAAAATCTCAAGGCCCCTAGCCAAGGTTGCGTCATCAAGAAGGTTTTGTTGAGCCATGAAGAAGACGGACAATTTTTTTAATTAAAGATGAACAAAGCAATATCTTCAAAAGCAAAGAAAACAAAAGGATCAGACTCTGCACAACGGACAACCTAAATATGGATTTGGTTTCCGCCTTTTTTCAACTGAACCGACATACGTTCAATAAATGCAGTGGGCAGCTCAAGCATCGATTCAGACTCAATCATCATGAGCGGCGTATCTTTTCAAGAGATGACTTAGCGAATAAATGTGACAACCCACTTACTCAATGGGAGTAGCTAATGATACATCAGAACAGTCACATCCCTGAGCCATACACGTGTCATGATGATCTCGAGGAATTACAAGCCCCAGCGTCAGCCCAACACTGATCTGACCCAGCAGTTTTAAGCGCGCCTAATGTAGGCTGCCAAACGGATCTGAACTCTTTCAGCGTGCTAAGCCCACAAGTCTCACAACGATACTCAATATATGTACGTCCTGCTAAGGAAAGTATCTCGAGGATCTGTTTCAGACATGCAACTACAATAGCTCTTCACTTCCAATTATGAAGTAAATACCAGAGTACATTCCACACAGGGAAACCTCCTTATACAAATTTCTCTCGGAATGGTAACAATCTACCACGTATCTAGGAGTACAAGGCTAATAGGGAAGTTCCCTCCTACAATACGACTCCTAATTAGAGAATCATCTTCTCCCAATCAATGATCTTGGCCTTGCCCTGCCTGTCTCGTGCTCGCTTCAACTGCTCCCACCATGCAGATGCTCTGCCTTTGAGTTTTTTGGCGACCAATTTCACCTTGACATGATCTGGGACTTCTTTATACTAAAAAATACGCTCTACTTTATGCAACCAATCGATGAATCCTTCGGCCTGTAACGTACCAGAAAACTCGGGTAGATCCACTCTGAATTCGAAGTCTCCATGACGATCCTCCCGACCACGGTGCTCCCAGAATCGAGCATGACTGTGATACGGGTTTTCGAAACTTGAATCAGAATCATGATCTTCCAACTCACGATTACTGAAATCCTACGATGTTAGATGTTGGGTTAGCTCTGCAACTTGCCTCTGTATATCCTCAATCATCACATCCTGAATGCTACGATCACGATGAGGGGATTCCTCGTTGGAAACCTGCCCGCGACGACCACGACCACCAGGCATAAAAACTAATGAAATCTCACCCCAAGAAGATGTTGAAGCTCTGATACCAACTGACGCCGGGCAGAATAGCGATTATTCTACAGGCTAATAGCAATAGATAATTGACAAGGAAGAACACAAGAATATTACCCAAAAAACACAGATAAAATAACTCTAATGTTTAATCAAATTACTCAAATCAAAAGTCTCTTACAATATTGAGGAAGAACTCTATTTATAGTGCTCAAATAACTTGAATAACAAGCAGCCTATTCCTAAAAGAAAAAATTAGAATCAAATACTAAAATAACAAGCAGTCTATTCCTAAAAGAAAAAGTAAAGTCTCATCCTAAAAGGAAACTGCCTATTCCTAAAATAAAAATTAGAATTAAATACTAAAATAACAAGCAGTCTATTCCTAAAAGAAAAGGTAAGACTTAATCCTAAAAGGAAACTAAAAAGACTCCTAATTAAATTGAAAGAACAAATTAGGAACCCTAGAAACCCTCCTGTATCAGTTAGACGGTCAAATGATGGCGAGGGACCAAGATCAAATTAAATTTATAAATTGGGCTAATGTCATCTACCCTATTAGTACAAGGGCTCAACATCAAATTTATCCAAGTATATATTATATATTTAAACATATAAAAGACATAAATAAGACTTATTCAAGAAAGGAAGTGCTAAAAACTTTTTTTTATATATTACTTATGTGACACATCTTAGCAAGCTATTGCCTATCATCCATCCATTCATTCATGTCACTTGTACAAGAATGTTATCATCTTGTATCATAGTGTATCGTAAGAAATATGTACCATATCGATGAGGCAAACACAGTGTGCATTTCGTAAGATATTGGTAACTATGGTGCAAGGCATGGGCTTGCAAGTATCGTAGGTGACACTAAATGCTAATGAGAATTTATGGGCAATCCTTAGTATCTTCATTATGAAGTTAAATCAGTATGTACAATCAAATTTTCAGAGTCATATGCCCATGCCATCCATCCTGAAACTTTTGATTTAACCCCTTTTATGTTGAATATAAAATATCCCTCTTTGCATTTATTGCGATTCTTTTTCTTTACAAGTGTTAGAATTGGAATAACACTACATCAAATTGGCATTTATGTAACAATCCAAAAAATAGTAACACTTCTGAGCTATAACAATTCACAAAACAATTTTACACATTTTCACAAACAAAGTGATTCAATAATTTTATCACCACAAATAGTATGGGCTTACATGTCACGCCCAGATTTTCGAGAAAAACGAAATCCTAAAATCCACGTAGGATTATCCGTTTCCCCAAAACTCGGGACGTGAAATTCAATAACAACAGAAACATTTAGCAGCAATGACAAAATATAATTTAGAAAATAGGAACAAACTAAAATTTTTAACAAAACTCTAACCAGGAAAACGGATGTTGCTAGCCCCACTAGCGAAACTCCCGTATCGCTGCTCAAAAGTCTCTGAACCTGAAAAGCTAATCGGAGATTTCGCAAAGAATCCACGCATTAACCCTTCATAGTCAACGCGATCACCATTCGCAATTACATCGCTACGAGCATCTTGAGAACGATCTGGGGTTAACACAGACTTCTTGGACAAGAGCTCTTGGGGAATCGAACTAGAACCTTCTCCGTATGGAGTCAAGATGGTGGTCGGACACCTTCGATGTGGAGGGAAAGATGAAGTATTTTGACCAAAAACAGCAATTGGTCGTATACCCCCAGTGTTAGCTAAAGAAGATAAAGAGGATCCCAGAGAGCCTAAAAGCCTCCTCGTTGTTGATAGAGCCATTGCCACCACCACCCATCTCTTCTCACTTCTGCTTCGGCTTCGGCTTCGCAGCGCAAACGAGAGGGAGGAAGAGAGACCGAGATAGAGGGAGGCAGAGAAATTTGTTTAGGAGAGAAACATGAAGGAGAAAAGGGGAAAAGAAGGAGAAAGAAAATAGGTTTTCTCTTTATGTAGTGTGGGTGGCTATTCGCCCCCACTAAAATTCTGAGAACACCTGCCCTTTAACTCACCAAATAGAACCCTAATTTCGAAATTCACATTTAATTAAATGTAACCCTATTTTATTTAATAAAATAAATTATCTTTATGAAATTTAGGAGTGTTACATTATACACACGTTAAATGGAATCTCGTCCCGAGATTCGGATGGTAAAACAGTTAACTGAATCTCGAAAAATACTAGTTGTCAAACAAAAGAAGATTTTGAAATACAATTTCAATTGAATTTTAGAAACATAAATTATTTATTGTTATTGGAAAAGTAGGGGTGTTACATTATATACAACTCAAAAGGAATCTCGTCCCGAGATTCACGGAGAGTGTTAAGTGAACACTACGGATATCAAACCCCTAAAAAGAAAATAATACGGAATAAAGTCACGCAAATATCGACATTATAAATAAGATTACTCGCGCACACACAAGTCAATGAAATCTCATCATGAGATTCACGAAGAAAACAAAACTAAACTAAAGTTTTCAAGGTTCGCCCTTGTCACTTCATCTAAAGACTTTTACACTCGTACACACTCATATCCACATTCCGAGGATCACCTAGACTCTACCCCAGCCTAGGCTAACCAAATGCTCTGATACCAAACTGTCACGCCCCGATTTTCGAGAAAAACGAAATCCTAAAATCCACGTAGGATTATCCGTTTCCCCAAAACTCGGGACGTGAAATTCAATAACAACAGAAACATTTAGCAGCAATGACAAAATATAATTTAGAAAATAGGAACAAACTAAAATTTTTAACAAAACTCTAACCAGGAAAACGGATGTTGCTAGCCCCACTAGCGAAACTCCCGTATCGCTGCTCAAAAGTCTCTGAACCTGAAAAGCTAATCGGAGATTTCGCAAAGAATCCACGCATTAACCCTTCATAGTCAACGCGATCACCATTCGCAATTACATCGCTACGAGCATCTTGAGAACGATCTGGGGTTAACACAGACTTCTTGGACAAGAGCTCTTGGGGAATCGAACTAGAACCTTCTCCGTATGGAGTCAAGATGGTGGTCGAACACCTTCGATGTGGAGGGAAAGATGAAGTATTTTGACCAAAAACAGCAATTGGTCGTATACCCCCAGTGTTAGCTAAAGAAGATAAAGAGGATCCCAGAGAGCCTAAAAGCCTCCTCGTTGTTGATAGAGCCATTGCCACCACCACCCATCTCTTCTCACTTCTGCTTCGGCTTCGGCTTCGCAGTGCAAACGAGAGGGAGGAAGAGAGACCGAGATAGAGGGAGGCAGAGAAATTTGTTTAGGAGAGAAACATGAAGGAGAAAAGGGGAAAAGAAGGAGAAAGAAAATAGGTTTTCTCTTTATGTAGTGTGGGTGGCTATTCGCCCCCACTAAAATTCTGAGAACACCTGCCCTTTAACTCACCAAATAGAACCCTAATTTCGAAATTCACATTTAATTAAATGTAACCCTATTTTATTTAATAAAATAAATTATCTTTATGAAATTTAGGGGTGTTACATTACAAGTGATGCTATTCATGGTGATCAAATTTATTGTATCATTTTTTTTGTGTAGCTATTTTTCATTTTGTTGACTAAATTTAGTTTTGACTTGAAATTGTTTGGTGGATTGTAATAGCTCAAAAGTGTTACTATTTTTTAAGTTGTTACAAATATGCCAATTTAGTGTAGTGTAATCTCAGTAACAAAATTTTATTTATGTTTTATTATACCAAAACGAAGACTTTCCCATATATTTTCATTTTCATGTATTCTCACTTGAGTGAGGACATTAAGAATCAATATTTTGTTTTTCTAGGCAAACGATATGTTCATTTCCTATCAACATCTTCTGGAGACTTTCTTGAGGGAACATTTTTTTTATTGGTTATATATAACACATTTTGATATACCTTTTGTAATAATGCTATAATTTTTCAAGGACCCTTTCATACATTATAGCAAATATCAAGGAAAAGTCAAACTTGAGCGAAAGTTCAAGTGGCAGAAGCAAAGGAGGCTTGAAACCCTATCATCCCATCTCCCCCCCCCCCCCCCCCCCCCCCCCCCCATGACCAGTAAACTTGGTCCATGGTCATTTGGGTTGTGGAGATTCGGGTTTTGCTGAAGTTTCATGAGATCCACGAGTATGTTTCGAACAAAAAACAAGGTCGTGTTTGATCCCACTCACGTTTCGTGTGTTTGATGAAGGAATCACTCAATAGGTAGTGCCTTCCGACATAAACGATGTTGTTACCCACGTGTATGAGCATTGCAGATGTTTTGGCATGGAGGAACACATTTTCTCGTGTGATGTATGCGTAAAGGTAATCAATGGTGTGGTCCAATGATAATTGTGTATGCAGGAAGATAATAAAAAAAATGGTTTGAAAGAAGAATTGTTACAAACCTTGTTGCAAGTGGGTTTTACTAGCCCAGGCAAGATGAAACAAGCTATAACTCATTGTCTGATACCATTTTCAATTGGGGTGGACTACGTTTGGTGCAATATTTATTTGATGGCTATTTGTCATTTACTTCTAGGAACCATGTCAATTCGGACATGGCAAGTACATGATGGGTATTACCACACTCAAAGTTTTCATAGCAGACGTTCATGTTACAGCTCACGAGGCTTATTTCTCCAAAGCTATCAGTGTTATGTGATACAGCAACATTACTGCAAGGCTCCTAGTATTGTTATTCAGGCATAGTGGGACCGGGTGTCATTAGGCCACCTTTTATTTTAACAACATGCATATATTCCATCTATGATGCGTCCTTGATAGTTGATAGTGTGGGAAAGCCTACCTCTGCTGAGAAGTATATGGGCACCCATTCCTAATAGACCATATTATTATCATATGACAAGAATGAACATGAATAGCTCCAACGACAGGTCAACGTGCTGTTAAAGATGAGTTTTTATTCAATAAAGTATTCCTTCCATTGCAGTCCCGGCCTACTTATTAGAGGAAATGTTTGATGCCTTGCATGGTGCATCTGTGTTCACTAAACTTCATCTGGAAAGAGGTTGCACTAAACTTGAAGATGTGGTCCTCAACGATGGGAAAATAGAACCACAATTTAGCGATAAAACCATCCGAAATTGATGCTCCTCAAACCATTTCACTTAAATCAGAAAGGCAACTATCATAGAACCTCTAGCCTACTTCAAAATGATATGGATATGATTGGAATCACTACAAAAAAACTGTAATTTAGCGGCGGTTATGTAGCGACGTTTCATAAAAACCGCTGCTAAATATGTTATTCAACGACGTTTGTTCAACCGTCGTAGATTAATATTATTTATCGGCGGTTTTAGTAAATGGTGACGGTTGCAACCGTCGTAATAAACTTTATCAAACTATGCTTGTTCAACTGCGGTGGATCGATATTCTTTTAGGACGGTTTGAGTAAATGGCGACGGTTGTAACCGTCGTTATAAAAATAAAAAATATATAAAAATTTAGGACCTTAAAACACTATCCCTAATTTCATCGATCTTTTACTCCCCTCCACTGCTCATCCACCACACACCACGAACGAACAATTGTTTGAAAAGAAGAGAGAAGGAAGACATCAACAGTTTGATCGTCCCCAACCCCTCTCCTCCACAACCCTTCCTCCCTGATCAATCGTAATCGCCACTCAACCCTTCCTCCCTTTAACTCAAAGTTTCTGGACATGATTTTGGTATGAAATTTAGGGTATTGCGAAGTTGTTGTTGATATAGATACCCACCTCTCTTTTTCTTTTTCTGAATCCTCAATCCATTTTATGTAGAAAGTTTTCTTCAACAATTCCAACCTTCCACACTTGTATCGGTCTGTCTTCAACCACACAACTTGAGATCTCACTTCCTCTCTTTCACATTCAATTCCCCAAATCGCCCTCTCAGGTATCTAGGTTTTCTCCCTCCCTCTCTCTCTTATCAGTTTGATATCTGTATAAAGAAAGAATGATTACCATTTTCTTCTAGGGTGTGCTTGCACTCCATATGTTTGATGAAATTTCTAAGAAGTGGGTTTTGTTTGTTTTGGTGTTTTAGTGTCGATTGAGGTCTGAATTTGATGGATTCGAGTCAATCGAAGTTTGATTATTTGTTCAAGTTGCTGTTAATTGGGGACTCTGGTGTTGGAAAGAGTAGCTTGCTTCTGAGCTTCACCTCCAATTCTTTCGACGATCTTTCGCCGACTATCGGTACCTCTTTTTACGTTCATATATTACGAATTTCACAATTGCAAGAAATTACGTGTAAATCATTCCCGTTTGTGTTCTTAGTTTTAGATCATAGTCTTCATTGACAAGGGTTTGTAACTCTTCAATGTCGAACAAAAAAATAAAAACAAATTTCACCATTGAAATTGCTATGCCTATAAAGCATTATGATCAATGATCTGGGCATTGAAAAAAAACTTTGCACTTTGAGTTAATCATATAGACTGTGTGTAGCCTTGATTCGGATGTTGAGTGTTACTTATATGTCTTGTTCTGATATGTTTTTGTGGAAATTATGTTAAATTTTGAATCTTTTAGGATTGAGAGTGTAATGTTTCATGGTTTGGAATATCTATAGAATGCTCACTAGTGAATCAGTTACTTGAGGTGTTGTGCTCAGTGGAAGCCATATAATTGAAAAGTAAAGATTTGGCACTAAAGATAAAATACATCAGGACTGCACAGTTTTTTAATATGGGAACCGACCCACCAACAAAGCACTGAGGTTGTTATTTGCTTCTTTTACTGAAAAATTACTTACACACTCTCTGTGCAGAAAACTTAAAATTATAACTCGAGCAAGTTATGGTGCAGGATTAGTCTAAGCTAAATCCTAGTGGTTGAAGGATCAAACATTCCCACAACCTGATGTTGAGCGAAGCCCTGTGTTTGGATAGGGGTGAAAGTGTGAAAGTCTTTGGCATTACTGCAGTATCTATAATCTCCCAAATTTAAACACCCAAGTGGGTTTGGACTTTTGGGTGTGGGGTTTTATTTGAAAAGGTCTCCTTACTATGAGAATATATAAGATTCATTGTAACTCCTATCCAATATCTGACTTTTTCCCACCTTTAACTGTGATTTTGTCTCCATTTTTTTTTTTTTTTTTTTTTTTTTTTTGCAGAGAGGCTCTTTGGTCAGTGGAGGTCGTTAAGCCAGTAGAGGCGAAGGACGTCGAATAAGGTTGTGGAGGAGGAGAAGGAGAAGGAAGAAGGGAATAGCAATGTGTCAGGTAAATTTCTCTTCTTTTGCCTTAGTTTTGTGACCTTTTGTGTTTGCTTCGATTTTTTAATCTAATTGAGATAGTCAAAGTGGATAAGCTGTAATAAGTTGGCTACTTCAACCAGAAGGTATAGTAATTGCAACATAGGGGAATAAAACAGTGTGAGGAAAGACTGATTATGAGAAAGACTGTAGTTTTTTCCTTAGTTTATGTTTGTACCTTTGTTGATTTTGGGTTCCTAAAAGTGGGGTTTTGCTTTATGTGTGTTTAGCTCTATGAAAAGATTGTTATTGATTTAGTTCTCTTTGGTGATTGTCTAGTTCACTATGTTGGTACTCTACTTGATGGAAGCAAATTTGACTCGAGCAGAGACAGAGGAATGCCCTTCACTTTTAAGCTTGGTGAAGGTGAGTTCTTAGCTCTTCTTAATGACACTCCAAATGAGCATGCGGTCAGTTATTTAAAGTTTGCATGTTAGCGTATTTTATTTATTTGATTGGTTCGATTTGGTTTATGATGGATATGTTAGGTCAATTGGTGACTGGTTTGGATCATGTGGTGGTTACGATGACAAAGGGCGAAGTGGCATTGTTCACATTACCTCCTGATATGGGGTATGGAAGAAAAGGTCCTGATACTCCATACGCCACTATTCGATTTGAGGTAGAACTCTTGTCTTGGATCGTGGTAGTAGATATCTGCAAGGACGGTGGAATAATCAAGAAAGTTCTGTTGAAAGGGGAGAGGGATGAGAAACCTAGTGATTTAGATGAATTTACGGGTACTGCAACTTAGAATTCTTTTACTGGCTTATCATTTAAACTTGAAAATATTATCTGCCATGACACTCTCTTGATTTAATACTGCTTTGTTTAAGTAATTGTGGGCTTTCCTTGCTTCTGCAGTCAAGTATCAAGTAATGCTCGTTGGTTGTACAATTGTTGCAAAAACACCTGAGGAAGGAGTGGAGTTCTGCATAAAGGATGGTAATGTGGTGCATGCCTATTCTCTAGTTTGTTTTTATCTCTTTTCCTGAGTATAAAACAGTATGAGCTTCAGATCCCATCAGCATTTCCATTTGTTATTTACAGGTCATTTCTGTCCAGCACTGCAAAAAGCTTTGAGGACCATGAAGAGAAGGGAGAGAGTCGCTATGATCGTCCAACCTCAGTGTATGTTACATATAAATAGTTTTGTTATACTAAACATATCATATTAGATTATTCAATAAATTTGTTTCTAGTTATATTCATAGATTCAGACTGAAGCTGTTTGTTGGTTCTTAGTTCCAATGACAAGGATTAAGATTGTCAGTCTTTCATTCCCGAGCCAACTGTTCCAATACTTGATGAGAATTGTTGACAAAAATTGTTGTGAAAGCGTGTATCCTAACACATATTAGGACTCCAATTTTAAGATACATGTACTGTGATGTAGTCCATATTAATGTATAACTTTGTCACTCTTTTCATCCAAAAATACGAACTTTTGTGTGCAAAATGCTGGTCAAATGGTATCCTTATCATTTTCTTATTATGAACTTTTGTAGGAAAGCCTTTTGTTTTTTGACTGAATGGAGATTTCTTATTATGAACTTGTTATTTTGATGTTGTTTCATTTCAGTTTAGCTGTTATCATCTTTGTTGGCTCCCTTTTGCTTGGATTTCTAATTCATATTTGGTTGTATGGTGTAAAAAAAAAAATTATATATTTTTATTATTATTTATGGGTGTATCAATTTATTTTCTAGCAATTCAGGAAGAAAAGAAAAGAAAAGAAAAAAGAATCATTATCTTGGCTTAAATTTGAGTGATTCAATTGACAATGGTAAAGATTGCTAGTACAGCTTTCATGCTTGATTAAGATTTGTGTTACATATTCAGTCCATATGTCCTATAGAGTTCAAACTTAGCACACATCTAGTTTACAACATGATTTTTTCCTAAAGACTGACTCAAAGCGTCACTGTTTTTTTACTTTTGTTGATATGGCAGGGACATCAGCAGATGTAGATTTGCCATCCCGTCCTAGGATTTGCTATCCCGTCCTCAATTGATCCAATTTGGCAAAGTAAGTCATTTTAGTTTGTCATTTTCATTTGAAATGTTTTCAACTATGCAATTTCTTTTCTTTCCATTGATCAGTGAAGGAGATGACAAGGAATGGTATTGACTACGAAAATTTGATTCTGTTTATGCCTTGAGTTTCTTGGAATTGGTGTTCTGTTTAGATCAGTTATTTATTTCTTGTTTTTTGCTTTAACAGTTTTTTGGCTGCCACTTGACATACAATTGTTTGTAAATTGTCAGACTTCAAGGGCATTCCACTCCAGGCCTTTCTGATGAGAAATCTTAAGACAAAACGTAGATAGCTTAATCTTGGCCAGCAGCTTACTGATGAGCTCAAGGTCGGTGAGGCCCTGTAGACAACGATCCTGAGACAACCATTGTACAACTTCGGTTTTGGTTGTTAGATGTAAGCATTGACAATTTGTAACAATTTTAATTTGTATTTTTCTTCTGGACCATGTATAATATTGATTTTGAAATGAAATTAAAGTTCCTCTTAATGTATGATGATGGTATCATATGAGTTTAGTTTGGTGTCGTTTATATTTGATTTTTAATTTGAGTCTAAAAGTTGTAGTGCATATGTTGGATAGATTATCTGCACCAAATGAAAAGAAAACACTACAGGTTGAAAAATATGATTTTTTTATGGTTAAAAAATTTGAATTATCAAAGGGAATTTAGCGGCGGTTGCAGATCGTCGCTAAAAGGCAAAAGTTGGATTGTTCATCGAATTTTGGCGACGGTTATAAACCGTCGCTATATAGTATTTAGCGACGGTTATAAACGTCGCTACATTAAACCGTCGCTATATAGTATTTAGCGACGGTTATGCCAGCGGTTGCTTAAAACCGTCGCTGAATGACCTAGTGACGCCTTTATTAGCGGCGGTTGGCCAACCGTCGCTGTATTATTTAGCGACGGTCAAAACCGTCGCTAAATACCTTTATCCACCGTCGCTAAATTATTGTTTTCTTGTAGTGAATATTGATAGATGAGGCGCAGCGGAAAACATCATGTAAATAGATTAATCAAAACCCTATTTTTTTAACCCTAGTTTTCTTGAAGTTAATATCCGAACTGAAGAACAAGCAATATCCCTTGCCTTATATAGAATATTCTTAACTTATTTGGCAAGCAAATTAACCTAAACTTAATTGGAAACAATGCCCCAACTATTATGGGATATTATTAAATAGGCCCAATTACAATATTACTAATACTAGTATTGCTAAACTAACTCACCTACTATAATAATATACATGCTAAATACCATCATCCTCCTCCGATTGCGAAAACTAGACCCCGAATTCGCGCACACATATGTAGTCAACGTCTCCGGATCCACAGAAGACAAGCTGATATGAAATCCACAAGTTTCCAAAAGCAAGTCCTCCCTTTCATTGAACCAAGAATTTAAACTTCAGTCAAACGATTGTGAACCTGCTGGTGAATCAAACTCATATGCTTAGCCTTAACAGTTGCGTCGCTACTCACCGGGCCCATACTAGTCACAAGTCCAAATCAGAGAGAACAAAAAGAGAAAAATCTTGCACAGTCTTGGAAATCTAAATGTCTCGTATATTTGTTCGCCGTATTATTATACACAAACTCTGCATGATGCAAAAAAAAGGACAAGGACCATCATGTCCACCACCAAACAACGCAAAAAGTCACTCAAGCTCCTATTAGGAATCTCTTTCATCCCTATGTATTTAAAACTACGGGTCCAGGAGCGTTACAAGATATAACGGGGTACATCGAGATATAACAAGATTTAACGAACTATTTTAAAAATAATTTTTAAACCCACTGGGTAAAATAATCAATAACAAGTTAAAAAATAACCGAAATGAATTAAAGACTGACTTTTATTTGGTTGCAGACTTGGGGACATCAATTGAAAGGAATTGCAAGACGTCAATTGAAAGGAATTGCGGGCAGTAATTGAAAAGAGAATGAGAAATAGCAACAATGAAACAACAATTGAAAGAAGAATGAGAAACACCAACACTAGCAGTAGCAATACACGTAGAGGACAATAAGGTCTTCCTTCTCTTCTTCTTTTCTTTCTTCTTCTTTCTTCTCCCTACTTCAACTGTTTTCTTCTTCAATAGTATTCTAACTTCTCTTCTTTCTTATTTTTTCTCCCTTTTTCAACTATTTTCTTCTTCAATAGTATTCTAACTTCACAAATCAGATACAAATTATAACTTCACAAATTAGAAATCACAACCCTATTTCTTCCTTTTTCTTTTTCTTCTTCTTCTTCTTCTTTATTCAACTGATGATTGCATGGATCTAAACAGATCATGCTCAACTCCCCTTGACCCCTTCTTTTTCTTTTTCTTCTTCGGTTCTTCTTCTCTAGTCAATCTAGTCAAACCTTCTTCTCTGTTACATACGAAGTAAAAAAAAATGAGATCTTTTTTTTCACTTAATATAGTAAAATCCTTTACATTATAACGTCATTTTCTAATGGGTCATTTTCACAACTTTGTGTATAACGGCGTTATAACGGTTATGTTATATAAAATCATAAAATGTTACAAACCGTACGCTTCCTACCTGTTACCCTTTATAACAATGTTATATCGATGTTTAACTGCATAGGTCTTTCCATCTATCTGCATCCATTTATCTATTTATAGATGAAATGTAGTGAACTTCAAAGAACAATGCAAACGCTGTCACAAAGTCTTCCAAAACTGCCTTGTAAACTTCATATCACAATAGACACAATGCTTCAAGGAACACCGTGAAGGCGAACCACTTCCCGAAAATATAAATTAGTGACTGGTGCATCATCAGTTTTCTCACAAGGAATAAAATGAGCCATTTTGGAAAAACGATCAACCACTACAAAAACTGAATTGTAACTGGTGATGTCGATAACCTTGAAACAAAATCCATGGAAACATCCAACCATGGTCCTTTTGGAATGGTTAAAGTGAATACAAACCAGCGTTTGTCCACCGTCCCTTAGCAGTTTGGCACACATAACACTTCTGCACCAAGATATTAACATCGGATCGCATGATGGGCAAAAAGTAGCGTTCCCGTAACAAACACAACATCTTGCTAACACCTAAGTGGTCACCCAAACCTCCACTATGAAGTTCATCAATCACCTTCTGCTGCATAGAAGAGGTAGGAATACAAAGCACCTTACCACGAAATAAGAAACCAATCTGCAAAAGAAAATCAAGTGACTGATAGGGCACAGCCTGATAACCAGACAATTTGTACGGTAGCTTAGTGCATCGACTACCCTATTCTCAGACCCCTTAACATGCTTTAGAATGAAGGTGAAGTTCTTAATTTCGTTGACCCACTTACTAATCCGGTTACCGACATGTCTTTGCGAGTTAAGAAAACAGAGAGCTTCATGATTAGATTGAAGCACATACTCCTAATAAAGGAGATAATGTTTCCAAGGCTTGGACAATAGTAAATAATTCAGTATCATACGTAGAGTAATTCAACTGAGCCTTCTGCAATTAAGCTTAATAGTATCAAAAACAACTTGACAGTCAGTACTCCAAGAAAATAGTACATCTTTCATAAGCTTAGTCAGTGGTGTCATAACAGAGCTAAAACCCTCAATAAAGCGCTAATCTAACCAACCCATGAAAATTGCGTACTTGCGAAGAACATACGGGTACGGGCCAATCTCGAATAGAAACTACCTTAGATTGATCAACAGACATCCCATCTCCCGACACCACATACCCCAAAAAGTCACTAAAAACACATAAAGTACATTGTTTCAGATTCAAATAAAATTTATGGTCTCTCAGAACTTTTAAAATAATCCGAACATGTTGTAAGTGTTCGTCTTTTGTTCAACTAAAGGATGTCATCGAAGTAAACAACAAATTTGTTAATAAAAAGGTTGTAGAATGTGTCATTACCCACATAAATGTCAAAGGGCGTTGGACAACCCGAAGGGTATGACTAACCACTCATACAAGTATTCTTTTGTCTTAAAGGTTGTTTTCCATGCACTTCTACACTGCATACGAATGTGATGGTAGCCACTCTTAAGATCCAGCTTAATAAATACAACAACACCTGCAAATTATCAAGCATGTCTTCCATATTAGGAATTGGAAAACGATACTTGACTGAGATCTTATTAATGGCTCACAAATCCACATACATTTGAAAAAACCCATCCTCTTGGGTACTAACAAAGTAGGAATCGCACTTGGTGACACTCTCCCGAATGTAGCCTCTGGCCAGAAGCTCATTTACCTGTCGTTGTCACTCCTCATGATCCTTAGGGAACATGCGCTAATGTGGTTTATTAGGTATAGGCGCTCCTTGGTCTAACTCAATTATATATGGAATATTTCACAATGGAGGTAAAGACCTACTACCCTCACTGCAAGCATCTCTGAATGTGGCAAGAAGTTTCTGCATACAAAATTGAATTAGAAGATATAATAATTGAAATGGTGAAGTGACCTTATCTGGCGCATACATATTTATGCGTCCAAATCTAGTCCTATGAGTTTGACTGCAAAACAGATATTAGACTGTCAAAGACCACCTTTTTTGTGGCTGAAGGCACTCCAATGCTTAAGTCAGCAACTTCGTTTGAAAAAGGAAGTATACTTGGACAAAACTCAGTTAAAGTTTCATCGTGTAGATAGGATAGTCGAATCGACCTCCTTTTTCTCATACATTTTCCTTTATCTTATATAATGAGTGAATTGATGACTGCATTCAGTTGTGTGCGTGACTTAAGTTCGGTTGGCGCAATGAAGGAGGACGTTTATTATAACGGACTCCACCTTCATTGAGATGAAGTGATTCCATCCATCTCCTTCCTAACAGTCCATCAAAACAGCCCTTTAATATTTATGATGATTTGAGTCACGTGTATGGCTTTGATTGGGTGACGATTTTGTGTATCAACAGCTACTCCTCTGCAGTTAGTGGGCTCACTTGCGTGGCCACTAACTTATTAATGATGGCCTTCTTTATTCGATATGTGAAGTCAGTGTGACAAGTCATCAGAGTTGGACTGCGTGAGTTCCGACCAGATGAAATCATCGAATTCGGACTGCATGAGTTTGAACTATACAAAGATTTTTGTGACAAGTTATTGTATTTGGACTTCGTGAGTTCGAACCAGATGTCTGTGACGAGTCAACGTAGTCAACTTCCGTTACTAGGTGAATTTCGTGAGTTCGAACTAGATGTCGTTTGAGACGAGTTATCACAGTCAGTAGCATTTACTAGGTGAAGTAATCTTCGTAGTTAGTTTCATGAGTCCGAACCAGATAAAATCAACATGATCAAACTGCATGAGTTTGAGCCAGACGAAGTCAATTTGACTAGTCTTAAGTCGGGCATGTGGACCCGATTCTTGTCGGATCCGTCTCCTGTCCATGTTGGATATGTCTATTGTCCATGTCAGATATGTCTCCTATCAGATGAATCGCTACTCGATCTAATCCACTCGTTTTCCATTCGGGCTTGTCTTCCGAATTTGTTTTCCATTCGGACTTGTCTTCCGAATTTGTTCTTCAGATTCATTTATCATTCGGGTTCGTCCTCCACATGCTAGCTTCTATTAGGGCCCATCCTCTGGATTTGTTTTTCATTTGGGCTCGTCCTCCACAGGCTAGCTTCTATTCGGGCTCGTTCTCCGGACTCATTTTCGTTCGAGTTTGAACCCATACTCCGGACTCGTTCTCCGAATTCATTTTTTATTATGGTTCGTCCTCCATAGGTTAGCTTCTATTCGAGCCCGTCCTCCGAATTCATTTTTTTTATTCGCGAGTTCGTCCTCCATGGGCTAGCTTCTATTCGGGCTCGTGGACCTACAGACCTGCCAAATACCAGAACAACCAACAAAACTTTAATCTAATAATTATGCTACCAACCGGGTTCGAACCCATGACCTGAGTTCTTCTAAGCAACACCTTTATCACTCTGCTGGTTCAATTTTGACAGAACATTTACTTCTACATCATTATATCAAGATGTACCTGGATTACCTGTCTAACTCACATGACATCATTTTAGTCATTTAATCAAAATAGAATATTGAATTTTTGTTAACATTGATATTGGAAACGACACTGGATGATCGTAATATCTCCCATCTTTCGCTCATTTGTGATCAAGCATAGGCTTTTTTTAAGGAAACTATCTTTCCCCACGGACGGCGCCAAACTGATGCACCCAAATCTCGTCGATTGTTCCCTTTACCTTATATAATGGTCGCGGTTAATTCTCTACATGACTTAAGCATGTGAGGCGCAACGGAAAGAGACGTTCTCGTAACAGTCTCCTCCTTTATGAACATGCGTTCGTGGAGGCGTAACTCCCTCCACGAATCTTTTCTTACGCAACGCTCCTCTTCTTTATGAGAATTCGTGTGGGCGTGGATTTGAACTTTAATTGTCTTCCATTAATGGGTCATGTTTGGGCCTTTATGATCGGTTTTGCCTTCTTGGGTTTTAGTTTTACGAGCTAGCCCAGTTCATGGGATGCCAGATCTTTGTGATGAATGTTTTCTGGCTAGCGTATGGCTGTGATGACAGTCTATTTTTATGTATCATTACATATCATTAAGGATCTTCTATACTACAAATATAAAAGCCTGCACCTGTTGAACTCCCATATCAACCCCATAATAAGCTGACGTTTTTGCAGGTGTAGAATGAAGCGGTTGTAGTATAATTTGTGTCCTTCAACATCACATAAACTATAAGTGTTCATACATTCATTATGAAAATCGTTATTGAAACTTCCACGGTTTCCCTAACAGCAAATGACAAATATTCATCAGGATAACGTACACGAAACTTGATCCTTCTACTGTCTAGTAAATAGATAAGGGAACTAAGCATTTTGTGTCTCTCTCGCCTTCTTACTCAGATCCAACCATCTCAATGCAAAAGGCACAGAAGGGGTGCTTTTTTCAACCCTAAGGTATCCACCATTAATTTGGACACCAAGTTCTCACTGGATCTTCCATCAATAATTATGCTACAAATTTTCCCCTACAATTGCATCGAGTGTGATAAATAGTGTTCCCCACCAAGCAACATCATCATTCGAAGCTTCACGATAAAGAGAAGCCGAAAGACAATCTAAAAAAATCAATATTTTCAAAACATCGTGACGGAAGCAACGAAACACTGCCTCCATCGCCCCGCATTCAGAAGGGGACTTCCATATTTGTTCTGGATTCGCGAGACAACGTCATCAGGCTCACCTCCTCTCCCCATTTTGTTCTCTTTACCTTGTTCATGTGTGGTTCGAAACACTCATCGAATTCTCCCCGGAGCGTTCTTGCTCGAATACAAATTGATGGATCAGGCGCATCGAAAAACATCAAGATATGAACTAAAAAGATACAGAACTGAAGAACAAAGAATAGTCCCTTGCCTTATTTATAATATTCTTAACAGGCAAGCTAATTAACCTAAACTTAATTGGAAGTCAATGTTGTACCTATTATGGGATGTTCCTAAATAGGACCAATTATAATATTTCTAATACTAACATTACTAAACTAACCCACCTATTATAATGATATACATGCTAAATACCATCAAATACACTCTCGGAAATGCATACAACCCAACTTGACCCATGTGATCCTTCCAAAAGAACTATAAGGAACTATGCAACAAATGAAAATTGGGTTTTGGTTTGCTGTTATACAAAGATAAGTCCACTCCATTTGTGAGTTCTACTCAAGCATGAGAACTCCCCTCATACTTCTCATACTAATAAAATTGTTGTGTTTCACCACAATGAACCTAGTGTCGAAATTGCCGCCAATACTCCATGGCAAGTCTTCACACATACCTAAATACTTTGGACTTGGAGTTCCTCCCATAAGTTCGATCTATGTAACTATTGGGACTATACACACCAAGGATAAACCAAACAATCAGAATAGGCACCAAAAAGCTCCTCCTTACAGATCCCAACAAGACATCATTCCTTTTGATCATTTGCCTAAGGAAGGAACCTTGTTCTACTCCACCTCCTTCACAGAATATCCAGAAGTCTCCTTTGAAAGTGTTATTTATTTTTCCAATTCCAAGCCATAATCCATAATACTTGAAAGGCAAATAAAAAGGGAATCATAACCAAATAAAAAGGTGACAAGCTGCTTAGGCATGCCCAAATACAAGGTAAGTTAGGAGTCAAATTTCACTTAGTCACATAACCATAGTTATCAAAATGTTTATCGTGTCGTATATCGGAACATAAATTTAACATACACGTATCGTATCGTATCGTAACGTGTATCTTAAGATACGGTGCAAAACTTTATATATAGATATTAAAAATATGTATTATATATTTAAGCATATAAAAGACATAAATAGAACTTATTCAAGCAAGTAGACCCCCAAAATATTTCCATTGATATGTCTTGTGTAACCCATATTAGCAAGGTATTGGTTATTATCCATCTATTCCTTCACGTCACTTATACATGGACGGTACATCCATGCATCATCTTATATCTGTATATCGTAAGATATATGTATCGTATCGATGAGGCTTTGATATGATATATATCGTGTATCTATCGTAAGATAATGATAACTATAGACATAACCAAAGACCAAGAGGAAAGGACATAGCTTTAAGCTTTGAAGCAAAGGAGCAATAATCAGGAGGAAATGCGCTCGAAACTTTTTAGAGGCTACCTAATCACCTCGAGATTATGATGCTATAGACTACTTGGTGGGAGACCGTGAAGTGATCCTCGAAGAAAGTATTTCTAATCACTTAGTGTGTATTACACTGATCTATTTTCTGAAAAGGAAAAGTGGCATTCAAAGCGTGACGGCTTAATCTTAAATTCTATTTCATACGATCAGATAGCATCCCTCTGCACCCAAAATTGTCTCCATTTCCACTTGGCTAGTGATATTTTTTTTCTAAGTCCCGGGACTCGATAAGTATGGTTGTGAAGTTTAATAACAATGTCTTCCTTGATTAGAGATTCACTTCTACAATAATTATCCTTATTCCAAATATCAAAGGTGCCTCAACAATTCAGTAATATTGCCCTATTAGCATGATTATTTTGAAGGTACTTGCAATCAGGTTATAAACGTAGCAAACTGTGATTGTGGACACCATCGGATTGATGGACCTTTTATCGCCAATGAGCTCATCCATTCAAGTTTGAATTTAGGCCATACAGTCAGAGACGGAGCCGGGATTTTTGTTGAATGGGGTAGTAATGATTAATAGTTGATTAATGATAATATAATAATTAATTACTTTCGCATATTTTTTTAAATTTTGAACATACATAAATAACTATACAAATCACAATTGCTAAACAAATCTCCATCTAACCAAATAAAAGATTCTCATTCAAAAAAGGATGAAGATCAACTTGGATATGCAAAACGAAGAGTAAATAGTGTTTCTTTATTTGTTCCCTTAATTGTGGTCTAAAACCTCTTGTTGTTATGGAATTTCTAGTTATTATCCAACAACCTTGATATCTAACATAGTAAAATGGTTCGATATACAAACCTGTCACAAAAACAAATGGAAAAGGCTCCCACTAAGTTTAACTCTGCTGCAGTGCCAATCACATCTTCCAAAACAAGATTGTCATCAAAATGCATGAAATTGTGAAGTTTAACATCTGAAACGATGTATCTCTACAATCAGAAGATTAAAAAAAAACCTGTCAGTCCAAAGCACATTTCAATCATGACTAAAGATAGAAATTTGGTTGATAACATTACACCTCCTTGGAGTATTCATCAAGAATACAAGGCTTGAGCTTCATGTGTTTGTATAATGCTCCTACTATGATGCACTCTTTGTTAAACTCAAGTTCCAAAAACAATAACATGATATAAATGATCCTGAGGTGAGCCACAGTTCAAATGCAACACTAATAACTAGTAAAACCTTTTATGCAATTCCGAAAATCCTGAAACAAGCTTCAAAGCTACTCGTCGGGCCATGTATGCTATTATTAATACTATCAAGTACCAAAATCTCAAACCGAGGGGGAAAAACATTGCAAACCATGTCAAGAAAAACACTAATAAACAATATGCATAAATGCCCAAAGTTCTAAATTTCTGTAAAATCGTCATAACCCCACCAAAATATTGAACACCTAACAACTAAATACTATAGTTATTGGCAAATCAAGTACTCAAAATCACAAATTCTCACATAGGGAAAAAAAAACC
Source organism: Berberis vulgaris (assembly GCA_963556465.1). NCBI lineage: Eukaryota > Viridiplantae > Streptophyta > Magnoliopsida > Ranunculales > Berberidaceae > Berberis > Berberis vulgaris. Next base: position 34,026,231 of record OY747126.1, on the reverse strand, counting down.
TAAACCCTAGACTATGCAAAGCTTTCAACTTTAAACAACTAACGTGGAATCTATGTAGTAAATGCGGATAACGAGCCCTTCGTGATCCAGGACCAATTTAAGATTAAGCAGATTAATCGAGAATTAATCGGTTTACTTTCTCAAATTATACATTTTTATACCCTCATTAATGTAAATTATAATAAATAACATATCTTGATAATAAAAATTAATAAGACAACTATTATAGAGCAACAAAAGTCATATTGTAGAGCAAATTATGTAATCATGTCCCAAACATCACACATTATAGAGTAACAACCACCAACAACCTAAATTATGTAATCGTATCCAAATTTTTTGCAACATATGTGTTCTTGGTAGAAATTTAATATGAATCATAAAACTGGGTTTGAGCAGTACATCACATATACGGTGTAAAAGTATATAAAATAAGCTTCTTGGTTTGCCAACTCAGCATTAAAGCTACAATTTATTAACATGTACGGTATCCCTCGAAACTATAAGTAAACACTAAACTCTTGTGGGTTTTAAAATAAAAATAAACACTATATAATCCAAACAAAAAGAGAGAAAGGACATATAACAACAAGTGTTTTATCGATTCTTCCTCATTCCATGACTAACTAACTAACTTGTCAACTCTTAAAGTGCTCCCATGGGCATAGGGCAAGGGTCAAAATCAGAGAGTTGATACGAGAAGGGGAGGGGAGTTGTTTCATTCACAATGGTGGCCAATTGAGAATTGCCATAATCCATACAGTACTAGGGGGGTCACCTTAGTGTAGCAATATTCATAGAGAATATACCAAGTAATTTTGGAGAGCTAGGCGATTTTGGAGAGCTAGGGTTTGAGAGCTAGGAAATCTAGGGTTTGCTCATGATGATTGCTGAATTGATCTCGCAAGGATGATGTCAACACCTCCCCTAGATGCTTGTAACTCAATTGCCCCTCGTGGAGTTGCAACAGTGAATGAGAAGGGCCATGCAGACTATACGCCAGAACCTGGAGCAGCCCAGGAACATTGCATCGCTGCTAGATCTGATCCCATTGCAGATCTATCTACGCCTGGACACCATGCACACCCTATGGCTGTCACCACCAAGCCTAAGACAGTCAGTTGGGCATCTTTGTTTACTAGCCGCCAAGAACCAGGGACGACCAGGTTATCCTACATCCCTCCTTCAATGGTTGAGGACCAAGCCGTGGTGTAGATCAAGCTTGCAGAACACAACGAACAACTCGCTGAATGTGAACAATATATCATTGGCAACTTCTTTGGTAAGAAACTATCCTTTAGTTTTGTTAATGAATCATTAAAACGAATCTGGGGATTAAAAAAGGGATTTGAGATGTCTGTTTATGGTGAGAAGGCATTTGTCTTCAAAATTCTAACTGAGGCTGACAAGAACCAGGTCCTAGAAATGGGACCTATGCACATAGCGAGTAGATTATTCTTAATCAGGCCTTGGCAACCTTATATGGAAGATGATGTAGAGGTGCTCAATTCAGTTCCTATCTGGGTCAACCTACGAAAAGTACCTCTGTTTCTCTGGAGCCCCGAAGGGCTGCAAGCCATTGCTAGTGCACTCGGGGTCCCCCTCATGCTGGACAAAGCCACCGAGCGGAGAACTAGACTTTCCTTTGCGAGAGTATGTGTTGAGATGGCATCAAACAGCAAGTTCCCAACTGAGGTGAGAGTGGTTTCTGATGATGGGAGGACCACCATGGTGGATGTTGAATATTCTTGGCGACCAGAAAGATGCAAACAATGTGTGGGCTTTGGGCATAACTCCACTAAATGCCCCAAACAGAAGGCTACTACGAAACCTATTGCGAAGTACTGGAGGCCACACAATTAGCGGGGCAGGAAGAGCACTCACGGACCACCGGATGAATGGACCACGGTTGCTAGTAGGCGCAAGAACACTAGTAGACAAAGTGAGAATGAGGAGCCAAACATAAGACCCCAGGAGCCAAGTGAACCACAGAACACGACTCAGCATGAGGAGCAAATCATAAGGCCCAGGGATATGCAATCACACATGCAGGATACAACAAATATGAACGGACTGCCAAATGATGTTCCAAACCTCCCAAGCAATGAGGCACTCAGTGGTGGGCAGGATGATAGCTTGAATGCAATAGTGCACCAAACACAATAGATGGCCAGGAACTGTTGCTGACCGTCGAGCCAGTAGTGGCAATTCCAACTGATCTGCAAATTGTGGCCACCAATCCTGGAATGATGACTGTAGTACCAAATGATGATATGCAGATTGTGATAGCTATTGATGACACCAAAGCTCAAGTCTCTCCCAGGCAACTAGTAGAAAGAGTTTTGACAGCCACTGAGAAAGGAGTTGCACCCAGTGTGCAGGCGAAAGTCACCCAGGAAGCAAGGGCCACTCCACCCACTAGTGAGACTAGCCAGACTGCAACTGACTTACTTGCACATAGCACACTAACTGTCACTGGCCGCAGTAAGGAGGCAGCATCAAGTTCCACTCAAGGAGCTACCAACAGGGGATTGGAGAATGTGAGTAGCCATAGAGGCAACATGAAACAAGCTCAAACTCAGCCTAGGATCCACAATCTAAGAAACAAAGGCAACCCCTTTGAGGTCCTGCAAGTAATGGAGACTGAACCATCTGCAAGACGGTCATACACGAATAGAGCTCCCAAGAGTGTACCAAGAGCAACTGCGACTAACCTAGTGGGGGGTGTAAACTCACAAGCTGCAGGTTTAGATGATTAAGTCAGCCTGCTGGAATGTTAGGGGTCTTAATGACCCCTTAAAACAAAGTGAAGTTCGCAAGCTAATCCAGAAACAGAAAGTCAGTATTATAGGCTTGGTCGAGACAAAAGTTGGCAGTGACAAAAAATACAAGATCCAAAAGGAAATAATGCAAAATTGGCTAGCAATGGACAACAATGACCTAGTTAAGGGCGGGCGAATTTGGGTTCTTTGGGACGCTCAAGCAGTCAACATTAGCGTAGTGTCACGATCAGAACAAGCCATTTTTCTGCATGCTATCTGACCGAATGGTTTCACATGTATCTTAACTTTCATTTATGGTAGCAGCTACAATACAACTAGGAAGGAGTTATGGCTTGAACTTGAATCCTTCTCAGTCAACAACAAACTACCATGGTCCGTCTTGGGTGACCTCACAGGAAAGAGTAGGCGGGGAGGAGATAAGGCCTGGGCATTTTATAGATCCCGCAGAATGTGCTTTAAAGTCTGGCCTATTTGACTGCCAGTACAAGGGGTGTTTCCTAACATGGAGCAATAAGCAGCTTGGAGATCACAGGGTCATGTCAAAACTCGACCGGGCAATGATTAATCAGGAATCGCTAACAGACATGCCTAACTCTGAGGTGGACTTCCTCAACCCAGGGGTTTCGGACCACTCTCCAACTATCCTTACCATCTATGAGCACAAGAACCCAGGACCTATCCCCTTCAAGTTCTATAGTTACTGGGTAAATGAGAGGGGCTATATGGACGTGATACAAGCTGCATGGGGCAAGCCAGTAAGTGGTAATGCAACATATTGTTTTGTCTAGAAATTAAAAAATTCTAAAAGACTGCTGACGGAGTGGAGGAATAACAACTTTGTCAATGCCAGTAGTGGAGTCACTATAGCTAGACAATTCATGGAGTCGACACAAAGTTCATTACAGATGGACCCTCTGAATCCTACTCTTGCAAATGCTGAAAAATTAGCAGTTAAGAAGTATGCAATTACAGCCCGTAATGCAGCATCAGAGGTGGTACAAAAAGCAAAGGGTAGGCACATGCTGTCAGGTGATGAAAATGTCACCTACTCTCACCAGCATTTGCGTGCAAGGAGGTCCAAGAATAAGATACTAGCCATATACAATTCTCAGAATGACAAACTAGAAGACATGCAGGAAATAGAACAGGAGTGCATTCAGTATTTTGAAGAGCTCTTTGCTGGAGAACAAGGCGACTATGACACCACAACCATCGATGGATTACAACCTGAAAGGACAATCAATGCAGTGGAGGCAGTGGAAGTGATCCAAGAGGTCACTTGGGATGAAATTATTGAAGCACTTGCCTCCATAGGCTCTGAGAAGACCCCTGGCCCTAATGGCTTCTCTTCACTCTTTTTCAAGTCAGCATGGAGAATCATAGGAACTGATTTTACAAAGGCAGTACAGAATTTCCTTAGAAACAGGAAACTACTTGGGGAAGTAAATGCTACGAGTATTACATTGATCCCTAAGGTTACTAATGCCTCTTACCTAGCTGATTACAGGCCGATCTCTTGTTGCAATGTCCTATACAAATGCATTACCAAGGTCATGACAAACAAAATGAAGAAGGTAATTCATAGGCTGGTTAGTTCAGATCAGTCAGCCCTCATCCGTGGAAGATACATCCACGACAATGTGATGCTCGCTCATGAGCTAGTAAGGAACTACCACAGAGACAAGGGAGCACCTAGATGCGCTGCTAAAATAGACCTCAGGAAGGCTTACGATACGGTTAAATGGGAAACAATTGAGCATGTCATGAGAAGAATGCAATTCCCAAGCTTGTTCCTTGACTGGGTGAAGGTATGTATCACAACACCTAGATTTTCCATATCTGTCAATGGGTCCCCTAAAGGATTCATTAAGGCCAAGCGAGGCATCAGACAGGGGTGTCCAATGTCACCCTACTAGTTTGTTTTAGTCATGGAGGTTCTTCACTTACTCCTAAAGGAGAAGGTGGAAGCAGGCGAGTACGGGTTGCATCCAAAGTGTACCAATCCCCAAGTCACACATCTGTGCTTTGCAGACGACTTACTAGCTTTCTTTCAGGGAGACACTAGGTCTGCAATGGCACTAACTGAGGTCCTCAGGACATTCAAGTCGTGCACTGGCCTGGCTATCAATTGCACTAAAAGCAACTTATTTGCATTTGAGATCCCCAGTGAAGAACTTCAACTGATAACCAGATGCCTTGACTTCAACTTACAGATGCTTCTAGTAAGGTATCTAGGCCTCCCCTTGATCTCCACTCATTTGGACTACAACCAGTGCCAACCTCTGATAGACAGAGTTAGGAAGAGGGTTCAATCATGGAAGAACAGATAACTATCCTATGCAGGCAGAGTCACCCTTATAAGAGCAGTGTTGAACAGTCTCCATGTCTACTGGACTTCTTGCTTCATTCTGCTTACTAGTGTTCGTGATGATATAACATCAATGATGAGGAACTTTCTTTGGTCAGGCTCTGATACATATACAAAGACTCCTATGGTTAACTGGCAGCGTATCTGCAGTCCCTACAATGAGGGAGGTCTGGGCATCAGATCCATTGAAACAACAAACAAGGCCGTAATGATGAAGCATGTATGGAATATCGTTTCAAACAAGGACAACCTATGGGTTCGATGGACTAAAGCTCACTTAATAAAAAACAGACATTTCTAGACTACCAAATGAGGCCTCCTGGTGCTGGCGTAACATCCTCAAATGCAGAAGACAGGCTAGCTCACTCATTGTCCATTCTATTGGAGATGGGAAAGACACTAAACTATGGAAAGACCCTTGGCACCCTATGGGTATTCTCCCACCAAGGTTCCCACAGCACCTTACATACCACTCCACTCTACATTGTAATGCAATAGTCAGTGCACTGATACAAAATGACCACTGGGACACCAGAAGGCATGACAAATTGCACATTACAGACATATGTGAAGACCTGGGAATGGTGGAACTAGACACTGCACACAAAGATGTTATCACCTGGATGGGAGGCCAAGATGGAGAATTCTCTAACAAAAGCGCTTATCACTCAATGAGAGCAAGGTCGCCTTCAGTCTCGTGGTCCAAGCTAGTGTGGTTCACTGGGAGAATACCCAGACAGAGTTTCATCACTTGGTTAGCAATGCATAAGGCCCTTAAAACCCAGGATAAACTGCTGAAATGGGGAGTTCTAGACAGGTCTTCTTGCCCTCTATGCAGTGACCAACCTGAATGTGAAGAACACCTATTCTTCAAATGCAGATATTACAGCTTCATATGGATGCACATTCTACTCCAATTAGGACTGAAACACCAAGTCATGGACTGGGCTGATGAGTGGAGATGGTGTGAGTTGAAACTCTCTGGTACCTCACCACACAGTGTGCTCAGGAAGCTGGCACTCAATGCCACTACATATCACCTCTGGACAGAGAGGAGCTGCAGACTTTTTCAGTCCAAGTTTCGGGAATCCATTGAAGTGGAGACTAAGATCATCTAGGATGTCAGATTACGTGCCTCAGTCCTAGACCTTCGAGTTACAGATAATGCAGATAATAGGCAGCTTTTTGACAATTGGAGAATTGAGGTTCAATATCACTCACGATAATTCACTCTACACGCATGGGAGCGTCCTGAACAAGGCTGGTTTAAGGTCAACTCTAATGGATCACTAACAGGCACTAAAGGGGGATACGCAGCGCTCATTAGGGACCATGATGGAGTAGTGGTAACAGCTGGGGCAGGGAGCCAACGAGCGCAAACGATCCTACTTCATGAGCTACAGGGGATTGAATTGGGTATCCTACTCGCCCAGCGACATGCATTATGCAGACTGGAGTTTAGCATGGACTCCAACAATGCACTGAAGCTCCTTACCACTGACAAAGTCCCCCCATTGGAAGCAGTGCATATTATTAGAAGGATCAAGGTAGCTCTAACACAGTTTGATGGGTGCAAGCTTATGCACGCAGTACGGGAAACAAACCAGGCAGCGGATAAATTAGCAAAACTATTACCGACTAATGAGTTTGTCGAGATAATTCCAAGCTCCTTTGCGGAAGATATTAAGAAGATTGTATTTGATGATGCTAGAGGTAGACAATACGCACGAATGTAACTTTTCTATTCCTTTTCCTTTTCAGTGGTCCGGGGAGCCCATATAAACCCCCACGCTTGCCTTTCAAAAACAAAAGTTGTCATCCCAATTCCATGAATCATCTTCAGCTTGGAACTTGATGATCTCATATAATGTTGTCCATCTCTGTCTCAAACAAACCACAGGGTAACCCTACATCCCAAATACCTCGACTTGAGATGGGCCTAACTTCATTGATATTAGGAAGAGATCTTGAAACTCTTCCTTGGGAAACCTGTCACTGACTATTTGTGTTCCCAAAAATCAACTCTAGTCCCCAAGCACACCTTATAAAAAAATTCAGTGTTTGTTACTCAACCAAAAGTCCTGTTAGAATTTTCGCAATTTACCCATACTCATAATTTCATCCACACTGAATTCTATTTGCTATTTCCAGAAAGAGTATGTGATGCCTACGGGTCGAACCTCACAAGCATAAGGGCCTAAAGGGTCCACTTTTTGTATATTCATCAAGATTACTTTGAAATTACCTCTCTTTCTAGCACTAGGGTTGGCAGTGGGGCGGATTTTCACGAATATTTTCTTTGCCCCACCCCGCACTGTATGAGGCGAATTTGGATTTGCCTAAACAGATTTCGGAGAGAATTTGAGGATCCAAATGGTATCCATCACGGACTAGGGGTGGATACGAATTTGGTCATATCCAGGCTGATATTCGTTTATATAGGATACCTAAATCTCGTCTGTATCATCCACTCTCCAGTTCCCTATCTTCTCCATCTCCCACATAAAAGTCCAGTTTTTTAAAGCTTATGAGTTCATGAAATCGTCACCGACTCAAGTCATCCGTCTACAATCGGCAGCACATCACACATTCTCTGTCTCTCTTAACTTCACCACTTGTGTTTGTTCACTTCTACCAAAGGAGAAGAGATTGTTGGATTCTTCAAGTAACAACCCTTTGATTCGCCTTCTTCAATTCAAGTCAAGGAGGGCTAACAATCGTAAGTAAGGCTTCTTCACCAAAACTAGCTTAGTTCGTCGAGCTGATAATGAGCTCCTTCTCCAAACCTCCTCACAAGAGCAACAACTCCTCTTTCGCATTTGCTCCTTTACTTCGTCAATTCAGGCATTTTAGAGTCGCTTAACTTTGTGATTTCATCAAAAAGAAGAACAAGTAGGTTTTCTTCATTCCAATCCCATCTTCATATTTTTTGTCTCTCTATCAGAATTCTTACAGTGATTCTCATAAGGACTTGGGGAGAAGAAGACAAATTTATTTATTTAATTTTTTTACGGTTAATTGGGGAGGGGTGGATATCCTCTATCCGTGACAAAGCGGGAATGATTTTTTATAAAAATAATTAATTATTTGGGACAGATTCAGGGATCCAGGATCCCCGGCAGGGCAGGAACGAATTTCCCGAAATCCACCCCAGTCCGCCATGTTGCCATGCCTACCTGACACAAACAAATTAAACGAACAAATGAGCCAAAATTGTTTGAAAGGAAATGTGGTTAGAAGGGAGTCAATCTATATCAAAAAAAACATGAAAGTATTTACTATACTGGCTCACCATGTACACTGGAAAATAAAATTGGCAATGTTTTCAGCAAAAAACTTATCCTAAATATCTTAAAACACAAAACCAACCCAGGGAACCTTACATCTGAATAAAAATTATATGATGGTGTATAAACAAAAGAGGTGTTTGTATCTTAAATTTAAAGCAAAGATAAATAGATTGATAGATATTAAGTCTGAAAAAAAAAAAAAAAAAAGACAACATATTCACATATCTGATGAAGAAGATGGAAAATTTCTCACCTCAATAGGTTGTATTCCAGAAAAAAGACAATCCCCAGCTCCAACGAACATAATACCCTGAAAGTAAAACAAACATGTGAAATTGATAATAAGATAATTCAAACCTAGGATTGGAATCACCAGCAGAGAGAAGGTGTGAACTCTCACCAGAAAATAAAAAAGATAAAGAAATTTAGGGTTTCGATTTGATTTTGATTGAGGAGGATATCCGTATCTCTTCTGATTTGTTTTTGTTACACAAAGTATCTTTTATCTTCTTCTTCCAAGTGTAAGTGTAAGTGGAAGTGGAATGCAATCTCTTCTCTTCAATTATTCTGGAGTGAGGGTAGGGAACCAGGTTTTGCAACCATGTTTTATAACCAGGATGATGTGGCATCACTAGAAGAGGTTTTTTACAACCTCGAGATACACATAAACACTTTGGGGATTTCATCATTCTTTCAAGATCACGCCATGTCACCATGGTTACAAAACCTGGTTGCAAAAAATGGTTTCCTAGCATTTTCGATTATTCTGTGGTTTGTCTTGAAAATTGGAAAAGCCCCTGTCAAATCGGGAAGAGAGAGAGGGAATCTCAAGTGGGTTTGGTTTGCCTTACGACACACGGGAGTACAAGTACGCGGAGGGAGAGAAAAGTCCACTTTTGCAGCACCAGAGTCTTCTGGGTGACAATTTCACTTCTTTCTGTGTTTTTACTAGGGATAGCAGTGGAATGGATTTTCATGGATATCCACCTCACATATCCCTCATATATCCCTAATGAGGTAGTCTTGGGTGTGTTTAAACGGATTTCGGGTACTCAGACAGTATCCGCCACATATTCAGGGCGGATACGGATTTGGCCATATCCACCCCACGAATATCCGTTTATGTAGAGAAATTACTAAAATACCTTTACCCCTTAAAAAGAGAAACCCTGAGTCCCTAACCTAAACCACCCTCAACCTCTCAACGAACAAAAACTCTTTTAATCTTCTCTTCCCTTCCTCCATCAATCAACCAACCAAGAGGATGATTGAAGAGTCACCAAACTTTATGTCTCTCACTTTCTTCTTTCTCCTCTGCGCTATATGCGTTTCTAGTTTGGATATTCACAGCTGAAATGAACACCAAAGTTAGGGTTCCAAAGGCGAACCAGATCTCATATTTCACCATTTTCTTTATCCAATAATATCTAAGAGTGACTGAGTTATGAGACTCTGTGATTGAAACTCGAAACACTATCAAAGTGAGGATTCATTGCAATGTCTACAACAAAGAGGTGGCTTCGGTCTTTAGCTCAGCAAACGAGGTTGAACTTGTGATGGCTGTGATCATTGTGTTCATCATGCTAATAAGCTTGCAAGCAAACACCCTCTTTGTCGGGTATAGAGAGCAATTATGAACTCTAGTTTTTTTGTTTTGATTTGTTTTGATTAATGTGTTTTACTTAATTTTTCATTTTGTTTTAGGATTTGTAGGAGAAAAGAGTTCTTTTGTTCTGCAGAAAAGACAAAGCAATTTTTGTGTAGAGAATGTGATATCCCAATTCACATAGCCAATGAGCATACACAAAAACACAACAAGTTTCTCTCACAAGTGTCAAGCTTTCATCAAACACTCTCATTCCCACCACCACTACTTCCTCATCGAACAGTTGTGATGCTTCGATCGACTCTGAAATCAACAACAAGAACTACTCTCAACCATTGTTGAAGGTGCCCGATCCACCTCCACCAAATGCCATCGAATCTAAAAGAGCAATATCCTGTGTAGAGCTCCAATTGCTACTATTATGTTTCTCCCCCTCCATTTCTCCATTAATTTGCTATCCAACGGATTTCGTTGATTCAAGAAGTGCAAATACGAATGGCCACCACCACTAGGTTCCTTCTCTCCCAAAGAATTTGCAAGCTTGATCAAACTCTCCCCTTGAATGCTTCAGTAATCAATTCCTTCCTACCCCATCGGCTTCCCAAGGAAGAGGGAAAGCATCGCATTCAGTTGAGTATTTAGAAGAATATTTTTTCATTTTCTAATGGATATTCAAGGTGGGGAGGATACCTGCCAATCCGTTCGGAGTAGAGACAGTTTTTGAAAAACTAAATAAACGGACATTCGGACAGAGGGAAGGATTTTCCCAAATCCACCCCGTTGCCATCCTTAGTTTTCTTCGTCACAAATAATAACCTAACCTTATGTTGCAAATATCTCGTCAATTTCACCAATTAACATTCAAACGATTGACAAAAGATTAATAACCAAGAAACCCAATCTCTTTCTATATATATTTATTCATTGTATTTCTATTTCATTTTCATATCTCGGTATATCTCTTAACATATGAACAAAGCCTATTTATAGGCAACTAACATCATGCATGTAATTGACACCTCATAACACCATGGCTTATACCATGCCACCTCATAAGCATGAGGTGGATGGAGGTGGACATCCACCATATGCTAGAAGATTCTACAATACTTCCCCTTGGATGTTCATCGTATTGTCTCTTCCTTGAAGTCTTGTTGGATGGGCGAAATGTTGCCTCATGAAAACCTTGCTGGGAAAAATTGGTAAGACAAAACCGCAGTGAAGGAAGTACAACGTGCAAAATTGTCCAAATTTTTTTGCAAAATCAGGTCCCTCTTATGGAATATTCCTCCTTATAATCACAACAATGGATGAGATTGTAAATTGTCCCAATCTATTACCAAACAACGATTTCTGCAAGTGGCATTCAAACTCACGTTTCTTCTAGAGTATATGAATATATCTTTATGTAATGAAGGTTGTATTACCACTATTGTTGCCTTGTTGTTGCCTCGTTAAAACACTGACAGTAAAACCTAATGGGATAAAACCATGTAGAAGGAAAAAGAGTACAACCACCACTTTTGCATACTTCAGGATGCACTATCCGCATAATGTTGCCTTATTAAGACCTTGACAGGAAAACCCAGTGGGAAAAACCTTGTCGAAGGAAAAAGAGTACAACGCGCATAAATCAAATATAACATATATGATCTGTAACATACTTCTGGATGCTTTTGTAGCATACTTCTGGATGCACACCGGGGGGTATACTTCTGTATACTCCCTTTATAATGACACCCCCTCATGATAGTAGATCTTGGATTACTTGGATGATTAAGTCGACGCTAAACTAATTTGATGAAGATATCTGCAAGGTTGTCACTATATTGAATCTGTTCTACTTCAATCACATGGTAATTTTGAAGCTCGTGTGGGTAGAAGAATTTTATCGGAATGTATTTTGTTCATTTTCTTTGATGATGCTTTCTTGCATTTGAACAATATATGTAACATTTTCGTCATATATTGTAGTCAATTAACTAATAAGTTTGATTAATAGACTTCCAAGAAATAGCTGCACTGCAACTCATAAATACAAAACTTTCCTATGAGTTACCCTTATAAGGGTCAAACAGATAACCTGAATCTGTATAGTCAACTTGGTGGGAATGGTTAGTTAAATCACAGGAATAAACTCATATAAATGATCCCACAAAGATATATGTGTTATGTCATGCAAATATCTATAAGTTTGTGCAAAAGTATACCTTGCTAGTAAATGCACCGAAAAAGAATATCTCAGGTTATGTACTTGGTGCCAAATATAACAATGCACTAATGATACTCACATTTGGTACTTTAGGACTGATTATCCTTTAATTGGTTGATAGAAGTCTTTCTTGAGATCTAAAGATCAAACAACCATGGACGTACCAAGTGGATGAGAGTTTTTCATGTTAAAAATATTACAATCTTATCAATATACTTCGGTTGATGAACCAATATTCTACTAGTACTTTACTCGATCCGCAAGCCGAGACAAAAAATGTTTTTTAAAGGTCTTTAATTGCAAATTTTATCGCTATATAATTAACAGTGTTTTCAAGGTCTAATAAGAGTTATATTATTGTCATAAATTGTTAGTATGACAAAAGCAGTTAACATTTTCTTAATAAAGACACGTGGTCAAATTTGCATAACCTTCCTTCCACAGATATTTACTAAGACAATTATACCACATTATTCTGGAATGGTTCAAATAGTATCAAGCATGTCCTAGTTGTATTGAATAATTATTTCATGACTTTGCTTTAGGTTAAATATTTGTGTCTAACAAATTAAATCCTTCGAGGATTTATAAATATCTATGCCTAAATTCCCATATAAATAAGGGGTTGGGGTCCGCTAACTCATGAAATCTTACTCATAATTTTACATAAGATCTAGGCCCTTTATTTATTTTAACCTAATGGTAAGTAAAGACTTTCCTCCTCCCCCTTTCTTCTCTATTTCTCTCCCATTCCTTTCAAAACAAAAACAACAAAGATAACAAGCACAAAGTTGCTGGTCAACCCTCTGCCTTGCCTCGCCTCGTTGCCAACACCCTACCTGCCTCATTTCATCACCAACGCCCTGCTCCGCCTCCTCTTTACCGGTTGATGCCCTACCACCTTTCTTCTCTCCATTCTCTTTTCAATTAGTTGAGGGAATGTTTTTTGAAGCAAATCAAGGGGTGGGGTGGGTATGGTTATCAGAGATGAAGGGTATGGTATTTTGAGCTTTTACATAAAAATTATTTCACACCCATAGATTGAAGAAAATAGGAAGAAGATGAAAAGAAGTAAAATGAAAAGTTGAGACCATAGTGATTTTTCCATCAGAGAGAGTTTGTAGAAGAAACACACACACACCCAACACAAGGAGGGAGTGTAAGTAAGTAGAAGAAGAAATTAGAGAGGTGTGTAAGTGCTTAGTATGATGGGAGGAGAAGGCACCCTTTTGACAAATAAATATTTTTTTTAGGTGGCAAAAGAGGGAACGCGGGAAGGAACAGAAAAAATGGGGAATTGGATTTTGAGTTGGGGGAGTGAGTACACACTTATAGGGTGGTGGTAGGCTAGTAGTAGTAAAGAATATTGTGAAGATCAAATGTTTATTGACACACACATACATCAGGTCAAAAGATGGTGGGGGAGAGCCGACCAAGTGTCTAATGTTGGTGAAGACCTTGAATTGTCCCATTTTGGTGTGTTGAGTTTAGTTGAGGCGTGCCTTGAAATAAAGTTTTGCACAATTGAATTCTAGATACAAGGTGAATTTTTTTTTGAGATCAGAATACCATACCGTTATCACGCATAAGTATGGAATGTTGTTTCCAGCTTGCTTTGCACTTGTAGTAGTGTTTTGATTTACGGGGTTTTGATCAGATACCTCCCCTGCCTACCCATCACCTCTGCAAACCATACCCACCCACCCCTTGATTTGCTTCAAAAACATTCCCACAACTAATTGACAAGTAAAGTGGTAGGCCATCGATCGGTAATGAATAAGCGGAGTAGAGCGTTGGAGATGAGGCGAGGCGGGGCAGAGGGTTGACTAGCAGCTTTGTTCTTGTTATCTTTGTTTTTTTTTGTTTTGAAAGGAATGGGGAGAGAAATAGAGAAGAAAGGGGGAGGAGGAGAGTTTTTATTTACTATTGGATTAAAATAAATAAACGGCCCAAATCTTATGTAAAAATATGAGTAAAATTTTATGAGTCAGCAGATCCTGAACCATAAATAAGTATTAGCGACATTCATAAGTCGCATATCAAGTTTTCAGAAATTACAAGACTTAATGGAAATGTAGTCATATCCACAATGTGGAATATATTTCATCAAAAAAATAATCATATGACGGGTTTTTGTGAGAATCCTTGTGCCACGAGTCTTGTCTTATATTTGACAGTTTTATTATGTTTTCTTATAAACACTCATTTGAAACCAACAAGGTTTACATACTTAGTTGTTTGCACTATATCTCTAAAGAAAACACGTTTCTCAAGGAAACCTCCGCTTGGAATACATCTTTCCATTTGGCCAATCATTTCATTTTTGTCGACATTCAAAGATGTTTTGTGGTTGAGAATTATTATTTATATCATCGCCCTTTGATATTTCGGTAGCTACCATATATTTGAATATGTCATCGATGACCATTTCATTTGATTCCATATTTCTCCTTAATATATTGAGATCTCAATATTATCAGGTACCTGAGCCTCTTCGGGGGCTTTTAAATCACTTTAGGGATATGAATAACCACTTCTAGGGTAATAGAGAAATTGAATTTTTCAAACATAACCTCTTCTGGAGCGTCATTTATTGTTGTTTCTGAAGTTTCATGACTTCTTTTAGAGCACAGGTAATGCTTCTTCTGGAGTTGCATGACTTCTTTTAGAGCACATGTAATGCTTCTTCTAGAGTTGCATGACCTCTTCTAAAGCATTTCTAGAGCGTCATTTATTGTTGTTTCCGAAGTTTCATGACTTCTTTTAGAGCACATGTAATGCTTCTTCTGGAGTTGCATGACCTCTTCTGAAGCGTTATGTAATGCTACTACTGGAGCCATAACCTATTCAGGAGCGTTATGTAATGCTACTGGAGCTTTATGTACAACTTCTTCCAGATCCTACACAACTTCTGTATGAATTTCAAGAATTGCTTCTTCAGGGGCATTAGGGGAAGAATTTTTACTAATTCTCATTCTTCGGGAGTTGAATCTTTAGAACATATAGGTCTGCCACGCTTCCGGAATACAAGAGATTTATTAGTTGCCTTGTTCGAAGTTTGTTCTTCAGAGATACAAATTCGAGCAAGTATCTACCACGCTTTTGGTGCGCCGTAAATTCAATGACTACCTTATTCAAACTTTGTCCTTCAGAGATACCAATTCGAGCAGATGTATTCATAACTGGTACAATGTGACATCATTAATTAATTCATATTTTTCGGATTATACAAAGTTGAATGAAGTAGTCTACTATAATTTACACCGTTCCATAACACTATATTGTGTAGTAAAAACTTGCCTATCTCTCCATAACGGTGGGAGTATAGTCACATTAAATTTGTCTGCAAATCTAGTAGTAAAAACATCATTATCATTAGATGTATTTGACACCATTCTTTTTCCAAGTATTCCACACCGTTCTATTTTCATATCTCCCCCTAATGGTGGGAATATTGTCTTATTGCATAATGGGTATAAGGCGAAGCTATGTTACAACATGCAATACTATAGTTTCCTAAAACACTATTAGGATAGTCTAGACTATATAAGAAGTCTTTCAACAATGTAAAGAGTTATAACAAAAAGGAAGCTTCTAACATAAAAATGATATGTGATATAACAACTTCGAAAGTTGTATAATCCCAATGAAGTAATGAAAATTATCTATAACGTAAGTTTCTGGCTCAATGTATACATCACTAATGTAAGTTTCATGTTTCCAACATTAGATGTGATGCATACAAATTGAAATAAAGCAAGTTTATTCAGGAACTACAATAATTAATAGTGGGCTCTTCCAGAGCCTTCAAGAAATTATATAGGTCCAACTGTGATAGACATTTTTGGTGTCTTAAGGGCTAGTGTTGAGAAAACATAAAAGACTTGTCAATATATTATGTATAATGGCACTATCAACTAAACATATATGATTGTCAATCATGTGAAATTCATAGACCATACTATCAAAGAAAATGTATGTAGTAAATAAATAAATCAAACTAATATAAAATATTGAATCCACTGAAAAATCCTCGGTAGGGCCGAGCATTTTTACTATATAATGGCTCAAGTTAGGTTGGCAATCTGAAGCTACGACGATAGGGTCATCTCACCCAATAACGACAAGTCGTGCGTACTAGGTCCCTAAAGGCGTTTGGGGTAACCCTTCTAACATAACAATAGAAGTTCCCCACTTGGAGAAGCGAGATCTACACAATATTCCCTTGAAGATGGGGCACTTACAAAAGTGAAGGCCAATTCAAACATCAACCCTTTCGACAGCCTTCAAGATGTGCCCCTCGATGAGTTTATGCATCGCATTACCTTATTTTGGGAACTAGTGGCTCAGTAGAAAGAGATTCAGTTCCTCATTGGCATGAGCAATCGGGGCGTCTTGCTTCAAGGCAGGCCTCTTAACCCACATGGAGGAACTATTTCGTTAGGATTGGGGAATTGTTGCGATTCTTCCTTAATAGCCTCGACTGTTTCAAAAAATAACAGCAAATATTTCAATGTAACATCATCTATTGTATGTATCCTTGACAATAGATATAATTTGTAGGAAGTGTTCATTTTTTGTAGATTGTGTTATAGACCACTTCCGATGATTCCTAAGATAAGTATTAGGTGTGGAGTAATATTGTTGTAACAACCACTGCTGGGGTGAGTACATGGGCTAGTGGCTACTTCTTCTGGAGTTGCCGCATATTTGTTGAATGTTCAGATGTATTACTTTAACTAATGACTACCTTTGTCGGAGTTGCCTCATACTTGGGGGTAGTTACATTTTGCATGTGCTTTACTTCTACTGTTTTGACAACAAAAATTGACATTTACTACAAAAAATGTAAAGATAGTGATTTTTCTTTATATCCGTAGAACTTTTTATTGCTATTAGTAGATAAGTCATTAACTCAAAATCATAATTAAAGTAAGGCTCTCGATTTTGTTGGGATGGGAGAAAATTCAAATAATGAAGAAGCTCAATATTTATCTACTGCCTCTTATGGGGCAATACAAACACGTGACCAATGTCCACGTTTACCACATCTATAACAAGTATGATCTATAAAAGGATTCTCAGTATCCTTCATAGAAATCTTAACATTGTAAACAGTTCCAAATGAAATAAATATTAAAGTAAAAAACATTTGTGCCTAATTGCTTACCTACTTCGAAATAACATTACTTGTCAAAAGATTCATGTCTGACAACAAAATGATGAGACTAAACACCAACTTGGGAGAAAGCTATTATATTTACACCTCAATGTAAATTTATAAATTGAAATTTATCACAGGTAAGAAGTAATTTCTTCCTAGGACATCCAAAATCACATTGAGAGCATATAATACAATAGTTAACACCTCGGTCAATAATAACACACGAGCACACTACCCATACCAACACCACCTAGCTTACTACCCATATCTTGATTTTCTATTGGCTTCATTTTCCAAATCACCATAAAGATACATTGTTTCAAAGACAGGTTGGTCTCTTGCACATACTTTGATGTTTGGCATGCTTATCTTCCTAACTTTCTATGTCTGGTCTCTTTACCCAAATTACAGCAAGGTTTAGAGTTCTAAGAGGAATTAGTTAAGAAAATAAACAACACAAAGAGATGGGGAGCTCCAACAGAGAAAACATGCTGGAGATATTTGAGGTTGGTCCTAGCGAAGAAGCATATGAATTGGATGTTATTTAATGAAAATACTCTAATTGTTCGATGACAAAAAAATTAATTTCAAACCATAAGCAAGCTCAAGATCTTCAGCAGCAAGGTAATCAAGCATGGCGAATAGGTATATGAGGGCACCAACGCTGACGTGTTTGCCGTGGTTTCCAGGTTTGAAAAACCTGGCGATTTTGCCTATGGCGAGCTGGAGTTTAGCCTTAGAAGACCTCGAGATGAGCTTCGAAGTCGTTGGCTATCCATGCTCACCTTTCAATCTTTCTTTGAAAGACAATTTTGGGGACGATCAATATCAAGATAAGAAAGAAAAGAAACTAATGAGGTAATAATTGCTATCTCAGTTTTGGGCCTTACTCTTTTTTGGTTATTCTAGTGGGTTAGATTTTTATTTTTATGTGAATGGTGAATTCATGATGAAAATCCAGCATATAATTTGCACAATTATCAGTACCACCATCAATGGTATCTACCAAACACCACATGAGTTGAAGTGAAAGACTCTATTGTTATTCAAACTTCTATTCCAAAACATGTGTGATATTGTGATATTGTGATGTGTGTGATGAGGGATCTGAGATTTAAACAAAGTTTGAATTCAAAACATGAAACACCGACATTGAAATAATGTTTTCTTGTGAGGCAACATCGACTAGATGTAATATATATCATGCAAATAGTCATTGATGGTACATCAAATCGTCCTCTAATCAGCACCGCACACATGTCATGATAATCTCGTCTATAAAACGAAGTAGTCCTGATTGCACGCTCAATCCAGCGAGGCCCAAACAACAGCAAACCCATCATTGGCAGAATCCAGACAGTCAGGTCCGTGTTGCAATGAGCCAGTAAGCCCACACGTCACGCGGTTAGGCCCAATACTTGTAAGACCTCTAAGGCAAGTATCTAAGATATCAACCCAAGACAGGCAGGCCAGAGACACATTGGATCCGACTAGGAAACATATATTAGAGTATAAGTCTGGCAATGAAACTTCCTTGCATGGACAACACGTAGAAAGGGAAACCTCTCCCTCAGATTTAGGAGCACAAGTCGTGTAGGGAAACTATCTCACATGGACTGCTCCCAATCAGGAAATAATTTCCACAGCAAGATCACTTTCCCTAAACTACGCTAGCAAAGGCCTAGCCGAACGAGAACTCATTCACTAGAAAAGGGAAATAAGGTCAATGAATTAGAGGTACACAATAGAACCCAGTTTAAATTTTTAAGCCTTCCTAAGCCTTGTTTAACTTAAGCATCGGAGTGCCATCGACCACCACATGGTGGTCATTAGCTCACGTTTGCAACCTGTGTAGGTTTAGGTACGCAGCAAGGAAGGACAACATAAATCGACTATATGAGTTTGGCGTCGTCCGTGGGGAACAACAAAGTTACTTAGAAAAAATTGTAGTTCCACCTTTTCCAACGAGATGGTGACAACAAGGTCTCACAACAATGGAGATGTTGCCGAGCCTTCGAACACTCAAACCGGCAGAACGTCGCCAATTTCACCACCGCCATGGGAGGAACCTCCTCAGACCCCCGCGGTGGTGGTGGCCGCAGCAAACCCGAGGGTGGACCTACTATCGACACAAATGTAGTAGATCGCAGAGACGCTGAAGGCTCTCAAACAGCGGAATCCTCCTCTACCTGGAAAGGGAGACCGTGAGCAGTGAATGGCTTGTTCCACATAAAGTTAAAAAGAGCATGTTCAGGAGAGCCGTGTGGCCCGAGCAACTTCTCAATAGACAAGAGGCAGAGGCAGAGGCACGACCAATAGAGACCCAACTCCTAGAGCCAACAGGCATGTCTCGCACAACCCCCTCCGTAATGGGGACACAAATCCATATGTGTTGTTCAGTCTCACGATCCCTCCATTCATGGATCATATCAAGGATGAACCACTGCCCAAGAAATACACCCCACCGAAGTTGGAGTTTTACGTCGGGACAGAAGAACCGACCGATCACCTACACCACTTTCAGCACGTTATGGCGCTTAAGGAAGGGTTTGATGCAACAATGTGTTGTTCATTCCCTGCAAGCCTGAAGACGTTAGCACCAACGTGGTTCCACTGCCTTCCTTTGAAATCAATCGATTCATTTTGAACGTTGGCATTGGCATTTCTTACACGCTTTATGGGCAGCCAATGGCTCAGGAAGGGGCCTGCATTATTTGCTGTCCCTAAAGTAAAAACATAACAAAATGTTGAGAGAATATGTCACTATTTTTAATGATGAGCTAACATCGATGAGTGTAGTGATGACACTGCCATCACGGCTTTAACTTCGGATATGAGAATAGGCAAGTTTTATGACTTCCTCACCTTGAATCCTTAGCAAATATGACAGACTTGCTCGTTGAAATATATATCACTCTGGACGAAATGATGGCCGCTAAAAGCGAGGCAGAGTCAGAGAAGAAACCCTTTGTTCCTAACGATAGGAAAAAAGGGAAGAAGAAATATGACGATGACTGTAACAAGAAAAAGCACACAAACAACAAGACCAACTCAAGCCGCCCCAGATAAGACAAGGCCTCAAATTATGTCGGATTCAGGTTTGTCACCCCTTTCAACACCAGTCTGTCTAACATCCTTGATTCCATCAAGGATTGGGAAGAGCTGAAGTGGCCGTCTAAGCAGCGAGGAGACCCTGCTTGGCGCGACAACAACAAATATTGCACCTACTACCAGAAAGGCATAATTATATTGAGGATTGTAGAAACCTTATAGGAGAAGTCGAATACTGGATAATGAAAGGCAAACTCAAGGAGTTCCTAGGCTCGGACATGAGACATGGCTGAGCAAAGGAAAGAGCAGACGTTGTCAAAAAGATCAAAAAGGAAGTTCCTGGCGACATCTACATACTCCTCGAGGTCAGTTCCGAGGGAAAGCAGTCAAACAGGTCTCGCAAGAGGAAACTGATCGAGATGCGACGCCATCTTAGTATGAGGACTGATAAGTACAGCACGCACCAGTTCACAACCCGATCCCGTCACTGATGTTTACGAAGAGGGATCTCCAAGACGTACATTCTCCTCACAATGACGCCCTAGTCATCTTCGTCCTTATCGCTAAGTGGGACGTAAAAGGAGGTTTGGTGTACACTGGAAGCTCACTAAATGTCATGTTCCTCGATGTTTTCTGCAACATGCAGCTACACGAGAAGGACCTAACACTCGCCAGCCACCCTATGGTTGGATTCAATGGAGAAAATGCTTCCCCATCGGGAAGATCAATCTAATGGTGGCGGCAGAAGAGCCACAGCTACGGAAGTACCTTGTCCAAGAGTTCATGGTAGTCGACACCTCGTCCACCTACAACATCATTTTGGGAAGGCCCTAGCTACATCATATGGAAGTAGTGTTATCCACCTTGCATAAATGCATAAAACATACAACCAAGCATGGTCAAGGGACTATCCGAGGATATCAGCCAGCAACATGAAACTGCCATTATGCAGCCTGAAGCAGCTGAACTGTTGTCAGTTCCAGGTCGGGCCCACAGAACCAACATGTCAGGCATCAAGCCCAAACAAAATAGTTGAATTACTCTATGAGGATGGAGGAGCCTAACCAAGGAGCAGCTATGCGGAGATCCGAATGTCAAAGCTAGTGAGGCATCCAGATTAATAATGAGCAAAATAACAATACTTCAGCCTTTGGAAAATCCATAGCAAAATCTCTGGTAAGATGCATTTGATTAGCATGCTCTACTATTTTCATTGCAGTGCTTGAACGCAGAATAGCCAACCCATATATAGGCGAAATGGTTTATGAAGAGGCATCAACAAGCAGTTACTTCCGCATTAAATGTCGTATAAGAAATTGCGAAAACAACGGTTCCAATAGCAACTGCACAAGTCCACATCTTTTGAGTTAATGACCTAGCAGGCAGCCCCATCAACTGGGGGGTAATCAATACTGAACCTTCTCGCAGAATGCACTGTATCCCTGGCACACTGATCCACAACAATATTTTCTAAATAGGCCCCTCAACTAATGGGACCAAGCTTATGCCCTGCCAGATCCGGCTCAATATACTCAAAAGAACAAACAACGAAGTCCCTAAAAGTCCATAGAATAAGGAGTGCGCCCATAGAGTATTATTATTAAACCCAAGGCATCAGCTCCACTATGATTTCGTTGTTGTTCATTAAAGCCGGTCAATCTATTATTAGTTCGATCAATCGATAAGACACTGGAATCAGACCGCCATGCGAGATAAGTATGTCGAGACCCCTAAGTCAGACTTATACGCCCAGAATCTTACAGGCGAGTTAAGTAAGTCAAGACCCCTAACTCAGAGTTACACGCCCGAAATCTTATAGGCAAGTTAAGTAAGTCAGAATCCCCAAGTCAGACTTATACGCCCGAAATCTTACAAGCGAGTTAAGTAACTCAGGACCCCCAAGTCAGACTTACACCCCTGGAATCTTACAGGCGAACTAAGTAAGGACCCCCAACTCAGACTTACATGACTAGTATTTCATATGCGAGCCAAGTAAGTCAGGTCCACCAAGTCAGACTTACACGCCCATGATTTTATATGCGAGCCAAGTAAATTAGGACCCCCAAGTCAGACTTACGCGCCCAGGATTTTATAGCGAGCCAAGTAAGTCAGGACACCCAAGTCAGACTTACGCGCCCAGAATCTTATTCTAACCAAATCTTAGTCATTTTCTACCTATGACAACAGCTCCTGGTACGCTTCAATGCACAGTCCGTTAAATTAAACGGGTGTCAACGGTTTAGAGAGGGGTAGCTTAGTCAATGCTCTGATGCCTAATCAAGATGGCTTACGAAGGATCATTGTCCAAACATGGACAATAGAGACCAAACCGACCAAAGCTTAGTCAGTGACAACCAACGACGATAGCTTTTGGTCTGCTCGAAGCCTAGTCCACACATAACGAATTTCGAAGGACTAGAAAATAGGAGTCTAGACAGTGCTCTCGACGCCCGATTAAGATGTCTTGCCAGGGGTCACTACTCGTACACATACAGTGATTGCCGAACCCTAACCAAAGCTTAGTCAGTGGCCGCTGATGATGATGGTTATGGTCTGTTCAAAGCCTAGTTCGTTGCACGCGGATTCTGACGGCCTAGAAAGTGGGAGCTTAGTCAGTGCTCATGTAACCTGGTGAAGATTACTTGCCAGGGATGATTGGCCAACTACAGACAATGATCGCCGAACCTCAGCCAAAATTTTAGTCAGAACGACTGACGGTGATAACTGCTGGCTCGTTCCAATTCCTAGTCAGCCACAAACAGGTCAAGATGGGTTGGAAAGTGGGAGCTTAGTCAGTGCTCATGTAGCCTTGTGAAGACAACTTGTCAGGAATCATTGACTAACTACAGACAATGATCGTTGAACCCCCGCCTAAAGTTTAGTCAGAACGACTGACGATGATAACTGTTGGCTCGCTCCAATTCCTAGTCTACCATGAACAGATCAAAATGGGTTGGAAAGTGGGAACTTACTCAGTGCTCATTTAGCCTGGTGAAGACGGCTTGCCAAGGACCACCATGGTCACCGAAACCTGACCCCGGTTTAGTTAGTCATAAATGGCGATAACAACCCTTGATCAAATTCAGCCTATTCTACGAATAACAAATAAAAACAAATCAAACGTCCGGTCAGAGTTCTGAAAGCTTGACCCAGACGACTCACAAAGACTATTGTCGAATCATCTACAAGGTGCAAGCGCTAGGAACACAATTTGACTAATACGCTTATAACAACAACAACTGCCAGTCCAACAGATAGCCAAACTACAAGACAGAGGTTGTATTACACTCCCCCATCTCTACAAAGGAATCTGACCAGAACTGCAGCATAAGAAGTCAGAGCTCCTAACAGCGAATTAAAAATGAGCTACCTAGCCCAATAAAGTTCCTCGTCTAACAATTAATGTCGAAATAAGTCCTATTCGTTTGCAAACTAAAGTACACAATTCACCCCTTGTCAGAAGGAGAGTCAGCTACAATAGAACTAGACTTAGCAGGGGAAGAAGCAGGAAACACATCTATTGGTGCTGCTTCTCGACCCCCTCATCAGGGCCGTCTTCTACTTCAGACGAATTGGAGGTCGCTCCAAACTCTGCATATGCAATTTCTTTATAATAGGAGAGATCCCAGTCGGGATGCTCCTCTTTCATCAGGTGCAACAACTCCAGCCTTCCATCAGACAATCCACTTGGACTCCTTAATACTCTCAGCATTCAGAGCCTACAGTTCAGCTTGCACTCCATCCACAGAATCATGGGCAAGCTGCAAGTCGTGACTAACAAGGTTCAATTCTTTTTCGAACTGATCCCTCGCAGACACTGCCCCCTCCCCCCGCCAAGTTGGACTCAAATGCTTCCAAGTGAGCCTTATGAGCCTCCGACCCAATGGATCTGGACTCTGCTCCAGTATCTAAGAAAGCTTCGAGTTGCTTCCTCAACGACTCAATCTCATGAAAAGCATCAGAGTATGACTTCTGCAGGTTTGCAAAGACTCACTCCATGTTATACACCCTTTCACGAGTAACCTTGACTTTAATTCTAGACGCGGCCACTTGATTCATATATAACATTCCCAGCATAAGGTGTTTCTGCCCTTTTTCTAAACTCTCTCCTAGCGTCTCTCCCACTGGCTCCGGAGCACAGTTCACCAACCAGTCATTCCACCTACTGATTGCTTCCCCGCAATGTAAGAGATGTCAACCTCCTGATGCCAAGCTTGGTTGCTCATCCTTATTACATCTAGAAAAAACAAATTGATCTGTGCCCCCGGATGAAGATCATTCGGAGCCGAAATCACTCTAGCACAACCCTTAGCCGTCTTCACTGCATTAGGGCCCTCATCAACAACTTTCCCTTTGCCTACAATAGTTGTCTCTCTCATGAGCCGGTCCAGCTTCAGGGGAAGAGGGAAACAAGTTATTCCTCGGACCCGTCGTCAGTTGAATATGAGGACAAGAATGAGATGTAGCACAATATGGGCGACAAGAAGTAGAACCTTCACCACGACGCCGATAACCAGACGACTCTTCAACAGGTTCATAATCTAGAGAGAGGCGGAGCTAGGGCTGAAAACCGAACCGAACCGACTTAGGTCGGTTTTAAAATTTTCAAACCGAACCGACCATTAACAAAACCGATCCGAAACCGAACCGATTCTAATTTATGCAAAACGTAACCGAACCGACTAAAATCAAACCAAAACCGAAATAAAATCGAACCGACCGACTATTTTAAACATATTGTATTATTTATATATAAAATATATATTATTTATTATATATATTCGGTCGGTTCGGTTTGGTCGGTTAAAATCACATAGAAACAGAAAACCAAATCGACCACTTCGGTTTTGAATTTTTTAAAACCGAAACCGATCCGAACCGAATTTAAACCGAACCGATTGGTTCAGTTTAGATCGGTTCGGTCGGTTTGATCGGTTTTTTGTTCAGCCCTAGGCGGAGCTCAAAGTCCTTTATTGAAAACGGACCACCGTTTGAAGCTTCCATACCTGCTTGCAACATCATCGTATTCATAAACTCCACCTGCTTGATGCTCAACGCGATAACATCCTCCACGCCCACCATCTGTAGATATTCTCTCTCCTGGTTAAGAAGAGATACATGAGCCATGACTTGAGCATCACACCGCTCAGAAACAACAATCTCACCAGGCTCTTGCCAGACAGCATTACGTGTTTTGGACAAGGCCAGACGCCTGCGGATGGACCTAGACAGCACAAGATCTCTTCTAATACATAGGAGAAGGAAGTGCCTCATCTATTTCTTCCCTCCTTGAAGTGCTTGGAACCTTAAGCTTGGGAAGCATCCTCTTCTGCAAAACAGACACGCCTTCAGGCTTTGGCTTCTTCACCCGATGCACAGTGGGAGCCATGTGCCAATAAGCCCACAGACCTTAGAAGGTTTGACTACATCCTCTACCTCCATAAGAGGTATGTCACGGAATGCTTCAAGAGTTGCTTTATTTTCAGCAAGAATAGGCGAAATAGGTAATCTCCCTACAAAATCACAACAGGTCAATCTAATATGCAGTTGACACAAGACCAGAGAAGGAATCAACTTACTAAATGGTCCAAATTCACACTCGACCGGACAACCAGCAAGCTCAAAGTACTGGGAGTCTGCAAGAGCAATGAAACAGTAGTTCTACCATGATTTAAAATCATCAAGTAGTTTGCCGAAGCGGTTTTGTGATGTTAGCACACACACAGTGTGCTCGTGTAACCGAGGAGAAGTAAGCAATTGCATCACCCTCGAAGACTGTCAAACACCAGCATCCTTAGCCCTAATTAGAATGGTAATCAAAGTCCTATACCCGTTCGGCACAAGTTGAACGGGTGCAATACCGAGGTATGCCAGGCACTCCCAGATCTAATTGGTGATAGGAAAGCGGACAACCGATTGTAGCATACCTCGGGGAAGACATATAAACCCCTCAAGAGGGTACAATGGCGTCAGATTGACGCCCAGAGTGCAGAGCACTAGTTCATCAAGAATCCTGAATGTCTTACGCAACACTTCCAGATCAGATTCAGAGAGCAACCTTTCCTCAAGAAACTTATTGCCCCTGACGAATAGTTAATCCATGAAAAAAGTACAAGCTTTCGAATACGAAGGTTGAGCAAAGTCAAAAGCACAACAAACAATACAACGAAGCAGAATCTCTGAGATCGAAAATGTAAAAGGAGTTATACTTCACAAACTGGAGATCTACATTGAAAGTTGAGCTCTCGCTTTCAATCAGACGCATGCCTAATTAATGCAATTCATCGCTCGAGGAAATCACTCAGACTCAATCATCATGACTGCATAGCTACTCCATGAAATGACCTGGTGGACCAATAAGACGACCCACTAACTCGGGCGAGTAGTTGATGATACATCAAATTGTCCTCTGATCAAGATCGTACACGTGTCATGATAATGTCGTCTACAAAACGAAGTAGGCTCGATTACATGCTCAATCCAGCGAGGCCCAAACAACAGCAAGCTCATCATTGGTAGAATCCAGACAGTGGGGTTCGAGTTGCAATAAGCCAGTAAGCCCACACGTCACGCGATTAGGCCCAATACTTGTAAGACCTCTAAGGCAAGTATCTGAGTGATCTACCCAAAACAGACAAGCCAGGGACACATTGGATCCAAATAGGTCATATGTTAGAGTATAACTCAGGCAAGGAAACTTCCTTACATGGGCAACACTCAGAAAGGGAAACCTCTCCCGCAGATCTAGGAGCACAAGTCGTGTAGGGAAACTATCCCACATGGACAGCTCCCAATCAGGAAAGGATATCCACAACAAGATCACTTTCCCTAAACTATGCCACCAATGGCTTAGCAGAACGAGAACTCCTTCACTATAAAAGAGAGATAAGGTTGATTAACTAGAGGTACACAATAGAACCCAGTTTATAGTTGTAAGCGTCTCCTAAGCCTTATCTAACTTAAGCATCGTAGTGCCATCGGCCACCATATGGTGATCCTTGGCTCACATTTGCTACCTGCGCAGGTCTAGGCAAGCAACGAGGAAGGATAACAAAAATCGACTACATCAATCATATTAAAATTCAAAAAAATATAAGCTATTGTTTGAATTATTTACCTCAAAACTCTTTTGAATAAAGAGTTTGGAAAATTGAAGGCGAAGAAATTTATCTGAGCCGAGCTTTGTGCTCAAATGTCCTTAGATCAAAGTGAAATATAATAATCACGTAACGCTCAGTTGGTCAGAGTTTCGTACGCTCGATTGGTTGGATCTTCACGCTGATAACATGTTGCAAATATCTCGTCAATTTTACCGATTGACATTCAAACGATTGACAAAATGAAGATTAATAACCAAGAAGCCCAATCTCTCTAATATGATTTTATTCATTGTATTTCTATTTCATTTACATATCTTTTTAACAAAGCCTATTTATAGGCAACTAACATCATGCATGCAATTGACACCTCATAACAACACTATGGCTTACACTGTGCCACCTCATAAGCATGAGGTGGATGGAGATGGACATCCACCATATGCTTAAAGATTCTACAATACCTTACATGTAAACCGAGTGTAGGAGACTTCTGGAGTAGTTTTTTGGGAGAAAGAACATAAAGGAAATATACAGTCCATTCTTTGGACTAAGGAGTTCATATACTTTGATCTATGAAACGTATTTCAAGTCAAGTGCAAGATTGGCATTGAGAAACCTGGAGTCCAGTATGGCCTTCTAAGGGTTAGTGACCTGGCATGTTAAGATCCATTCTTGCACGTGAAGGGAGCTAGGACCTAAAGCTAAGCTTTGTGAAAGAGAAAAAAGTACTATAATATACGCACATAGGAACCAGATGAATGAAAACATTGATTGAATGTATTTAGCGATAAAACAACGTGAAAACAACTCTAAGCGTGCGAGAACAATGTGCTAACCAGGCAACGGCGGTGGGTGGGGAATGAAGGTAACCGGAATCGTACGCTTCCATTCCTAGCAAGAAGTTCGGGAGGCACAAATTCACAAACTGGACTGGATAAAGCCGATACTAATGCAACAACAATTTTTTAAAGTTTATTTCTGTGAGGAACGAAGTGACCCTTGCATTGGGTAAGGGTCACAAGTGAATATGTTGATGGGACTTGGGCCTGCTACCCCAAGTAGCATATGAAGTATCAAATTGAGTACAGTACTAAAGTCAAACTACGTGTCCTCCCCAAAAAGCAGCTGAATCAAGCCATGGCAAGCAACATACCCATTTAATCATAGTCGTTCATCTAAGGTTTCGGGACAAGATGAAAAGTGAAATGTTATGTAGAATCCGCTTCCTGTGCATGGAAACAACGATGCAAGTCCGTTCAGTATGCAATTAGTCTTCCAGAAAAAGGCACATGCGTCAGTCACGCTCAACTTTTTAATTTCCAAAAAATGCCCTCGCCCAAATTTTCAATGTAACACCCTTAGATATTTCTTTTTGTTTGTTTTATTTGCTTAATTTTAGAGTTTTTGGATTAAAAACAATGATTTTAAATTTCTTGATATTTAAAATATTATTTAGGAATTTTTAAGGTGTGCCCTTAAAAATCCGATGGGGTTGAATATCCAACCACAAGTAAAAACAAATTCCCTCCCTTTTTTCTTTCTTCTTCTTCATTTCCTCCCTGTACGCAGAGCTCCACCTACGATTTCTTTCTATGTCTGTGACTAGGCTTCGCTGATACATTCCCTGCACAAAATCTTTTCATATCTTAATATTTTCTTCTCCTCTTCCTTCCCTTTTCCTTCTCCTTTGATTTCCCGTGCAAAAATAAAGTAAATCATTGAGAGAGCTCGACGGAGCTGTCTGTGACTGATCGGATGGCGCAACTCTGATCAGCCCTTTCAGGGGTGTTTGTGGCGTCGGTTCGAGGTCGGAAACCTCATTTGCAAAGGTGGTCAAGTGGAGGACTGGAAATTCATAAATTAGTGTGTGTATGTCCTTCAGGAAGGTTCACCAACGTGAATCCGAGTTGTGGTCGTGCCAGTGACCTTCCATCCAATGTCCAAGCGTCATTCCGGCCAGTCTCCAGCCTGTCCCTGTTCGGAGAGGATTGGACCAGTGTTAGGTGATTTTCAAAAAGATTTCACTACAATTTTGGCTTTGTTGGAGTGATCGATGAACCTATCTTCGGTAAGCAATTTTCCAGTCATTTGCTTGATTGTTCTTGTTCTCTTTCAGTTTCTCTGAACAATTTTCTTACTATTGGGCCAGTCTTTGCATTTTTAGGGATAATAGGGACGCTGTCGCATGTGGCATGTTCGCTAAGGCTGCAGTGAGCTCCCACACGCGCTTGCCACTAGAGAGTGCGATAGGATGGGTTCCGTGGCGAGTTCTCTCCCAGCACGCTTGAGTTGGATTTGTGTTAGGTCGGCCGTGTTTGGCCAGTTGTTCAGGACATTAGAGTTTGTATCCTGGCAGATGGCACCCCATTAGGATACAAACAAGCATGAAGTGGTACTGGTTCACTTTGTGGGATGTGTCTGGGTGAGACATTTTTGTAGGATATGCAGATACCTATGATATGAGACAATTACATAGGAATTTATTATGGTTTCGTAGTGATTGAATACTTGGGAGCCTTTGCAAGTTCACGATATTTTCTATGTCTTAATCACCTGAAATTTACTATGTTGACTAGCACATCTTGTAAGGTTGTAGTTATTTTTTAGCAATGAATGCCTTGTTATTGGTGTAGGAACTTATAAATGTTATCCTTAGAGACACGGTGTGACTTAGACTCTAAAAACTGGTACAAGGACACCGCTTACATGTTATGAATCATGCACCTAGGATTACGCAATTATTCATTACTGTGTGGCATGGCTTCCTACTACATATTGTATTGATGTTGTATTTAGTTTACTCGCACCAGCTAGCTTTGTGCTTTGCTGACTCTTAAAGGGGTGTACTTCTATTTGAATGCATGCAGTGTTGTTGTTCCTGTTAATCATGTCGCTTAGGCCCAGTCTCTTGTTGTAGACTCATTTTGTGTTGTTTAGTCTTGTCGACCTTGTGCGGGTATGTTTTGTTTTAATTTTAGTATTTTCATTGTACTTATATATTTTGTAAAATACTGGATGTTTGTGTATTGGTCTTGTCGCTATGATGCAGGGTTGGGCAAATATTGTTTTTTTTCAAATTTCATCGTAGTTCGTTATTTCCCATTTTGTCTCTCGTTTCAAGAATATGTTATATTATGATGTTGTGTCTGATTATGATCTACATGTGGTTACAGATTGAAATCATCTTCTCGCACGCATCTTGTCCCATGGCAGGTCGAGGCGTGACTTAGTTTTGGTATCATAGCCATTGTTTTCAGGTTCACTTGGAATATCATTGTATGGCATTTTCTTGAGTGAAGGGGGTAGAGCAGTTAGGAATTTTGTGTGTTGTTTGATATGTTGAGGGTATGTTGTTATTCTTGTCTGTTGTATAGTTGTGTATGCTAGATATAATAGGATATTTGTTATATGCATTATGCATACGAAGAATCGCATAGTGTTGTTACGTGACTAGGATTATATTTGTTGTGTGCCAGGTTTTGTGCATTCACCGTTTTCCCAGTTGAGTGCTATTTTCGATACGGGAGCATCTAGGTATTTTATTTCTAGAGAGTTAGTTGTTAGAAACTATCTAGAGTTAAGGCCTTTACCAAAACCCTTGTGTGTTGTGTCCCTTTTGGGCAATTCAGTTTGGTTGTGGGAGTATTGTCCCCGTTTCAAGTTTGACTTTATTGTCTTGAGTTTTGAGGGTTATCATTTGATTTTAGGGGTGGATTGGTTATCCAGTCATCTAGTGATAATTGATTGTTTGCATAGGTAAGTGATTTTAGCGCCACCTGATGTTTCGCATCCTGTGTTGGCTTGTGAGTCCAATTATATTTTTGTGACGTCGAGTTTTCTTGAGATTTCTTGTCCCGTCACCAGTTCTGTCAAGGTTGTGTGTGAGTTCCCTGACGACTTTTGAGAGATTCCTGGTCTTCATCCTCTCCATGAGAGAGTTTAGAATTGACCTTGTTCCTAGTAATGTATCCATATCGAAATTAGCGTACAGGCTTGCACCTAAGCAATTGGAGGATATGAAAGTACAACTTGACGATTTGCTTCATAAAGTGTTTATTCGGCCGAGCAATTCACCTTGGGGAGCTTCAACAATATTTGCGTCTAAGAAGGACGAATCATTGAGGATGTGCATATATTATCGGGATTTGCATAAAGTGACCATCAAGAATAAGTATTTATTGTCTCGAATTGATGATCTATTTGATCAACTGAGGGGAGCCATAGTGTTTTCACAGTTGGATTTGCAATCTGGATAC
This sequence comes from Berberis vulgaris, assembly GCA_963556465.1. Taxonomy (NCBI): domain Eukaryota; kingdom Viridiplantae; phylum Streptophyta; class Magnoliopsida; order Ranunculales; family Berberidaceae; genus Berberis; species Berberis vulgaris. The sequence goes on along the minus strand of OY747126.1, from coordinate 33,994,401 downwards.
CACCAGATGAAAGTTGAGGAACACTCCATTCCAATTACAACTTTTCAGACTCGTTATGGCTTGTATGAGTTTCAGGTGATGCCATTTGGATTGATGAATGCACCAGCTTTCTTCATGGATTTGAGGAAGACATTGTTTAGTCCATACTTGGAAAAGTTTGTGATAGTCTTCATTGACGATATCTTTGTGAATTCGAGGAGCTTAGGAGCACAGAGAACACATTCACATTATGTTGCAAACACTCAGCGAAAATCATTTGTATGTGAAGTTCTGTAAGTGTCATTTATGGGAGCCTGAAGTTTGATTTCTCGAACATGTCATTTTTGCTAGAGATGATGCAGTGGATCCCAAAAAAGTTGAAGCAGTGAAGTCTTGGAGACATCGAGTAGTGTGATTGAGATCCATAGTTTTCTGGGTTTGGCCGATCATTATCGATGCTTCATCGAAAAAACTTTAGTGATTGCAGTACCACTCACTCAATTAATAAGAAAAAATGTCCCTTTTATTTGGTTAGAGAAGTGCTAAGAAGCTTTTGAAATTTTAAAATTTTAGTCGACTTCAACACCAATGTTGAGTATTCCAACACCTAGTAGCCAACTGGTGGTATTTACCGATGCTTGCGGTACAGGATTGGTGGTGTGTTGATGCAGGCCAAAAGGGTTCTCGCCTATGCGCCCTAACAATTGAAACCCCATGAAAGGAGATATCCGACACATAATTTAGAATTGGAAGCCAAAGTCTTTGCTTTGTATATCTGGAGACATTATCTGTACGGTGAGAGTTTGGAGTTGTTCACATATCACAAGAGTTTGAAGTACCTATTCACTCAGAGAGAGTTGAATATGAGGCAACAATGATGGGTTGATTTTCTTAGTAGTTATGACTTCGAGATACAATATTAGCCTGGTAGAGCCAATGTAGTTGTCGATGCCTTGAAAAGAAAACATGAAGTAATGGCAACCATGATGATTCAGGAGTACCGAAACATTGAGACATTAGCTTCATTTGTAGTTCATCCTACTTCCAGTTCAGAAGACAGCATGATAGCGAGTTTAACAGTTCATCCACTATTGATCAACATAGTGGTGGAAAGTCAGACATCGAATCCAGTGATTCAGAGGAATATAGCAGATTTGGTCGTAGACACACTGGATGAGTGCCCTACAGATTGGTCAATTGGTTCAGATGGATGGTTGAGGTTTTGTGGATGGCTTTGTGTTTTGTCTTAAGAAGAGTTCTGGAGAAATATTTTATGGGAAGCTCATAGATCTCATTTCACCATTCACCCCGATGGAATGAAGATGTATCGAGATTTAAAACATTCTTTCTGGTGGTGTGGTATGAAGAAAGACATTGAAGATTTTGTGACACAATGTGTGACTTGTCAACAGGTCAAAGCCAAGCATCAGAGATCTCCTGGGTTGTTGCAGCCATTGGAGATCCCGTCGTGGAAGTGGGAATATATCAACATGGATTTCGTCGATGGACTTCCACAGTCGATGAGAGGTCATGAGTCGATATGGGTCATTGTTGATCGGTTGACGAAGTGTGCACATTTCATTCCTATTAGTACACATTGGACGACAAACAATCTAGCAGTGTTGCTCATTCGGGAGATAGTCCACCTTCATGGATTACATGCGACAATTGTATCCGATCGAGATCTATTTTTCACAACCCACTTCTGGCAAAGCTTTTAGCATGCTATGGATACAAGATTGGACATGAGTAAAATGTCATCCACATACAGGTGACCAGTCTGATAGAGTGAATCAGGTAGTAGAAGACATTCTTAGAAGTGCATGTTAGACTTTGGAGGCAGTTGGGAAGATCACCTACCGTTGTGCGAGTTTGCGTACAATAACAGCTACCACGTGAGTATTGGCATGGCACCATTTGAGGCACTCTATTGACGACTGTGTAGGTCTCGTGTTTGTTGGGCAGAGGTTGGAGAGTCAACTGTGATGGGACCAGATGAGATCAGAGAAACTTCTGAGAAGATTGAGCTAATTAGAGCGCGTTTGTTGATAGCCAAGAATAGACAAAAGAGTTATGCTGATAGAAGTTATATAGAATTAGAGTTTGCAGTTAGTGACCGAATCTTTCTGAGAGTTTCTTCGATGCTTGGAGTTGTTAGATTCAAAGGTCAAGGGAAGCTTGCATCGAGATATGTAGGACTGTATGAGAATATTGAGAGGATTGGACCAATAACCTACAAATTGGCTTTGCCGCATAATATGTTTGGTCTCCACAACGTGTTTCACGTGTCCAAGTTGCGGAAGTGTTTGGAAGACCCGTCACAGATTGAAGAGCCTGTTGAGTTGGAGATTTCTGATGAGTTGACTTATCCAGTGAGGCCAGTCGCCATTATTGATTATGATGTGAAACAACTTCGATGGAAGACGGTGAAGTTGGTGAAGGTCCAGTGGAGTCAGTAAGAGGGTGACATGACTTGGAAGTTGAAGGATCAGATGAGGCGGAAATACCCTGACCTCTTCACCTAGTCTTTCTTGTCATTGCTTTGTCTGATCTCAATGACGAGATCTCCTTTGAAGTGTGTATGATGTAACACCCGTAGATTTTTTTTGTTTTTTTTTATTTGCTTAATTTTAGTGTTTTGGATTAAAAATGGTGAGTTTAAATTTCTTGGAATTTAAACGATTTTTTAGAAAAAAAATTTGGAAATTTTTAAGGGGAACTTAGAAATCCGATGGGGGCGAATAGCTACCTACATATAAAACAGATTCCCTATCTTTTTATTTCTTCTTCTTTTTCATTTTCTCCCTGCACGTACAACTCTACCAGTGATTTCTTCTTCGTATGCGACCAAGGTTCACCGACACTTTCTCCGCCCAAAATCTTCTCATTTCTTCTACTCTTTCTTCCCGCTTCCTTCTCATTTGATTTCCTGCGGAAAAACAAAAGAAATTCGAAAGAGAGTGAGCTTGATAGATTTGCCTATGACTGATCGGACAACACAATTCCAATCAGGCCTTTTAGGGGTGTTCGTGGAGTCGGTTGGAGGTCAGAAGCCCCACATGCAGAGGTGGTCAAGTGGTTGGCTGGAACTTCAGAAATCATTGTGTGCATGTCAGTCAAGGTGGTTCATCGGCATGAATTCAAGTTGCGGTCGCACTAGTGAGTTGTGATCCACTGTTCAGTGGCACTATTCCGGCTAGTCTCTTGCCTGTGTAATTGTTCAGAGAGGATCAGACAGGTGTTAGGTGGTCAATGAACATGCATCTTTGGTAAGCAATTTTCCATTTATTCGCCGAACTGTTCTTGTTTTCTTTCATTTTCTCTTAACAATTTGCTTACTGTTGGGTATGTCTTTGCAGTTTTTGGGAGCTTCCTTAGTCGCAAATTGGGAGCTTCGGTCGGTAGGAATTGGGTTCCAAAAATCCACTCCTCTCAGGTGAGTGTAACTATAATGTTACTTTGAGAAATGTCTATCTTAAAATCTTGAATTGAATTACTACATTGTGCCTATGATTGAACCCAGGTTAGGGATTTGACCCCTATGACTTTTGGAGATTTTGATTGCCATGTTGGTTCCTTTGTGAATGAATTTATGGACTGAATCTTCTGAAATCATGATATACTTGAATGTAATAAAATAGTGGCGGAATGTAAATGTGTATAGAATTTGATATAACACCATTTGGGCTTATACGCAGTGTTTTAGAGTCTACTTTGTATGACACGGTCAGACTAGTGTCCAGAGTTAATAGCCTGATTTTATTTGCAAAACTGTATTGACTCTAAAAGAATTTGCTAATAAGGCCTATGCCATCAATTCATGTATTTTACCGTAGATAGTCGAGTCTTGAACTCGTATGATTGCTCGACTCGAGGGACTTTATTGTTATGATTTGGGTCATGTTGGGACCTTAGTGTAGTCATGGACTTGTGAGGATTGTCTAGCTGATTATTGTTACTCATCTGATGTGTTAGACTCTGTATAGACTCGTAGTGCGTGCATGCTTAGATTAGTATAAGTGTTTTTACCCCCATTCTAATGCATGTTGTGTTGATGCTTTAGAGCTTACTCACATCGTGAGTTTGGTGATGCTTTGAGATAACTCGCACCTATGGACATTGTGGACGCTATCGCATGTGATATGTTCACGTAGGTACGGTGAGCTCCCGCACGCGCTTGCCCCACTAGAGAGTGCGGTAGGACGAGTCTTGGAGGACGTGCTTTGGAAATTACTCGCTTTCCCTCCCAGCGCGCTTGTTTGATTTGTGTTAGTTTGAACGTGTTAGGCTAGTCATTCAAGACATTAGAGTTTGTTTCCTAGTAGACGGCACCCCATTGGGATACAAACAAGCCCGAAGTGGTACTGGTGTAGCACACACAGGCGAGACACACCCATGGTGATGCACATGCATTAGCGATTGAGTATTGGAGGTTTTGAGAAGGGAACAAAGAACCACCAATGGCCTTACCAACGTCCCACATTGGAGACACACACCGATTGTCAACCTCGAAAATAGAAAATGATAAGAAGGGTAGTGGGAGAGGAACTTTGTTGTCGGTTGCCACTTGGCTCTCAAAATTTTAAATCCGAGTTTGCTGGGAAGAAACGTGAAATGGGCTTATAACTTACTGGGCCTATTGTCTTTTATGTCCTATTGGACCTATTAGGTTACAAACCTAATTTGAACCCCATTGGGCTTTTCCTTAAAAAATTGTGCCCACTGATCATATTGGATCTAATGTCCTTAATTTGATGGATGTATCTAAGCCCAAATCTACATTATATCAAAATTGTGTTCAAATTGTTTAATAATTAAACATTTCGTTAATAAAATTATGATTATGGCTAAATTTAATCAATCTGTTATCAAGATATAGAACAATTTGGATCATAGCTTGGATAAAAATAACAATTGAAATTTTTTTATGTCCAAACTTTGAGAAAATTTAATAGCAAAGTTGTGATCCATTTGTGATCAAGAAATTTTGGTAACATTAAGATTAAAATTATTAATGAAATTTCTACCAATTCATGACCAAAATCCTGGAGGGACCTTGATCATAATTTTATAATAATATGTAATTAAATAGGAGAAGTGATGTAGACGTTTGCCGCTCCATGCTTTGACTTTGACATGAAAACCGATTGACCAGCACAAGGAACGCACGTGAGCCACGGACCACCATTGTGGTGGCCAATGGCACTGCGATGCTAAAGTCAGAAAGGGATCTGAGGAAGGTGTAATTTTGTAAACAGGGAATTTGTAGCGTACCTTAGCTTACTAACCTCATGTCTTATTTATAGTGCAAGAGTTTTGGTTTGACCAGGCTATCGATGGCGTAGTTTAGTAAAGAAGATCTGCGTGGAGATCCTTCTGTAATAGGAGTTGTGCTGTGGAGGGAAGTTTCCCTGTTAGCCATGTGCTCCTAGATACGAGGGAGATAGTTCCTATTCCGAGAGTGGTCTATAGGTAGAAGTCTCCTTATGTGACATATACTCTGGAATTCGCTTCCAAGTTGGTAGCAAATAGATGTTGTAGTTGCCCGTCCGAAGCTGATCCTCGAGATACTTGCCTTTAGCAGGGCTTACGGGTATTGAGGATAGTTGTGAGACACATGGGCCTAGAGAGCTATAAGAATTTAGGTCCGTTTGGTGGACTGCATTGGGCGGTTCAGAACCGCATGGGTCCGATCAGTGTTGGGTTGACGTTGGGGCCTCTCTTTTCTCGAGATCATCATGACACGTGTACGACGTAGAGCAAGGACTATTTTTGTGTATCATTAGCTACTCCACTTGAGTTAGTGGGCCATCACATCGGTTCGCTAAGTCATTTATTGAACGCCGCACATGATGATTGAGTCTTAATCGTTGCTTGAATCACGCACTTCATTAATTGAACGTGCATCGGTTCGGTGGAGAAGAGGCGGGAACCCAATCCCTATTTAGGTCATCCTTTGTGCGGATACTAACTCTTCTATTTTCTTGCTCTTAAATATCTTGCTTTATTTGTTTTCTGATTGAAAATATTGTTTCATCTTCTCCTTTGCTCAACAAAACATTCTTGATGACGCAACTCTAGCCAAGGGCCTTGAGTTTTTCGAAGATGAGTTGCTTTCTGAATCGGACCTAGCTGAAATTTGTACGAAGTTCGGGATTCCTGAGGAGCTGCCATTATATGCTCTGACGGATGAGCAAACACTAATGTTGCCACCGACGAAGTTCATTTGCTTGCATCGCGGGATACTCCAAACCTGAGTCCATTTTCCTGTTTTGGATGTGATTTGGGACTTCCTTGGAATTCCTCCGGCCCAATTAGGTCCTAACGGATACAAGATCAGTCTTCTCATTCTGATTAAGGCGAAGGAAGCTGGCATCCGCGTGACTCCACAAGTGATCTAGTTACTGACTTCTCATCGGTTTAAGAATAATGTTGTCCGTAGAATGATGTCGACGGCTTGCTTTGCGAATCTGCTTGATGACTTCAAGTTCTGGCAGAAGTATTGCTTTTTGGCCCCTGCATATTCAAAGTACTTCCAGTTCAAGGGTCGTCCGCGCGAGCAAGAATTCAAGCCACTTTGTAAGTACAACTTTTTTTTTCCTATTCCATTGCGATTGATTGCATGCGAACTGTTGCTCGTGTTTCTTCATAGGACGATTTTCCACTACTCCTCTTACCCTAAAGGAGCAAAACACTATGGAGACATTTCGCGGCTCGTTAATGCAGAATGTGGTGGACGTCATATTTGTCGCCAATTTTATTCGCAGTAGGCTATGGGACAACTGGCATGTGGCCCCCACTCTCTACTGATCACTGCAAGCTATGACTAAAGATGGAGCCCCTTCTAGGAAGAGGAAAGCCTCTGGAGCCAAGGCTCCTATTTTGTCTGACACGTTGGAGCCGTCTGAGATGTTTGCCTCCTTTGTGAGTTTAAAGAGGTCCCGTATTAGAACTGGGTCGTCCTCAAAACAATCTGCTACAGTAAGTAAAGAGCGTGAGTCTGATCGCCCGTCAGGGCGGAGGCCGATCTATCCGGCTGGGAGAAAGACCACCTGCGATTGGCAAGGGTTGAAGACATGTCGAATCTTAGAGTCGTGCAGGGGGAAGCTCTGATTGAGCAGTTGATGTAGGCTGCAATGGCGACTTCTACTAGTACCGATCAGCATGGGACTGTTTCGATAGAAGGCTCTTGTGAGGATCCGCCTGAGGTTCTGGAATTTGATCGTCCCATTGGTGGTCGGACCAATAGTGGTCGTGGTGACACTGGCCAAGTTTCTCTCAGTCCGCATTGCTCCCCATCTCGCTCCAGGCCGCATCTCATGGTGTTGAGGGTCCGTTGGATAATTCGCTTCCTCCAGATCCTGCTGAGCCGTCTGGCATTAAGGGGTCGGCTGTCGATGACAAAGGAAAGGCTCTGGAAGAAGGCCTGGGAGCAGTGGTGACTACAATGGGGTGGTGCTGGTGTGATCCCTCGTCCGGGAGAGTTTTATTCGGACTCGCGGATAAATTTGTTTGCATCGGACTTAGTCAAAATGAGCACTCAAGTCTGGCATCGGGAAGTTGATGTGGACTATGTTTAGAATAAGCATATAAGCAGACGTCATAGTTGGGTTGATGGCCCATGCTCCAAAACCCGAGGAGGATACGCTAAAAGGGCGTACGGATAAGGGTTTAAAGTGCCTTATGCTGGGAGTGTCTCACTTATGCTAGGTGGTCATTGCTGGGACGAAAGTCAAGGCGACAAATGAGAGGGTGTACACCATGGAACATATCTTCTCGCACATGCAAATGTTGTATTCTTACGCACTTTATGAGATGCAGGCCGATGAGAAGAGGTTGGAACGGTCGCCCATTGATGTTGAGGCTTCAAGGGTTCATCTGGACGCCCTTGAGTCTGATTTAGCAGAGGAGAGGGCTGTGAGAGACAGGTTCCAGCAGGAGTTGGATATGGCCTATTGTAATCTGAAGGTTGCGCAGGATGCTACGGCTGAGGCGTGTTTTGGCTGCGATCCCTTGCGGAAGTGAATGCCTTGAAGGAGGTTGATTGGGCTGTTCAGAAACAACAATTGGAGTCTGATGTGGGGTTCAATGCTAGGGAGGCGAGGAAGGCCGTAGACTAGCTCGAATTGGAGAAACATGAGCTTAGTGCTGTGAAGAGCAGTTTGACTACGAAGCAATCTCAGATCTATGTGCTGACGGGCAAGTTGGAACTGCTTGAGGGTAAACTTGCTGATGTGAAGGCACGCGAGGAATAGCTCGTCCAGGAACAAAGCAAATATGAATTCCTTTAGGTTGTACATGGTAGATTGGAGCTGCCATATGTATATTGTAGTTGTCATTAAAAGGAAATTGTTTCATTGCTCAAGTGTTAATCTAACTAAATTCGAGTTGTGAATTCGATTGGATTGGCGACATCGAAGTTAATCTCTAATCTGAAGTTTAGTTATCGCTTGTGGCCCACAAACGAGGAAATGTAATGCTCTTCGATTAGAAACTTAATCTGCAAGATTGACACGTCCAACAAGGCATCTATTATAAGTAAGGGAGTTCCGGTATATGGAGAATTGTTTTGATGTGGGTTTAGTCTAGCCTCAAAATGCCTTTGCTGCGAGGCCTTGAAAGTAGAAACTTTGAAGCACCTCTTTTTAGAAGGTCGAATGGCTACAAATGTATGGAGACATTTCGACACTATCTTTGATATACATGTAAGAAGACCAGCGGAGATTTCCACGGTTTTGTTAGTGTGGTTTCGGTGAGCTAACAATAAATCACAGGTTGGTTTGCTTTATTATTTAGCTCCGATGTTTATTCTTTGGGTTATGGAAACAACGTTGCAAAGGTGTGTATGAAAATGGCCAAACCCAAGGTGATGACAGTTATTTTGCAAGTTCGTCGGGATTTGAGGATGGCAAACTCTTTTGCCATTCCCAAATGGGTAAGTGTCAACTCGGATCCATTATTGACCTTGGGATTGCCTATTATGCCGGTGGTCAATAGGGGAGTAGGATTGTTTTTTGGTTGTTCCCTCCGGCAAACTTTGTTGCACTAAACGTGGATGGTTTGTCGAGAAAAAAGAAAGCTACAATGCTATAATCAGACTGTAGAGGTGAATGTATTGTGGCTAAGCAAATTTTTTTTGGGTAAGAGTCCTATAATCGGGCTGAGATTTGTGCAGTGAGGGGCTTCATAAAGTGATCATCCAAACGGATTCAGATCTAGTTCGTGGATGGTTTCATGAGGTGTATAAGATTCCTTGGTTTTTTTAGAATGTGTGGAGAGATCAAAAAATTTACCAAGGATATGGTGGTCGGATGTGATCATATTTTTCGGGAAACAAATGCAGTGGCGGATGCATTAATGGATAAAGCGCAAAAGGAGGGTTCAAGTAGGGAGTATGGGGCTTCAACTCTTCCACCCCAGAATTGCTGGTCTGGTTCATTTGGATAGGATACGAACGCCTTACATTCGTCATTGCAAATGAGGAGGAATAGTGTGTTGTCATTCTTCAGTTATGAAGTTTGTGACTGTTCCATTGCTGGGATCTTAGTACTCTGTTTTTAGAGTTTAATTTCCACTGTTTGCAGGGGATGGTGAACCAGTTGGTGAGATTAGGGGGTGAAGAGGGCAGTGGACATGAGCTGCTGCTTGCCAATTGGCCTGTTGTAGCTGCTGTTTTGTTTAGAACAGCTCACGTACAGAGGCCAGAGCATGCTCTGTTCTTGTTCTTGTGTTGTGTGAAAATGATTGGTCACATAGCTGCTGTTGTTCGTGCTGTTTTGGTGTGGTTGTGATGCTGTTTTGTTTACGATTAAAGGTACTTATTGTCAGGAAGGAAGGTGGATAAAATTTATAGCACTTACTGCTTTGAGTGCTTGGTTTTTCTTCATTTCTTCTTTTCTTCGGTTGGTTTCACGAAACAGAGATAGTTTTGCTGATATTTCTCAGGTCGGTTTTGGTTTGAGTGGGGATACTTTTTGGTCTCTTCCACGGCTAGACTATAGGTTTAAAAGGTATAGTTTAGTGAGAGTTGTTTTTACTTACTTGGTTTTTCTCGGGTAAAATTGTAATATACCCTCGAATAGGTTGTATATCAAATTTTTTGACAAGTAAAAAATGTCTGGGATCCCAAAGTTGCCCCTCCCTTTTGGAGGTTTAATTAAAGAAAAAAAAACTATTCATCTCGCTATGCATGGATAGCAAGGAACACACCACTTTTAACAGATACCATTTTCTTCATACCTTGCCTTGCTATCACCACAAGCTTTATATTTTTTATTTTTATTTTTATTTTTTATTTAAAATTAATATCTTTACTGTTTATTGAATACATGCAATAATTGTATCTTGTTCGATAGTTGTCCAAGTCCTACATAGCGCTTCGACTTCAAGTTATGTTAAATTGTGGTTATGAGGCGCCCTAGATTTTACTTGCAAAATTGTTAAGATCCTGCCATTGATCAATGCCAATTGCAAGATAAGTGAAAGAGATTGCAAGAAAATGAGTTAGAGAACATTGCAAGAGTGAGAGTGACAGATGAATTGGATTTAAATTTAGTCTTAATTTTATAGCCCAATGGAGCAACTAGCCGTTATAGATCAGACGACTTGTAAAAAATATGACGACTTTTGTTTGTCGTCCAACTTGAAAATTCTCCATTTTTTGCACAATGATGCTGGTCCATAGAAATCTGGATGGATAAGTTTAATCCCTATCCATCTTCTACCATTGGAAATGGTCTCATAGTTGTGTCATGTGGAAATCAATATGCCACATTAAATATAAGAAATATAGAAGAGATGTTAGACAAAGGCACGTGCCAGGTTGTACATGAAAGTCTTTTTAAGCTGGTGAAAACCACAACTTTAAGTTGAAAAAAATTCAAAATTTTACATTGGGAAAATGACCTACAAGTCCTACTTTATTTTAAACAACATTTAAAGTCCTACTTTTTGGATCTTTGGTCATTGAAACGTAAATCATTTAATCTTAAAAAAAATGATATTAACACCCCTTCCATAACTACAACCCATTATTACAATCTTTCCATTATATATTATACAACTTTGCTACTTTAATTTATTGAAAATAATTAAAAATATTTAGAAATATGTTGTCAATTGATTAAAAGTTGATTAAAACCTTTAGGACTCATTATTATGAAAACAATTTTAATGTGACTTCAACCTTTTTCATATTAATAGTCACACAAGTGATAACTTATTTTGTAAATGTAAAGTCATGGGAAATTAATGCATGTTATACAAATTATTGTCTAAGTTTTGAATAATCCTTTGTTTACAAACTATGGCTAACAAAAAGATCACCAGATTATAATTGAGCCTACGTTAAAGGAATAGGCATAAACACTATTTTATGTGAAGGTTAAGTGACTGAGGACTCAAATGACCCAAAACAAAAAAAAGTAGGACTTCAAATGTATAAATGTAGGATAAGAAAGCCCACAAACCTAAAAGTATGACTTGTAGGTCATTTTCCCTTTTACATTTCTATTGGAGGTATTTTGGTCTAGAGGAATTCTAAATGTCGAGGAAACGGGCGAGGGACGGGACGTGGCGGGGTGGGGACCGTCCACCCCGCTCGGGATGCGCGCACCAAAAATGACGGCACGCATCCCGAGCGGGGTGAACGGTCCCCACCCAGCCACGTCCCGTCCCTCGCCCGTTTCCTCGCCATGTAGAAGCGCTCTTTGGTCTATGTTGAACATACACAAATCCAAGTTATTGTTCCTTGAGCTAGTATTTGTTACAAGTAGATTTTGACAATATGTGAAACTTAACACTTTATGATCAATATTGAGGCTTTACATAAAAATGGTTCATCTAACATGTCCTGCAAAACAAATAGTTAATTAAGGAATGGTCCCTATTACATATTGTATTGCAAATGCCCCCATAGCAGCGGTCCACATCCATTCAATGTTATTGCATGCGATGTTTTCAAATGGATATTTTTTTATGCCTAAAATACCTCTACACCATCTAACGGCCGCGATTGAACATTTCCCAACAGTTACGATCATCCACGTGGCAGCAGCTGGATGCTTAAGGTTGGACTGAACGACGGTGGTATGTTGGACAGGAGGTGAAAACTTACTTGGATTCCTCTCTATTTAATCAACAAACAGTGATTCCATGAAAGTTCACAAGGCAGACATGTTTAGAGTAGTCAAGGGCTGAGAAGTTGCAAGTTTAAGTCCATCTAGAAAATGTTGCAGGTCATCTTTAACTTCTGGTCATCTGCTATGAATCTAGTTGAACCATAGGGCATTCTTAAATTTAAATATATTATAAGGGGTTAAATTACTGTCATAAATTTGTTTTAAGAGGTAATATAGAATAGATCCCATGTAAACATTGTGATGAGCTTACTCATGCTGGCAAGACTGTAAATTTATTATAAGAGTTGCAAGTCTATAGTGAAGTGATGCAATTTTGTGAACTCTAATTCAATCAATTGCAAGCATTGGAATTTACATAAGTGAATGAAATGACAACAACAAATGTGAATATGAAAGCGAAAGCGAATGCAAACTCAAACGCAAACTGACTACATATGCAAGCCTTCAAATCCTGCTTAAATGCAACAAATTGCATGTGTATTAAAAAAACAGATGCATGTGTCAAAGCTACAACATACAAATGCAACCAGCAAAAAACACTTTCTTCAAACATCATCTTCTCCAACTCCATCCATCCAACATTTTGCAACTCCAACCTCACCATCACCACTTACCAATGGTCCGCCCACATCGCCCTTTTTTTCCTCTCTGCGTCTCCGCCACACCCAACACCCATCCCACCTCGCCCTCCTCTATCCCTTTCTACGTGCCCCCTGTCCCACAACACCACCCACCCCATTCGTCTCCCTTCTCTATGCGCGTCTGCATGCCCCTGTCCCCCTGCACAACCCACCACATTCACCCTCCTTCTCTAGGTGTGTCGTCCTGCCACCATCACTTTGACTTTCCTTTCAGCTCTCATTATTGCTCTTGTTCAAATCCCCCAACTACTGCCACCTTGTCACTGTAACAATCACCACCGACCACCCCCAACTAGAGATTTCCTTATGTTTTTCATTCTTCTTTTTCGTCCAAATTGAGGTTTGGGTTTGTTTAATTCTCTTTGATCTTTACTCCCCTTTCTTCCTAATATTCTCAGGCTACACCTCTGTGCGATTCCCTACTTTCACCAACCAATGAATCAGAGTCTATGTTGCTACATTTCTAGTTACAATCACCTTGAGTAGGTAAGAATCCATTTCCATCGTGTAAGCACCTGAAATAAAGTGAAAATACTTTTTTTAGATCACCCCGGATGGATTTTGAGCAAAACATAGCATAAAATTCAAAGGTGCTCTTACCTTCGATGTTCTGTAAAACTTTCTCGACTTTCCTTTTGCAACCTTCACAATGGATGGAAACCTTCAATACCCATGTCTGAAAAAGTGAAAAATACTTGTTAGAGAAATGGAAACTGTGCAGATCTATGGACAACAAGAGATGGGTGTGTGTGTTGTGTTTGTACTTGGTATTTTAAGGGTTGCTTTGTTGTTTCTTTAAGAAAAAATGACTTATAAAGCCTAATTTTTATAATCGTAGACAACATAACATTAACAATTAATAATGTCTCAAAAGGCCTAATTTTTGTAATTCAAAACTATTAAAGGCCATAAATCTAAATCATGGCTAAAAGATATGTAAAAAGACAAATATACCCATATTTCTAGATACATTGATGTGGTGTTGTTTTTTATGTGTTCAAAGTTTAGTCACATTGAAACAAGCGATATATGCAATCTTTTAACGCAATTTAATATTTTTTCAAAGTTGTTTGATGACCTTAAAATACAACTGATCGATTCTTGCTAGGCAATCTGGAACCAAAAAAATGAAAAACATTGTAAGCAAACTTATGATTGGTTTTAAGAAAGTGAATAAAATTTGAAAATTGATCATTTAAGTTAAAGGGTAAGAATGTCTTTCTAATTATTTTTAAACCATAGGTTGGGTTTGTGGCTTTTAAGAGTCTTTAATTATAATAAATAGGTCTCTTCAGGCATTTTCAATTGTTAGAGTATGATGTGGCCTAATTATAATAGGCCTTATAAGTCATTTTACGTTTCTTTAATTGGTTTTGAAGCCATTAGAGAGAGTTATTGAGAGATGGGTGTTGAGGGAGAGATTGGAGAGTGAAAGGGTAAGAGATGAAAGTGAAGGTGGAGACTTTTGGCGACAAAGACCAAACCAGATAATTAATCAAGTGTGGAATCAATAAACCCTTTTTTTTTAGATTTTGCAAGGAATGGACGAATCCTAATTGTTCATTCACTGACATTTCAAGAAACGAAGATCGAGTATTCAAATGAAGATCTACGTTTCTCCAGCTTCATTGTAGTCCCAGTTCTTCTATATTCTTCTTCATTTCTCATTATCGCCATTTCATACTGTGCGAAATTGATTTGGAGAGGTAAGGAAGTGTGGTTTAGAAATTGAGTTGTGTGTTTGATTGGTGGTTTGAACTACACTTTGTTTCTACTCTTTTAATTGATTTGGAATAGTGGGATGTGTTTTATGGACTTTAATTTGAACAATGGGGGGGGGGGGGGGGGGGGGGGGTGACATGCTGCTAGTGGTTGGGCGATTTGAACAGGAGGAGGAAGGAGGAGAGGTAGTGGGGCGAGTAGTGTTTTTCTCCAACCAATTTTGCATCGACAGTGTAGAGAGAAAATGGAGAGAATAGAGATGGAAAATGAGGGGAGTTTTCCCTCCAACTCTCTATATGGGTTAGATTTGAAAAAGATTTCAATCCAAGCTGTCACATGGATTACCTTTATGTTGGACGGTCAGGATTGAAATTGTTTCACATCAATTGAAGTCCAGCGTGTGATCCACATGCAATGGCCTTAAGGGTACTTTTGTCACCAAACCAGACACATGAGGGCAGGAACAATTTATGGATATAGACCACTAGCCTGGGGGAATTTGCAATATGATATGTAATAAAGACCAATCCTTAATTAGCTATTTGTTTGGGGAGGGGGTAAGTTAAAGTAACCCATAAACATGGGGAAAAACTTAATGTCAATTTAGCACTTGTTCACGTGGCATGAAGTTCACATGACACCTTAAAACTCCATGAATCTAGAATTTGTTGTGATGGTGATGGTGGTTGGAGGTGACTCGCTAGTGGAGACCTAACTTCATAAGGGGTTGGAGTGGTAGTTGAATTACGAAAAAGAAAGATTGGTAAAGATGACATGAGAAAGGTTAAGAAGTCATGTCCTTGGGTTTCAAAAAGATGTACTAAATCATAAGGCCATTTTTGGTTACTCAATGGAATAGGAGTGGGAATGGAAATGAGAATATTACTATGTTTGGTTACTCAATGGAATGGGAATGAGAATGATAATAATTTTTGTCCTTCCCATTATGCCCTCAATTATCAACTATGGATTTTAGATCCATGGTGGGTAAGGAGGGATCTATGTTAGGTAAGGAGGGCAAATAAGACAAATGGAGTGTTGGCCATTACAATATTGTAATGAGCATTCATAGGGTTTTGAGAACGAATGCCCATTACAATGACATTTGTAATAGTCATTCCATTACAACATTTTTATACCCAACCAAACAAAGGAATGGCTTAAACAATTGTAATGGTCAAACTCATTCCATTGAGTAACCAAACACGCCCAAAAGGGGTTTTTAAATTACCCCCCACCCCCAAAATATATATATATCCAAACATATTTGTCCATCTGTAATGGAGATCACATTAGTGGGGATATAGGCTGATACGTCTCGAGCTTGTGTTTCCAATGACGGGTAACGCGGGCGAGCTACTTGCACCTGTTTGGCCCGATCGTTTAGCGGACCAAACACACACACACACACACATATTCAGGATTAGTCCCTAAAAGACATCGAATATTTAATTCCTCCCTGGACTAGCGGTCCACATTCATTGACCATTACTACACGCGCTTTTTTCAAATGGTCATTGTTTTCATGCCCAAAATACTCATGTAAGATCTAACGTCCAGATTGAACATTTTCCAACAGTTAGGATTGAAGGTAGCCGTTGTATGTTGAGAAGGAGAAGAAAACTCACTTAGATTCCTCTCAATTTAATGAGTAGAGTATGGTTCCATGAAAGTTCACAAGGCAAGAAATGTTTAGAGTAGCCAAGGGCCAAGAAGTTGTAGGTTTAAGTCCATATACAAAGAGTTGCAAGTCATCTTCAAAATCTACTTAGCTGCCTTGAATCTGTGCTGAACTAGAGGGCATGATTAAATTCAAATGTATTACAAGGGGTTAACTTACTGCCAACAATTTTGACTTTAGGGGTTAATGTTGAAAAAATAAATTTTATTAAAAAAAACAAAGCATTATGATCAGCTCAATCATGTTGGCAACTCTATAAATGCAAGTATTGACAACTATAAGCAAGGCCGCCAACTATATGCAAGGCTTCAACTATATGCAAGGCTCTAACTATATCCAAGGCTTCCAACTATATACTAGGCAACAAAAATGAAAAGAAACATTGACAAACCTACATATAAACTTGTGTCAAATGATTTTTGTTGCAAAGCTACATATAAATGTACCCTGTTGCAAACCTACACACAAATGGACTCTGTTGCAATATGATGTATATGCACTCTGTTGCAATGAACATTCAAAAGCACCTGTTGCAATATGATATATATGTATCATGTCATAAAAATCATTCAAAAGCACCAATACCCTGTCAAGCCATTAACAAAACACCAAAAACCTAGAGCAAGTGGTTTCAATCGCATGTGAAGATGGGTTTATATCATATTATAAACAAAACAATTAAAGTCTTTAAAGTGTTAGCTAAGTATATCCTATCACATGCATTCCACTATATTCAACCAAGAAATGGCGAACTCCCAATTAATTCAGTCCATATTCAAATGTCTAGTCCCATCATTCCCCTGCCCTTGCCTTTGCCTCTACTCCCGATTGGAGGAGGTCTCACACCTTTTTTAAAGCTCTTTCTTGTGAATGATGCAACTGGTAAAAAGGGTGGAGTGTACATTACATATTGTGCATTATATCTCTCTGGAGCAGTAGGACCCTTTGGTTGAGCATTAGGCATATGTGAAGTTGTTTCTATATTTGGTTGAGCTTCAACATCTCTGCCTCTACCCCTTCCAACAGTCTTGGAACTCCTTGGCCTATTGTTTTTTGCCCTTCTCACTATTGGAACGTAGGTTTTTGGTGCATCGCCAATCTACTCATTGGGAGGATTCTTACAAGTCCTTACATTGTGTCCCTCCATCCCACTTTTCCTGCAAACTTTTGCCTCTCTAAGTGAGACCTTCTTCATCCTCATCAAATCTTCTCTGAGTTGTAGGTCTCCCTGGTGACCTTTTAACTTGAAGAGGTAACACCAAGTATGGTGCCTGCAAGATGAAAATCATCATGGGTAACATTCATGACATTCATTGCTCAGAAATAACTCAACATCATCAGATATACTTACTTTAGGCCACTCTCTCATGTTTGGGATGTTGATGATACCCCTTGAATATGCTTCCATATAAGCTCTTACAAAGTGCTAAGGGTTGTAATACCGGCAACATACATACTTCATGTCATAAACATTCATAATCAAACTCGATGAACAGTTTAGTAGCTGCTATGTTACTTACTCTGCCAAGTTTGTTCTCTAATTGACCATGTGATACTTTTCAATGAAGTTACATATGAGCTTATCTCCCAACTTCAGGATCCAGTTGTTGAAGTTTTCACTGAAGTTGCAAGGTATAAAGTTTAGTATGAAATGTTACTTACTTTGCTCATATTGGTCTCTAATTGACCATAGTCACCACTGCATGCACACATAATCCATGTCAGTTCCTATTGTTGCAATCACAATATCAAGCAAATATTTTCCCCCTCCACCTCTCTCCATTTGATCCCTCAACTATAATGAACTCATCATTTGAACCATGGATAACAAACTCCCCCTTATTTCCTTGTAATGTCAATCCATTTTTTGTATCCTAGGTACCACCCCCTTAATATCTCACTGACTGTTTCTGTCAAAATGAGCTTCATCAGAAACATGTGATAATCTTCAAGGAATGTGCATATCGGACAAACATAATACAAATAAGAGAAGTATTCACTTGTATGATTGTGCTGATGACAATGCTCGCATGGAATCTGCATAAAAAACAAACATATTTTTATTATACTTAGCCCTTACTTTAAATTAGTGACAGTAATTTACCCCATATAATAAATTTGAATTTAAGAATGATCCTTCAAATATAAGTGAGATGTTGAAGATGACTTGAAACTCTAAACAAATGTCCACAAAAATGTGAAAATGTAATGAAAACTATTGATTTAACTCCATGATGGTGTTCTAAACTAAAATCTATGGATGAAATAACTCAGATAAAGGTTTTGCGTAATATTTATATAATGAAACCCTAAATTCATAAATTGGGTTTTCTCAAGCTGTTTTTGTTCTTAAAATATGGTCATATGTGGATTACCTTTTTGGTGGAAGGTCCTGAAACTATTTCTCATCAAATGAGTCTCACATGTGAACTATGTGAAATAGGCTTAAGGGCATTTTTGTCAATAAAACATGCACGTGAAAGCAATAACGGTCAATGAATGTGGATCACTAGTCCAAGGGGCGTTGTACGTACCATATCATTTAGGGACTAATCCTGAATAAGCTTTTTTTTAGGGGGGTGGGGGTAGTAAGTTTAAAAAACCCAATTGTAAATTTATTTTGTTACTATTTTTGTAATTTTCCAATTGAATAAATTCTTACATGTCATTTTGCAATGCTAAATGACAATTCAAGGGCCTTCACACCAGCACCCCAAATTCAGGGTGTCTATAAGACGGTCTTCAAATCCAGCGCTAGTTTGGTGGTGGAGTGGACGTGTTAAAAAGCAATTTCAGTCCATTCTAATTCTATGGTGGATATTTGCCTTTGCCTTTTACCTAGCCAAGAAAAAAAAAACGTTGTTGTCTAAAGCTGCACTCTTCATTCATTCGATTTGAAACGAAGAGAGGAGAGTGACAGTAAAGAACAAACAACACACAACACAACTGACAGGAAAAAGAAGAAGGAGCCACCACCACCACCACCACCATCACCATCACCATCACCTATGACCACTTGAAACTTAACCCTAAAAAAGAAGAAGAAGTTATATTCTTGTAAGTCTTTCATTTGTTCAGTTGCTTTATTGTTCAATAATGAAAATCTTCTTAATTAGACGCTACGCTACGACACGTTAGTGCTGATAAATCAGGTAATTTGATTTTTGTTTCCATTACTTGTGATTCTTTTTTATTTTCTTTCACATTTCAGAATTTGTTCAATTAAGTTTTCAATAGTAAATTTTGTTGCTTGCAATAGATAAGTCAATGGAGTAGTTATTGACTTGTTTAGTGTGAATTAAGAAATTCCCATGGTATGCTTTTAAACTTTCAACAGCACACAAGGACGAGATTTTCATATTGACACTTCTGGTTGTTCTAAATCATTTTTCCCTTTTTAACAATAATGTTGGTTGGATGTTGTTTTCAGTGAGAATGTAAGTTATAAGGTATTGGGTGTTTGTCAAATCATGGAAATTTCCACTATAGTAGGAATCACGGTTTGAAAAGCTTTGTTAATCCTGAGTTTTGACACTGGTTTTTTTTTTCCAAATGAACAGATTACATTGTTTACACATAATAGACATTCAGACGTGAGAACTTATATTTTTGAATGAGGGCTTGTGCAAAAGGGTGACCCTTAAGTTCCAGTCATGCTGAGCAGCACTGCCATAGAAGGACTAGTGTAATGTTCTATTCCCTTTCGTTGTAGATTCCAAAATCTCAGACCCGAACCGAGAACCAATAATTGGTTCTAGACCCGAGCCATTAGGGTTGGGGCAGTTCGGATATCCATTTGGTTCTAACCAAAAAGCCATGCCTAGTTAAGCCTATCATCTTCTTCATTTTCACCATCCATGTGTTGTGGTTCATAGTCAACTTCATGATATGTCTAAGACTCTAACTCTCACTCTATATACATAAGATTTAGTTTATTTATTTAATTTAGTTTAGTTGTTGGGTCAGGCCTAAGTAAGCCCATTAGAGTAAGTGGAAATTAGGGCTCCAATAGCATGTAGGGTTATATTGTTTGATTTGCATGTTAGGTTTAGTATAAATTAGACCAATAGGCCATTGGTTGTAGTGGGTTGAATATAATTTTTTTTTTTGAAAGTTGAGCCGGGTTTGTATAGGATCCCGTAACCTATCCCCGAGGTGCCACCTATAGGTCAACATCACCCCGAAAGAAACGATGCCGCCGGAGGGTCTCGAAGCAAGGACTTGGGGATGAATCCCACAAGGCCTTAACCACTCGACCATAACCCCTTTGGCAAATTGAATATAATTTTGAATATAATTTTGAATTGATTTATTTGATTATTTCTATTTTAGTTTATTTGTAGTTTTCTTTTCATTAGTTTAGTTTTAGATTACATTATTTAGCATCAGTGCTGACTGGGTTCGATTTGAAGAAGATTGAAGAAAAATAAGAGAAGAGAAGAAACAAAGCTTGATTGAAGATTTGTTGATAAAAAATTAAGGTCGACACTGTTCATAGGTATTGTTCATAGTCACTGTTTACTAGCCAGGTTATTTACACCCCAGATTTAGACATAACGCTTAACAGTGAAAAAATGAGTCACCCATATTATTATTCATACCCATACTAGACTATTCCCCATGCCCATATCAATATAGCCCGAGCCCAAATCCATATTCACACCCCACAGTGTCTTATTGCGATTGCCTCCAATTTTACTATTCACAACTACAAAAACACCTATGTCCCACATTACCCACAATCTGAATCCGTTTCTCCTACACTACCACCCTACAACAACCGACTTACTACCTCGCTTGACGTATTTTTCAATGACTGGAGAGAGAGAAAAGGCAAGGGTGGAGAAGAGCTACCAACAAATGCAAACAATACTATGCAACACTGCATTGGCTACACCTCATCCATCGCGTTCCAATGTCCCATTTGGTCCCACCGTCACACATCCTCGACTTCCAAAAGTGAGCCAGTTGACTTGTGCATTTTTTCCTTATTTTTGGTCAAGAAGATGATGAGGTTCCAATAGAGGCAAAGGCAGTGAGTGAAGTTTATATTAACCCCTAATTGGAAATTTTTGTGGCACGAGCTTATACGCAAGAGTTTTCTCCAGAGATCTATTGCAAGTTATGGTTACTTGAGTCACCTTGCTCGATTTCTGAACGTGGCAACCCTTCTATAAAATCCATGGTAACTTCGTCCCATACTTGAGTAGGGAAGGGAATTGGTTGAAGAAGACCTGCTGGGGTAGTGGCCATTGTTTTGTTGCGTTGACAAACTTCACACTCACTATTTTCCGAATGTCTGCCTTCATCCCAACCCAATATAGTTCCTTAGCTATTCTCTGGTACGTCTTCGTCTCCCCAGAGTGCCCCCCACAGCTGACTCATGGAACTCCTTGAAGAGAGTGGGAATTAAAGAAGAAGACCGTGGTATGACTAACCTGTTCATGTAATGCAACAGGTCCTGAATGACCACAAAACCAGGTATGCCCGAGCCTTCCATTACCATCTGTTTCAATTGTTGTAAAGTAGTGTCACCCAAAATGTCTGACCTTAGTGCTTTCCAATCATGCAATGTGGGCAAACTAAACTGGAAACAAGATGGAGAAGAAGGAATCCTAGAAAGAGCATCCACTGTTGTGTTGGAAGAACCCGTTTTATACTGGATCTCAAATTGATAGCCAAGTAACTTTCTTATCCATTTTTGGTATTCTGGCCCAATTACCCGCTGTTCCATAAAAAATCTCATAACTCTTTTGATCAGTACAAATGATGAATTTTCGCCCCAACAAACATGCGCGCCATTTAGTAACTGCCAAGTCAATGGCCATAAGTTCCTTCTCATAGATGGGTTTGAGTTTGGCTCGTTGCCCCAAGGCTTGACTAAAGAAAGCTATTGGCCGTTGTGCTTGCATTAATACTGCCCCCACCGCAAATCCTGAAGCATCAGTTTCCACTATGAACTCCTTAGCAAAATCGGGCATTGCTAACACCGGCACCTTAGTCATTATCTGTTTCAAGCTTTGGAACGCATTCTCTTCCTCCTTATTCCATGCAAACCCATCCTTCTTTAACTGTGATACCAATGGCCAACTACTTGACTATACTCCCGTACGAACTTCCTGTAATACCCGGTGAAACCCAAGAACCCTCGTAACTCAGTAATAGTTTTGGGTTGTGGCCAATCCAGTATAACCTGAATTTTTGACTGATCCATGGAGACACCATTAGCTGAAATTACATGCCCCAAATAGCTCAACTTCGAATACCCAAATTCGCATTTGTTTTGATTCGCATACAAGCAATGTCTTTGCAGTAGATTCAAAACTGTCTCCAAGTGTTCCACATGTGCTTCAAGTCCTTGACTGTACACTAATATATCATCAAAGAAAACGAGCACAAACTTACGCAAATATGGGCGGAATATGGAGTTCATCAATGCTTGAAAAGTTTTCGGCGTACTTGTGTGACCAAAGGGCATCACTAAAAATTCGTAATGTCATTCATGCGTGTGAAAAGCAGTTTTTTATTCATCTCCTTCCTGAAGCCGAATCTGGTGATAGCCTGATTTAAGATCCAACTTCGAGAAGATGACTGCCCCATGAAGCTCATCTAACAGTTCATCGATGATGGGAATAGGAAATCGATCCGGAACTGTTTGTTTGTTTAATGCACGATAATCCACATAGAATCACCATCCCTCATCCTTCTTTTTGACTAGTAATACCGTGCTTGAAAAGGTACTCACACTATGCCTGATGATTCCAGCTTCTAACAACTCTGCGATAAGCTTTTCAATTTCATTCTTCTGGAACTGAGGATAACGATAAGGCCGTACATTGAATGGACTTGATCCCTCATGCATGATAATAGAGTGCTCATACCCCCGTTTTGGAGGTAACCCTGATGGTGCCTGGAACACTGCGTGATATCTACACAACACCTCAGACACTACTGCTGGAAGCTCAGAGACCTCCTCCAATGGTGCTGACATACTTCCCAACTCTACCAGAAACCCATGTCCTTCCTGCTTAATTGTACGAAGCATTGTCTTTAACGAAACCAAACTTCGCCCTAGAAAAGGATCTCCCTTGAGAGTGAATGTTTCTGACCCAACACGAAACCGTATCACTTGATCCTTTCAATTTATGTGGTTGTCCCCAAGGTCTCCAACCACTGAATTCCTAATATGACATTAGAACTACTGAGCCCTAATGGAAGGAAATCTTCCAAAATTTCAACCCCTTGTAACATCAATCAGACTCCTCGACAAATCCCACTTCCCTTAACTGAATCTCTTGAACCCATGGTAGCCCCATAAACTCCAGTGGAAGTGATTGGTAACTCCATTTGATCCACCAACTTCCGAGAAACAAAATTGTGCGTCATTCCACTATCAATCAAGACTACTACTGGTTGGCTCGCAATTTCTCCCTCGATTTTCATGGTCTTTGGATTTGTCAATCCCATGACCGAACTTAAAGACACTTCTACCACTTGGCTTATCTCAGCCACGTCCAACTCCTTGTGCTCCCTCCACTCCTGAACCTCTTCCTCTTCCATTTCATCTTCCTCCTGAGGAATGAGAACACTAACCTCCTTCTTACACCGATGGCCTGGCGAGAATTTCTCATCTCATCTAAAACACAACCCCTTTTCTTGTTTCGCTTGAAACTCGGCATTTGAGAGCCTTCTGGTCTCTCCTCTTGGAAACGAGTTCCTCTCAAACTCTCTGGAAGCTACTGGCTTGTGGTGGCTATAAGGGAAGTCCTTAGCCAGAAACTTATCGAAGTCTCTGGAAGGTGCCAGCGTCTGATGCCCTAATGGGCCATGACCATATTGTCTTGGGCCTCCCATGGCCTATTAATATATTGTTGCAGGCCCATTTTATGTAAGCCCATTAAAGTTTGTTTCTCTTCCACCCATTGGGCTAAACCCATAGCCCGACCCAACTGACCCGGCTTTAATGAACTTGCTCAAATAAACGTCCTCAGTGAGGGTTTCTAATGGAACTGCATGTGGGACAAACTACTGACGATAATCAGCCACTGATCCTTCTTGCTGAAGAGCAAGAAATTGCTCACACAACGATCATTCTTGGGTTGCTTGAAATTGCTTCAGTAATAATCCTTTAAGCTCTTCCCAGAACAAAATTGGTCTTCGTTTACTCTCCCATTGATACTAGAGAAGCGCATCTGCTTCAAAAGAGATAATCGTTGCTTCGATCTTTTCTTCATTATTGTATCTCTGTAAGGAGAAAAATCGCTCAACCTTTAAGATCCAGCCGTCTGGATTTGATCCTTCAAAAGTTGGCATTTCCAATCGCCCGTGTTTTCTGTCGAATTGATACCCTTGCGAAAAAGATCTTCCACCTATAGCACCATTTGGACTTTGTGCCTCAATGTTTGTTGGGGGTATTTGATTTTTCTCGACCGTAGAAGCATTTTTTAGGGCCTCTTCTTGCATCTTCATCATTTGTTCCATTCGTTGCATCAATTCTTGAAAATCTCCCCTCAACAATCCTACTTGTCCCTGGACAGTCCACAACCTCTTCCATGGCATCAATGCTTGCAATAGCACTCGTTCTGTCCCTTTTCCAGACATGACTCCTTAGGATCTGATTGCTCTGATACCAGATTTGATAGGATCTGAAAAATAAAAGAAGTGTACAAAACAAGCTTTCGAGAGGCTTGGTCTCTCCTTTGAGAAATAGCTCTATTGATAAGAAGATTTTTCATACCCCTATTCTACTTCTCTGTTCCTATTTATACAAGTACCCCCCTTATTGCTATTTCACTGTTTTGGACAGTGTACCCTATATCAACAAACATAGCAACTTTGCAACTTGTATTAACAACATAGCAACTTGTACATAGCAACTTGTTTATCAACTAATTTCCCTTCTGACTACCCGACTTATACCTTCTCCTTGCATATGTAAATCTTATAGGAGGCCTATCAAAGTGCTACCCTCTTTCCTTGGCTCTGCTTTGAGCTTTAGTAGACATGTGTTTCCTCTGGTGTTACCTTTTGTTCCCATCTCCTTGAATCTCTTCAAGCTCTCTATAAGCGAGCGTCGTGTCCTATCATACAACCCTTTTTTTCGTGATACATACTTGTGTAGAGATGCCACTAGAAATATTTTGTCTAACCATTGGAGAGCTAGATATGATCATATTATTGTGGTGGGATCAAGAATCCAAAATGATCATTTTGGTTCTTGACAATCCCTACTTATGTGTAAAGAATATGTCTTTTTTTAGAATGTTTAGGCTTTTATGAAACATATAGGATGCCACGTTGTTTGTGAACCCAACAAAAGAATTCAATTCTTTTAGAATTAATCTCATTAAACAAACAAACAAAGCAACCAACAAATAAACAAACTAAAGGACAAAAAAATGTTGTCGTCAAAGGCTCTTACCTAGGTGAGTGCCCATGACCACGACGTTTTGGCTTACGTCTGGGATAGGCTAGGCATTGATGTCAAATTTGGGGCGCCTAGTGTGCCTATTCGTTGGTCGAGGCTACATAGCTAGTCATTCAGTTAAACCCCCTTGTAGTATCTCACACCCCAAAGACCAATAGTACTATTGTCTATTGCTTTAAAATGTTTCAAGAAAAATGAGTTGTTACAACTTCCAAGGACTTAGTTTTGCGATTAGGAGATCCATGGAAAAGGTACCATCTCTTATATAGAACCTTATAAGTAACACTCCCATATACTTGAGAACATGATATGAGGTGCCTAAGGGACATGCCTGTATATTTTAGTTTTAATTACTTTTCAACAATAAGTTTTGAGCTATTAGTCATATTCATTTGCTTGTAGGTTAATATTGCTAATCATGTACTACTAACTTGCGATAATATGTTTGTGACGTTAGTATAGAATTGAAACTTTTAAAAGATATGTGAAAAAGTTATGATCAAAGCATGAAGTGTCCGATGGGAGTATCCGACATGATACATGTTGACACACTTTTTTTTTTGTAGAAATAATAGTGTCGTGTTATAAGCTTCTTTCTTTTTTAAGACAAAAAAATGGAATACAAAAGATTATATTTAAACACTAGACTGATTGCTAATATCAACCAGCACTCACTACCTGGGAAAACTCTGGGTTATTTCATATCCACTCCCTTATTGTTGGGAACTGAACCACTTGGACAATGTAGACATTCCCATCACTTAACTTTATTCTTTTATTCCAGGTTCTATTTATTATTTCAGTCTTAGTTTTTCAAACTTGAGCAAGGATATGGAATAATTAATTGTTACTTCTCTGGATAATGAGTTATCGTATTTGTATGAACTTTTTGTTCTCAATGCTTGGTTTCATGTCACTTTATTTGTTATGCTTCTTAACAATCATTCTAAGTCCTAACTAAACTTGCAGGCCCATGCATGCTAATGACGATTAGGATGTCAGCCATACCCTAGGATGCACGGACTCGGATACGTGTATCGTATCGGACACGGATACGATACGGCGACTCGGCAATTTTCAAAAAACTAGGACTCGGCGACACGACAAACCTTATTTTTATTTTTATATTTTATTAAAAAACTATTAACATAATGTCATAACTCATAAACAATAATTAATAATCTAAATATATAAAACATCTAAATGCAATGAGCTTAATTAATGAAATTATTTGAATGAATGAAAAGTTTGGGTACATGAGTGAAAATTAGGGTAATGAATTCTAATATGGGTCGGGCCTAATTTGGACCCTACCCAACTAATCCATATAAATAGCAATTTCCCTCCCCCCTCTGTTTTCCTCGCCATTTCCCTCAACAATTAGATGGGAGGCACAGGAGGTTGAAGATGGGAGGCGCAGGAGGTTGAAGAAACAACGATGTGAAATGCTCGATCTCCCCTCGCTGCTCGGTCGACCTCCCTGATCTCCCCGCTCGGTCGACCTCCCTGATCTCCCCGCTCGATCGACCTGATCTCCCCGATCGATCGACCTGATCTCCCCGATCGATCGATCTCCCCTCCCAGCTCGATCGATCTCCCCTTCCTGCTCGATCTTTCTCCCCTCCCTGCTCGGTCGACCTCCCTGATCTCCCCGCTCGGAGGTCGGTCGACCTCCCTGATCTCCCCGATCGATCGATCTGATCTCCCCGCTCGATCGATCTGATCTCCCCGCTCGATCGATCTGATCTCTCTGATCGATGATCTCTGGGTAGATTTCAGCCGTCCAATTTTATCAAGATCTGAAAAAAAAAAAGTATTAGCAACCGAATCCTGACCGTGTCCAGACCGTATCCTGACTGGGTCAAGCCGTATCCTGACCAAGTCACGTTGACCGATACGTTGACCGCGTGTCGGATACGTATCGAACGCGAATCGCACGCGTATCCGTATCCGACACGCGTATTACTAGGATTCGGAGGGTTTTACCGAGAATCCATGCTTCCTAGGCCATACCTAAGTGTCCAAACAGTACAGTCATAACATCGAAATATCTAATATCAAGATTTCAGGCATTTGCTGGTCTTCGCAAGGCTTCTCTTACTATCAATAGGAGACTCTATCCTCAATTTTGTTTCTTTGAGGTTGCATTACCCTTTTTAGCAAACACTTCCAAGTAAGTCAGTCATATTTGCTGGATCCATTTTCATTTTTTCGAGAAAAGAAGCTTCGAGCTAATATAATTTGTGCTGATTGATTGTACTTACAAAAATCTGACTGTTCATGAAATTTTGTATAATTTATAATCTGAAATTACTTGGTGGCTTAGGAGGATGAGGTCATCGACAGCTAGGAGCAGTGTAGATGATGGTGGATTGGGTTCTCCTCCAGGGAGTACACCCGGTGGCGGGACTCGACTGGTTCAAGCAATTCAAGCACTTCAAGTCAAATTAAATGCAAGATTCGTAGAGTTGAAGAAAGGTTTTCCAATGAAGGTACTATTTTTCTTGGTGGGCTTTTACTGTGCAACTGCCTTTGCCACTGTTATAGGTCAAACAGGTGATTGGGACATCCTGTCTGCTGGCTTGGCTGTGGTTGTAGTGGAGGGAATTGGGGCCCTCATGTATAAGGCTTCTTTACCCTTGCTCGACAAAATTAGGAGTCTAATCACAATGTTAAATTATTGGAAAGCTGGGCTTTCTTTGGGTCTTTTCTTGGATGCATTTAAGTATCAAGTAGATGATATTCTTGGATCATCTAATCCCCTCAATTTTGGAATAGATTTCTTCCCCATGATCTTGTCAAATCTCTCTCCCTTTTGCTGTTAACACATCAGCAGTTTAACGTAAGATGATGAGATCTTCAATTCTTTCTAACCAGTTCTTTAGAAGGCTATCTTCTTGGTGGCCAAGCCCAGTATGCCCAAGGGGATGAGTTTCATGCCAACAATCACCCCCCTTGTGAAATAGATGTGGGTGTGTTAACTTTTTAAGCCTTTTTCTTGGGAGGATCATTGCTTCTACTGGAGTGGACACCAGGACAGTAATTTCCAGCACATGTATTCTAATAGTACCAGTTGGGATAGAGACATTGTGTAAATACAAGGGCCAGTTGGGAGAGAGACATTATTGTGTACATACAATTTTCAAACTATATCTGAAATAGGGTAATGCAGCAAAAGGCAGTGAACACATGCTTCATATAGTTCCTTGGTGACCTATTCCCAATTTTATTTACACTTTTTGCATCTGAAGGTGACATTGAACCAAGATTGAGATTGGTAATTAAGTTGGATTTTAATAGTCTGAATCGATGTTATTTGGGAAGTAACATGATACATATACAGTTGATGAAGACCTGGCATACTTGGGTTTAATCCAACAAATATAGAGGGCACATTCTTGAGAGCTTCAATCTGGTTTTTGATGGTCAGCCTTTTGTTTCCTGTTATGGTTTGATTGTGAATTGCTACTTCGATTTTTAACTTGGGGTGACACTAGCTAGGGAGCATTCAGTCAAAGCTAAGATGGATTGTATGAGGGTTCCACATATCCCTGTATTTTGAAAACTATCGACATGGCGGGCCTAGTGATGCGTAGCTTTTACCAACATTTGGTTAAGTGATAGTGTATCAGTCTGACTCAACTTGGACATAATTTCAGAAGATCGAGTCCTGCTCTTGAGATTATTTGAGTCGGATGAGTTGATCGTATCAAACACCCACCATGGTTTGATGGGTTTTTGAACCATGGTATAAAAGGAATTAATACGGATTACGATCTGCACTCGATAGTTCAACATTGGCTTACATATGATGCTGCTTATAATCATTTAACTAAGCAGGGAAGCTTTGGGTTGGTGGCTATCAATCAACAGACAGAGTTCTCCATTAGCAGATCAAGGTGATTAAATTTCAGGCGCTACTCGAGATTGAAGCAGCTGTTGTTTTGGCCAATCACAAAAGTATGTGTTCAGGTGAGAATGGAGCTCATGTTGTTTTTTGCTGCTGAAAATATCAGCAGGATCGATTGGGGATTAGAGTCTGATGACCTCCAATCTTGTTACATGACTATATATTCTTGGCAGTTTGAATATGTAAATTGTAATTGTAATAGGTAAGTTTGCAGTTGAATAGCACTATATGTTTATGGAATATGTAAATGTGCAACTCCCAATTGTAAAATGTTTGCACATGATCAAGTCTGGATGTGCACAAAAACCATGAGATCTCTGTAACCTTGTTCCAGTTTTAGTTAAGTTTTTCATATTTATTTATTCTTCTTTACAACTTTTTTTGTTCTAATTTTTCTCTCTTAACCTTGACAAGTCAATAAATGGGTCCTCACAACATCTACTACTTCAGTACTCCCCACCAACACCAATCTATTTTTTCCATGGTAACTTGTGGAGACAGTGGGTATGTCTGTTGGCATAGCCAATTCAATGCAAAAGGAGCCCATCTCAAATGATTTTGCAAGAGGGTGAGCATGGTCTATGTTAGAATTTCCATCACACAAAAATCATTTCTCAAGTTTATTATGAAACATGGAATCAAATTCTTGCATGGGGCAAGGAATATGAATCCGGGACTGAATTGGTATCTTGGACTGCACTTGGCTTTTATTTTATTTTTTTGAAAGGCAAGTGTGCCGCCGGTGGTTATAGAATTCAAGACGTGTGGGGATTAAATCACCATAGCCTTAACCATCCAACCAAACTACCATTGGTTTTTCCTTTGCCATTTCCTTGTCTTCATTGATATTTCATTCATGTCTTCATGTAATTTGATTCTATGCAAATAAACATACCTCATATTTCATTGTCACAAAATTGACTGGAAGGACAAACCTAGGTTATCTATTGTTGATTGAAGCTTTTATTCAATAACTGAATTATGTGAACAAATTATTTTTTTTCTCATTTATTCGTTTATTTATTTATTTTTTCAAGACTTGTATCACACCAAAATAAGCAAGATAGCAGTTTCAGGATCAGTTTGCATCCCTGTCAATGTATGTCACAGTTCAACTTTGACTTAAAGAAAACATAAAAAAATATTTACAATTGTGGTTACCAAGCCCGTTGCATTTGATTCGAAGGGTTTACATTACTGTGCAGTGTTCGACATTCTAGCTCTTCTTCAAAGTCTTCTTCATAGCAGCAAATAACTCACATTAATACAATAAAAAAAATTAGATAGTATAGGAATTGTTGAAACATTAATTTGAATTAAAAAAAAAATGGTTTCTTAATTTTTGAAACTCTCCTTATATTGTTTAGTCTCATATCCTCTATGTAACTCACTGTGGAAGAGTTAATAAGGATAGTATTCGGACTTGGGCTTGGACCCCAAGGGGTACCCACTTTAGTGAAGGAGGGAAGAATTAGATTAATGTTGGTCCACGTGCGCCGCTATCGATTCGACCAACCAAGCAGAGATAAGTCAAAACCTTTCATTTTGCTGAAATTTTATTTGAAAATAAAATAAAATATCTTTATTTGCTGCAGAGAACAAAGCTGAGTCAGAGGAGACCCAGTCTTTTCTCCTCACATTTTTCCCTGATTTTCTCCGTGATTTTCGCCGCCTTTTAAGGCACGTTTTCTCTCTGAAAAGATTTTCTACGAGCCTATAAATACTTGCTCTCTCTCAGTTAAAAATATAACATTAAGCATTTATTGTTATCTTCATTTTTCAGAGAGTTTTAGTTTTGCAAAAACAACAATAGTTTCCAGAATTTCAAAAAACAGTCTATTTCAAAGTTTAGTTTTTTTGTAAATAGTTCATATTCCAGAGAGTGTTCTTACTCATTGTTTTTCGTGATTCCTAGCAAAAGAAAGTAAAGGGTGAATAGATTTCCTTTCGTCAACTGTGCATGTGATTGAACGAGACAGATACAGAATTCTAGGCTGTTTTATCTTGGGGACGACGGAGCTATCAGACTGCTTGCACAATCTTGGGCAGAGCCGCAAAACGTCTTAAAGATAGCGACCTAGTCCGCGACTCAACCCAAGAAAATCAGTAACTTCGTTCCTATTTTAATTTGCAGCAATGATATTTCCTTCAATTTTAAGACGATACATATCTGCCGTGTCTACTACTACTGAACTAGCTGCTAAGGACCTAAACATGCCCTTTCATTTTGAGGGTCAACACTTTAAAAGATGGAGACAAAAAGCTGTTTTTCTTAACTACGCAAAAAGTCATTTATATCTGTAATGGTGAAAAACTCGAATTGTCTGATGAACCTGATGAAACCCACATTAAGAAACTAGATTACTGGATTGAAAATGGCTTTTTGTGTAAGAATTTTATTCTGAATGGTATGTCTGATTAATTGTATGATTATCACTGTTATGAAAAAACTGCTAAGGATATTTGAGAAGCCCTTAGAAAAAAATATGACACTGAGGAGGAAGGCACAAAGAAATATGTCGTCAATCGTTATTTGAAATACCAAATGACTGATGACAAATCTGTGGAAACCCAATCCCACAAGCTACAAAAAATTGCTCATGAAATCATATCTGAAGGCATGACCTTAGATGAGCAATTTCAAGTAGCTGTTGTGATAGATAAATTGCCCCCTAGCTGAAAAGGCTTTAAGAATGTACTTAAGCATAAAACCAAAGAGTTCTCACTAGAAAGTTTGATCATGCGACTTCAGATTAAGGAGGAAGCCCGGAAACAAGATCAGAAAGATGAAAGTTTGATTATTTCTAACCATAAGAAATCCACCCCTTTGGCTCGAAAACCCGGTGGAAAGACAATTAAAAGTCAGAGTCACAATAAAAACCGAAACAATCAGAATCGAAATTATCAAAACCGAAACAACCAGAACCCCTACCAACAAAATCAGAATCCTTCGCGAAATCAGAATGGACAAAAACACGAAATGAATCAGTACAGTTCCTATGTTATACCTGTAACAGGCTAGGACATATGGCCAGGAACTTCCGGAATGGGTCTTGTCTTGCTCCGTAGACGAAACTAACTAAAGACCAACTTATTGCCATGGTCTCTGAGATCAACTTTGTTGGTGGATCCGAGGGATGGTGCTTTTCGACATGTCTGCTACGATTGAGAAATGTTTAAGTCCTATTCTGAAGCTGGGGACAAGAAAGTGTTGTTGGGTGATTCCCACTCCACTATCGTTGCTGGAACTGGCGAAGTAGAGTTGAAGTTTTCCTCTGGAAAGACCGTCATCCCGAATGATGTCCTGCATACTCCGGAGATGAAGAAGAACTTTGTTTCTGGTTACCTTCTCAACAAGGATGGGTTTACTCAAATAATAGGGGTAGATTTGTATACCATCACTAAGAACAATGTATTTGAGGGGAAAGGGTTTGCCACTGATGGTATGTTTAAATTGAATGTTGATGCTAATAAAATTTCTAGTTCGGCTTACATGTTGTGTTCTTTTAATACTTGTCATGCTAGACTTTGTCATGTTAACAAGCGAATAATTAAAAACATGAGTAACTTAGGATTAATTCCAAAATTATCCTTAAATGACTTTGAAAAATGCAACTATTGTAGCCAAGCTAAAATAACCAAAACACCACATAAATCTGTTGTTAGATAATCTGAACCCTTAGATTTAATGCATTCAAATATATGTGAACTTGATGGTGTTTTGACTAGAAATAGAAAACGTTATTTTATTACATTTATTGATGATTTCTTCGATTATACTTTCGTCTACCTGATGAAAAATAAGAGTGAAGCATTTGACATATTCAAAATAGTTTTAACAGAAATTGAAAATCAGTTTAATAGAAAATAAAGAGGCTTAGGAGTGATAGAGGCACTGAATATGACAACAGTAATTTCATAGAGTTTTAAAATTCTCATTGAATTATTCATGAAAAAACTGCACCATACTCTCATGAGATGAATGGCAAGCTGAAAGGAAAAATAGAACTCTTACTGAGTCAGTAGTTGCCATTCTTCTTAACTCCGTGCTGCATCACACTGGTGGGGAGAGATTACTTTGACTGTCTGTTATGTACTAAATAGAGTCCTTAAATCGAAAAGTAAAACTTCTCCTTACGAGATTTTGAAAAATAGACAACCGAACTTGTCTTATTTCAAAACTTGGGGTTGTTTAGCTTATGTTAGAATTTCTGATCCTAAAATGAACAAGCTTGCCAGTAGGGCATATGAGTGTGTATTCATAGGATATGCCGTTAACAGCAAAGCCTATAGATTCTATAACCTAAGTGATCACGTTATCATAGAATCGAACAATGTTGACTTCTATGAACATAGATTTCCTTTTATTTTGAGGAATAGTGGGGGTACATCCTCTAATAATGTGCCCATGATCAGGATGAATGAAAACGATAAAACAACAGAAATTGAGCCTAGGATAAGCCAACGGAACCGAACTTCTAAAAACTATGGCCAAAATTTCTATGCCTTTACTGTAGAGAAGGATCCCCTTAATTTTCAAGAAGCCTTATCTTCTTTAGATGCCAACTTTCAAGACAATAGGATGTAAGTGGGTATTTAAGAAGAAAATGAAACCTGATGGAAATGTTGAAAAGTTTAAGGCTCGTCTTGTAGCCAAAGTGTTTAGACAGAGAGAAATGTTTACTTATTTGACACATATTCTCCTGTTACTAGAATTATATCTATTCGAGTACTAATTTATCTTGTTGCAATACACGATCTAGTATTGCACCAAATGGATGTTAAGACTGTTTTTCTTAATGGTGATTTAGAAGAAGAAATTTGCATGGACCAACCTGAAGGTTTTGTGATTCCAGGGCAAGAAACTAAAGTTTGCAAACTAGAAAATCTATTTATGGTTTGAAACAAGCTCCAAAACAATGGCATGAAAAATTTGATAATCTTAGTATCTCACATGACTTTAAAGTGAACGAAAGTGACAAATGCATTTATTATAAATTTGAAAATGGCATTTGCACTATTATATGCCAATATGTGGATGATTTACTTTTCTTTGGTTCTAATATTCATGTCGTGAATAAGGTGAAATCTTTATTGCGTGTGAACTTTGATTTAAAGGCCTTGGAGAGGCGACTGTAATCCTTGGTATTAAGATTACTAAGTTTGAAAAGGGAATTTCTTTGGATCAATCACACTATATTGAGAAGATCCTACAGAAATATAATTACTCTGACCGTAAACCTACATGTACTCCTATTGATCATAGTGTAAAGTTGTTCAAGAACACCGGTAATGGTGTTAGACAATCTGAGTATGCGAGCATCATTGGTAGCCTACGATATGCTACTGATTGCACTAGGCTTGACATAGCTTATGTTGTGGGACTACTATGCAGATTTACCAGTAGACCTAGTATAAAGCATTGACATGCTATTGAAAGGGTCATGAAGTACCTAAAAAGGATTAAGAACCTCGGATTACTCTATCAGAAGTTTCCCACTGTCCTTGAAGGATATAGCGATGCTAATTGGAACACCCTCTCAGAGGACTCCAACGCCACCAGTGGCTATATTTTCAGTATAGTTGGTAGAGATGTTTCTTGGAAATCAAATAAACAGACTATTTTGGCACAGTCCACGATGGAGTCAAAGATGATAGCACTAGCCACGTCTTGTGAGGAAGCAGGTTGGTTAAGAAACCTGCTAGCAGAGATCCCTCTATAGGAAAGACCGATATAAGTTGTCTTGATCCATTGCGATAGTACCACGGCTATTGCAAAGATAAAAAATCGTTATTATAACGGCAAGAGGCGACAAATACGTCGTAAGCACAGTACAGTTAGACAGTTTCTATCTACTGGAGCTGTTATAGTGGATCTTGTACGAACTAATGAGAACATGGCTGATCCTTTGATGAAAAGATTAGCTAGAGAGAAGATTTTCAAAACTTTGAAAGGAATGGGACTTATGCCCTTAGATTGATGAGTTATTCATTATGGTAACCCAACCTATAGACTGGAGATCCCAAGAAATAGGTTCAATGGGTAATAACAAATCGTGAATGATATGAAGTGAATCATGCTGACCATATAGTAATTCCATTCCTAGATTGAAGCATGAGTTCCTGAAGCGATAGTAGGATGAGTTAATAACTCTTAATGAGATCTATACTCTATGTGAAGTGGAGTACCTAGCTACAGGAGTACTCTTGATAGACTCACTTAAGTGATTCTGGAAGTATGGTCGCTTCCTATGGAATTTGTGGGCAAAATTCCTAGAACCTTCTCTATACTGGAATATACGTGCATGGCCTTAAAGCATGGGCTTTTTAGACTTCACCCTGGTAAGGTTGTGCGTGTAATGTTGTTAGAGATAGAGTTCAAAACTACGAGTTACTCTTGTATATTTTAAATCATGAACACTACGCAAGAGTTAAAGTTGAAAGACACTTTTGTTTATGCACAATCTTATATTTATAGATTGTTCGATGAAGAAATGTTTTTTTAAAAAAAATTCAAGTGGGGGATTGTTGAAACATTAGTTTGAATTTAAAAATAAAACAAAATGGTTTCTTAATTTTTTAAACTCTCCCTATATTGTTTAGTCTCATATCCTCTATGTAACTCACAGTGGAGGAGTTAATAAGGATAGTGTTTGGACTTGGCCTTGGACCCCATGGGGTACCCACTTTAGTGAAGGAGAAAAGATTTAGACCAGTGTTAGTCTACGTGCGCGCCGTCGCCGCCGTCCGTCCTACTGGCCGAGCCGAGTCGGGTCGGGTTGGATAGAGATGAAACCTTTCTTTTTGCTGAAACTTTATTTGAAAATATAAAATAAAATATCTTTATTTGTTGCAGAGAACAAGATTGTGTAAGAGGAGACCCAATCATTTTTCACCACATTTTCCCTGATTTTCTCCGTGATTCCGCTACCTTTTAAGGAAAGTTTTCTCTCGAAAAAGATTTTCTACGAGCCTATATTACTTGCTATCTTTCAGTTAAAAATATAACATCGAAAGAATTTATTGTTATCTTCAATTTTCAGAGAGTTTTAGTTTTGCAAAAACAACAATAGTTTCCAGAGTTTCAAAAAATAGTCTATTTCAGAGTTTTGTTTCTTTGTAAACAGTTCATATTTCAGAGAGTGTTTTTACTCATTGTTTTTCGTGATTTCGAGCAAAAGAAAGTAAATGGTGAATAGATTTGCGTTCGTCCACAGTGCATGTGATTGAACAAGACAAATACCGAATTTTGGGTTGTTTTATCTTGGGGACGACGGGGCTATCAGACTGCTTGCACAATCTTGGGCAGAGCCGCGAAACGTCTTAAAGAGAGGGACCTATTCCACTGCTTAACCCAAGAAAATCGGTAACTTCGTTCCTGTTTTAATTTGCAGCAGTTATATTTCCTTCAATTTTAAGACGATACATATTTGCCATGTCTACAATTACTGAACTTGCTACTAAGGACCTAAGAAGGCCCTTTCGTTTTGAGGGTCAACACTTTAAAAGATGGAGACAAAAAATGTTGTTTTTCTTAAATACGCAAAAAGTCGCTTATATCTGTAATGCCGAAAAACCCGAATTGCCTGCTGAACCTGATGAAACCCGCACTAAGAAACTAGATTGGTGGATTGAAAATTACTTATTGCGTAAGAATTTTTTTCTGAATGGTCAGTCTGATGAATTGTATGATTATTACTATTCTGAAAAAACTGCTAAGGATATTTGGGAAGCCCTTAGAAAAAAATATGACACTAAGGAGGCTGGCACAAAGAAATATGCCGTCAGTCATTATCTGAAATACCAAATGATTGATGACAAATCTGTGGAAACCCAATCTCACGAGCTATAGAAAATTGCTCATGAAATCATATATGAAGGCATGACCATAGATGAGCAATTTCAAGTAGCTGTTGTGATAGATAAATTACCCCCTAGCTGGAAAGAATTTAAGAATGCACTTAAGCATAAAATCAAAGAGTTCTTACTAGAAAGTTTGATCACCCGACTTCGAATTGGGGAGGAAGTCCGAAAAAAAGATCAGAAAGATGAAATTCTGATTATTTCTAGCCATAAGAAATCCACCCCTGTGGCTCTGAAACCCGGTGGAAAGTCAATGAAAAGTCAAAATCACAATAAAATCGAAACAATCATAATCGAAACTATCAAAACTGGAAAAACCAGAATTGCAACCAACAAAATCAGAATCCTCCCCAAAATCAAAATGAACAAAAACACCCCTCAAGAAATGATTCAACACAGTTCCTATGTTATACCTGTAACAGGCTAGGGCATATGGCCAGGAACTGCCAGAATGGGTCTCGTTCTGCTCCGCAGGCGAACTTAACCAAAGACCAACTTATTGCCATGGTCTCTGAGATCAACTTTGTTGGTGGATCCGAGGGATGGTGGGTTGAAACTGGTGCTTCTCGACATGTCTGCTATGATCGAGAAATGTTCAAGTCCTATTCTGAAGTTAAGGACAATAAAATGTTGTTGGGTGATTCCCACTCTACTATCGTTGCTGGAATTGGCGAAGTAGAGTTGAAGTTTTCTCTGGAAAGACCGTCATCCTGAAGGATGTCCTGCATACTTCGGAGACGAGGAAGAACTTAGTTTCTGGTTATTTTCTGAACAAGGCTGGGTTTACTCAAATAATAGGGGCTAATTTGTATGCCATCACTAAGAACAATGTATTTGTGGGGAAATGGTATGTTTAAATTGAATGTTGATGGTAATAAAATTTCTAGTCCTGCTTACATGTTGTGTTCTTTTAATACTTGGCATGCTAGACTTTGTCATGTTAATAAGCGAATAATTAAAAACATGAGTAACTTAGGACTAATTCCAAAATTATCATTAAATGACTTTGAAAAATTCCACTATTGTAGCCAAGTTTAAAATAACCAAAACACCACATAAATCTGTTGTTAGAGAATCTGAACCCTTAGATTTAATACATTCAGATATATGTAAACTTTATGGTGTTTTGACTAGAAATGGAAAACGTAATTTTATTACGTTTATTGATGATTTCTCTAATTATACCTTCGTCTACCTGATGAAAAATAAGGGTGAAGCATTTGACATGTTCAAAATATTTTTAACGGAAGTTGAAAATTAGTTGAATAGAAAGATAAAGAGGCTTAGGAGTGATAGAGGAACTGATTATGACAACAGTAATTTCATGGAGTTTTATAATTCTCATGGAATTATTAAAGAAAAAACTGCACCATGCTCTCCTGAGATGAATGACAAAGCTGAAAGGAAAAATAGAACTCTTAATGAGTCAGTAGTTGCCCTTCTACTTAACTCTGGTGCTGCATCACATTGGTGGGGAGAGATTATTTTGACGGTCTGTTATGTGCTAAATAGAGTCCCTAAATCGAAAAGTAAAACATCTTCTTATGAGATTTTGAAAAATAGACAACCAAACTCGTCATACTTCAAAACTTGGGGTTGTTTATCATAGAATCGAACGATGTTGACTTCTACGAACATAGATTTCCTTTTATTTTAAGGAATAGTGGGAGTACATCCTCTAATAATGTGCCTATGATTAGGATGAATGAAAATGATAAAGCAACAAAATCTGAGCCTAGGAAAAGTAAACGGAACCGAATTTCTAAAAACTATGGCCCCGATTTCTATGCCTTTACTGAAAAGGAGGATCCCCTTAACTTTAAATAAGCCTTATCTTTTTTAGATGCCAACTTTTGGGAAGAGGCTATTGATGATGAAATAGTCTACTAGAACCTGGCATTTAGTTGACTTTCCACCAAGTTGCAAGACAATAGGCTGTAAGTGGGTATTTAAGAAGAAAATGAAACCCGATGGAAATGTTGAAAAGTTTAAGGCTCGTTTTGTAGCCAAAGGGTTTAGACAGAGAGAAAATGTTGACTTATTTGACACATATTCTCCTGTTACTAGAATTACATATATTCGAGTGCTAATTTTTCTTGCTGCAATACACGATCTAGTATTGCACCAAATGGATGTTAAGATTGTTTTTCTCAATGGTGATTTAAAAGAAGAAATTTACATGGATCAACCTGAAGGTTTTTATGATTTCAGGGCAAGAAATTAAAGTTTGCAAACTAGATAAATCTCTTTACGGTTTGAAACAAGCTCCAAATCAATGGCATAAAAAATTTGATAATCTTATTATCTCACATGACTTTAAAGTGAACGAAAGTGACAAATGCATTTATTATAAATCTGAAAATGGCATTTGCACTATTATATGTCTATATGTGGATGATTTGATAATCTTTGGTTCTAATGTTCATGTCATGAATAAAGTGAAATCTTTATTGCATGCGAACTTTGATATGAAAGACCTTGGAGAGACGAGTGTAATTCTTGGTATTAAGATTGCTAGGTCTGAAAACAGAATTTCTTTGGATCAATCACATTATATGTAGAAGATCCTAAAGAAATATAATTACTCTGACTTAAAATCTGCATGTACTCCAAATGATCCTAGTGTAAATTTGTTCAAGAACACCGGTAATTGTGTTAGACAATCTGAGTATGCAAGCGTCATTGGTAGCCTACGATATGCTACCGATTGCACTTGGCCCGACACAACTTATGTTGTGGGACTACTATGCAGATTTACCAGTAGACCTAGTATAAAACATTGGCATGCCATTGAAAGGGCCATGAGGTACCTAAAAAGGACTAAGAACCTCGGATTACACTATCAGAAGTTTCTCGCTATCCTTGAAAGATATAGGATGCTGAATGGAACACCCTCTCAGAGGACTCCAAAGGCACCAGTGGCTATATTTTCAATATAGCTGGTGGAGCTGTTTCTTGGAAATCAAAGAAATAGACTATTTTAATACAATCCACGATGGAGTCAGAGATGATAGCACTAGTTACGGCTAGTGAGGAAGCAGGTTGGCTAAGAAACTTACTAGCAGAGATCCCTCTACGGGAAGACCGATACCATCTGTCTTGATCCATTGCGATAGTACCGCGGCTATTGCAAAAAAGATACAGAACCGTTATTATAACGGCAAGAGAGGACAAATACGTCGTAAGCACAGTACGGTTAGAGAGTTTCTATCTACTGGAGCCGTTAAAGTGGATCATGTACGAACTAATGAGAACTTGGCTGATCATTTGATGAAAGGATTAGCTAAAGAGAAGGTTTTCAAAACCTCGAAAGGAATGAGACTTATGCCCTTAGATTGATGAGTTATTCATAATGGTAACCCGACCTATAGACTGAAAATCCCAAGAAATAGGTACAATGGGTAATAACAAGTCGCGAATGATATGAAGTGAATCATGCTGACCTTATAGTAATTCCATTCCTAGATTGAAGCATGAGTTCCTGAAGCGATAGTAGGATGAGTTAAAAACTCTTAATGAGATCTATACTCTATGTGGAGTGGAGTACCTAGCTACAGAAGTACTCTTGATAGACTCACCTAAGTGATTGTGGAAGTATGGCCGCATCCTATGGAATTTGTGGGCTAAATTCCTAGAGCCTTCATTATACTGGGATATACGTGCATGGCCTTAAAGCACGGGCTTTTTAGACTTCACCCTGGTAAGGTTGTGCGTGTAATGTTGTTAGAAATAGAGTTCAAAACTACGAGTTACTCTAGTACAATCTAAATCATGAACACTACGCAAGATTTCAAGTTGAAAGACACTTTTGTTTATGCACAATCTTATATTTATAGATTGCTCGATGCATAAATGTTTTTTTTTTTAAAATTCAAGCAGGGGATTGTTGAAACATTAGTTTGAATTTAAAAAAAAAATGGTTTCTTAATTTTTGAAACTCTCCCTATATTGTTTAGTCCCATATCCTCTATGTAACTCACTGTGGAGGAATTAATAAGGATAGTGTTTGGACTTGGGCTTGGACCCCAAGGGGTACCCACTTTAGTGAAGGAGGGAATGTTGGTCCACGCGCGCGCTGCCGCTGCTGGCCGAGCCGATTAGGGTCGAGTCGGAAAAAGATGAAACCTTTCTTTTTGCTCAAATTTTATTTGAAAAAATAAAATAAAATATCTTTATTTGCTGCAGAGAACAAGACTGAGTAAGAGGAGAACCAATTTTTTCCCTACGTTTTTCCCTGATTTTCTCCGTGATTTCTGCCGCCTTTTAAGGCACGTTTTCTCTCGGAAAAGATTTTCTACGAGCCTATAAATACTTGCTCTCTCTCAGTTAAAAATATAACATCGAAAGAATTTATTGTTATCTTCATTTTTCAGAGAGTTTTAGTTTTGCAAAAATAGCAGTAGTTTCCATAGTTTCAAAAAACAGTCTATTTCAAAGTTTTGTTTTTTTGTAAACAGTTCATATTTAAGGGTGAATAGATTTTCGTTCGTCAACAATGCATGTGATTGAACGAGACAGATACAGAATTCTGGGTTGTTTTATCCTGGGGACAACGGGGCTATCAGACTGCTTGCACAATCTTGGGCAGAGCCGCGAAACGTCTTAAAGAGAGCGACCTAGTCCGCGACTCAACCCAAGAAAATCGGTAACTTCGTGCCTGTTTTAATTTGCAGCAATTATATTTCCATCAGGAATCCATACATAATACTACAAAAAAGATTAGAGGACCTGCACATTCCACTAGTAGAACACCATTAGGAAATATTACCATCGCCCGGTTGTACCTTGTTTGGAAACCAAATGAAAAATGCATTATGGAATACCATAATGGAGTCATTTGCAGCAGCAGAGGGTGCTGTCAATCTCCCACTGAGATTCAAAGTTGCTAAGTAGTTGTGATGAAGAGCAATTGAATCAGTTGCAATATCTGTTGCTGGATGAAGCTTGTGTTGTAGCCTCAGTAACTGAAGTATCTGCGGAGTTATGTTGTTATTGATGTGACTTCGAAAAGTTGTTGGTGGTATGTTGCTATTGAAGTGATTTTGAGGATATGTTATCCCTCTGCTCAGGCAAAATCATTCTACTAAAATTTCCAACTTGAGTTGAATCCTTGTCTGAATTGTTGAAGAGTGGGCTGTGTAACAAAAAACCACTCCATTTCTAATTTTTTGTACGTGTGAAGTAATCACAGAACCTAAGAGATAAACGTAGTGCACTAGAGAATTTTCACAAAAAAATGGTCAATGGATTGAATGCCCAGATCGGGTAAATAAATGGGGCATGGGCAAGATGTATTTATACAGCTTAAGAGTCGAACAAATCAGTGAGCTACACTGGTATTTTTATATATACAAACAATAAATATGTAAGGAATATGCAAGATACAACAAGGTAAGAACATCTAAAGCACAGCTGGTGATTACTGCGAAGGATGAGAATCGGTGTCACCTTTTGCAATGTTTACCAGTGGGTGTGAGTTCTGTGTTTTAGGGATTGCAAATTGGCAGCAAAACTACTTGCTCTCAAGTTTCACTTTGAACAGGTACAAGTTCAATTGTACTTCATGTTGGTTGCATCTTTGCCTTTGTCTCATTACGAGTCCAATCCTCTATCCACCATTAACTGCATAACCTTCTCCACCTCTTCCCACCTTCCATCCATTCCATATATCTTTATCAGAAGCTCAAAGTTATGAGCATTGTCAGGCTCCAACTCGAAAAGTCTCTCCGCAGCAATCTTTCCCACATCGGCATTGCCATGAAGGGAACAAGCATATAATAGAGCTCCCCACACGGTTGGACCTGCCTCAAATTCCATTTGCTTCATTATAATCTGATAAGCTTCATCAATCAAACCTGCCCTTCCAAAAAGATTTACCATGCATGCATAATGCTCCATAATCAGTCTTAACCTATATTTCTCTTTCATCTTCTTAAACAAGCGTCGTCCATCTTCTAGTAACCCATGATGGGCGCACATTGAGAGTAAGGACACAAAAGTAACGTTATCTGGTAAAACATTAGACTTCTCCATATGCTCAAAATATTCTAGAGCTTTCATGTCCTTGCAGTGACCAGAGATGATTGAATTCCAAGATATAAGATCCCTTTCTGTCATCGTATTGAATAGCCAGCGTGATCTATCCAACTTGCCTTGCTCAGAGTAAAAAGAAATAAGCGAGTTGCTAATAGACAAGTGCTGCTGTAGCCCACGTCGAATAACCCAACCATGAACCTCAAGTCCATTTCTAAATGGCCAGAGTTTGGAAAGAATTGCAGATATCGCAATGGAGTCGGGTTCAAAGCCATCATGAAGCACGGAACGAAACATGTCCAAGGCCTGCGCTATGAGACCATGATGAATGTAAGCCGTTAAGATGGAATTCCAAGAAACTGAATCTGGAGAAACAATCTTATCAAAGACGTT
Source organism: Berberis vulgaris (assembly GCA_963556465.1). Classification (NCBI taxonomy): domain Eukaryota; kingdom Viridiplantae; phylum Streptophyta; class Magnoliopsida; order Ranunculales; family Berberidaceae; genus Berberis; species Berberis vulgaris. Next base: position 33,950,612 of record OY747126.1, on the reverse strand, counting down.
TCGAGCCTTGACAATGTTACCACATTTAGCATACATGTCAACAAGTGCATTAAGCACAAAAGCATTAGTGGTGAAGCCAGAACGAACTGTATCCAAGTGGATGGCTTCACCAATTTGAATGGACCCAAGTCGCGCAATTTTGCTTTCAACACACGAGGGAAGGTGAATTCATCGGGTTGGATAGCTTCTTCTTTCATTTCAAAATAAAGAGCCATGGCATCCTCGTACTTACCCACTTGAGTATAAAGCAGAGGTGGCATGCCTCCTGGGCATTCCATCAAAGAGTCGGTGAGCATGTTCAAGAAACCCAGATGAAGCATAGATCCTGAGGAGCTTTGAGGAGAGGCCTAGATTGTTACGGAGTAAATACGGTGGAATGAGGTAGTGAATTTGGATAGCATGTTGGAGGGATCCAAGTTTGAAACATGTTTCAAGGAGAGAAGAGAAAATATGAATATCGATTTGAACTCCGCGGTGAATGGAAGATTGGAGGTCTTTGATGACAGCATCAAGAGCTTGGAGCTTGGTTTGGGTGTAGGGTTGGTGAGGAATGAGAAGAGGTGTAGGGGTTGATTTAGGATAGTAGACGACGTCTCGATGCTTATGATTTTGATTTTGATTTTGATTTTGCTGCTGCTTTTGTTTCTTCCTCTTCTGCCTTTGCCTTTTACTAAGAGAGTTGAAGGAGGTGGTGGTGAAGAAGTAGTAGGAGGAACAAGTGGTGTAGCAGCTGCTGCTCGGCATTAAGAAGAAAGAGGGGAGACTTTGCATGGGGTTTGGTTTTTCAATAATCATTATCCAGAATAACCCAAAACTTCCCCAACTTTCCAAAATAAACTTAAAACCATAATTGTCAAGGAGATGAGATGAGATGCACACAAACCCAAACAAACAAATTCAAGGGAGGGTTGGGATTTAATTGAATTGTGATAAAAAATAAATTTAGCTTGTCACTCCCTAAAACTAACTCAAGCCCGTGTCTTTCTGGAAAGCTAAATTATCCCTCCCAAAAATAGACTCCAGCCCGTATGTGGAAACGAAAATTCTAGCCGGCCTGGCATTCGCACCTGGTTTGCATGCCTGGTTGGCTAGAATGACTCTTTTGTCTCTCTTCTTTAAAGTGTTTGTAGTTGTGTTTAAAAGAATAGGGACAAAAAGTGTAAATCTGCCGACCAGGCATGCAAACCAGGCCGGCTATAAGTACTCATGTGGAAAACAATCAATTTAGTTTTTCATTCCCAAAAACAAACTCACCCATGGAGTGTAAAACAATAAATTTATCTTTTCACTCCCAAAAGTGCCCTTCTTAACGTCGAGGGAATGGGCGACGAAAGAGAGCGACGGTTGGGTGTAACCACCCACCCCCTTGAGATTAGCGACGGCATGCACCCATCCCTTGCCCTCTTTCCCTCGCCCATTCCCTCAACATTTAGAAAAGGCACTCCCAAAAACATATTCCAGCCGGTGTGTCGAAAGCTAAATTATCCCTCTCACATGGCTGAGAGAAGTCTATGCGCTAAATGTGTTTTACCTTTTAATCTCCCTCTACTCACTATTGGAGACGCTCTATTGTACATTCAATTTTTATTTTTTCTCTTAAGCCTTAGCTACTTTATTATATTCTTGAAGCCACCCAAAATTCAACAATTTACACGGCATTTACAGGCCTCTCCAAGCTAGGGATGTTAATATATCGGGTTTTATCCAAAATCCAATTTGACTTATCCAATCCAAAAAAAATGGATTTGGATTCGAATTAAATCCGGATTTAAAAGCTCAATTTGATTTTATTATGGGATCGAATTCGATTTTGGTAGTTTGATTTTTCTCATACCAATTTTTAAGTTCAAATATTTTATTCATTGAAGATATTATTAAAATAGAGGAGAGTTTTTTTTCATTTCAGTAACTAACAATAAATACAACTTAATTACTAGGGTTTCGTATCTTAAGATCTTAGCTACTCTTTATCACCTCTCTCATATCCAAATAGGGTTTCATTTTTCTTGGATTTCACCTTTGGGATTTTTGGGGTCTTCGATTCAAGGTTTTTCAAATACAAGCCACAGTGTCAAAAATTCATGTTTGTTTTTGCCACCACGCCAAAACAAAACCAATATGAATAATGGATGGGTTGAGATCCGTGATGCCTACCCTTTATTATTAGTTAAGGAGTCGTTTATCCTCGTTCCTAGATAGCAGCTGAAGAACTGCTAAAAGACAAAGATAAGGTAGTAGATTCAAGTCCATTTATCCTTATATGGCTATAAGTTAGTGTAAAGTATCTTTGGACGAGGAGTCTGATATTTCATGGTCAACATGGATCGCTTGGCGAGGTTGATGGGGAGAAGAAAACACCCCCCCCCCCCCCAAGTAAATGCTTCTTCTTCAAATCATCTCCCGTAGAACTTTCTAAAAGTGCACTAGGCTAATGAGACTAGAGGCGGGTGAACAATCTTGATCTTTTCTAAAAAGATCTAGATCTGAAAATGTTTCACGAAATCGTTGGATTTCGAAGTTTCCACTAAACACAACAACATTGCAATTCTAGAGAAGTTGACTACAAGTAGTTATCCGCCACCATGTTTATTTTGATTCACTTTAAATAAAAAAAATGAAAAAACCATTAATAACATTTTTTATAGGAAAACAAGTTATAATAGAAATCAAGCCGAGGTACTAAATTGATTGGGTACTTGTAAAAAGATCTATAAAAATGAAATCAAGCACCAATTAGTTAGACTCGATTGTGGGCAAAAACTTTTGAAATTCCCCAAAACAAGAATACGAGCATACATTTTGAGAAACAAGATAACGAGTAATAAATGCAATAAACAACTTAAGTTTGCAAGCATGTCAGAAGCATGAGGAGAAGAAAGTAAACTGAACACAAGACACCTATATAAAGATGATTGACTTCGATTAATTGGTTACTACCTCGGTGGAAATGTGACGCACACCACGAGTTTTTATTACTTAATCTCCACAAACCACAGTACAAACATCGATCTAACTAAAACACCTATCTCAAAATTACAATCCACAACTTCAGAAAGTCAACTTAAAAATCACAATAAAGTTTGAAACCCCTATAAGTGGGAAATGGAGTTAAGAAAAGCTTAAACTCAGAGTTTCTCTTCTAGTGATATTCGATTATCAAATGAGAGACAACACATTATTTACATTCACTCCCTCACTCAATGGAAGAATGGAAACTTCAATCTCAAGTTAAGATGAAGAGGTTAAAGGCTTAGAACCTCTCCAATTAAGGTATATACCAATTCTATTATTGCTTCAACCTATTCTTTATTCTCTATTTTTGTTAGATAAGGATATGGTGTTGAACATATATGAATGAAGTTGTTGTGAATAAAGTCTTCAAGCTATTCACAGGAAAACAATTTGTTCCATGAATGTTGTAGTATACTATCTAACATACTCAAATGGTCGCATCAAACATACTTATTTAAACAGTATATGGTTGGTGTAACGTCGGGCCTACCATACTCGACTATGACTTTGCAATGATCAGATCTATGCATAGTCGACTAGCTAGACCATGTTGAAATTCACATTCGAACTTCCTACAAAGTATTTTTGCGTGTCATGGTCTTCTTCTTGTCTTTTTACTGATTTGTTTTTATCTTCAACTTTAACTACTAACTCCTTGACTTGGGTTGACATCCTTTAAATCATATCTTGGTTTGACTTGATGTTCGTGAGTTGGCTTTTACGTTCTTGTCTTTAACTCCGGTCCTCACGAGTTGGATAACCTTTAATGATATTAATTTTTAAAGCTTAAGATTTAAATCTCAACACTCAATATATAATTTATGATTTGCACCATATATTATTACAATAATCATCAGAGTTTGGCAGAACTCACAAATACATTATTAATTTCTTCTACATGCATAGAAAATGATTAGGTATTCAATCCGAGATTACTAGATTGGAATTTCAGCTGAAGAGAGAGAATCAAAAGACCAATGATGAGATATGAACAAAAAAGATATGAAAAGAAAATCTCATGATCATAGATCTTAATATTTTTAACGGAAAATGACTTTTAAGGCCTACTTTTTCACAAAATAGACTATTTAGATACTGTAGTTGATGTAATTGCTAATTTGTGCCTAATTTTATATTTTTATGACCAACAATGACTTTTTTATTAACCCAGGTTAAACCATAAAGTTATAAGACATCCTTACCCTTCCTAAACAAATAAAAAACTTACTTTTATGACCAATAAAGACTCTTTTATTTTTTATTTTAATTATGACCAACCAATTTCTAGTTGGGTTAGACTATATAACTTGATGATTTTTAGCCTATTATTTCTACAATCGCTATTCAAAACATATTTATCTAATGGAGCCAAAAATATCACATTGTTCTTATTATTTATTTATTTATTTATTATTATTATTATTATTATTATTATTATTATTATTATTATTATTATTATTATTGCCCGCTATAGCTCATTGCAAGGATCAATCATAGTTTTTTGTTATTCTTGATAGCCTCCTCAACTTTAGTTGTCACTTGTTGAAAAATTTTTAGCAGCTTTGATGTATCCCCAATGACATATATTTCAATCCCTTATCTATTTCACAACTATTAATCGTTGTAAGAGACAAAAAACTTAAGTATTATTGATGAAGACTAATTTTCTTGATTTTTTTTCAATTCAAGTTTTGGGGCGATTAACGATCTGAGTTAAGAGGTAAACACTGTGATCTTTTTAATATTTATAGTTGAAATCATGCAAAAAAATAATAAATAAAACAAGTTTGTGGTATATCTGGCTTCATTAGATGTTTTTAAAAAGTGTAAATTGACGGAGATCCTCAAATTATATAGCCACCCAAATAGATCCAACAATTATTAAAGTCATGCGGTTTGCAACGTTGAATAAAAAACTGATGACTATGTATTTAAAAAAATAAATTGATATTTTAAGTTTGAGGTTATTAATGAAGGTAAGAACTATTATCTACGTAGAACTGAAATCATGCCCCCTCCCCACACACAAAATAGAAATAATAATAATAATAATAATAATAATAATAATAATAATAATAATAATAATAATAATAATAATAATAATAATAATAATAATAATAATAATAATAATAATAATAGGTTTTTTATTTGTTTAGGATTGGTAAATATGTCCTATAACTTTATGGGTTAATCTGGATTAATAAAAGAGTCATTGTTTGTCATAAAAGTATAAAAGTAGGCACAAATTAGTCATTACATCAACTACGGTATGTAAATGGTCTACTTTGTGAAAAAGTATGCCTTAAAAGTCTTTTTTCGTATTTTTAATCTAATTCGGTGACAATACTAGATGGGTAGGCAGTTTTAGATTCTGCAAAAGTGCCCACACATGGATGGAAATCGCTAATCCAGATGCCCAAGATGTTTATGGGGGTGTTTCAGGATCAACTTATAAAGTTGACCCGTTTTGTTTTTTTTTTAATTTTTTTTATTTTATGTATTTCCAAGAAAGACATGTTGTCTATTAGGTTAACAATGCAATCAAACTTTATTTAATGATGTGTCTTTAATTAAACTTTTTTTTATTTATTTAATTAAAAGCAAAAGATGAGATAAATATACAACACATACGACACCAAAAAAAATTTACAATACATCTTCAACAAAAACCAAATACAGGTAAAAAAAAACTAGTTGTCCCCATGAAAATCCATGGATGTTCGATTAAGTGAGCCTTGAGCTGTCGTTTGTGCCATTTTGGACGCATTCAATGCATGTTTGAAAGAGATTGTAGCACAGTTATTGGTGTGTGCTCCATTGCCACCGGTTCTGGGATAATAATTGAAAATGTTGTGGGTTCAAGTCAACTCCATCTTCACTAATCATGTTGTGTAATAGAATACAGATTGTCAAGATGATAGATATATGATCTTGACTAAAAAGACATGCATGGCCTTTGGGTATTGCCCACCTAACTTGTAAAACTCAAAATACGTGTTCAACATTGATGCAGTCGATTTTCTTTCCCTAGGACCTTGACCTACACAAGGAACGCACGTGAGCCAAGACTACCGTTGTGGTGGCCGATGGCACTCCGATGCTAAGGTTAGATAGGGATCTGAGGAAGGCTTAAAGCTGTAAACATGGAATTTGTAAAGTACCTTTGTTCACCAACCTCATGTCTTATTTATAGTGCTGGAGTTCTGGTTCGATTAGGCTATCGGTTGGGTAGTTTAGGGAAATAGATCTTCTTGGAGATCCTTCTCTAATTAGGAGTCATTTTGTAGATGGAAGTTTCCCTGTTAGACCTGTGCTCCTAAATACGCTAGAGATAGTTTCAAATTGGAGTGTTTTCCATAAGTAGAAGTTTTCATGTACGACGTATACTCTAGTATTTTCTTCCTAGTTGGAGAAAAAGTACTGCTAGCTTGCCCGTTTGAAGCTGGTCCCCGAGATACCTGCCTCAATAGGTCTTACCGGTATTGGGGATGGCTGTGAGACGTATGGGCTTAACAGGACGCAGTAATTCAGGTTTGTCTGACGGATTGCACTTCGCGGGCTTGATGCCACTTGGGCAGGATCAGTGCTAGAATGATGCTTGGGCCTATTAAACCTAGAGATCATCATCCCACTTCCTAGGCCATCATCATCCGCGCACAGCGGACTAGGCGTCGGGATGGATTTTTCAGATCTGGCCATGGCGGGATGATTGGACATTGCGTTGGTTGTAACGAACAGTAGTGGAAGTTCAGTAAAAGCAAATATTTTTATTGATAATATTTTTTGAGGTATTCTACGTTCCACGATCATTTAAGTCCGCCACCGTTCCCGTTTTCCAACCAGTATGTACCCGACCTGTTGACCTTGGTCACCCTGTAAGGCCTTTCCTAATTTGGGTTCAACTTTCTTGCACCTGCTTTTTTGTAGTATTGTGCTATTCGTTGCTAGTAGGCAGCTATTTTGGCGAAAACTTGATCCCCTTTTTCCTTGACGATGTTCAATTTGACGTGCAAGACTTCGTCATTATCACCTGCTCTGAATTCCTCCGTTCGAAAGGTAGGCACTTCGAGTTCCACCGGAACCATGGCTTATAACCCATAGGCTAGGGCGAAGGGTGTTTCTTCGGTTGGGGTTCTTTTGGTTGTCCGATACGCCCAAAGTATTCCTGGTTGCTCTGAAACCCATTTTCCCTTGGCTGCATCAAGCTTTCTTTAGATCACTTCCAAGATCGTTAGGTTAATAACCTCCGCTTGGCCGTTGGCTTGTGGATGCCCTGACAAGGAGAAATGGTGACTAATGTTTAGACTTTCACATAGTTTTCTTAACCTTGCTACCTTCAAATTGAGTTCTGTTATCGTTGACCAATACTCTGGGGATGCCAAACCTTCAAACGATGGTTGCCCATATGAACTTCTCCATGTTGATTTGCTCTATCTTGGATAGGGCCTCGACTTCGACCCATTTGGTTAAATAGTCGACTGCCACAAGAAGGAACTTTTTACCAATTGATGCTGGGATTGGCCCGACGATGTCCATCCCCCATTACGTGAATGGCCATGGACTAGTCATCGGTATCAGTGGTTGGGCAGGCATGTTCGTGTATGGCGTGATCCTCTGACATTTGTCGCACTTACGGACAATATATTTGGCATCTTGTTGCATCGTTAGCCAATAGTACCCAAGGGTTAGAGCTTTGCGAGCAAATATTCTCCCACCCGGATGATTTCCACATATTCCATCGTGGATCTTTCTCGGGACCTGATCCACCTCGGAGGGGGACAAGAATCGGAGCAGGGGTTCGATTGCTGACTTCATGTATAAATTGTCGTTTAAGATAGTGAACTGCGCTGCTCTGCTTCTGAGTTTTTTGGCTGCAACCTTCTCGGCCGGCAGGGCTATACTTTCGATGTATTCAAGAATCAGAGTCATCCAACTCGCTTATGTGCTTGTGGCGCAAACATTGCTGGGCTCTTCTTCGTCAAGGCTTGATTGCTCTTGGTATTCGATGAGACCATTTGAGACTTCTACAGAGGCTGAGGCTTCCTTGGCTAGTGAATCAACTCTTTTATTGTCGTCTCGGAGGCATTGTAAGAACTCACATCTCTTGAACCAACTTATTGCGCGGAGTACCTTTCCGCAGTAGGCTATCATGCGGGGATCTTTGCTGTTGAATTCTTCTTTGAGCTAGTTGACTACCAGTCTTGAGTCGTTATACGCCATTAGCTTATCTATCCAGATCCCCTTTGCTAGCTTAAGGCCGGACATGAGGGCCTCATATTCGGCTTTATTATTTGTGGTGGGACAACCGAACCCGACGACTTTCTCCAGGGTAAAACTGCTTGGGGAGTGGAGAGTGATTCCAATTATGCTTGATTTTCTTGTTGATGACCCATCACAACACAAGGTCCATCCTTGATTGTCTAAATCTTGGGCTTGAAGGTCTGCCCTTGGTTCCTCTCCGCTGATAAACTCAGCGATGAAGTTCGCCAGCGCTTGGGCTTTGTTGCCAGTTTTTGGGGCATAACTTATGTCAATCCGCCTGAGTTCTACTGACCATTTCACCATTCTACCAGATAGCTATGGCTTGTGCGGTACCGTGCAGAGCGGGTGCTTGGTCAGAACTATTATAGAGTTGGCTTGAAAATAAGGCCCCAATTTCCTCGTGGATATGACCACTGCCAGAGCCAATTTCTCAAGGTCTGGGTAATGTGCCTCCGCTTTGACGAAGGTCTTGATGGCGTAGTACTTTGGTCTTTGGATTCCCCGGCATGATTGACAAGTATAAGTAAAATGTTTCTTCTATTGCCGGTTTTGAGAGCAGTTCGGGGCTCCCCATGTACGCCTTCAAATTTTGGAAGGCTTGCTCACACTTTTCATCCCACGAGAATCCTTTGTTTTCTCTTAGTATTTTGAAGAAAGGAAGGCATTTGTTGGATGATTTGGATATAAACCTGTTAAGCGATGTCACCCTCCCAGTCAGGCTGTGAACGTCTATGATGTTGGCGGGGGGTTTCATGTCGAGAAGAGCCTGGATTTTCTTTGGATCAAATTTTTCGACTTCCGCACCCTGTAGCAGTATATTCCTCTTTCAGTGATGAAAGAGGTATTTTCTTGATTTTGGGGTGCATTAATATCTTGTTGTAGCCCGAGTAGGTATCCATGAAGCTCACGAGGCTGTGTCCGGATGTGGTGTCCACGATCTGATTGATGTGGGGAACTGGGAAGCTATCCGTCGGGCATGCCTTGTTCAAGTCTGTGTAGTCTACCCAGACTCTCCATTTCCCATTTTTTTTACTAGTACGGTGTTTGCCAGCCAGTCTGGGTATTGCGCTTCCTTGATCATGTCCGCATTGAGTGACCGTTGTACCTCCTCGATTGTGATTTTATTTCTTTCAAGCGCCACAGGCCTCTTCTTCATCCATATGGTTTTTCTCATGGCGTCCACCTCTAGGTGATGAATGATCACTAATGGGTCGATTCCTACCATGTTTCGCATGGTCCAGGCGAAGACGTCCTGGTTCTGTTGTAGTAGCCTTGTCAACTGTTCTGCCAACTCCTTGCTTAAGCGGCAACCTATATGAATGGCCCTGTTGTTGAGAGGGTTGTCGAGGTAAACCATGATGGTTTCTTTCTTCGATTGACTGACGTTGGCTCTACGCGGGGGCTCACTGGAGCTTCATTGTCTGAGATTGGTTGTTTTATCCCAACTTCTTTGGCAAGATTAAGAGACATCCTGGCCGCGGGCTTAGTCGCCAGCTGGAAATTATCTGGCCGCTGCTTGGTCGCCTCGTATGGTACGAACTGTTTGATTGGCTTGATATTTGATGCACTGGTGCAAAGTGGAAACTACTGCTCCCATCTGGTGTAGCCAAGGCCTCCCCAGAACAACTTTATAAGTGAACGGTGCGTTGATCACTATAAACTCTTAAAACATGATTTTCTGAAATGGTGGCACTCCCGCGACTACTGTTAGTTATGTCTTTTCCACCGGGAAGCATTTTTTTCTACTGAAATCAATCATTGGACATCTATCAAGAGTTAGGACCTCTTTATTTAGCTGCATGTTGTGGACCGTATGGAGGAATAAAACGTTCAATGAGGTCCCCGTGTCCACTAAGGATCTCCTTACTTCCCAGCTTGCTAGGGAGATCGTGACTACCAGAGCGTCATTATGTAGAAGCTGGACACCCCGGAGGTCTTTGTCCATTAAAGGCTATTGATATAGGAGGATCATGGCTTCGAGCGCGTGACATCTGTTGGTTGCCGCATATCGATTGGACCCTCATCTCCCTTAGGGTTTTTTTTTCTGGACCCATTTGATTGTTTGGATTCAGAATGTGCCCCATGGAGAACGTGTATTGTGCTTGCCGATTCGTCCCTTACTCTCTCATCGGAAGGGACGAAGGGTTTCTCCTCGGATTTTGCCTTTTCATTAGCAGTCGCTTCGCGTCTAGAATGATGTAATTTTGTGTTCCCTTTACCAGGTCCACCATATTTTCCAAAGGGTCTAAAGTTAGGAAGTTATAGAACTTGTCGTTTCTCAGACCGTCAGTGAAGGCTGCGACAGTTGTTGCGTCGTTACAAATGTTGACAGAAGTCAACTCGCCATTGAAGCGCATGACGTATGTTATTAATGTCTCATCCGGCTTCTTCATCGTTCGCAATATCTGATGTATGTGGGATGATTGCAAATCCATCTTGGGGTCTGTTGCCGTTGCCACGGGCACGAGGGTGCGAGCATGTTCCCCCTGTGTCGCTGATACTGCAAAAAGTGGTGGTACAGTGTCAGTCTGAGCGTTCGATGTGTCCCCCTGGTCTCCAATGTTACTGGATCTAGTGGTCACCATTTTCTTGAATTTTGAAGAGAGATGATGTCAGTGCTTTGCTAGGAACTTTGTCGTCCCCACGGACGGTGCCAAACTGATGCAGTTGATTTTTGCTCCCTGCTTGACCTTAACTTGCTGACCTGCACAAGGAACACACGTGAGCCACAGATTATTGTTGTGGTGGCCACTGACACTCTAATGTTAAAGTCAGACAAGGATTTGAGGAAGGCTTAAAATTGTGAACAAGGAATTTATAGCGTAAATTTTTTTACCAACCTCTTGTCTTATTTATAGTGTTGGAGTCCTGGTTCGATCAGGCTATCAATGACGTAGTTTAGGAAAAATGATTTTCCTGGAGATCTTTCTATAATTAGGAGTCGTCTTGTAAAGGGAAGTCTCTTTGTTAGACATGTGATCCTAGATATGCGGGAGATGGTTCCCAATTGGAGTGTTGTCAAGAGGTGCAAATTTCCATGTACGACGTATACTCTAGTATTTCCTTCCTAGTTGAAGACAAAGTATTGCTGGCTTGCCCGTCCGAAGCTGATCTCTGAGATACTTGCCTCAATAAGTCTTACGGGTATTGGGGATGGTTGTGAGACGTATGGGCTTAACGGGACGCAGTAATTCAGGTCCATCTAGAAAACTGCACTTCGCAGGCTTGATGCCGCTTGGGCCGGATCAGTGCTAGGCTGATGCTTGGCCTGCTATTCCTAGAGATCATCATGACACGTGTACGGTGTATATGAATGGACGATTTGGTGCATCATCAAACATCCTTTTCAAAGACTTCTTTTTGTTTAGCGAATAGTCGTTGCTTTGTAAAAACAAGTTGACTGATGGTCTGAATAGAATCACCCATTTAGGGTATATCTTTTATAGGAATAGTACCTCATATCATACTTTTGGCTATGTATCAAACACTGACGACCTATCTAACATGTTGATATCATTACGGGACTCAACCATACAGAAGAAATAGTGCCAGATCCATAGTGACCAATCTGCAACAACTTCGAGGATAATGATTGGTTTTGTCACATGTCCTACACGATTTCCATGCCAACCATTGGATATTTTCCACTCCAAAAGCATGCAAAATCCAAATTTCCCAACATCCCTGGAAAACCTTGAGATTGTGCTTGTCACAGTCAGCATTGACATCATGTTCGTTGGCTTTCATAGGTATTGATCATTGAATAAAGCAATCACAAACATGCTAAAGCGAGTCAACGTCTCCAAAAGAGTGCCTTTTGCAATTTTACACCAGTCTTCAAGTTGATGAGCTAGACAACCATACGCATAATGTATACTAACTTTGAGTTTGGGTCCCAAGTTTGTCTAATTTTAAGTCTTGGTCCTAAGACCACATTGATTGTTACTAAAATAAATGATTTATGAAAATAAAACCTTAACTATGTTAGTGGGAATTGTTCAGTGACTTGTGTTTGCATATCCGAATGCCAATTCTACGACCGTGATTTAATAAATAGGCAACAACTATTTGGCACCACAACTTACTCTCACCCACAGCACCCATCTAATTTTTTCTTTCCCATGCCATACACTTTTTATCCCACACCACCTATAAAAATAAAAACCTAAATCTTTCTCCCTTCCCAAATTAAAAACAATGGAAGCTCCCTCTCCCTCCCAATTTCCTCTCTTCTTACCACCACCCTTCTTTTTCTAACATCTTCTTCTATGATCTTCTTCTTCTTCTTCTTCTCTGATATTTTTTATCTAATCTTCTTCTCTCATTTATCTTTTTCTCTTCCCTCCCCATTCGGGGTTCCCCCAAATCACCCCTCGCATATCCTCTCAATTTTCTAAAATCAGAATTGAAGACGAAGTCGAAGAAACACAAGATCTGGAACCTTTACAGGATCCCCACTGTGATTCTGCCATCGCACCTCTTCTCTTTCTTCTTCTTCTCCTTTCCGTCACACTCTTTTTTTTTTCCATCGTGGTGGACTATGCAGTGATGGGTTCCCTACTCACATGGGCAAGAAAATCTAACCTTGCAAAGGTACATACGAGTAGAAGACTCGCAGTTGCGGAAAATAAAAGTGATTCTCGGAAAGTAGCGGCGAACGAAATGGGAATAACCTAAATCGTAAAAATTGGGTTGTGGAAGAGCAATAAAAGTGTCATGCTGTTAGGTGAAACGGAGGAGTACTGCACCCTAGATGACGAGAGTCCAGTAGAGAAAAGTATCACTAGCTTATTCTCTAACCCGAGTAGCATGGGGCATGTGGAATCCCAAATCTTTCTTTTTCTATTGATTCTTTTCTGATCAAGATGTATGGATCCATGGATCTATGTGTCTATATAGATCATGTTAAGGGATTAATGAAAATGTGCAAAAACTTTATTTGCCTATACTATTCTATAAGTCTCCTCATTTTTGCATACATGTCTCATTATGTGTATTTTGTGTATAATGCAGGAATTCAAGTATTAATTATCAAATATGCACAAAATGACACAATAAGGCCAAGTTCAACAACAAAGTCCACTGGAAGATAACACATGCATTACCAGTGATTTTCGAACCCAAAGTCCATAAAGTCAAGCCCACAAAGCACCATCATCTATGGATCTCGAGAAAATTATTTGAAGAATTGGACATCCTCATGACAACTTCATCCTAGCCAAAAGGAATCTCTACGTATTCCACCATCCATTCCCAACACATTCCTCTATCTTTTTCTTATTTTATTCTACCATATTCTTTTATCTTTTCCTTATTCCACCATCAATTTTCCAACATATTCCCTTTTCTTTTTCTTATTTAATTCCACCATATTTTTTTTTATCATCCATTCTACCATCCAACACATCTTCACCTATAAATACCCCATGCTTGTAGAATATTTGGAAGAAGGAAGAAAACCAAAGAGTTGTAATGAAATTGAGAGAAGTTGTAGCATTTGTAGAGTTTAGAATAATAAGTGCAGGGAAGGCCTAGAGCTTACCATGTTTTGCTAACATTCTACCTTAGGGTGTGGGTGAGCCCATGGGCGGATAGCTCCAAGATGGTTCTCTTTTAGTTTACTTTATTTCCAAGTTTATGTATTAGAGAAATAAGTAGTTAGATTGATCTCGTAACTTGATTATGTCATGAACCAATGAGGTAAGTTAGATGTTTTGTGTTTCATCATATGAATTCAATTCATGCTTTCTTTTTCTACTTCTTAAGTTCAAGATTATATAAGTTTCTATCATTGCAATTTCTCTAACAAGATCCTACTTATAATGATTACATATTATTAATCTAAGTTTTATTTTGATTTGTTAGATATTTGGTGTTTCATTTAAGTATGGATTCCTTGTATGCTTTTAATCTATACTTAATTCTTAGATTACTAATATAATTAAATCTTGAAGTCAATTTACCCATAAAGTTAAATTTTCCATTCTAAGATGAGAATCTACCTTAGGATGTGTTAATGAATTTTGAATGATTAATCTAAGAGTAGCCTAAAGGTGTCATCTACTCGTGATGGTAAACTCAAAGCCTAACTCTCACATTTAGTTTTTTTTTTTTTTTTCATTTTACTTCAAACACTTCATCAATCACTTATTTTTTTAACTAGGTTAAGTTTCAAAAGATATCTGAATATTAGTTTTCCTAACTTTATAGCTCTCCTTGTGGGATTCGACCTGTATTTACCGTTATCTAACTCCATAGATAACCGTGCGCTTAAGGTATGATCTGAGATCGATCAAGTTTTTGGTGTCGTTGCTGGGCAGAGCAAAGGAAAACTAGTTTTAAAATTAATTTTGAATGCTTATCACTAGTTTAGTTTAGGTTCATTTTCACAGTTTAGGTGCATTTGCATTGTTTTGATAACATTTGTAGTCTGAAAACTCTGTAACATTTTTATATTTTCATTTTTTAGACCAACTAATTTTGCTGTATTTTTTTCAATTTAACTGTTAAATGTACATGATCATAAATTTCACGGACATCTTTCCATTTGTTAATTGGATCAAAAGTTAGTTAGAAACGAATTTTTGAAGTTGGACCGCTCGTGCTGGAATTTCACTGCTGCAGATGACCAATATTTGGAATCATGTTTCTACTGATTGATAATCCTGTTTTGCACATTTCAAAATTCTATCATGTTCTATATCTTGTCTAGTTTTTAGATCATGTTTTGGATTTCAATTTGGATAACTGTTTTAAACAGAATATGAATTCTTGCAACATCTACACAATTTGGACCGTATACTACTTGTTTTAGTTCACTTCGACTTTCAATTACCTTCTAGCTGCCAAATGAATTTTTAGAATTTTTCTAAGAAAACTTTGGTTTGTTATTAATCTATGAAAATTTGAAAATATGAATTTCATCAAGTATTGAACTCTACACAATTTTTCAAAGTCAATCTTTCAGTTCTAGAAATTTCCAGCAATACACTGTTTTGCAAAACTTGAATGATTTTCTAAACTTTGTTTTTGAAGCCAATCATCATTCTCCTATTGTGTAATTTTCAGGGTTTGTGCATAAAGGATACTTGGAGAAGAGCGTTGGTGAACTTAGTGAACAATTGAGGATACTTTGATCATAATTAGGACATTTTTTTGTTTTCTTTGAGTGATTGTTAGGATTTAAATTTTTATTATTAAGTTGTAATAACTAAAACATGGTCTAAGATAAAGCTGGAAGCAAAGTGAGGTACCTTTCTCTGCCCACTTCGAATCTCCTGCAAGAAGTGCTTTTGAAATATTTTTGAGTGTTTAAATTTTTGCAAGATATCCAACTATGTTAAACTACATATGAGCGGACCTAGCTATTTGCAACTGGGTGGGAATTTGATCACCTACCTCATCACTCCAATACGTTCAAACTTGGCCAAATTTAATAATAAACTCAGATAACTAGAGCCAATTAGAACGGTGTTCATAGGACCTCAGAAAATGAATAGACTGTGACTTAACTCTTTCGAAGTAAGGTTGATCTAGTGCCAATTGGTATTCACCGGTAAATACCAGTGTGACTGCACCGCCGTTTCTTACCTTTTCGCCTAGAGAGTAGTGCTTCGACGAAGCTTTTCACAAGTCTATCTTATTTTGATTAGGAACATAGGGGTTATTGAAAGTTCTGAAGTGACAACTAAATATCGTAAGAAATCCTTGGATCTTAATGACACCCTTCAAAGGCTTAGCCAGTTCTAGCATACTAAACAGGGTAAAACCTGGCTAGAACGCATCTTTGCCTAGTGTGGCGGTCTAGGGAATTTTTACGTAATAAGATACCTCTTACTTACTTACAAGATATATGGAAAAATCTAACTAGGGTGAGAATTGATTTTGAGATACTCAAAATCATTCTCCATTTCAATTAGATTGGATTTTAAAAGTCAACCGTCCCTTGCAATTAATTGAAGATAATCAACTTGTTGCTTGCTAGATGGATAGATAGGAATTGATTGAGCCTTGTTTGTGTGTCATGATTAGTGTCCCCCTTTAGGTACATTTGCATATTGCATTTAGTTTAAGTCATATCATCTAACGTTGCATAAGATTTTAGTCATTTACAAACAAAAAAGAAAGAAAAAAAAATCAAATCAAGATATATTCAAATTCAATGTCAAGGAGGTTCTTTTGTGTTAGGAGCCTTCATTGGGAAGATGATGACAATGCTGAGGTAAATTACTTTGCCACGGTAAACCAAGGTCAACCCTTAGAATCAAGTTTTGATTATACCAATCATTTTTCACAAAATGGATATGGAAACCAACCACCTTGGAACCAACACCAACCCAATTGGGGTTATGAACCTTTTATGTCCACACCATCCTTTGATCCCCAATATGTGCATAACAATAAGCCTTACCTTAATTGTCCTACAATGCCTTCGGTAGAAACCAATCCATACCACGTTATGCAAAATATGCAATCCACATCATCTTCATATCCAATTAGCTCATTGGAGAAAACTAACATTTCTCCTTCATCCCAAGAGAGCCTAGATCAATATATGCAATCCTTAAGTCATTCCATACGAAAGATAGGACAAAGTCAGCAAGCCCCTGACCAACTTTTGTCTGAAATTTGGATTTAAGGCTTCAAAATGATGGATTAATTAATGTTGGATTGATGAATTGTGCCACATTGATATACCTATATCAACCTCTCAAACTCCCCAGGTAGAACAAGATGAGTGGATAAAACATGTGAGACAATGTGATGAGGCGAGATTGCGAGTGAATCACGAGTGTTGTGTTCAAGATGAAATTAGTCACGGTGATTCTATACTTAACCCTGTGTTTATTGATGTAAATCCTATGTAGACACAAGATGTTGACATACGTGATTATTCAATTGAATTTCCATGTGACTCTTGTGATCTTTTAACCATTGTTGGAACATCCATGTCCAATACAAAGGTGAAACCTGAGAAATTTGTTAACATTCTCCCCAATATTAGAAAGTTCCCCGAGTTAAAACTTGAATTGCATGTTTCAAAAACCTTGGAAGATTATTTTGTGAAATGTTAAACAAATTGTGAAGAACTTGAAGCAGACGATGACCTATCCACGCCTGACCGATGGTCTCTCTTAGAACACCAAATTGATTTTACTCCTTTTGACAATTTGAACTTGCATTCTTTTGAGGAAACATTTTCTGAGCTAAAGAAAAATTTTAATCTTGAGAGGTTTCCTTGGATTCACTTGTGGGGCATGTCAAATCAATTGCATCTTATTGTTCCGTATAATCATGTTTGATATGACCCACAAATTTTTAGGTTGTTATTGTATGAGTTATTGTTATTCTAAGATTTTAGTGTATATATTAGGTCAATTGAATTTTAAAAAAATAAAAAAGGAAAAATCACTTGACTATGATTCGATTGGAGCCTACTTTTGGATCTTAACAGAAGTCATTTGAGCTCTCATGTCGTTTAATTGTATACCCTTTCCATTTCTATTTATTATTGTTTCTCTCTTTTTCATGGTCGACCCACAGTGTCTTATTTTAGAACATTGAGGGCAATGTATGATTTAGGTTTGGGAGGGGAGATATTTCATAACTTGTATCTCATTTGAAAATGGGTTTTCCAAGTTATTTAGTCAATAAAAAAATAATTGTTGTTTTTCATCTTTGTCACCCGAGTACTTATCTATGATGAGATTAGGTTCCATAAATCTAGTTGCAAAGACATCTGAGTGTAAGATTTGAAAGTTAGTAATTTTTCAGTATTAGACAATAGTTTGTACTAATTATAAGGTAGGCATTTTCTAAGAGTTTGCATTGAGAGTTGTGTTTTAGCTTCGATATTCTTGTTTAAAGTTGAAAAGTGGATTAGTTATCTGGTGAACATGAGAATAATAGTGGAGACTTGAACCCTGTGAGATTTATAGCCTTTCTCATTTCTGAGGGTTATAAACTAATTTTGAATGTCTTGAGTTCTACATTATCCTGTTGCACGATCTCTATAATTCTTTGTCTCTGTAAAAAATTGTGAATAAAACATCAAAGTTGAATCATACCACTACAGTACATTCTGAAATTCACCCGAGGCATAAAAACCATGTTATTCTTGGGAAATGAAGAAAAGTCATTATTTGCTTAAATTGAGCCTTTTAACCTTCCCATGTATTGTTTAACCTTGGAGCCAATTTGAAGCCTATCATATTAACAATTTTGTTGTTAGCCCACTAATTGATAACCCCAAAATAACCCAATTATATTTTTCCCGACCCTTGTACTTTTGAGAAAGGTTGGAGTTGAATGATTAACAAAGAAAGTTTTATTACCATCAATGGAAAGGTACACACTTCTTAGTGCCAAAACGAGGAGAAAATTTTTCACATTCCATTACCATTTTGTACAAGGCTTAAAAAAAAAGAGTTGTAATTAAAAAAAAAAACAAGTAGCCATTGTTTTCCACATCCATGAAGATGTAAAACTCTTTAATAGAAAAATGAGTTAAATCCAAGAAATTCATTACTTATAGAAGACCTCTAACCTTATCAAAAATACTTTTGTTTGTCCTTAACCTTCAATGTTACCCTTTCCTAAGCCCCGTTACAACCTAGTCAATTTTTTGATCCTTAGGAAAATATGGCTGAAGTGTGGAGGATGAATTAAGAAATACTGTGGTGAATGAATCAACATTCTCAGCGGATGATATTCTTTCTTGAGATCATATTTATTATATTATCGAATTTTGATATTTTGTTTTGTATGTAAATAATCTCTTATTCATTGTTTCATCTTTTGTCTCGAATTTCGAGTCAACGTCTCCAAAAAATGTTTGCTATGATTTTACACCAGTCTTCAAGTTGATGAGCTAGACAACCATATGCATGAATACGAATTGCAAACATAATTTTCTTCAAAAACGAATGACCCCTCATCCCATTGGCTTTTTGGCATTGCACAAAGTACAAATCATATTGCCCCAAAACACTCAAATTGTGGAGAAACAAATAACAACTCATTTTATTGCATCAATGAAAGTAAGACTCCAGATAAGTTGGGATTTGAGTGAAGTAGTCTTTCTAGTGATCCCATTTACATTCTTCTCTATTACGCTCAATGTATTGTATTACTCTTAACAAACCACCACATACATTGTGTTTGAGTTTTTGCATTAAGATAAATTTGGATCACAACAATAATGCACGATGTGATAATTTTCTCCGTGTGCTAAATTGCATCGAAGAAGAGTTATCATCCTCTTTCAGTGCAACACATTCTTGATTGACAAGGGGATAAAAAGAGTAGATGAAAAAAAGGGATGAGATAACAAAGCTTGTTAAAGGTGACATGTAGGTGTTTATTGAGTGAGTTCGATTATCAACCTTCATAGTTGTTAGACTACACTATGAGACCAACTCAACCACACGATACATATCATATGCAAATAATAAAAGTCGAAAAAAGTACAATAAATGAAGGTCCATTATTTACCAAGTAATAATAATGCTTTGTTATTATTTGTACTATTCTATCAAGAACAAGCTCAAACAAAAAATAAATTATGAGATACAAACTACAAAATATCAAGGAAATCACAGAAAAAGCTAATTAATGTTGGATCCCATAATATATACTAGCTGTGAGTTTGGGTCCCAAGTTTGTCTAAATTTAAGTCTTAGTTCCAAGACCTCATTGATTGTTACTGAAATAAATGATTTATGAAAATAAAAACTTAACTATGTTAGTGGGAATTGTTGAGTGACACGTGTTTGCATATCCGGATGCCAATCCTACGACCATGATTTAATAAATAGGCAACAACTATTTGGCACCATAACTTACTCCCACCCACACCACCTATCTAATTTTTATTTATTTCCCATACCATACACTTTATGTCCCACACCACATATAAAAAGAAAAACCTAAATCTTTCTTCCTTCCCAATTTCCTCTCTTCTCACCACCACCTTTTTTCTTTTAACATCTTCTTCTTCTCTGATATTTTTCTCTGCATCCTCTTCTCTCATTTCTCTTCTTCCTTTCCCTCCCCATTCGGGGTTCCCCCAAATCACCCCTCGCATATCCTCCTCATTCTCTTAAATCGAAATTGAAGACGAAATTGAAGAAGCACAAGATCTGGAGCCTTTACAGGATCTCCACATAGATTTCGCCATCGCACCTCTCCTTCTTCTTCTTCTCCTTCTCCTTCCCGTCACACTTTGTTTTTTGTTTTACCCCCGTGGCGAACTGTGCAAGGTTGGGTTCCCCACTCGCACGGGCCTCTGTGAGGGCAAAAAAAATAATTTAACTCTTGCAAAGGTACATGCGAGTGAAAGACTCGCAGTCGTGAAAAGCCAAAGCGATTCTTGGAGTAGCAGCGAGCGAAATGGGAGTAGCCTAAATCATGAAAATGGGGTTGTGGGAGAGCAATACAAGCGTCATGCTGCTAGGTGAAGCAATGGAGTACTGCACCCTATATGGCGAGAGTCCAGTAGCGAAAAAAATCACTAGCTTATTTTCTAACCCGAGTAGCATAGGGCACGTGGAATCCCTGATCTTTCTTTTTCTATTGATTCTTTTCTGATCAAGATGTATGGATCCATGGATCTATGTGTCTATATAGATCATGTTCATGGATTAACAAAAAATGTGCAAAAACTCTATTTGCCTCTGCTATTCTATGAGTCTCATCCTTTTTGCATACTGGTAGCCTTATGAATGATACATTTTAATCCCCTAATTCTATATTTTGTTATGTTTTATTATCTAATAAAATATTCTCATTACATGTATTTTGTGTATAATGAAGGAATTCAATTATTAATCATCAAATATGCACAAAATGACACAATAAGGCCAAGTTCAACAACAAAGTCCATTGGAAGATAACACATGCATTACCAATGATTTTCAAGCCCAAAGTCCATAAAGTCAAGCCCACAAAGCACCGTCATCTATGGATCTCGAGAAAATTATTTGAAGATTTGGACATCCACATGGCAACTTCATCTTAGCCAAAACGAATCTCTACATATTCCACCATCCATTCTCCAACACAATACCTTATCTTTTTCTTATTTTATTCTACCATATTCTTTTATCTTTTCCTTATTCCACCATCCATTTTTCAACATATTCCCTTATATTTTTCTTATTTTATTCCACCATATGTTTTCCTTATTTTATTCCACCATCCATTCTACCATCTAACACATCTTTACATATAAATACCCCATGCTTGGAGTATACTTGGAGGAAGGAAGAAAACTAAACAGTTGTAATCAAATTGAGAGAAATTGTAGTATTTGTAGAGTGTAGAATAATAAGTGGAGTGAAGGCCTAGAGCTTACCATGTTTTGCTAACATCCCACCTTAGGGTGTGGGTGAGCCCATGGGAGGATAGCTCCAAGATGGTCCTCTTTTAGTTTAGTTTATTTCCAAGTCATGTATTAGAGAAGCAAGTAGTTAGATTGATCTTGTAACTTGATTATGTCATGAACCAAAGAGGTAAGTTAGATGTTTTGTGTTTCATCATATGAATTCAATTCATGCTTTCTTCTTCTACTTCTTAAGTTCAAGATTAGATAAGTTTTTATCATTGCAATTTCTCTGACAAACTCCTACTTATAATGATTACATATTATTAGTCTAAGTTTAATTTTGATTTGTTAGATATTTGGTTTTTCATTTAAGTATGAATTCCTTGCATGCTTTTAATTCACACTTGATTCTTACATTACCAATATAAGTAAAGCTTGAAATCAATGTGCTTATAAAGCCAAATTTTCCATTCTAAGGTGATATGAGAATCTACCTTAGGATGTGTTAATGAATTTGGAATGATTAATCTAAAAGTGGCCTGAAGGTGCCATCTACTCATGATGGTAAAATCAAAGCTCTAACTCTCACATTTAGGTTTTATTTTTCATTTTACTTCAAACACTTCACCAATCACTTCTTTTTTAACTAGGCTAAGTTTTAAAAGAGATTTGAAGATTAGTTTTCCTAACTTTATAGCTCTCCTTGTGGGATTCGACCCACTTTTTTCCGTTATCTAACTCCATATATAACTCGATCACATACCGCATTATAGTTCCTTTTAGCAGTGTCCACTAATTCAGAAGTTAATTTGAAAGCCATATTTCGACCAGGACATTTTGCGATTCTTCCCCTCGCAGGTACCTTTATGATGGTCAATTTTTTTTCTTCCGCCGTGGTCCGTGTGAGTGGGGAACCCATCCTCGCATTATCCGTCGCGAGGGCAAAAAAAATGTGACAAGAAGAAGAAGAATGTGAGGGGGAGGGGCAACGGTCTGTGCGGGAAGAAGAGAGTGTGGGAGAAGAAGAGAGGGAACTGAGAAAGTGTGGGAGAATGGGGAGAAGAGAATGAGGAGAAGAAGAAGATGGAGATGGGAAGGATAACAAAATGATGGTGAAGGGCGACAGTGGTTGTGGTCCCATCTCCTTTATCTCTTGTCGTCACTGGTCGTCTCTCACCGTCCCTCGCAATCAATAGCCCCTTCCTTTCAACCCCTTTCAGGTTGTTGTTGTTGTACTTTTTCTTGATAAGAGAGGGTGAGAGAAGAAGAAGACGAATAGTGGTTTTTATGGGTGGTGTACAAGAGCTTGTAAAATAAAATGTTGTAGTGGGTGAGAGTAAATTGTGGTGCCAAATAGTCGCTGCATAATAAATAACTAGCTTCTTTATCCATTGCTTAGCAATCATCCTATTATATAATAATTCTTGAACAAGAGCACAATTATAGTATATGAGTTAAAGATCACATTTTAGGATTACTCATTGATATTAAATTTAGGAATAATTTTCCACCTCTTGCTTTAACAAGCGATAAATGTTCTAGACCAAAATTTAAATTAATTGTTCAATAAAATTCATGATTACTATTTTTTATTGTTTATTACATAAAATTGTGATTTTAATTGAGGATGGAGAGATCTCACCTACTTCTAGGCGTAGGATTTTCAAATTTATACCCTAAGAAAATTCGTTGCAGACCACCCATGTATTTTATAAACTTAACACGTTGCCATGACATTGTCTTTCTGGTCACATTTTCTTTCTTAGGGTATAGAGTTCAAATCTTAATTCATTTCCATTAGATTAATTAAGACTGAGTTGGTTGCTTGTTAAATCAAGCTCTAAAAGTTATTTCTCTTTTGTTTGGCAATTTTCATGGAAATTGGCTAAACAATAATATGGTGTTTAAAATTTGGTACAGTCTTGGGTTGTTTATTACTAAGAGATGTACATGCAATGGAAATAACATATTAACATTACCCTTCGTGTTGGCCAAACATAGTTTTTCTTCTTTGAATGTAATACAACTGTAACTTAAAATCCCATGAGATTGAGATAATGTACGAAGGGCACTACAACCTTTCAAGTGTTTCACAACATGAATTTAATGAACAATCTAGAAACAATGCCTAATGTATAAATAATAAAATAACTATTATAATATAAAAAGAAGAGATAATAAATTCGAATGTATTAGTAAAATCAAAGAGACAAACACAAATTTGAATGTAATTAATTACAACGTTTTAAACATAACTTTTATAATATAAAAGAACTAAAATCTGGGGAATTAAAAAATGATTTTGAAAAATCTATAAAAATAAACAATAATACACTACAATTCAAAATATGGAAAAGTAAAATATAGATAAGAACAACTAAGAATATAGAAAATTAAGAGAATATAGATGGAAAAGTTAAGAAAATTCAGATGAGAAAAGTAGAAAATTATTATATGAAAAGTATTATGGACATCAAAATAAATATGAGAAAGATCAAGTAGTCATGAACATCAAAATAACAAAAATATAGACACCAACAATGTGAAAAAATTAATATGAACTATAAAAAAATATGAACTAGAGAAAAATGGGGAAAGAAGAAAGGATTATGAAAGATAAAAAAATGAAGATTCGGGAAAAAAAAAATCAAAATTAACGAATATATATAAACGAAGATGCGGTATAAAAAAAAAAACAAGAACTACAAAAATATATGAAACAAATAAAAACGGTGAAAGAAGAAATGAGTGATTATGGAATATAAAAATATAGAAACAAACATAGAACATCTATGAGAAAGGAATGGGAAGAAAAATATAGATAGAGAATGAAACGAAAACGAAAATCAAAATCATTTAACAATTTTGCTTTATTTTAGAGAGAGAAGTGGAGAAGGGGAAATGAAGATAGTATTAATGATGGGTGAAGTTATGAGATGGTTACATAGATAATTTATTTTAGAGAGAAGTATCATTTAGGGTTACTTAGGAAAGAATATTTCTATTGCTATTTTTAAGGAGTTAGTGAAGCAAGATTTGACTCTTCGGGATATATATATATATATATTTTATTTTGTTCTTATTAATTATTAAGGGGTTATGGAGGGATCTTTTTGGAGGAGTTTCATTAGAGATTATGGCATAGTGGAGAGTAGGTAGAGAGAAAGGCACGTAGGAGAAGACTCATTAACATCTAGTTTAGTAGTATGCCATAGATTTTTTTTTAATGTAAATAAAAAAACAAAAAATTTGTTATTCTTCTCCCTTTCCCTCTTAATTCATTGGAACCCTAGCTAACAACCAACATGGAGGACTTCGAACCCTAGCCAACAACAACCAAAAGGGAGGATGAAGAGGGAATGAGTAGTTGTGGGAGGTCGATGGTGGTGGCAACAGAGATGCGGTACTATGAAGGAGGAAAAGTTGGGGAGTGCGAGGTGGAGGAGGAGAGGAGGTAAAGGGGATGATGAGAGGAAGTGAGGTGGTGGTTGGTCTGTGGAGGTAGGGAGGAGGAGGGGTTTTTATTATATATTTGTAAATATTTATTTATTGATAGTTTAGTTCGGTTACTTTTGTCCACAAGATTGCTTCGTGCTACGTGTTAAGATATCAAATCCATATTGTTGTTTTTAGGTTTATTTGTAATTATTAATGAACATTGGGGAAAATTGTTCATTCCAGATAACGGGTCAAAACACTCCGAATTTCATTTTTCATATTGTACTAGTTTTTTTGTTTGGTTTATCGACAATGTATTAAACTACTTGATGAAAAGTTAATTGAAGAAATGAGATTATAATTTGTATGTTTGACTATAATTATTGGACTGTTACATTTATGCCTTTCACAACGTTTGTAGCACTCAAATTATGTTTTGAATGCATTTTTTACCAAAAAAAATTTTAGCGTGCATTTTTAGTAAAAAGAAAATTTTATTGTTTTTAGCACATGATTAGTGATATTTGATTATTTGAAAATATATTTTAGTATTTTTTTTAATAATTGATGCACTATTTTACTAGCAAACAACTTAATACCCTGCTTTATAGTCGTAATAAAGAATATGTAGAGATCGTTCTAGATCGAGGATTAGAGGGTTTGCTAACTAACAGTAAAAGTAACTAAAAGACAACTAACAAGCTAAATAAGAAATGTTGGGGATTGGATTTTTCTAATTTTAAACTAGAAAAAAATACTATAAAACTAATAGAACTTAAGATAAATTAGCTAAGGGTTTTATCTCCACACACCAAACATATGCTCATGAATTAAACTCCAATAATTCTTTTACTAACTCGTGAATGACAATGCACAAGATTAATCATGAGGACACTTACTTTAACCTTATTATTTTCCCAAATTCGTTGAATTAAATTTAGTGTCACTTTCAACTATTTTTTTCATGCTATCTAGTCAGGAATCACAAGTTAGATAAATAGTCCAAGATCATTAAGTTTTATGGAAAATATGAACACTGACTAGACAATTATAAGTATGAACATCATCTTGTTCTTAACCTAGGTTTTTACTTAACCTTACACGACGTTCTTTGGTATTTACTACTTGTGAATATAAGATTATGAATATTAGGTGAAACTCTCTTATACTCTAGCACCAAATCCTAGCATGTTTACTAAGTTGGCCACCTTAACAAACATACAAAGTTAAGTTTTCTATAAAGTAGTTGAGCAAAATAAATTCATTAACTAGCAAGGAAAGATTGAATCTAATTAATCCATAAACACATGTTTGGGGTTTCAAATTCACCCTTAGCTTAAAAGGTTTATCTAGACATATTAATCATGTTTGAACAACAATACATAATTAAATATCCAACTAAACAAAGAAAGGAGTTTAGAGATGAGAGATAAATGATGTCGTCGCCTGCACATAGCGGTAGATAGTAACTAATTGGGTGCGGATCACAGAGAGAAAGAAATACTCTTATTCGATCTTCTCCTCTTCTTTTGCTTATGATCTTCTCCTCTCTGTGTATGTGGGCTTGGAGTTGCTGCAACCTAAAAGGTGGCGAAAGAGGTGGAGAGACATGGTCGAGGGGAGAGATTGAGAAAGATTATGTGCGTGGTGTGATAGTGGCGATGGGATCTGATGGTTGTGGTTGTGTTTGATAAAGGAAAGGTCTGTGACAGTGTGTTTGTTCGATCGACAAGAGTGGTGGTCGTGGCTGGTGAGAAGGTGAGGGATATGGAGACAAGGAGAGGAGAAATTGACGGTGGTGTTCGACTGTTACAGATATGTGATTGGTGATGGGTTGTTTTGGTGTCGTTAGAGAAAGGGGAGACGGTCTGATGGAGAGATGCAAAGGATCTGATGGTGGTTGCGAATGAAAGTGGGGTGGTATCTCAAGAGCATGCATTGTTCCCTTTATAGACATTTTCTCTAAGTCTTTCTAATTCAAACCAATTTGCACCTTTGAGCTTCTATTTTAGAATTCTGCTATTGCAACCTACACAAACACAAAAACATGAATTACTACAAAAATAACACACAATAGCTAAGAGGGTATGGGGAAAATACAACAATAAAATTGCATAAATATGTTCTTATCAATAATCTATTTTTAATTGCATTTTTGTACTGTTTTAATGATCAACCACTATTTGAATTACGTTTTAGCATTTTTTATGTTAAAAAAATATTACATTTTTTTAATCCATAAAGCAATCTTTTATACCAAATCAACAACAAATATTTATTTATAAATGTTATACATAGTAAATACTTTTAGCAAGCTTATTATAAAATTCCAATTCTTTTATAATGATACTCGTTACCTCGCTAACAATTAGAGATTAAAGACGTAACAAATATCCTTTTATTATACTTACTAAGGTAATGAAGAGAGCTTTTTTTGTTGTAGTTATTTTTCACTATCAAATAAATCAACATGGACTTCAGATCCAGACTCAAAGCTGGACAAACAGAAGACCCAAATTCCAAGATGGTATAATTATGAGGCTCAAACGCAATTTAAAAAAAATGTTATGAATGGTATGAGAATGAGGACAACTAGCCATATTGAATAAAGAACTGACAATTTGAGGAGGCAGTAACATTTTGACAAAAACACTTCCGCTCTTTGACCACCCCTAATTTTCTGTCTAAAATATTTGGGGTAGTGGTGTAAAAAAGTCACTGCCTTTTGGTGATGTAGAACCCCATATACACTACACCAAAAATACCCATCAACAATGGTTTGGAATCGTGGGGGTAACCAATTGCCACGGCTTAGAGGCGTGGGCAGTAGAGGCGTCGCGAAATCATCATTGACAGCTATAAACCGTGGCAACACATGTTAGCAACGGTTTTATGTTCGGGACGCTTGATGATTTAGCCACGGTTTTAAGCCGTGGCAAAGATGGCCACGGTTTTAAGCCGTTGCAAGCTGGCCACAGTTTTAAGCCGTTGCAAGCATGATGGCCACGATTTTAAGCAGTTGCAAGCTGGCCACGGTTTTAAGCCGTTGCAAGCATGATGGCCACGGTTTTAAGCCGTGGCAAGGATGGCCACAGTTTTTAGCCATTGCAAGATGGCCACAGTTTTAAGCCGTGGCAATAATTATGTACCACAGTTTTAAGCCGTGGCCAGTCAAAACAAAATTAAAAAAAAAAGAAATCTGGTTTGTTGCGAGGGTTTGAAACCGTTGCAAATTAATATAATCGATAAAAAAATTACATTTTTTTTGCTGCTGCAGCAAAATCACAGCCCCACAGTACTGACCAGGGTTCGATTCCCTGGATGCGCATTATTGCTTTTTGGTTTTGCTGGAAAATTTTGACACATCCTGGACACAGTGATAGCAACAAAATCATCTATTCATTTAACAAAAATCTGTAGTTAAAGAAACAACATGATCACAAAATCATCCTTCATAATTTATTCAGAAAATGTCACACTGCCCAAAAATATGCCTTGCTACCATATTAAAGAAAGTAATTAACACAGAATTCATCAACTATTATCTACCCTTTCCACTTTTCCTGTCAAATACTATCAAGGCCGGAACAAGCATTCAATTATTTCATCTCATCCTCCCCATTGTCTTCACTTCCACTCTAATGAATCCAAAGCCTGCTGGTGAAGTTGTTTATCACCTGCTGCCAACACGTTAAAACCTGCAAAATCATATTTAAGAACCCAAAATTATGAAAGCTTGAAATTGAAGTTGCTTCCAAATTTAAAACGAATTAGTCAGGGCCCAATTTTTTAATTTGGATCTGAGTGCTTGGTCCTCTCGCAGTAAGTGGACAGGAAAAAAGATTTTACATAATAGAGTTTAGAAAAATTCTTCTGAAAGTTCACTGAAAGAAATCATACTTGGTGCTGATGACTTTGAAGATACATCCCAGTAAAGTTGATTCCCCTTCCAATCAGTAATTAATCCACCAGCACCTTCTATGACCGGAACCAATGACAAGAAATCATATGGCTGAAATGCAGGAAACAGGATTAACTCCCAAGTTTAGAACAATTGCCAAGAATTTTGAAATCAACAGTGCAAAGCATTGATGCTTCAATGTATTAGGTTACACAGGGAAATCCTGACTGTTATGATATGAATCCTATCATTATTATAGAAAGGAAAGAAATCAATGTCTAACCTTGAGGCCGGATTCAACAACAAGGTCCACAAAACCAGAGGCTAGAAGAGCATAAGCATAACAGTCACAGCCATATAATGGAACTTTCACCTATATCCCATATGAACACAAACGATTTAGCATTGGTATGTGACTGGAGCTTGTCATAGTGGATGAAACTCAATCCCTATTTAGTCTTAGCAATCAGAATCCAATTAAATATGCATATGAAGTACCTTATCTCTAACACAAGCAAATGCCGTTTCAGCATCTCCATAGAACGTGAAGTACAACAATGTGAGGTACATGATGAACAAGTACCACAAGAATTTGGCAACTGACCAATGAAATCCGATCATGGAGTACACTATAACCCCATATACCAAACTTTGTGCGAAGATATATGGCATCTCAATCACAATCTACAAGCACAAACAAAAAAATATTTATTTACTTTCTTCAATGAAATAAGTTAACATGAGGTTTTCAAAATAATAATGGAAGCTATTAATTACCTGAGCAAAAGCGTAAGGCAATGCGGAATAGGTTCTTGCAGCTTTCTCTCGGTAGAAGACTGTTCTTTCTACAAACCATGAAAATGACTAAGAATCATCTGTAGCAGAGAGCTGAGAGCAGTAATTAAAAGTTATCCAACTAAAACGGACAACAGGACAAGTAGGTGAAACTCACTGTGGTGTATTGGGCTGGCTAGCAGCACACACTAGTTGCTGGAACATTTTCCTTTCATTTATAGGGTCCATTCCTGAGTTATGAAATATCGAATTATCACAAAGTTGAAAATGTGATATATATATATTTCTTCAACAAAATGTGTGATAAACATAGAATGCTACAACTAACCTTGATTTATCTCATCAACCACTCTAAATGGGCAGTTAGTTAGGTCTTGCAGAGAGACTAGATAGAGAATGGTTGAAACTGAACGTTCCTAGAAATGGAAAGTTAAAGTTGCAGTGAGAAAAATGAAAGATACGTCAGGTTGAATTTATAAGAAATATTAACAAGTGCACTGTGATACCCCTCCAGACTGATGTTGAGCACTTAGAACTTGAAGCTGTCCTGCTTCCCTGAAAGTAATAATACCAGTCATCATTTACAAATGGAGCCATTTATATTTCCAAATGAAAATAACTAGCTTCTAAAACAAATTAGTGGTAAGAGATCAGTTCAGAAAAGCATTTGGTGTTCAAATGCAACGCCAGATGCTGATATTGAAGCAACACAGGTCATTTTGACATTTTTTACACTCAATGGTCATAGGGCCTACGTGCAACAGTTTTCATCCTTACAAAAAAAATAAAATCAGCTCATCGACATTTTCAGCCCCATGTAATAGAATAATATTGAAGTTGAAGAATGGTCATAACATGGCATCTTCCCATCATAATACCTGAATTTGACTTTGATAAGGATCCCATATTTATCAAAGTCCATGTCATTCTCATCTGAAACACATGAGCAGGAAGGAAAAAAAAATGAATGGGATTATTCTTAATCAAAACTTGTTAACATTTACGGAAATGTGATTTGATACCCAAAGAAACTTCTCCCGCAACAACCATCTCTTGGAAGTTGTGACTGAAAGTGTCATTGATATGAGAAACAAGATTTCTTAAAGTTGGAAGCCATTTTTCCTGCAAACACCAATAACATCAACGATTATTTTCAAAGTGAAGCAAAATTTATTATTTGAATAAATTAAGAACAGTAGGAACAACAATATGCATCATCTGTATTTTGTTTCACTGTCTCTATCAATTCATCATAGAGCTGCAGATGCCATAAGTGACGGTGACTAAAGTTTAACCCTTATTGTAGATTAAAACATCTTATGGAAGAATTTTGATATCATGAATGAAGAAAAAACATTCCCTTGCAGAATCCATAAACCACTACCCGGGCTCCAAATAGCAAGACGCAAGCTCTCAAATGGTTTTCAATGAGTGACAAGCAATCTAGAGTATAAAAAGTCATACGGCATGCAACAGTGTTGGGGGAAACATAGATTAAAATAAGGGAGTATAGTAAAAGAAGGAAGAATAAGAAGAATAAGAGGGACCTCAATTTGTTTGGTTTAGGAAGATAAGACTTGGAAGAACTTATACATAAAAAACACTCATTCAGGCTCATAAACTGATACAAATCCAAATCAGAACCTTTAGCAAGTAGTAACAAACAACTTGTGTGTAGAGACATTCAAGACTCAGGTGGGACAAACAAGTGTGAGGAGAAGCTTGACTAATTCAAGCTTGTTCATACAACAAACAACCACACATAGGAGTCCCTATTTTCGAGACAATCTACCCTAGTATTGTTTTCATCCACCTGATCAGACTGTAAAAGAGAAACTTTAAAAGGGCCATTTTGTCACATAGGAATCTCAACAAACAAAAATTGTACCTGAATTGATGAAATTCCATCATCTTTGGCAAGCACAGCATGTTGCTCAACAAAAGGTGAGCCTCTCTGATTTTGCTCCAAGGATGGTGCTACACCATTTTCACAAGAATCTAACCCAGTATTACATTCACCCATTTCACCAGACTGTATGGCGACAGGCCATAGTTAAGTGCAAACATCAAATGAATAGTTTAGAAAGAGAAATTTTTTTTTCTAAAAATGGAGCAGTTTCACATGTATACATGCAATTCAAATAGAAAAAGATGTACCTGAACTGATGAAACCGCAAAGTCTGGAGCAAGGGCTACATGCCTCTCATTGTAACTCCAGTAGCTTCCATTGTCTGTACAGAGGTTCCAGTGAATGTTGGAACAACACCCTTCTCATGACATATTCCATCTTCATCAAAACCCTCCATGCTAGCCCCAGAATCTGGCAATGGGAGCATGACATAAGGATCCACGGATGACCCACGTTTTGCTTCCTTCATCCACTGAGATTTCAACCGTTTTTCTTCATCCCTTTCGGCTTGTTGCATGTCCTCAAGTTTCTTGTGTTCGGTCTCCTTGTGAAGTTTGAATTCCTCTATTTTCTTCTCGAAGTTCTGATCTACCACTTTCAGCTTTTCTAATCTTACTGACATTTGATTATGTAGAGTACGTATTACAACTGCTTCTATGCACTCAAAATTCAAGTGCTGCTTTGCCAGTGAAAATGATTCCCTGTGATCAATCTTGTGCTTCAACAAAGAAGTTGCCGACCAACACTGCAGATTCCAACATAATAATTTATTCAACTATATGATTTTTCTATCAACAAAACACAAATGCATTAAAAACCAAATAGAAGAAAATACAAGCTAGAGACTGAGATGGTCCAACTAGTTGAGGGGAACAAAAAAACAGAAAAATATACTAAATCTAACTAATGTAAAAGATGGAGCTCCTAATTTGGCCTACTTTGTCATGTCTTAGCATACAAAATTTCATTTCCTGATAAAACATATAAACACAGTCAAACTGTTCAACAAAAGCATCAGCCAAAAACAAATGCTTCATCACCAAAAATTTCCAATCCAGAAGATCACAGAATTCGAGAGTTAGAGATGATACGTGAATTTATAAATTAAAAACAAATGCTTCCTCACCGAAAAAATCCAAGATGAAGCCTGTGACTACAAGGCAGAACGAAGGGATCATCCAGTGCAAGATTCTGTCCTTGTGATCCTGCATATACGATCAAATGAATTAATTCATAAGCTTTTTCCTTCTTTTTTTTTATTCAGAGCGTAGACTCCATGAAAGAAGGGGGCAATTTACCTTAAAATGAACAATCACGTGCCCGTAGTGTATTTTACTCAGCTCCTCTCTGTACAATGTGAACCTGCAACAACCATAAAAATAAATCATTAAAGAAAGATGGAAGGCAACTAGGGCAATGGTTCAGCTGTATGAATACTCATCTGATCAAAAATCATTATACAACAAGTTAGTTTTTTTAATTGAATGAAGAAACACTTTCAATCAAAATGTCAATCCATTTACTAAACCAAAAGTAGTAGTATAAGTAGCAGTAGTAAGCAACCAGAGCAGCAGAATAATGTTATAAGCACCAGTTCCATAAACCAACATGACAAATTGATTTGTAGCAAATTCATGCATGATAACTTATCTATCCAAAACCAAAGTGAATGAAGGAAGAAAGTATTCACATACGTGCGTCCTGAAGAAGTTTGTTTTTTTATTCAGAGCGTAGACTCCATGAAAGAAGGGGGCAATTTACTTTAAAATGAACAATCACGTGCCCGTAGTGTATTTTACTCAGCTCCTCTTTTGCTGCCACCATTACATTGCTTCCAACATAGTTGTAACTATCAATCATCAAGTTCCACATGATTTTTACACCATACGAAGAAATCACCAACGTCCAAATCCCCCATCATGTCTCCTTTTGGATCACTCTTGTAAAGTTTCACCTCAGTCATATATTTGAAGCATAAGGAAAGTCTGATCTCTGTTGCAGGGTTCAATGATCCATGGCAATCGCAAGAGAATCGATGGATAGGATCTACAACCTCTATTGCTATCGCAATGACATTCTTATGCCAATCACAAACTTTGTAAGTCCTTGACACTGAAGGAACAAGATTGCTTGGAGAAGGAAACCTCGCAACACCTTGAGAAGATGGTGGTAATGGAGATGGAGGTAATGGATTTTCTGGTTGCCTTGTCGATGGAGGTAATGTATCTTCAGTTCTTTGTGTTCCCTCACTTGTTGATGGTCTCACATAAGTTCCATTTTCAAGTCTCTCTCGTATCCATTGAACATTTTCTTCCAATCTATCATATTTTTCGCTAAATTTTTTTACTTCCAATGTTTTATCGAAAAGCAATGAACGAGCGGGAAGTGAAGCATCATACTTCCTTTTAGAGACGGTGGTTCCAACACAACGAACACGTCCCCTTTCTTCTTGGCCAAACACTTGGCTTAGAGGATCATTATCAATAGTGAGGTCAGTGGTACCCTGGGTAGAAGATTCTTGCAAGGCGACCTTTTTTGCTTTAACTTGTTCCTTCAAAAGAATGAAAAAATAAAATAAATCAGGACACAAATAATATTCAAACTACAAAGTAAATTAAGAATTGTGTATAAAAGACATCATTGGGCACATACCATATATAGTTCTGCACCATGCGTGGGTTTTCCATCCTTTCCCGTGTGACAAGCAATCCATATATCAGTGCGTGTGACTGGTTCCCCATCAGGGTTCTTCTCAACCTATATACTTGAAAGATTAGTCTCAGCCTATATAGTTAAATGGTTGTTATTGTACTAGTAGCTAGAAACTCAATTACCATTTCATACTCCACTTCTGCAGCACTCTTTTGGCCACCCCCATACATACTTTGAACCCTTTTTGTTTTTGGCATTTTGGGCTCTAATTGCCTTCGCTTCAGGGGTGCTCTCATAGCGAACAAACTCCTTCCAATCCTCCTCTCTTACACCATTTGGAACATGCTTCTCTTGTTCCTCAATGGTAGGATACTTATCCAAATAGTCCTTCGTAAGATCTGCCTTGAACCTTCTGAAATATTCTGGCATTTTCAAATGCACACTCCTTTTCACATAATTTGGGATGTCGTATTCACGCTACAAATAAGCCATTGAAATATAAGTTGACAATAAAATAAGACATTATGAAAATCAATGATGTAAAATCTCACCTTGAGGCCATTCCACACGTCCTCTTTGTAGTTGTCAGTAACATGGTGCCAACCCTTGAATTTGATGGGCACAAGGGTTTCAACAAGCTTTCCAATGTGTTTATTGAAATTTCTACCACCAAGTCCAACTGCTAAACCATGGACATTGAATAGTATGGTCTTTTTAACTTCACTGTCATCATTTGTAGATGTAGTGACATCATTGGTGGAGAGATTGCCGCGAGTACTACCCATTTGTAGATATTAACCATTATCAAGCAAAAAGAAATAAGAAACAACTATATACACTACATTTATAGATAGTTTCCTTCCACAACATATCACCACAAATAGATTTTTATAAAGCATTGAAAAAGCCAATCTGAATACTTAGCTACAAAGCTTCCCTTTCCCAACTCAAAAGTCAAAATAAGAAACAAAGACAAAATAATTGGTCTCAACCAAAGAGGATGACTAAACTAGCATTAGAAATGCATAAAAAAATATTGTAGCATAGTCAATTAAAATGCCAGTAAGCTCTTCAGGTTGGGGTTGTCTTTCCCCTTAATCATCTCCCTTTGAGGCCCATGAATTGGCATAAGAAGCAAATTAGTTTACTAGAATAATATCTAAGATTGTCTGCTTAATCAACTAGTATTCAATAGACATGGAATACATGGGAGTACCCTACTACCTCCATCTTTCCAATCAGTTTCAGTTCATCTGATACCAATTTTGCACCCAGGACTACTAGGTTTCAGAAAGCAAACTAAACTTACAGTCTAGAACAGATAGTTGAACACAGGAGAAATAACATACAGAAATAGTAAAACACACAGATAAAAATAGACAAGAATAACAATAATCTTTTGAAGATAATTGTTTGAACAGTTCAAGAGAACGGTGCCGATACTAGGTTACCGCTAGTATAACGAGGTGTTCATCCAAGAATTGTTCTTAGAATTGTTTTGAGAAAACAAATAGAAATAAAGATATGCTTTTATTAACACTACCTCCATTTTTCCAATCAGTTTCAGTTCGTCTGATACCAATTTTGCACCCAGGACTACTAGGTTTCAGAAAGCAAACTAAACTTACAGTCTAGAACAACTAGTTGAATACAGGAGGAAGAACATACAGAAATAGTAAAACACACAGATAAAAATAGACAAGAATAACAATAATCATTTGAAGATAATTCTTTGAACAGTTCAAGAGAACGGTGCCGATACTAGGTTACCGCTAGTATAACGAGGTGTTCATCCAAGAACTGTTCTTAGAATTGTTTTGAGAAAACAAATAGAAATAAAAATATGCTTTTATTGACACTACCTCCATCTTTCCAATCAGTTTCAGTTCATCTGATACCAATTTTGCACCCAGGACTACTAGGTTTCAAAAAGCAAACTAAACTTACAGTCTAGAACAGATAGTTGAACACAGGAGAAAGAACATACAAAAATAGTAAAACACACAGATAAAAATAGACAAGAATAACAATAATCATTTGAAGATAATTCTTTGAACAGTTCAAGAGAACGCTGCCAAATACACCAACGGTTTTGAGCCGTGGCCATTTTTTTTAACCACGGTTTTAGGCTGTTGGTCATTATAGCCACGGTTTTGGGCCGTGGCCATTTTTTTTAGCCACGATTTTAAGCCGTTGGTCATTATAGCCACGGTTTTTTGCCGTAGCAAATAAACCAACGGTTTAGAGCCGTGGCCATCTCCGCGTAGCTAAACAGACCTTTTGGTGTAGTGTACATCTTATCATTCAACTTACTTACATAATTTGAGCAACTCCAGTAAGCAATTAATCAAATAATATTGGTCCTTATATATTTAACATCTACCACACAATGAATTCTATGATGAGCTCTGGCTTGTGGTAGTACCAGTAGTAGAGTAGCCTACACCATTCCGCTTCGAAGGAAACAGAACAGATATGACACTATGGGCAACCCACATAGCAATAGGCAAGATCATGACAACATTCTTCTCAATTTTCTCTAAAGATGGGTAGAAGCAATCAACTGTATTAGGATCCAGCAGTGCAATCACTGCAAATACAATCACTGATAGAAGAGCATGGACAAAGTCCTTCATTTGGAGTTTATTGGCTGATGAACTGGTTGAACTAGATGAAGTAGACTTAACACCTTTGCATGATACGAACCCAACTTGAGTAACACCTTCATCATTGGTGGAACTATCTGTAAAGGATGAGACTATACAAGAGATTCCACAAAGTGCAATGAGGATACTGGTGAGGTACTTGTTACTAGTGTGACATTGGCCGTTGTTGGTCATAACAGGATTCAGGAACTCGAATACGAAGACAGTACCACTAGGGAGAAGTTTAACTAGGTTTCCTTGGCCTTGAAATGTTTTTCTTCTTATGGTGCTGGTGGTGCTGCTTCCTGATGATGTTAAGGCAGACATATTCAAGCAGTTTGGGTCTTAATAGGTACGCTTTTGAGTATTGTATTTCAGGTGTGAGGTTTGTAAGATTTTAGAATGATTACCGGTATTTATAGAGCATTGAATTAAACGTAAAAAGAATAGTCAGGACAAGCTAACTTGTAAGTAACACGGAATGACATTGTCTTGGCTTTTATTTTCAATTTCAAAACGTGTTTAGAAATTTCGAATAAAATGGTTTCATTACGACTTTGATTTTTTTCATGAAGACTTTGATTCTTTTTGTTTCATACATTGAGTTAATTATTAGTTATCGGTTGGACTGTTAGGTGAAGATCTAAAGAAGAAAACTCCATTCATTAGAACCACAAGTTGGTATCCAACATGAGATACATTTTATTGTTTCCTCTTCCTAAATAGGCAGCAAGCTTTGTCCAAAAGCAGCCTTCGTAATGGTTGACTGGTATACGAAAGAGATGAATATAATGAATTTTTTTCTTCAACCAGGCATCCCGAGCCTTAGCCTACCAAAGACTTCACTGTATGGAGTGGAATTAGAACAATGTATGGAGTGGAATTAGAACAACAGTTTCGTGTACAAGGCATCATTTTAAGTTCTAACATACTGTTAATTACAAATTCTTGTCATATTTGCACTAGAAATGCAGAAATCCCATGTCATGGTCAAGTTGCATTTGAAGGTAAAAGTAGTAAAAACAAGATTGACAAGGAGCATGCTTATAAGAGGAATAAACAGGCAAAATAGACTTATCTTATCAACTAACAAAAGAGTAAAGCAGATAACAACTAGCATTGACAAAGTCTATAACAATCTCAATAATTAGTCATTATTTAACATTTGAGATAAACCGAAATCGTTTTTCAGTTACTAACTGCTGCCACACTGGTCTAATCCATAATGGTTACGAGTATCCATGTAAGGTAATTATGATGAAATCAAGATTCAAAGGTTCGAAGTAACAATTATATTAGATGTGGTAAGAGTTTGTTAAGTACAGAACACAGCTTCTGCAATGGGTTTCAACACCTGACATCACAATCACAGATGGTTTGATATACAGTTGATTCACGATATATTTCCATGACATAACAATATGCCAAGATATTAGTCATATCCCAGTTTTTGAAAATTGCTCTCTTCACGTGGTCGCTACTCATCACTAGCTCTTTTTGTACACTGTAGTCACATAAATTTCTTATTATGTTCCCTGCCTCCCATCGACACATATAATGGATATATTGTACTCTCTGTTTCCTCACTCCACCTTTATAGGGAAAGCTTGATATATAGAAACACAAATACTAGTAAGATTTGATATGTAAATTCAAAGAATACTGAAATTTTTTGATATATAGATATTTACTTGCGCTTTGATCATTAAAATGAAGTTCTGATTTGTTTTTGGTTACTGTTTGAATGGAACACTTGTGCATGTATAGTTTTACAATGACCCTATAACAATCTTCAAACAATAAATGAACCCGAATTCAGGAATGTAATAATGCAACTCAGCTTCCAGAGATTGAAACATATTAGGTTCTAAGACAGTGAAACATCTTATCTATCTTCATCAATAAACGAATCCAGATTTCAAAAAACATACAGTTTCAATTCGAACCCTAGAGATTCAAAACCTCTAAATAAAAAAACTCTAGATTCAGAAACCCTAATTTCATCAAACAACTCACGCTTCAAATACACTTCATCTATGAACATATGAGTAGGAGAGCAAAAAGCATAAGATGTGAGAAATACAAACACATTTCAATTCACTCTTCAAAAATTTAATCAAACACTTAACACCCCATAAAAACTAAGATAGAAGACACAAAAAGAAAGCAGAGAGAGAGAGAGAGTACCTGTACGAGAGAATCTGCAGTCGCTTAATGAATTTTTGCAAAATGGTTTGGAGGTTGAAGACGCCGAGCAAGGAGGGAAGAACAGGGAAGGAGGGGAGGAGGGAAGTCGAGGGAGGAGCAGGGAAGTCGAGGGAGGAGGGAAGGAGGGGAGGAGGGAAGTCGAGGGAGCAGGGAGGGTCGATGTCGAGTGGACGGAGCAGGGAAGTCGAGTGGAGGGGAGCAGGGAAGGAGGAGCTTCAAGTGGAGTGGAGGGGAGCAGGGAGGGTCGATGTCGAGTGGAGGGAGCAGGGAAGGTGGAAGTCGAGTGGAGGAAGTGGAGGGAGCAGGGAAGGTGGAAGTCGAGTGGAGGGAGCAGGGAAGGACGACCTTCGAGCGCCAAGTAAAAGGAGGGGGGAAAGAATCGAGCGCCAAAAAGCCCGCCCAATTTTTTTTCAACGTTTTTAGGGTAGCCACGATTTTAGCCGTTGGTCATTATAGCCACGGTTTTGAGACGTGGCCATTTTTTTTAGCCACGATTTTAGGCCGTTGGTCATTATAGCCACGGTTTTTGGCCGTGGCAATACACCAACGGTTTTGAGCCGTGGCCATTTTTTTTAGCCACAGTTTTAGGCCTTGGTCATTATAGCCACAGTTTTTTGCCGTGGCAAATAAACCAACGGTTGTGGGCCGTGGCCATTTTTTTTAGCCACGGTTTTAAGTCGTTGGTCATTATAGCCATGGTTTTTTGCCATGGCAAATAAACCAACTGTTTAGAACCTTGGCCATC
The DNA here is from genome assembly GCA_963556465.1 of Berberis vulgaris. NCBI lineage: Eukaryota > Viridiplantae > Streptophyta > Magnoliopsida > Ranunculales > Berberidaceae > Berberis > Berberis vulgaris. Next base: position 33,910,721 of record OY747126.1, on the reverse strand, counting down.
TCCGCGTAGCTAAATAGGCCTTTTGGTGTAGTGACATAACTTTTATACATGTCATTTATATATTAATTATATATACAATCACCAATGGGGATGGTCTAAGGAATACATGTATTATATGGACTCACTGTTTAGAGTATCTATACTTGATTCTTAATACAAGAAATTGTCTTTAAAAAAGTTGGTGCTGGGACTTTTTGAAATAGCTAGAAGATTTCAAGAAGTAAAAAAGTCTCCTTAAAAAAATTAAAATTTAAAAAAACCTCCAAGTCTCATTTTACTAAAAAAAAGTCATTTTTTAAAATAGCAAGATCATGACATGTGGTATAACTACTCAGTAGTTTTTTGTTCTTTTGAAAAGCGAGCAGATTTTTATTGGATCCCAAAACTATTAAGTGAACTCAAATTCTAAATTACTGATACCATTCGTCACAAGTCTACCAACTAAGCTAGTACCAATTATTACAAGTTTTTATTTTATTTTTTTATTTATTTATAACCAACACTCTCAAGTTTTTATTTGATTTTTTATTTATTTATTCATAGCCTCATGTCATCCTCCCACTGAACAATGACACAAGGAGCAAAAAATACACAAACTCTATCATCCACAAGGGAACTTTAGTATGAACTCAACGGTAAAGTGCTCAATATGTATAAGGGCATATTTAACAATGCATCGAAATGTGGAAAGTGCCACCCAGAAAATAGGACATTGTTCTACTTTGGGGGACATTATGCTACTTGGGGGTTATTATACAAAAACATAAGTTTTTTTTTCTTTCAATAATAAACAAAAACAAGGTGATTAATTTACTCTAAATGTTATTTTGCAAATAGCGATGCACCATCTTTTGATATATCACATGCTATAATATTTTTATTTTATAATAAAAAATTGTTAATTAGGGGTGGGTATCCCATCCCGTGATCCCAATCTTATCCCGTCCCGATCTAGAAAGGGATGGGATCAGAATGGAGAGTTTCAATCTCGCTTTCCCATCCCGTTTAGAACTTATTATTTAATATTTATTCTTATTAATTTTAATCAAACTACTCTTCTAAATGAAAGTTTAGGATCTGTTGAAATTAAATCAGAACATTTATTGTTTGAAACTTACTTGCTTGATTTAGTATTTTTTGTTTAGACAGAAACTTTAGTTTGAATATTTTAGGTCAAATAGAACCTGATGATACATAAAAGAGGTCACATCCATGAGCCATACACACGTGTCATGATGATCTCGAGGAATTACGGCCCCATTGTCAGCCCAACACTGATCCAGCCCAAGCAGTTCTAAACCCACCTGATCCAGTCTGCCAGATGGACCCAAGCTCTTACAGCGTGCTAGGCCCACATGTCTCACTGTTATCCTCAATACCCGTAAGTCCTACTAAGGTAAGTATATCAAGGATCAGCTTCGGACGGGCAACTAGTACAACTCTCTGCGTCCAACTAGGAAGCAAATACTAGAGTACATTCCACGCAGGGAAACTTCCTTTTACGGATTGCTCTTGGATTGTAAACTATCTCCCACATATATAGGAGCACGAGGCTAATATGGAACTTCCCTCCTACCGCACAATTCCTAATTAGAGAAGGATATCCACGAAGATCTCCCTCCTAAACTACGCATTCGATGGCCTGGTAGAACCAAGACTCCTGCACTATAAATAAGACATGAGGTTGGTAAGCTATGGTACGCTACAAATTTCTTGTTTACAACATTATGCCTTCCTCAGATCCCTATCTGACTTTAGCATCGGAGTGCCATCGTTGGACTAGGGTAGGCTGCACGACTAACGCTGAGCCAACCGCCAGGGCAGAGAGGCTCAACCCTCAGAACCCCTTTCGGAGAGGGGCGCACGACTCAGACGTACTGTACCGCCTCTCCATCCCACCATTTGTGGACTGGATCACGAATGAAGCCCTCTCGAGGAAGTTCACTCGTCCAAAGCTCGACTTCTATGACGAAACCACCGATCCATTCGACCGCCTGCATCATTACCAGCACATAATGGCCCAAAAAAGATTTCGAGTCAGTGACGTGCATGACTTTTCCCACTAGCCTGAAAAAGTTGGCACTATCGTGGTTCCACAGCCTTCCGTCGAGATCGATCGACTCCTTCAAGACACTGGCAAAAGAGTTCCTGACACGTTTTGTAGGCAGCTAGCGTTTCCAAAAAGGCCCACACTACATATTCTCACTAAAGCAGATGTCCCACGAGACTTTCAGAGAGTATGTCACGTGCTTCAACAACAAGCTTACTCTCATCGACAGATGCAGCGACGACACGACCCTAACAGCCTTCACGATGAGACTCAAGGAAAGCAAGCTTTACAAAGACCTCACCTTAGTGCCCCCTCTGGAAATGACAGAGCTCCTCAAGAGCGCTCAAAAACACATTACCTTGGAGGAGCTGAGAATCGTGAAGAGGGAAACCGAAGAAGAAACCCTTCGCTCCTAAGGAAAAAAATGAGGGAAAAAGACGTGAGGATGAAGAATGGAGCAAGAGAAAGCACATCGACAACAGGTCCAACCCTAGTTGATCCAGGTTAGAGAAAACATCCAACTACGTTGGATCCAAGACTGTGACACCCCTCAACTCCAACCTATCAAACGTACTAAATTCCATAAATGAACTGGGAGGATTTGGAGGAGACCTCGCCAAGCGTGACAACGTCAAGTATTGTGCATACCACAAGGAAGGTGACCACGATACCAACGACTGCAAGATTCTGAGGTATGAAGTTAAGTACTGGATCCGCAAAGGGAAACTAAAGGAATTCCCGAACTCTGAAAAATAGTCAAAACGAGTCGAGGACAGGGGAGTCAGTTAAAGAGATAAATAGGGACACCCAAGGGATAATCTATGTCCTTCATGGGATCAGACCGAATGAAGACCAGTCATACAGGTCTCGCAAGCATAATTTATTGGAGATGCGAACACAACCCGTGATCGAGGACAGACGCATCTGCTACTCAAGGATTCAGAGCCCCATTCCCACCTTGACCTTTACGGACAATGACCTCGAAGGAGTCCGAGCGCCACACACCGACGCCCTAGTCATCTCGGTCTCCATAGCAAGGTGGGAGGTAAAGAGAACTATGGTGGATACAGGAAGCTCACTCAACGTCTTGTTCTATAGTGCATACCACAACATTGATTTTCAAGAAGGAAAACCTAACACCCTCGGATCACCCGCTGGTTAGATTTAGAGGGAAGAAATGCTTCCCCCTCGGAAAGATAAGGTTAACAACAGTGGCAGATGAGCCACAATTAAGGAAGGTCCTGTTTCTGGGCTTCATGGTGGTAGATGCGCCATCAACCTACAACCTTATCTTGGGAAGACCATTGCTCGACCAGATGGAAGCAATAGTCTTCACCCTCCACCAGTGCGTTAAGTACACCGCTAACCACTCCGAAGGGACAATACGTGGAGATCAACCTACGACATGAGGTTGCAATTACGCCTCACTAAAATGGATAGAATGCTTCCAGATCCAACTACATCCTGAAGAGCAGCCTAAACCAGTGCCAGGCAAAATGACGGCAGATACGTCACATTCAAAAGGCACATGAACAATAAGCTTTTCCGCCTAGCAAAATGGAGAGGCCATGGCAAGCGGGAACACATCCCTCCGACGTTTCGTCGGTATAGAGATTGACCCCTCTACAAGGTTTACTCTTCTGTAACCACTGAAGCGCCTCGACAGTCCGCTGAGTGATCCACAAGAGCAACCCGAATTCACTTCAAGGCCAAAATCGGTTTCTCCCCGTCGATAGTTAGTCTACTTTTAGTTGTTTGTTTCCCTTTTCATAGTTAATGTAGAGTTTTAGTTCTTAAAGACTTATGTGCACTGTTCTAAAAATTGGTCTAGGCGGCGCCTAGGCGCTAGAAGGTGGAAAACCGCCCAGATTAATGGCTGGGCGGGCAGTCTGGGCGGTTCTGGGCAGTCTGGGCGGTTTTGGGCAGTCTGGGCGGGTCTAGGCGGGTCTGGGCGGGATCTAGGCGGGTCTGGGCGGGATCTAGGAGGGGTCTGGGCAGCCTAAGCGGACTCTAGGCGGGGTCTAGGCGGTCTGGGCGATTTTTATTTTATTTTTTTAATTTTTTAAATTTTTTAAATTTTTTTATTTTTTAATAAAGCTAATTGTGTTCTTATTTTATTTTTCTTTCCTATTTTTTAGAAATAAACTATTTAATTATTTTTTATTCAGTATATGTCTAAATGTAGCAAAGGATGATTACTTAATGGAATTCTCAAATGATCTGCCGGTACCAATTTTACTAATGTGGATTTTATCAAACATAACTGAGGTTATTCATGCAATTTGAAGAAAAATAAAAGAGTACACAAATTCAAATTTATATAAAGTACCCATCATGACCAACTTTAGTCATTTGAGTTTTAATAAATTTTGTTCACGATTGTTAATTTTTCATGTTTTTAAATTTTGCATATGTATATTGGCATTAAATTGGATGTAATTGATAAGGTATTATGCTTAACTTTTGTAAATTATTAAAGTTATAATACAAAAGCTAAGACCGCCTAGGCACCTGCTCGCCGCCCGCCCAGCGCCTAGCGATTTTTAGAACACTGCTTATGTGATTTGCAATCATTTATAAAATAAAAGAATAATTATGAAAACAAACTCTATTGATTATTGGAAAGATGTAACAACAAGCGTTTTGAGGCCAATACAAAAGACTACATACTACAAGCATCTGAATACAGTGTGAATTGAAGTAAAAGACTCCCTTGGACGATCTAACTACGTAAAGGTATCTGAAAAAGGCCATGCAAGCTATTTCACTCGACCCCTTCCCAAGGTAAAGACAAGGTGTCAGAGACAATTGAAAGGACTGAGCGGCCAAATGTCTCCGTCGAATCACCACAAGAAAACTCCCCTACTACAATGTTGTAGGCATTGCAATGGATGACTGACTTCCCCAAAAGATATCCTACCTCTTTGATGACTTCCTCAAACAGTTTTCGGCCACCCGAGGAAGATAGAAAAAAGGCGGATGAGGATGGCCACAGGCGACGAAGCAATCGAGGTCTCACAATGCTGCCAAGTGAGGACACCTTTCACATGTGCGGTAGCCAAGGTGACTGAGAGCTACCACCACCAAAAACACCGCGCATCCCGTAACACTTCGATCAGCCATAAGTTTGCAGCAAGAATAGCATACACGCGGACACAAACGACACATAGTAAGACCAAGGCATCTCCCTTGATAGCAAACCCGTACTACTTCATCAGCAATTTGAGAACAAATTACAAGACCTTAGCGGATCAACTACGTTCCCACCCAGAACAGGTGACCATGCATAACAGCAACTATTGTCGTGACTGATCAGTGCAAATGTCAAAACATTCGAGGACTCCATTACTAGAGATCTCCCTTTAGCCTTTGGAAAACCCAAAACATTTTCTTCAAACAAGAACATTCAGGAGGTAAGCTCTGCGAAAGATAGTGCGTACAACAATTGGGAGACACCATTATAGAAGCGTAATGGTTCACCAAACGAACCTCCTGCATTAACTGCTAAGCATAGAATACTGAGTGACAAATGAAGAAACGAAGGTTCCCAAGGAAAGTGCGCATACCACGTTCAGGAGTAACTGGTACTTAACCGTCCTGCAACCTATGCCATACACATGTCACCGCACGATCCATGCCATACACGTAGCGCAATCGTACACGAAACCCTAACTCTTCATTTGCAAGCCCAAAGGCTCAACCCACTCGGCCCACCATTCAAACAGTATTTTGTTGCATGTTGGGCACGAGGGAAAATCCAAATCAGCCTTGACGCACGAAAGTACTTACGGATCGGTGTTTGTTTTAAGGTAATGTTGTCCACACAGTGCGCGACACTAGCGAACATGAGTTCACACGCCCTCAAACGGGCGAAACCCCTTTACAAACGGGCAAGCTTAGTCAGCCTAAGCTGATGACGTCGACTTCTTTTACCTCCCGACACCTAGTCCGCTCAACATGGATCCAGATGATCTAGTAAGTGAGAGTCTAATCAACGTTATCACGCCTGGTGATGACGACTTGCCATGGATCATTGCCCCCCTTCGCGGTCAATGATCGCCGAACCCAATAAGGTAAGCCTAGCTGGTGACGACTAACAAAGAAAGCTTTTGATCAAAGCCCAGACCTGTAGCCCCCACTGCGCGGGTGTAGATGGTTTGGAAGGTGGGAGCATAGTCAGTCCCGAACTGATTTTGACGGCTCACCACGAGACCACCGCTTTTCAGTGTGGTCGCCAAATTACCAACCCTGGACTTGTAGCCCTCATTGCCTGGGCGTAGATAGTTCAAAAGATGGGAGCCTAGTCAGTCCCGAACTGATTTCGACGGCTTGTCATAGGACCACTGCTTTTCAGTGTGGCCGCCGAATCACCAACCCTGGACTTGTAGCCCCCATTGCACGGGTGTAGATAGTCTAGAAGGTGGGAGCCAAGTCAACTGCGAACTGATTCCAACGACTTGCCACGAGACCACTACTTTTCAGCGTGGCCCCCGAAAACTCCCAAATTTGTAGCTTGATGCACTCAAGTATAGATGATTTGGAAGGTGGGTGCCTAGTCAGTCTCGAACTGATTTTGATGGCTTGCCACGGGACCATTGTTTTTTCAGCCTGGTCGTCGAATCCCTTTTACTCAAACTTGTAGCCCCATCGCGTGGGTATAGATGGTTTGAAAGGTAGGAGACTAGTCAGTCCCAAACTGATGCTGACAGCTCACCACGGGACTATCGCTTTTCAGCGTAGTCGCCAAATCCTTACTCCTCGAACCTGTAGTCCACATCATTTAGACATAGATGGTTCGGAAGGTGGGAGCTCCATGCAGCTCGCCACGCGAGCCCCGCTCTCTTTTGAAACATCGGCCGCCAAGACAAGTCTAGTCGAGTCAGCGTCTTCACGCTCAAACAAGCTGACATCCTATTACCAGAAAGGCCACTCGAGTCGATACATAGATCGTACAGCCAATGCCCAAATAAACGCTTCATAGTGTGTCCGCCCGAGCTTATGACGTCTGACTCGGCGCAAATGCTCTGACGTATATGGTCAGCCATCACAACTTGCCCATAGCAGCAGTTGCAGCCGACCAATCAGATAAGCAAGGCAAGCATCAAATAGCTTACCCTGGGGACAAGACAAAACTTGGGCAACTCAACCCCCAGCTAAATTGTCTGCAACCTGCCCACTATCGGACATGACTACGCAACAATGTTCCTGAATCATTTCCAATGTAAAGTGGTCAAGCTCTCTACTACAGACAGACCATTCGGTGTCCTATTGATTCTACCAACTTATGTCAAAGAAAGACGACAAGGCGAAACGAAAAACATGCAATAGAGACAACAAGCACCAAACGGATAAAACTAATTTTTATTAACGGTTGACAAAATGGGTACAAAAGTAAAGATTCACTCCTTATCAGGAAAAGGTACAAAAACAGAAGAGCTAAGCTTAGCAGAAGAAGGAGCGGGAGCCGCGTCATCACGCACCACGACCCGGGCATCAGGATTCGAATTGTCCGACGACACAAAGGCAACAGACAGGTCTACATACGACATCTTCTTGTAACGGTCAAAATCCCACTCCAAATGTTCATTCTTCATTAGCACCAGCAACTCTAGCATGTTGTGTACCACCCAACATAACTCGCATCTGCCTTTTTCCTACAGAAGCTCTTCCTCCCACGCCTTCAAATCAGCAAATTCACGCTCCAATAGATCCAACTTGTCAGTCAATTCGTCAACCTGAGACTGCTCCGTGGCCAGACTACTCTTCACAGCATTGAGCTCATGCCACTCCAGTTCGAGCTGGTCCTCAACCTTCCTTTCCTCTTGAGCATTGAACTCCACATCGGATTCCAGTTGTTGCTTCTGAGCAGCCCAGTCGGCCTCCTTCAAAGCATTATCTTCAGTAAGATATCGCAGTTCAGAACACGCCCTAGCCACAGCTTCCTAACAACCTCAACGTCTCGGTGGATTTGGCTCAACTCCTGCTTGAGTTCATCTCTAAGACACTACCTTTTCCAGATCATGCTCAAGGGCTTCTAGACGAGCCTTCTGAGTCTCAACGACCACAATTGACTAATCCAGCCTCTTCTCCTCAGCCTTTTTCTACAACCGCTCTATTTCATAGAGCGCATCAGAATACAACAACTGCATGTGCGAGAAAATGCGCTCCATGGTGTATACCCTCTCACGATCCACCTCAACTTACGTCCCAGCAACGACCACCTGGCTCAAGTGAGACATACCCAGCATAAGGTACTTTAAACCTTTATCCATACACCCTTCCAACATATCCTTCTCGGGCTTTGGAGCGCAATCCATCAGCCAGCTGTGACGCCTGTTTATATGCTTCCTCGAAGCGTACTCCATGTCAACCTTTCGGTGTCAGACCTGAGAGCTCATCCTCACCAAGTCTAGTGCAAGCAGACTTATCCGCGCATCCGGATGAACCCTTCCCCAATTAGGAATCACGCTGGCACCACCCTTCGCAGTTTCCACTATTCCCAAGCTCTCCTTCACGACCTTTCCCTTGTCACGATTAGCCGACCGTTTAGTGCGAGACGACTCAATAGGGTTCGAAGGAAGAGGAGGAAGCAAATTATCCAAACGACCCTCCAACACTTCTAATTGTGGCCTGGAACGAGATGACGAATAATGCGTGCTACAAGAAACTTGGCCGGTGCCACGACCACTTTCAGACGTCACGCCAATGGGAGAATCAAATTCTACAACCTCAGGCGAACCTTCGCTGAAGCCTTCTACTGGGACAGTCCTGCGCGAATCAACACCGACAGAAGTCGTTATTGTAACCCGCACTAGATGCTCATTCAACCCCTGCAAACCGTAGGTTATCGTTCTCCCAGCCGAACACATTAGTCTCCTCCCTGACAGACTAATCAGACTCACGCACTTCTCCCCCTGGACCGGGTCGTGTTGAAGGCAACCCAAATCGGACACGGGACCACTTTGAACTCACAAAAGGGGCAAGCGTTTCAGATGGCTCATCCACATCAGACAGAACGGGTGCTTTGGCCCCAGCAGCCTTCTTCTTCCTAGAAGTGGCTCCATCCTCCGACTTGACTCGCGATGTTCGGTAAATAGTAGGGACCACATGCTAGTTGTCCCACAACCCACCACGAATGAAGTTGGAAACACTTATGACATCCACCACATTCTTCGTCGACAAGCCGCAGAACGTCTCCATAGTATTTTGCTCCTCTAGAGTAAGGGGAATAGTGAGAAACTTCCCTGCAAAGAAACACAAGCAATGATCAGCTAGTCTGCAACCAGGCATATCAAAGTCAAGAGAAAAAGTCAAACTTACGAAGTGGCTTGAAGTTTCGTTCAAGCGGACGACCCTTGCACCGAAAATACTTTGAATCGGCAGGGGCTAAGAAACAATATTTCTACTAGAACTTAAAATCATCAGGCAAATTCACGAAACAAGTCGGTGACATCATCTTATAGACAACATAACTCATCAGTTGAGGAGAGGTCAACAACTAGATTACTCACGGAGTCACGTGGACGCCAACCTCATCCACCCTTATAAGGATGAGAAGGATGATTCTATATCCATTAGGCCCTAACTGGGCCGGAGAAATCCCCAAAAGATCTAAGAATTCCCATATCACATCCAGAACATGGAAACACACTCTTGTTTGAAGCATCCCTCGATGCAAACAGATGAACCCCACTGGTGGCTAAATTGGCGTCTAGTCACCCTTCAGGGCATACAATGGCAAGTCCTCGGGGACCCCGAACTTCGTATGGATTTTAGCAAGGCCAGGCTCAGAAAACAACCTATCTTCGAAAAACTCCAGGCCCTTCGCCAAGGTTGCGTCATCAAGGATATTTTGTTGAGCCATGACGAAGATGAACAATCCTATCTAATCAGAAGATGAGCAGAGCGGTAGCTACGAAAGCAAGGAAAATAGAAGAATCAAACTCTGCACTACAGATGACCTAAATAGGGAATAGGTTCCCGTCTCTTTTTCACTGAACCGATGCACATTCAATTAATGCAACGCACGGCTCAAGCAACGACTCAGACTCAATCATCATCATGAGCGGCATATCTTTTCAAATAGATGACTTAGCGAACTGATGTGATGACCCACTAATTTGGGGGAGTAACTGATGATACATAAAAACATTCACTTCCTTGAGCCATACATGTGTCATGATGATCTCGAGGAATTACGTGCCTCAGCGTTAGCCCAACAGCTCAAGCAGTACTAAGCCCGCCTAATCCAGTCTGCCAGATAGACCCGAACTCTTACAGCATGCTAGGCCCACATGTCTCACATCTATCCTCAATATCTGTAAGTCCTACTAAGGCAAGTATCTCGAGGATCAGCTTCGAACGGACAACTACAACAGCTCTCTGCGTCCAACTAGGAAGTAAATACCAGAGTACATTCCACGCAGGAAAACTTTCTTCTACGGATTGCTCTTGGATTGGGAACTATCTCCCGCGTATCTAATAGCACAGTGCTAACACAACTTCCCTCCTACGACACAACTCTTAATCAGATGAGGATCTCCACGAAGATCTTCTTCCTAAACTACGCCTTCGATGGCCTGCTAGAACTAGGACTCCTGCACTATAAATAAGACATGAGGTTGGTAAGCTAAGATACGCTACAAATTATTTGTTTATAGCAGTACGCCTTCATTAGATCCCTGTCTGACTTTAGCATCAGAGTGCCATCAGCCACGACAACGGTGGTCCGTGGCTTACGTGCGTTACTTGTGCAGGTCAGCAGGTCAACGAGATTAGGTCAAAGCAGGGAGCAGAAATCAACTGCATCATTGAACCATGATAATTTATGATTTTTCACATTTTAGATTGGTTATACGACAATTATTCTTGTATCACATAGAAGACGCTTAACATAAAAAAAAATGTAAGCACATTGAACCATAAGTTTTATGTGACATTTAATATTGTTATCGATGCGTCCAGAAATCGTCCTCATGTGAGTTTGATCTGCAAAACCACTATTAGACTGCCAAGGACCACCTTTTTGGTGGCTGAAAGCACTCCGATGCTTAAGTCAGTAACTCTGTTGAAAGAATGAAGTAAATCTGGACAAAACTCAGTTAAAGTTGCATACTTTGTTGAATTTCCCCTAGACCTTTTACAATGTCGTAGTTAAGTTTCTACGTGACTTAAGCATGTGAGGTGCATCGGAAGAAGATGTTTTTGTAACAGTCTCCTCCTTAATGTAGATGCGTTCATGGAGGCGTAGGTCCCTCCACGACTATTTCTTGGTGCAACGTTCATCTTCTTTATGAGAAAACGAGTAAGGGCTTGGGTTTGGGCTTTGATTCTTCTAGGCTTGGATTCGGATCCTACTTATGCCTCCTTAGAAGTGGGCCTAGTTTGGGCCTCCATAATTGGCCTCTTTATGAGTTGGCCCACTGGATCGGGCGTTGTGTTCTCGTGATAGGACTTTATGCCATGTGTACGATCGTGATGATTGGTCTTTTTGATATATCATCAGCTACTCCCCTATTAGTTAGTGGGTAATTTTGCATATCCACTAACTGTGTGGCGGTTGGTATTTCGACTGTGTTTTTGCATTGAACTTGATGCCTAATAACTTTTAATTTCCTGATCGTTTTGGTTACTTCATTGTCTGTTCATTTTTGCGCATATTTTCAATGCGCCATTATGTCCTGTATGTTGCTTCGTGAGCGGTCTTTTCGTTTTCAAGTTTCTTAAAAAGCGCGGTAGCTACTTTCCTTCTTTCTTTACGCCATCTTTAGTGTTGTTTATTTTCTTCTAATGTCTTTTTTTTCGTTCGTTCTTCTCTGCTTGCGATGACTGCTGGTGACATGTTGGTTGGTGATCAGCTTTCCACTTGTGAAGCTCATTTTTGTCAAAACAAAGCCTCTCGGGCTACTCTGGATAGTGTCCGTTCCAACTATTTTTTGCCTGAGGATCTTGAAATCATTCTTCCTCACAAAAACTTGCCCGAGGAAAGGATACATCGCACTTTATCCTCTCATGTTCTACGCCAGTCTCTGGTTCCCTGTTCCAGAGTTGTTCTGGTTGTATCTGAACTTCTTGGGTATTCCTCCTTCTCAAATGGGGTCGAACGGCTGGAGGGTTATGGTCACCACATATGCTAGGGCCATTATCTCTGGTAACTCTTTAACCCCTCGAATCTTGTATTCCTTGGTGGGGTTCAGCGTGAGGCTCAATCATACTTGTTTTCTGTATTCTTCTACATGTTTCGATAATCTTAATGATGACATCAAGGGCTGGTCGCATGATTGGTTTTATGCGTCTGTCGGTTCTGGCCACTTCAATTTGCGCGGTCTTCTGATAGTAAGGTCTTTCCGAGTTCCTCTTAAACATTGAAATATGAAACTAACTGTTGTGGAGCATGCGCTTTTTGGGGCTTTCAATGGTCCCATTGGAGTCCTATCTTACTGATGATATGGTGAGGCGTAGTGGTTTATATATCATGAATGAGATCGAAAGGGCTTTGTTGAACGAAAGGCAGGCTGCAGAGATCGTTGCCCGTGCTGTTGCCAATGAAGCGGTCATTGATAAAAAAGTGAGCCCTGATGTTACAGATCTCAATGCTCATATCCAAACTACTACTGGTTCCTCTAGAAAGTAGAAGGTAGCCAGGCTTGTTAGTCTGTCAAAGCGGTTGTTTCTATTTTTCGACCTTGTGCCGAAGAAAAAATGGCTTGTTGATTTTGTGCGTCGCATGACTCTTTTATCAGATTCTGTGGATAAAGATCCTTCGAGGGAGGACCACTGCTCTCTGCAAGAGGCAGAGGAGATGAAATTGGCTCTAGAAAGAAGTGAGAAGGGTATTGTTCGTCCCGTGGACGATGGTGAAAAGAAGCTCCTTTCTGCTTATGGTGGCTTTGACATTGTCGAGTGTTCTGATGAGGATCCACAGTCCTTGGATGATAAGATGCTCCAGTTGGCTGTTGTTTAATCTGAAGAACTTGGCAGTCGAGGTTTGGTCTCTGAGTTACAGCCTCATCCTCCTCCTTCCCCTCTTGCTGGCGGAGAGATGGATGTTCCTTCTTTTGCAACTTACTTGTGTTCGGCTGCTGTTGCCCATTCCATTTTTGCTGGATAATGGGAGGGTGATGGAAGTTCTCCTATTGTTTCTTCGTCTTTCCCAGTCGTGGGTGGTGGTGGTTCCTTCATACTACCCTATCTCGCGTTTTTCATTCGTGGGTCAGTTGGAAGGAACTTTCTTCTAAGGAGATCCGAGTTAAATCAGATGGGAAGTTCTGTTGTTTCGCTCGTCTTGGTGTGTAAGACGGTGCATGCAAGCTGATAAATTAATGGCATAGGGGGTCGTTGGAGAGGCCCTCGATGTCCGTGTTGAATCAAACCTTCATCTTGAGGATGGTGTTAGGATTGTAATGGAAAGGATGACTCATCTTGTTATGTAGGATTGGTAGGCTTGAGTCATCAGGTCAATCACAGTCTCATGGTTTCCTTGGAGAGGAAGCTTTTTGTGCTGTTGTTGGTGTTCTCCCATGTTCTTTACCAGTATGACACGTTAAAAGCGCAATGCTCTAAATGACCCAAGACAGCTGAGGTTGCTCGGGCATCGTTGGCTGAGGTGGAGGGTGCACAGGATCGATCTGTGGTCGCACTCGAATCTCTAAGAGCTGACCTAGAGGGCGTCCGCACCCATTTGCTTGTTGTGGAGAAAGAGCTTTCTTCTCAGAATGTGTCTCATAACGAAGTCGTGCGGGCCATGATAGAGCATTCTAACAATCGCGATATTGCCAAGAAAAGGGTGGAACAATTGTTGTCTTGTCAATGGCATGACAGCTCAACGGTTAGAGCTTGGCGGATGGTACCACTAGGTCATGGGTTCAAACCCAGCTTGCGGCATCTTTATGGGTTCTGGGATCCTATAAAAACCCTGCTTGCCTTTCAAAAAAAAACAATTGTTGTCTACGATTAGTGAGTTCAAGGTTGATTCCTCCGTGATGCTTACTACTGTCGAGGGCCAACTTATCGCTGCAAGAAGTGAGCTTGCTTATGTTAAGAATAGACTCCTTGTTATTGAGGTGGCAGATTGGCAACGTGTTGTTGATGGTCGGACTAAACTTTTAGACTATATCAAGGGTCTTGGTGTCAATTTGTCTCAGTATCGTCATCTGGTTTACGAGACTTTCGAGGATGTGGAAGGTGCCACTGAAGAACCTCTGAGTGTCCCAGTGGCTGAAGAACCACTTCATCCTCCTGAAAAAAGAGTTCCTGCTGGCGATTCGGCTCCTGTAGGTGGTGTTGAGGACGTTATAGATCTTTCCCCTTAGTCTTCCACTGCTATTGCTGAATGTAATCGAATGAATTTTGAATGACAGGAATCAACTTCTTTATTTTCCATTGTATCAACTTTGTTTGTCTATCATTGTCTTGATAATTCGTAGATGTTCCACAGATATGTTTGTAGCAATCTTTTGGTGATTTGAGTTTCCACATGTTTCAGTACGCATGCCTTGATTTTGTGTTTGTTGTCTCCGAATTTTTGTGGATAGTCGTTTCATTCATTTTTCTACTTTGTTGACTCGTCCGTTCGATCTCGTCATGACACAAAGTTATTTTCGCTCCATTGATTCGTTCACTCGGATTGTTTTGTTGGTGTGATGTTCTAGTCGTCTTGTAGTCATTTTACCAATTAACTTTCACTTCGTCAACTCGATGTCTCGGTTGATCCGAAGTTTAAGTTTTTGGTTTGACTTGGGTGTTAATATTTGCTTCGTTTTGTGTGACATTCTATTCGACTTGAAGTCATTTTATTTAGTCGACTCGTTCGTCCAACTTTTACTTCGATGATTTGACACCTCGATCAATTCAAAGTTTCTATTTTAGTTTGATTTGAGTGTCCAACATTTTGCTTCGTTTCGTGTGACATTCTAGTCGACTCAAATTCATTTTATTTAGTCGACTCGTTCGTCCAACTTTTACTTCTCTGATTCGACACCTCGGTCGTTGGGAAGTTTCTATTTTAGTTTGACTCAGGTGTCCACCGTTTCGTGTGACATTCTAGTCGACTCAAAGTCATTTTATTTAGTCAACTCGTTCGTCCAACTTTTACTTCTCTGATTCGACACCTCGGGTCGATTCGAAGTTTCTATTTTAGTTTAACTCGGGTGTCCAACATTTTGCTTCGTTTCGTGCGACATTATAGTCGACTCGAAATCATTTTATTTAGTCGACTTGTTCCTCAAACTTTTACTTCGTTAACTCGACACCTCGGTCGATTTGAAGTTTATGTTTTAGTTTGACTCGGGTGTCCAACATTTTCTTCGTTTTGTGCGACATTCTAGTCGACTTGAAGTCATTTTATTTAGTCGACTTGTTCCTCCAACTTTTACTTCGTTAACTCGACACCTCAGTCAATTCGAAGTTTATGTTTTAGTTTGACTCAGGTGTCCAACATTTGCTTCGTTTTGTGCGACATTCTAGTCGACTCGAAGTCATTTTATTTAGTCGACTTGTTCATCCAACTTTTACTCCGTTAACTCGACACCTCGGTCGATTCAAAGTTTTTGTTTTAGTTTGACTCGGTTGTCCAACATTTGCTTAATTTTGTATGACATTCTAGTCAACTCGAAGTAATTTTATTTAGTCGACTCGTTCGTCCAACTTTTACTTCTTTGTTTGATCAGACCGAAAGTTCATTGTGAGTATCTAACTTGCGTCTTGGTTTCTTTTAAGCTTCTCGCACCGATTGTTTTTCATAGCTGTGTTATGAAACTGTTTTGCTTTTGTGAGACGTCGGTTCTGAAAATGATACTTTATTGATTCTTTGACCATTTTAGCAGTCGTTCTCCTGGAATGACTCTGTTACATTATAGAATGTTTCTTCTTTTATTCTTAGGTTGCTAGTGTCTATCCTTGCGTTGGTGTCCGTGCCTCCGCTACTCCTTCTAATTTACGACCTTATTAGTTTGGGTCGTTATCGCTTCCCTTTTGGCACTACTTGTTAAGGCCTGATGGAGTTTGTTAGTTCATTTATAAGTTACTTTGGTCGAACTTGTCTCTGCTGCTAAGATATTTGGAACGTTGATCTTTCGATATAGGTCTGTTCGGGTGAAAGGTGCTTCCTTCCCAGGGTGGATGCAATATAGAGCATATATCAATTCTTTTTTTGACCTGTGGCTATTGTGTCCGCCTTTTCTTTGCCTTTGTACTGTTTGTCTGATATGCCGACAAACTCGTCCAGTCGTCCCCTCTGGAACCAATGTTCAATTTCTTCCTTCAGTTTGTAGCAGTCCTCGGTATCATGTTCGTGATTCTTGTGTAATGACTAGTATCTACTATTGTCTTGTCCTTCCGAGTCTCATTTTAAATGACTGTTGTCATCCCGTGATCCGCTATCTCGTCTTCGTTCATATTTTCTTTTTCGCTTTCTCTAATGGTTTTCCTTCTCCTAGTCATTTTTTCTCCTCACAGCTTTCGTTTCTTCGAGTGTGATATGTTTTTTTTGCTATTTTCAGCAAGGCCGCCATGCCTTTTGGAGGTTCCAAGTTGAGGGCGACAAAGAAAGTGCCTATTTTCAATCCGACGACGAAAGTTGCGGCGGTCGTGTCGTCGCTACATCCATCAATCATTGTTAGCTCGCTGGTGAAGCGGGTAACATATTCTCGTATTGTTTCTTCTAGCTTCTGTCGGATGTGTAGAAGGTAGTGAGGTCCTTTCCTCATCCGTTGACTTTCGATGAATCTTGTGATGAAATCAGTGGCTAAGGCCTGAAAAGAATCTATTAAGATCGATGGCAGGCTGTTGGTCCAGTTCATTGTTGTGGATGTGAGGTTGGTTGGGAACGTTCAACACAGGATCGACTCAGTGGTTCCTTTTAGAGCCATCATGTGGTGGAAAAATCTTAGGTGATCAGTCAGGTCGGTGGTACCATCGTACACTTCGAACTTCGGCAAAATGAATTTCTTCGACATTGCCTTCTTCATGAGTTCGTCAGAGAATGGTGGCATGGCTAACTTGTATAGTACGTTGGGATCCGTGACTCTGATCATGAACGGGATCTCAACATCCGTTCTGCCGCATTGCGACATTTTGCCTCAGTTGAGTTATATGCTCTCGACGTTTCCCTATTGGGGTTTCGCTAGGGCTTCGTCACTCCCTTGAGTTTGGATAGTCGAGTTTTGTTGAGGCAGTGCAGGAGTAGGGTCGGCTGGCTGAATGTGTTCTTGGTGATTTTTTCCAGTATCTCTGCCATGTATTTCATCTAGGCCACGAGCAAGTCTACCCGAGTGTCCGTGGTAGCACCAACGGCTGTCTGGGTCGTCTGAACTATTGCGTGTAGCGGATCCGCATTCTCAAATGCTATTGGGTTCAGTATTTCGGGTTGCATCCTCTCCTTGAGCTGTTAGCCATGTATTAATGGGAAAGTTGTCACGATCACTACTGGATTTGGGGTCTGTAGACTGCATTATTCCTTCTTATGGCTTCTTCGATCTTTTGCTAGGTTGTTGTGATCTTTGTCACGTGTGTTTTATTTTTGAAAAGGAAACTCGTCATTCCCCATGGACGGCGCCAAACTAATGCGTTTAGAAATCGTCCTCCTGTGAGTTTGATCTGCAGAACCACTGTTAGACTGCCAAGGACCACCTTTTTGGTGGCTGAAGGCACTCCGATGCTTAAGTCAATAACTCTGTTGGAAGAAGGAAGTAAATTTGGACAAAACTCAGTTAAAGTTGCATACCTTTGTCGAATGTTCCCTTTACCTTTTATAATGGTCGTAGTTAACTCTCTGCGTGACTTAAGCATGTGCGGTGCAACAGAAGGAGATATTCTGTAACAGTCTCCTCCTTAATGGAGATGCGTTCGTGGAGGCGTAGGTCCCTCCATGACTCTTTCTTGGTATAACGTTCTTCTTTTTTATGAGAGAACGAGTAACGGGCTTGGGTTTGGGCTTTGATTCGTTTGGGCCTGGAGTCGGATCTTGCTTACGCCTCCTTAGAGGTGGGCCTAGTTTGGGCCTACATAATTGGCCTCAATCCCTCTGAGCTTTATGAGTTGGCCCAACTGATCGGGCGCTGCATTCTCGTGATAGGACTTTATGCCACGTGTACAGCTGTGATGATTGGTTTTTTGATGTATCATCAGTTATGATGAAACTTATATGTACATAAATTAGGCATTATTTGTGTGTGAGAAATGTGAGATGAAATTTTTTGTTATTCTTCATTGGAGGACTATTTAATACATGTTCATCTCATCCCAAACCCGTTTGGGATGGAACGGGTTCGGGACGAGGTCAGTATGAGGTCTATCCCATCCCAATCTCAATCCCATCTTGATCTAGAATGAACGAGGTGGGATATAGATGAGGTCCATCACGTCCCGTGCCCACTCCTATTGTTAACCATTCACATTATTTTCTTATACAATATAATTAAGTTATAATATAATAATAATAATAAATTAATTAATTAATAAATAAATAAAAGATAGTCGTGCTTAGCACGGGTTTCAAAAGCTATAACGCAAGCTAGAGTGACTAAAAAATGTTCTCAAGTGAGAAAAACACTACTTTAATTAAAGGAAAATTCTAAATGGCGAGGAAAGGGGCGAGGGGTGGGTGTGACCGCTCATCCCCCCGGAGATGTGTGCCTTCGAGATGCGCAACTTCGCGAATCTCGAGGGGGGTGAGTGGTAAAACCCCACCCCTCGCCCCTTTCCTCGACGCCTAGAAGGGCTGTTAATTAAATGTGTAACTAGCACCTACTATTTTGTAACTTTTGCACCAACAATCTCAAGTCTTTCATGCAGCAAACTTTGCAACAAATCTTCAAATGACTCGCACTGATTTATTGAAGTTCAAATATAAGGTTACAAATACTTTTGAATCAGAAGTTAAACCGATATGGATGGTTTGGGAAATATGCACGGATCCCTAGAGTCACACAACTTGAAACTTTTGAGGCATAAATAAGCCATGTGAGATCAGTGATTGTGTACCACGATCACATTTAAGTGGCTGAAAGAGTTTTAGCAATAGGACAAAATAAATTCAACGCAACAAAATAATATCAGTGGAATACAAAAATAGCAGTGGAATATTTTTAATATAGAATATATTTGATAGAGTCACTCTATGGAGAAGTGCCAAATATCAAATGTCGATCCCACGCATGGAATCTTGCCGATATGTTTCAAATGAATAATTGTGAAAGTCTAAGTAATAAAATAGAACAAAGTAAAAATAGTTTCAAATTTGATAACAACATTCGTGTTACTCGATTTCAATTAAATCCATCTCATCACTGGAAATTAATTCACGACTTATATATTTTTCTCTACTCGAGTTCATTAAAAATCCATTTTATTTAAATCCATCTCATCCCTAGAGTTAAATTCCTGACTATTTTTTTCTCAATTCAAGTTTGCGAGAAATGATAGAAAATCATGTCTCTTTCTTGGATCACTGCAAAACATCATATTTTTTTCAAGAATAGTCTAATCATCAATATCTAAGTATGGGCCAAAATCATTTCATGTTTGTCTATTTAATTTGCAAATTCACAAGCTATTTTTCCTAACTAAAGATAAGCAAAATAGCGGTGCTTTTTCACGAAGTATGATCCACGGAAAGTTTCCTACCACAAAAGTTACGACCCACTTAATTACTAACAAACATAATCAATCATATAGTAAGTTACAACTCACGAATTACTAATAAACATGATCACTAGGGGCCATCCTGAGATTTTGAGGGCGTGACGCGAACTTCAACAATGGAGCTTACTATATTAACATGAAATAATTTATATATAGTTTATTACTTAATTATCTTGGTGTTGGTGACTAAAAAGAATCATTATAAATAATAGAAAATCATGTTATTGTAAATGATTAAAAATAGTAGATATAACTAGCTTAAAAGAAAAATACATTGTGCTTTGAATATTAGAAAAAAAATAAAAATTGGAAAGGGGTGGGGGTGTTTGGGGTTAAGTATTGAGAAAGGACCAGGATTTAAACAAAAGTAATAACAATTGGGAGCCCCAGATCCTGTCACGGCCCAAATTTTGTGAAATCAAAATCCTTATTTTCACGTAGAATATCCAATTTTCCGAAATTCAGGGCATGGAATTCATCAAACTAAAAGTAACAGTTGGCATCCACAACAAATAATCAATTGCACAATTTACTATGATATAGGAAAATAATAATCAATCATAATAGTCCATCAAAAAAATGGAAACTAATGTTGAAACCTCGTAGATCCGATTCTATCAAAGGTCAAGTAACCAAGAACATAATTCTCCTTCAAAGAAAAATACTACTAATCGCTCTACTACAATTGAATAAAACAATCACCTAGTAAAAATTAAACTCTCGAGACAACGCACAACTCCTTTTCAAGGTCGGCTCCTCACGAAACAAACTTCTAATCTCACCCGAAACCCACTAAATCCTGAAACAAAGCTAGTCAGCTACATTCCAAAAGAATGTATCGAAGAAGCCAATGCCCACTAGGGTTAGCAATTAAGCTGGTGTGAAAAATCTTCATTCTGAAATTAATAAGTTAACATGCAATGACATGAAGTTACTTACAAAAGAAACAACACCTCAAATACATGTAGTTGCTCAATGAGGCAAAGGTCTCGTTCTAGTAAGTTCCTATCATACTTAAAATAAATATTTATCTCAACTATACTTACTCTGTGGAGGTTGATCATGGAAAGTCTAACCTGTAGAAATGTTAGTAGATTCGTCATCCCGCACCAAAAGTTAGTAAACTTGACATCCTACTCGAAACTGTTAAAACATATAGATGTAATTTCTCACTTTATTAAAATTTTATGATTTCTGAACAAACCAATCAGAATTTTGGAAAATTCAAAATAAAATATTTTGAGAACGTAGATTTTACTGAAACTCACAAAACTATGTAATTTGAGTACTTAAAAGACATCAAAAACTCAATTTCCTATAGATTGTCCGGTTTGAAAACTGAATAACTCACTATAGGTGCAGAATTTCAAAAATATAATGTTAAGTGAAGTAGTTGATTTCTATTCTCCTTTCTTGCTGCTTACCTAGACCTGCACAAGTAGCAAATGTGAGCCAAGGACAACCGTGTAGTGGTCGATGGCACTTCGATGTTTAAGTTAGATAAGGCTTAGGAGAGGCTTGAAATTGTAAACTGAGTTATATTGCATATTTCTAGTTCATCGGCCTTATCTCCCTTTGAGTATTTGTTTGGCTAAGCCTTTGGTGGCACAGTTTAGGGAAAGTGATCTAGCTGTGGAAATCCTTTCCTGATTGGGAGTTGTCCATGTGGGATAGTTTCCCTACACGACTTGTGCTCCTAGATCTACGAGAAAGATTCACTTTTTGAGTGTTGTCCAAGCAAGGAAGTTTCCTTGCCCAGCTAATACTCTAATATATATTCCTATTCGGATCCAATGTGTTGCTGGTCTGCCTGTCTTTGGTAGATCTCTCGGATATTTGCCTTAGAAGTCTTATGAGTATTGGGCCTAACCGCGTGACGTGTGGGCTTATTGGCTTTTTGCAACCCAGACCCGACTATCTGGATTCTGCCAATGGTGGGCTTGTTGCTATTTGGGCCTCGCTGGATTGAGAGTGCAATCGGGCACGATTATCATGACACGTATTCGGTGTTGATCAATGGACAGTTTTATGTATCATCATTAAGAAACGTGTCTTTTACTTTAGAACAACAAATCATACAAAACATAGTTACAAATTGATTAGATATCAATTAGGACAAATGTATCCATTTTGCTTATGCCATCTAATGGTTTATTTAGTACCTTAGATCCCATTCACACCACCACCATGCTGAACATACATGTTTTTATGCCTCCTCATATAAGGAGGACTTCTCCGTCATTCATGCATAAGTAAGAACATTTCATACGGGCATACATATCTGGATACCCCTAACTATATGAGAACAATAAATGCTTTCTTGGGCAACCATTTGCGCATAAAATCTCATGGCTATACTTTTGAAGGATAACTACTCAAGCCTATTTTAGGCATTTCAAAAGCTACCCCATTCCGCAAGACCCAACCCGAAGGCCACTTAGTTTCTCTATATGATTAGTTTCTCAATAGGAAAGGGACATCATCAATTGAGGTGTGGTAGTTCTAAGGATTTCTAACTTGATGCATTACTCACTTGAGTATGGGGAAAATAATAACTCTTTATTAAGCTTAATTCAATCCATCAAAGAACACATCATTACACCATAGCATCGTTAACTAAATAAAAAGCCAACTTATATATATGAATCCTATACAAATTCTCATCATTCTACATTACCACATTTATACCATTCACTACACCAAAAAGACCCATCAGCAATGGTTTGGGACCATGGGGGTAACCTATTGCCACGGCTTAGAGGCCTGGCCATTTGAGGCGTCGCCAAATCACCATTGACGACTATAAACCGTGGCCACACATATTAGCAACGGTTTTATGTTCGAGGACGCTTGATGATTTTCTGCATTTAGCCACGGTTTTAAGCCGTTGCAAACATTATGGCCACGGGTTTAAGCCGTGGCAAGTGATGGCCATGGTTTTAAGTCGTGGCCAGTCAAAACAAAATTAAAAAAAAAAAAAGAAATCTGGTTTGTTGCGAGGGTTTGAAACCGTTGCAAATTAATATAATCGAAAAAAAAATTACATTTGTTTTGCTGCTGCAGCAAAATCACAGCCCCACACCTGCAAAATCAGTCCTTACTAAGATGAATATTTTCTTTAAGTTATAGTGTATATCATAATAAAGCATCCATATAAAATCAAATCCTTATAACAGTCAACTCAGACTACTACAAGGCAGCAACCACAACAATCTTTGCAAATGAATACTTTATTCCTAGATTGTAAACATCTTAAGTCATGAACTAGTACACTCAATATTAGAACAGGCAAAAATGAGGAAATGAAGAAAATATAAGACATGGTATTGTATGAACCTGAAGAATCAAACAACAACGACAAAGTGCCTTTGCAGACTCTGTTATGTGCTCGAAGCTTTGCCTTTGCAGTGCCTTGTGCTCGAAGCTTTGCCTTTGCAAACTCTGTTGCTGCCATATAGCTTGGCAACTTTGGACTGTTATGTGACCTATTTTCCGGATATTCTTGCTTTGCTGGAAATGAAGCTCTCTTCTTGCTGGCCTTCTCATTGCTAGTTTTAACTTCCTTTGAGAACAACTCCTCATTTGACACATGACCATTTTCTTCCTTCCCAGTGCTCTCCACAGTTGGTGAATCAACAACAGGATGAGCATCATGCAACTCATCAACTATATCATCTGCTACCAATGACTTCAGAGGACTTCCTCCATGAAGATCTTTAGACATTTGTGCATCCACTTCTTTCTTCGTCTTCTCAGAAAGCTCAACCATGCCCATATCTGGAACATGAGGCACTGGAGAGCCTGATGCCTTGCTGGTGGTGTGTCTCAGCTTCTCAACCTCAGTCCCAACCATGCCCATAACTGGAGAAACCTTGTAATCCAGTTTTTTATGCCTCCAGCTCAAAATAGCCTTTTCAACAATACTAACAAACCAAACAACTTTTTTATATTGCTTTCGGACTTGATGACCCCTAACATGTGCCTGAAGAGGGAACAAAAGAATTTAGAATATTTGAAAAAGCAACCAACAAAATTCAGGGATTGCATAGCAGAAACAAAAAAAAAATGCAGGGGGGAGGTATAGCAGTGATATCATGTACTGTCTAAAACCATATGGTAAAACCTTCTAAACAAACGTATCTATCTTCCTTCTCAAACACTCGTAACGTAATATCAGTCGCTGCATGGAAAGCACAACTTTGAAAGTTATAGACAAGAAAACTAAAAGCTAATTGGCAATATATTCTCAAACTGACCATAAGTGCTGTACCGTAAGTACGTTACTATTTATCAAATCTAAAGCACCTTTTGCACTTCTCACGAGAACAGGTTTCAAGAATAGGGAAACCTTGTAATCAGTTACAGTTCCATAAGAAAACATCAAAACCCAAAATGGGACACCAAATATTAATAAAAAATATTAACTACTCATGACATGTCAGATTGTTGTCCAATGCACGTCTTATATATAACAAAGCTTCTTCCCCAAGTCATTCAACCATTCAGCTTAAGAAATACCAACAACCATTGTTTGCTATGACACTCTTTATACACTTGTAAAGTTGAATTCTCTGACGATAAAATCACCCTTATAAGACTAGATTTTGTACCTCAGATCTTGACCCAACCTATCATGAAAAGAAACAGTGACCTTATAAATTCAACACCATTCTCGAAATTAGAACTTGAAGCATATATACATTTGTGTATAATTTATTTGCAAAATAAAATATCCAACGAGATTTCTATCTGTATTGGAAAAATGTGATGTCTACTATATACATATATAGTTTGACTAACACTCTTCATTGCTTCAAACCACAAATGCATAATAATTATATAATCTGAGTCACTAAGCCATGTATTTCACTCAATGACATTTCAATCACGCCAAGATTTTCGCAAATTTTGACACTTCACCTGTGCACAACATTGCTTATATCAATTGCATTTTTCATCAAACTCATCCATGTAGCCCCCTTCGAAGATAATCTTGGATCAGAGATGATAGACTGTCTTGACAATTGACAATGATCCCTGAATATGTCACATAAACATAAGCATTTGCATCATACTACTTCATGCAGCCTAGAAAGGAAGACTTGATCCCTGTATTAACTCATACTATTGTTTTGGTGAGTTGAATAGGAAGCATTTGCATCATACTACTATGCTTATATACATAAACATAAACATTAAGACTTGATCCCTGTACTCATTAATTTGGATGTGTGACTGGACATAATAGTGTACCTAGAAATGGAATTATACCAACAATCATCAAGGCTCATTTCTCATATTAGGTGGAGATCTACATGAAGGAACATGTTAAGACACTACTTACAATTATTTAGCCGAAAAACAGTCATTTTCATCTAGAAGAATGGCTTAAAATTGCCATGTAATGAATAATATCTAAAAAAAAAAAAAAAAAAAAAAAGAAGGAAATAGTGAAACAAAAGCTTTAAAAGGAACATGAATGGCTATCTTAATATAAAGGCAATGGGCCAATGGCATGACAGCTCAACGGTTAGAGCTTGGCGAATGGTACCACTAGGTCATGGGTTCAAACCCAGCTTGCGGCATCTTTATGGGTTCTGGGATCCTATAAAAACCCTGCTTGCCTTTCAAAAAAAAAAAGATTTTGCCAATGGCATGACAGCTCAACGATTGGAGCTTGGCGGATGGTACCACTTGGTCTTGGGTTCGAACCCAGCTTGCGGCATCTTTATCAATTTATGGTGTGTTGACCAGTTCTAGTCTTTAATGGGTTATGGGATCCTATAAAAATCCAGCTCGCCTTCCAAAAAAAAAAAGCAATGGGTATATATATATATATGGTGAGGTTCACAGGTGAGTTCAAGAGCTAGCTTAGCTTAATCCTGCTTTCTCTTTTTTAGCCCACAGACCTATAGAAAATGATTGGCTAACAATATTTCTCCATGGAAAACTCAAAAAAAAAAAATACCAGCTATCTTCAACATCATGGAATGGAAACTTGTCTCACTCACTATCCACTATTTTTATAGTTTCCATGGACAAAATATCAAACAAACCGTATGGGTTATGTGATTCTCAGGGGAAAATAAAAATAAAAAAGGAAAGATCATACACAATTAACCTATGTGGTTGTCCACACTTAATCAACAATATCTTCTCCATTTTCTCAAACAAACCAGACAGGAAATTCACAAATCAAATACATATCCCTGCTTAAATACTGTTCATAGGTGCAATTAGGCCACCTCTTTAGTTGGACATGTCGTGACTATGCAACATTTTGCTGGATGATTCCTAGAGCCCTAATTGGCTAAGTCTTATGTCTCAATAATTAATGACACTAAGAGTAACAGTCAATAACTATTTTAGTATCTATCCAAACCAAATAGCATTTACAAGGACACAAATAATTGATTAAATTTGGCAATTTGCATAACTTAGACCATGATCAACCAACAAAGTAGCATTTTATGGCATAACTTTTTTTTTTTATATCATATTTTTGTGGGGGGGAAAGGTACATAAAGATAATAGTAAATAACAACTTACTGATTCTTAGGATCATTCAGGAACTCCATAACCCTATCAGCAATGCTCATGTTTCCAGTGTGAGTGTAAGGGCCAGTATGCTAGTATAATGTGAGTTAATGTTGTGAGAAAAACCAGTTTGAAACAAATAAACCTAAATTAAGTGAATACTATATTGTAGTTGATTTTCTTACTTGATTTGCAACAGGTTCTTGATTTACCACTAGTGTATTCCGCACAGCGGTGTTCATTGCAGAATTTCCCATTTGGTTGCCATCCTGAGTCTGTGTATGGATGCCACCCTGAGCCTGTGTGTGAACACCGCCCTGTGCAGTGCTGAATACATCAATATATGGGAACAAAACTTGCATAAATAATATTGTGTATAGGCTGCTCAAGCGATAATCACATGTGCCTTGGTGTTGGAAACATGTACGTGTATGCACTCTATGAAATGGTAAGCAATTTCATTGAAGTCTATTATAGGCCTGAACATTACATTTTAAATATTAAATAGACCTCAACAAGATTTCTTATTAGACACTCAACCTATAAGACTGTTCCACCTATAACGAATTTACAACATAATTGCTCCAAACAATTTAACAACAACCACATCATTTTCTAATCTACTTGAAGTGGCAAAACACGATTTGAGAGCGTGTTTCAGGCCCAACCTAGTTTTAAAAGTGGGGATCCCTGTATTAACTCATGCAGCCCAAATTAACTTAACAGATTCAAGGTTCCAACTTCCTATTCAATGTATATAAGCATTTACTATGTTTTCATGTTTCTAACTTCCTACTAAGTGAATATGTGTTATGAGTTTCAACTCCCAATATATTTGCTTTATCTAATCATGTATCATATCAGTATATCCCCTTCTTTCGTAAGATATTTCAAGTTGTATTGTTGTATCCATTTAACAACAGTTACTACTTCATTTACACCACATATTTTTGTTTTGTTGACACCTTTAATATATATGTTGCCTCTTAGTCATAGAAGACATGCTTTATCTTATTCTGACTCTCTCTTGCCAATGCTTTCTTTGCAATAAAATGTGTTCAGTCATCACAATATGTAATATGGAATTTCAAGTAAAATGATATTTTCTTGCATAATATTTCATAAAAGTTAGGTCGATGAATGTTTCTAAACAAAGGTTGGGAACTGTAAAGAAAATTTACCCTTCATTAAGCAAGAAAGAATCCAGGTTCTCTAGTATGCATTCTGCTTCGCATACGAGTATACCACTGACATGTAATATCAAATTCAATGGATTAGAGAATTGTGCAGCTATCCTTGGGAAGCCATGGAAACGCTAATTTTATTCTCTGTGCATCATTCCGATATTAAGCTTAATAAACGAAAAAATTTCAATTTTCAATGCACTTAAAACATCAAAGTAAATTTAAAAAAATAATAAGAAGAAAAATACAATCTAAACTTACCCCAGGGGAACTCCTTGTTCCTGATGTGCAAATAAGGAGGGTATGTCAGAGCTCTTCGAAGTGGGGATGACCCTTGGACAAGTTGTAGAATGCCAAGATGGTGCAAGAAGCGATTCCCAGATATGTTATCTTTTCCCATTTCGTCGTCTCATAGGCGTCATTGTGATTGACAGTGGAAGAAAAGCTCCTCTGATGGAGCAGCAGTCCTTCCATTTATGCGAAGAGCATGTTGCAAACCAAATCTCTCCATTGACATCGCCATTTTCTTCGTCTTTCGCTCCTCTAATCACTCTTTCACCTCTTTTCCCACTTATCTAATTGAAAACCTAATAGATAAGATAAATCAAATCATTTTCTCTAACTCTGATTTCAAGAAATTTTGCGAGAAATTTATCATAACAACAACAAATCAACAGACTAAACATGCTTAGAAGAAAATGCAAGAAATATGAGATGAATTCACAAATAAAAAAAATTGTAATAGAGATGAAAATGAAGAGTACTTGAACGAAATCAATGAAACAAATTTAGAAGGAGAAGAAATTGTGATTTTACATGGAATCTGCTTGAGAGCTGTGTATTTCTTAGTGTGCATTGCTTCCCGCATGGAATCGAAAGAGAAAATGGAGAATATGAGAAGGGTGAGAGCTTCATTCTGGTTATTCTTGCAATGTTTGACAAAAATGAGAGAGAGAGAGAGAGAAAATGAGAAAATGGGTAGGGAATTTGAGGGGAAGAGCTTCGTACAGTATTATCTGATTTTAGGCTATAGCCACGGTTTTGGGCCGTGGTAAATAAACCAACGGTTTTGAGCCGTGGCCATATTCGTGTAGCTAATCAAGACTTTTGGTGTAGTGATTACATAAAGAAAAAGTGTATTAAAACAACAAACAAGTCATCGCGATAACATAAAAATAACATGAGTTTTTGTGGAAATTTTATTCAAATTGGCACCCAAGTAGAACATATAACTTTTTCTAACAACTTATACAAGATCTTAAAACACACATCTAACATGTCCCTGATATGTTGAAGTTCCATAGTCATTTAACTACGGATTTAATTTGAACTCAGTCCGATGACGGGAATGTCTCGAATCAAGGGAAATCGTAGGACTATGCAGGGTTGTTTGGTACTATGGGATTACATAAAAATTAGTTTAATTCTCTTCTTTAATCCAAACTAATTCCTATGAAGCATGCAAGGAATGTGATTTCTTGAAATATGTCTAAATTTCACAAAATATTTCCTATTTTGAAGTTACCAAAATCTCATCTCGAGATAGAAGATGGGATAACTAGGTATACAGTTATGGATGCAAGTGTTTTACTTTGTCCTCCAACTCCAAAATCACACTGTTCTCATTTCACTCCACTGAACTTTCACCAAGTTCACTGCCCTTCTACGAAATTGTTTCATATCACGATCCAAAATCTTAACCAGTTGTACTACTTGGGTGTAGTAATAATTTATCTGGATTTCTATGGGTTGAGCATGATCCTTCACACACTTCCTCAACATGGAAATGTGAAATACATCATGAACATCTTGTAAACTAGGTGGCAAAGTGAGTCGATAGGCTAAACTCGTACTCGAGCAATGATCTCAAATGACTCCATAATTTTCTATAGTTTATAGAATCAGAAATGAAAACTACTTTTTGTAGTTCCATCAATCAAATAAGGAGATTTGAAAAAATAAATAAACTTATATTTAATTAAAATAACACAATTTTTATGAAAGAAATTGATATATTTCTTAATTTGCTAATTATTAAAAAATTGATAGTGGGATTGAGTGTTGGCTAGTTATTATATTTAAAATAAGCAACATTAAAAAATGTTAAAAGTTGAATAAATTGAAAAAGTCTTTATTACCATTAAAAGTTAAAATCATACTAATTTATTTTTAAAATAAACCAGAGTCTGAATTGTCAAAAAAGTGAGGAAGTTACTCTAAGGGATCTTGGCTTTATAGATAGTAGAGATGGGTTTTATCTCTATGATAGGAATGAGCAATTTTGAATGCAAAGACACAAAATTCATAGTAAGTTATAATCTCTCTTAAGGCTCAAACTAATGTGTATGCATGATTAAGAAAATAGGAGTTGTATCCTAGAAATCACTAATTTAAACTTTTGGGGCTTTTTATTTCCCTTGAATTTTGCTCCCATAACACCTTAGCCACAATTCCATCTAGGTTCAGTTGCATAAATTGTAAAAACTCTAGATATTAATTAAAGTTAAGTTTTGTAGACGACCGAGCTTTGATATTCTTATGTCCAGTTCATCTGAGTTGATATTCATCATCACATTGAAAGTATATAATTTTTGGGGGCATATATAGGGGTATACACGGTCACAAGTAGGGTTGTTTTTCAAAAGCAACGGATTGGAAGCAGGTGTTCCAATTTCAGTTCCAAAATTTTTGAAACTGAAATTTGTTTCCAATTTCCATTCCAAAATTCGGAACCGATATTGGAAATTTTTTATTAAAATTTTTTAATTGTCATAAAACTTCGAAATTTTACTTTTAGAAATAAATTTTCGAAATGGGGGTAAGACTCAATTAAATTTTAAGCTACCTAGGATTCAAAGTGGTGGCAATAAAAAAACATAGCCACAACTCACAAATGATTTTATATATAATCTTATTTTATTGGTATGATGCTAAATGCAAATATATAGTTACAACTGTAAACTATAATATACAATCCTACTTTATTAATATGAAGAATGCAAATATATTGTTATAACTTATACTATTATATAGGAAATCTTATTTATTTAAGAAAATTTTGGTTCATAACACTTTTGGCAAGATTTAGAATTATCCGGATCAAAATTAGATCAGAATTTGATATTTCAAAAACATTCCAGTTCTGCTAAAATTATTTTTGGAATAATCATAAATCAACATTTTCGGATTTGGATAGTTTCAAAATCGAATTTTCCTATCCAACTTGCAACCATAGTCATGTGCATTGCGGAGGTGGACAATAAAATTGCTCCCACAATGTGGGTTGATCCAAGTTATCAAACAAGCCAAATTTTGCAAATACAATCCACACCCAGCTCTTGAGTGAGTTATGGCATTCAATTGAATCGATAGAATACAACCCATATTCGAGAGAAGTCTTAGGTGAGATTTACTTGAACATGCCAGATATGAAATCGTGTTGAACCACGCCAGAGCTTCGAAGTCCAACAACATCAAGTGGTTTTAATTGAAGGGTTGTGACCAAGTTTCAAGAGAATAAATCTAGTCATTTTGATTGAAGGGTTTCGACGAGAGTTTGAGAGTGAACAAATCTAGTGTTTTATGAGAAAGAAGAACACCAATCGCTCAAGGTAAGTTTTGCTAGAAAATAAAATCGAGATTTCCTTATTTCTTGATTTTCTAGAAGATTTGCTCACTATCTAAAGTGCCACCACTCTATATAGTGAAGAAGAAACTAGGGACAACATCCAAATCTCCTGCAACCAGGGGCGGATCTACCCTTTGGCTAAGGGGGTCAATTGCCCCCCTTAGCCTTTAAAAAAAACCCACTAAACTATTTGTATTTTCCATATTGCCCCCTTTAAATTTGCAGGTTGCCCCCCTTACGTTCAAAAAAAGTTTTCATTCATTGAATTTCTGAACTTTTGATGGGCATAATGATGCATTTTGAATCTTGTTTATTATAATTCCCTGTGGCCGCGTTTAAGAAATTCTACCGTGGTCGTCTCCTTGCTCCTCCGCCGCGTCCGACAGATATTTAGGACTCCCTACAAATGAACCAATTTTGTGCCTAATGTGGAAGCAAATTGCCACACTTTACACTGGATCGCTCGATTACAAGTCCGATAAGAAAACCTCGCTCGTTTCGCTTGCTCATGACAACAACCGGTTTAGGAAGCTAATAATTGAAAAAATGGAGTTGTGCCACTGCTATAATTGGTGTAGTTGAATAGTTGTATATTGTTTGCCCCCTTTGTCTGCAATCCTGGCTCCGCCCCTGCCTGCAACACTATCTCTCCTACTCTGCGAACAATGGCTCAGTAACCAGGTAGTATCCTCTATCTCTCTTGTAATCAAAAGCTTAAATTCACAAACCTACAAAGCCAATCTTCAAAAACCCATTTTCGTTAAGAAATCTTAGATATTTGTATGCTTAGAGGTGAGCTAATTTCAAAGAAAACCATTTATGATGTTACCAATTGGCGAATTTGAAAGAATGAAGCTATAGGGTCTCTGACTTGGATTCTCTCCTATTGTTAATGAAAAAGGTAAGTTTTTTTTATTTTTTTTTATTTTTTATGGTTATGTGAATTCGGACAAAAGTAAAACAAAAAATCATATTTTTTTTATGTGAAGAACCTTTACTTGTTTTCTTGTTGTTGAATTTTTATTTATTATGCATTTGTAAATATTATCTTTATCTCTTCATGGTTTTTGTCGATAGATTATTGATATTGTAGAAGATAATGATTGTAAAATTGCGGAGGAGGGGATTAGAGAACTTGAAGAAAATGAAGAAGAGAAGGAACTTAGAGAGGCTAAAGTAGGGATGATATTCAATAACATTCATGAGTATAAAGCTTGATCTTTAATAAAATATTCAATAACATTCATGAGTAATAAAGTAAGGTGTACTAAAAAGATGATGAGGAAAACCTGAGGTTTATTATCCTTTCATGTGCATGGGCTGGACAACCAAAAGCTGTAGGAAAAAGTTGCACGATTGCATCTATGAGTAGATGTGGATGTAAGGCAAAGGATAAAACAATGACGGTGACAACATTCACACATGAGCACAATCTCCAAGAAAAATTGAGCTATGGGCAACCTAGTTTGTCAGATACTTGAATATAATTATAGAGCATGCATAAGACGAAATATAAATTATTTTGGATTTGTGGTCGAAGGTGGTGGCATGAGAATGTCTCATTTTCACAAAAAAAACTGTTTTAACTATCGAGACAAAATTAAGAGGTTGAGACTTGGAGGGGGGAATGCATTGGCACTTCATAACCACTTAAAAAAAATGCAAGCCAACAATAATGATTTCTTTTATTTGATGATTTGGATGATGAATGAAAGTTAAGAAATGTAGCCCAACGATTACATATCAATTCACCAAACACGAGTTTCAACAAAACAACTACCATTAATTATGATAATAGTCACCACTAATAATACATTGATTAAGTCCCTCGTCAATGCCCAACGATCGTTGTCTGCTTCATTTGACATTGTCTTTTATCCTCTATTCGTTTCAAACGTTTTTGCTTGAGTTGCATTTCGATCATTGTTTTCTTCAACTTCACTCATTTGATTACGAATGTGATAGTTCGTTTTCACCTCTTCATCTTATTTCTTATCTTTTTTTAGCGAACCCAAAAGGCATAATTTTTTTACTTATGCCTTGGCAACTGATTCTAAGCTCTTTATACAAATTACCACGACAGCCGGATACTTGAGATAAACAACTTGCTCATGTTGGGTATACTCTCGGGTCACGGCCATGATACACTATGTACGCCTTATATGCCATTCCTGCATTAAAAAAAACAATTCTAAATATATAAGAAGGTATTATAATTTGTTGAGTAAAGAAAATAAAAACCATTTGTATCATATCTTGCAAATATAAAAGGAAGGGATGAGAATGATAGGGGAGTCTTCCTATCAACATAACATTGATTTTGACACAAATATAAGAGAGAAAAACAAAACATTTTCATTAAAAAAAAAACGCCTTAAGTTTGTTATTTGCATTGTACATTTTCTTCAAAAAATAAAAACGCATCACAAGCTCATATTTGCTGTAAAATGGATTTATTCTCTCAAAACTCCGTCAAAGGCCTTCCACTAATTTTAGGTTTTGACATTCTCGTGATTTTAGATCAGGCAATTAGGTTGTTGGAAGAGTAGGAGAAATGAAGATGTCCCCAGTCTTTTTTCACTGTACAAAGAGATATGGCACTTCAGAGATTGAGCAAATCCTTAAAAAAAAAAAAAAAAAAAAAATCAAGAAATAAGAAAATTCTCGATTTTGTGTTAAAGCAAAACTCACCTAGAGCAACTGGTGTTCTTCTTTCTCACGAAACCATTAGATTTCTCACTCTCGAAACTTCATCAAAACCTTTCATTCGAAACAACTAGATTTCTTCTTTCTTGAAACTTCATCAAAACCCTTCAATTGAAACCACTTTATGTGGTTGGGTTTTGAAGCTTTGGCGTGGTTCAATACGATTTCATATTTGGCATGTTCAAGCAAATCTTACCCAAGACTTCTCTCAAATAGGACAATGTGGGTTGATCCAAGTTACCAAACAACCCAAATTTGTGGGTTATCTAAGTCACCCAACAAGACAAGTTTAGAGAAATATAACCCACACACAACTCCATAATGAGTTAGGCCATTCTCTTGAGTGAGTTAGTGCATTCTATTGAATCGTAAAAACACAACCACTGTTCCAATCTCAGAGCTTTGTTTGAACACGCCAGATATAAAATCGCGTTGAACCATGCCAGAACTTTGAAACCCAACCACATCAAGTGGTTTCAATTGTTTCGATTAAGTTTCAAGATGGAAGAAATCTAGTCATTTATATTGAAGGGTTTCAATTAAGGTTTGAGAGTGAATAAATCTAGTGGTTTCCTGATAGAGAAGAACATTAATCTCTCTAGGTTACTTTTGCTTGAACAAGAAATCAAGATTTTCTCACTATCTAAAATGTCATCTATCTGTATAATGAATAGTGAAGAAGAAACTGGGGACAACTCCATATCTCCTTAAATGCGATCACATACTCTTCAAGAGAGAATCACATAAAATTTAGTGCAGCATTCTCTGCAATATCATCATCATCAAAGTCCATTCCCGATACTCTCGGGGTCGACTACACAAATTTTGGTTATCCAAACAATGTGGTCTTTCCCCTTATGCTCGCCTAATCCAAGCTCAAGGATGTCTTCCTTCACCGCTTTCATCCAAGTTTTCAATGGTCGTCCCTTCTGTCTACACCCTCCGCTAACTTATCAATCTAGATATTTTCTAATTGGTGTCGTGTTGGTCTCCTCCGCATGTGACCAAACCACGTTAAACACCTTTATCTAATTTAATCTTCGATGGACGCTACACTTAAGTATCAGCTAATTATTTCATTCCTTAATTTTATACTTATGGGTTACCACACATCAATCTTAACATATGCATTTTTCTACCACCATCATATCCATATGTTGTCCTATAATAGCCCAACATTTTGAACCGTAGAATATGGCTGATTGAACAATTGTTTATAGCATTTCCCTTTTAACCTTGCAGGCATCCTTCTATCACATAATACTCTTGACACATTCTCCATTTCATCCAACCAGCTTTGATCCTATGATCCAATAGCCCCATTCTTTTTTAATTATAGATCCTCAGAGTAGGCTAATCAGTCTTTCTCTTTAGAATGCTTTATGCACAACAACAAATGAAATACAAAGACATCTAGTTGATTCAGACCTAATATAACACATAATATAACAAAAATTTGTCAATTCATACATAAGAGACTCAAGAATTCTCGATGAAAAGAAGAAATACAATGAGACACCAAATCCTTGAAAACATACAATAAAAAAGAAACCTTAGTCTAAAGTAAAATAAAAATATATATACCAATTAAATAAAATACTTATTACAAACACTAAATTTTAATTAATTTCTTAATTGAGAAAACATTTAGAAGATGTGTAATTTTTGCCCACAAATAGAGTGAAGCTTGGTCAAACATCAACAATTTGAATCCCCTGGAAATTATTTTAGATCTCTAGCATTTAATGATGTGGGATCATATCAAGAATTTGTATGTGACATTATTGATAGCACTTGATCTTGAGCCACCAATCCCCATCACTTGGACAGTTGGAAAGTCGCATCAAGTTGCTTGAGAATAGCTGATGAGAAACAGGTCTTAAAGTTTTACATCAATATAAGTAAAATTACTATACAAATCAACCAAGGCAATATTTTCTAATCTCGTGTGGGCTTATGATTCTAGGAGCAGATTCTTGACATGAGCAGGATTTGTGAAGGGCTCAACTCCTAGATAAACAAGGATATACCTTTTCCG
This sequence comes from Berberis vulgaris, assembly GCA_963556465.1. NCBI lineage: Eukaryota > Viridiplantae > Streptophyta > Magnoliopsida > Ranunculales > Berberidaceae > Berberis > Berberis vulgaris. The sequence goes on along the minus strand of OY747126.1, from coordinate 33,874,938 downwards.
TGTGAGAATGACACCTTTATTAAGAGGATCAGACTCAGATTGGGCCATCTTTATTCAAAACTTTGTTACCAAAAAGAAAAAGAAGTGACAGAGGTACAGAATACAAGATGAGCCCTGGGGTTCAAGGCATCTTCCCAATAATGAGGCTGACCAACTCCAGCAGAAATTTGGCGCAACATTCGCCCCCTCGGCTTACTTCTTATTGCCATATCTCCCCTTTCATTTGATCATCTCGCACAATGATATGCATAAAACTCATCAGGGTTTCTTCAAGAAATGGCCAATGAATTTCTCTCACAGGATGCTACTACTAATGGATGCACAGACAATGTGAAAATTATGATCACATTTGTTGATATGAAGTTCTCAGATCTTAATATAAAAGAGTGGAACTTGGGAAAAGTAAGATCTATCAGCGGCAACTCTATTCAGCATAATACAATAGAAACTTTTCAGTTCCTATTCCAAACACCAATGAGAAATAGCTCTACAATTCAACATTCATATTCGACAATTTTCATTAGTATATACAAGTATGTGTGTAGGTATGTATCAACTAGCGCTAGATGTTCTACCCAGTTTCAGTCGCAAAATACTTAACTGAAAGCAAGCCAAGCTTTAAACTCATTGCCCTAATGGATTTAACTTCATCACCAATTTTAGCACATAAAAAGCTTAATAAATTTAAGGGTTTCTTTTTTTGAGTTTAGTTCTCATTAGTTTGTACATATTAGAGTTCGACCCTCGTTTTGAAAACTAATTGAATCTAACACTCGTTTTTTGATGGAACCATTAAGTCCAAGTAATTGACTTGTCAAGACGGTTTTTTGGACAATTTTGCCCTTACCTTGGATTAGTTGAGTCTAATTTTTTGATAATTGAGTCTAATTTTTTAATACCTAAAACCCAAAATTTCCCAACCCCCTCCTTTCTTCTAACTTCTTTCTCCCTGCATCTCTTCTTTTCTCTGCCAGGAACCCCACACCAAAATATAGGACAACATTTCCCGGTGGCATTGGCAACATCTTCGAGTTTTTCACCGCATGTGGGAACTGAGTCAATAAGACCGAGACCGAGTCTGAAATAAGGGTGTAAGTAGCCTTAGTTCATCTGACCAAGTTTTTCCTCTCTCTCTGATAGCCATTGTCGATTGAAAGATGGCGAAGAAGAAAGTGAAGTCCGTGAACGTCTCTGGAAAGCCGAAGCACTCATTGGACTCCAATCGTGCAAATAGGGGTGGCGGTGACAAAGAGACCCGAATCGCCACCACTATGCGGCGGCTTAGGATGTATAACACCAGACCTAAGAGGGATTGTAATGGAAAGGTCTTTAAGCATGACTTGTAGTCCAAGGAGATTCCTTCCACTCGGATTCAACCCGATTGGAGATGGTTTGGTCTGTGTCAATACTTGTTCTCAAACCCCACTGATTGTTTGGAAGAAAAAAATGTCAACTTGGGACTATTGAATTATTATGCATTGGGTTCGGATTTAACTCGAGTGGATCCCGTGGAAGTTTAGGACAAAATAAATGAGGTGGAAAAAATTTGTATGATAACAAGAAGATAGAATCCTTCTGGAAGGATTTCTTCGTGAAGCTAGGTGAGTTGATTAAGAAAAAAGATTAGTCAGATGAAGATTATAAAACAAAGAAGAAATAAACAAATAGAGAAATGAAAGTACGGTTAGAGACAAATATAAAATAGGTATCAACGGTCACAGACAAATATAAATAGGTATCACAAAATAGTATTAGATTTGTTGAAGAAAGAGAAAAAAGAGGAGTTTAGCAAGGATGAGTTGATTAATTTACAAACAAAGATAGAGGATTTGACAATGAACTTTGATGAGAATAGTATCTCTTCTCAAACCCCACTGATTGTTTGGAAGAATAAAATGTCAACTTGGGATTCTTTAATCCACAAAATTTCAGTGAATAATTTGGTTGTGAACTTAAATAATGAAATTTTCAATATCGATGTGAAGGTGCTGGTGGCAATGGGGGTTTGGATTTGGGGGTGAGTTTCCTGCTGGCATAGAGGAAAAAGAGATGCAGGGAGAAAGGAGAAGAAAGGAGGGGCTGGGGGCAATTTTGAGTTTTAGGGTTAAAAAATTAAATTCAGTTATCAAAAAATTAGACTTAACTAACCCAAGTTAAGGGTAAAATGGTTCAAAAATTAGTTTTGACCAGTCAATGACGTGGACTTAGGGGTTCCGTCGAAAAACGAGTGTAAGACACAATTAGTTTTCAAAACGAAGGCCAAACTCTAATAGGTATAATCTAATGAGTGCCAAACTCAGAAAAACCCTAAATTTAACTTCATTGACAATGTTAAGACCTGGTGAATTGTAAGGCGAAAGTAAATACCTATCACTAGGAAACAAAATGGAAGCGCGGAAGAAAATAGCTGACAGATAACATAGATTCAGCTTAACAGTAAAACATAAAAATAAAAATAAAAATGTATAAAAGTCCACTCCACCCATTCCCTGGACCCCGGCCACTTGATATGTAATTTGCCTTCGATCAGCTCATAGAGTAGATGGCAATTTAACAACTTCAAAGCAAAATAGTTTGAGATGAGGAATGTGTGAAAACTACTAAGTAATAGTTTGAGATGAGGAATTTGCCTTCGATCAGCTTGTAGAGTAGATGCCCCTAATTTAGCCATCCCATGTCATGCATCTGATTTTCATCTTCTTCTTCATCTCCCCAGCCACCAGTACCGCCACAGCACTCACTACTTTCTTTAATTGAACTGATTCCACCATCTCACCATCGGAATCTTCTCTTCCCCATCATTTTTATTTGCTACATATAAAACCCACAAATATCCCAATTTTCATACATTCCAGACTGTCTCTTAGCCAAGCTGCTGCATCGTTTTTACCTAACACCTTCAAACTGATCAGTACTCTTACTATTCTACTGTCAATCCCAATGAAGAACATCTTGTTGATCAGAATTTTCTTCGTGTCCTTACTAACGATAAAAAAGTTTGTATCCCTTAAGATCCTCTAACAGATGGCATAGATAGAAAATATCTTCAGAACTTTTCATATCATACATAGAACTCCTAATAGGTTCATATGTTACAGTTGACACAGAAAACATACAGTTGCTTCAGAAGAGTGCTCAAAAGAAAATATGACCTACAAATAAATATGTTCTACAAACAGTAATATAATCACCAATCCATAGAACATAATTCACATTCAAACTTCATTCAATAGAACATACCTTATATGCACTTAAAACTGGCCGGACTTGTTCGAATATCTCATCAACAGTTCCAACTGCATTTATCTGCATGAATTGGTATCTCTTACTATAAATTGATTTTGATACTAAACTAATGCATATACTTTACCGAAACATAAAAATGAACTATCGAGAAGAGTATCTAAGTGCCATCAAAAGAAATATCTGAAAGAAACCCTCCTAAGCAATCGCTTCACCATTTCTTCTACAGGACAGTCAAAGAAGAGCACAATGTTCGGCTCAGTACCCATCTGCAAGGACAGGTGATTAGGATTTTCCCTTTTACACAGTTTGGTTATAATAATTACTCCATGTACATAATTCTACCACCATCAGGTCTTTCCATAATTGATGTCTTGTTTGTTCCCTCCTTGGTTTACAAACAATGCTTTGTAATGGTTTAAAATGCCATCCAACACTACCTGTATCTGTGTCATCTAGGTCCAAATCAATATGAGTCCATGGAATTAAACATAATCTGCTGGGACAGAAAAATAATTCTTGACATAGCTCTGTACGAAAAACTGAACAATTATAATTCAACTATGCATGTGTTCGGGCAACTCTCCGACTACCTTCAGATGAGGAAAACTAGATTCAAGACAAAGGCATCCTTAGAAAGTGCATATGTGAGATGTATGTGAATATTTTCTTTCCATGGTTAGGTATGCCATAATGTTTCATAAGTTGGATAAACAGAAGCATCAGAAGATTCAAGTAAGCATTTGACAAGGAGTTGGAGTTAGAAACATTCAATTTTTTCGAAAGCAATGTGGCTCTCCTCACTTCGTGGGAAACCATCAATGAGAAATTTATAGCTATCACTTGACTCTATCTCTTTCTGGAGCAGTTTGACCGCCACCGCTGAAGGAACAATCTTTCCTTCCTTAATCATATTAAGGATTGTTGCCCTAAAACAAAATATAAGTACCTTTTAAGCAGTTTAATATGAAAATATGTAAGCCATTTTCAAGATCCACCAAAGCAAAAATAGAGTGGGGAAATACCCATGCTCAGTATTAGCAGAAATTTCCTTCCTAAGCAAATCACCAGCACTGAGGGGGCCACCTGAAAGTATTAGCAGAATTGTTTTAGAAGTGGAAAATATAAAATTTTGGTAGATTTGACACAAACTCTTTGAAGAGACAAACATGTCAGAATACTGAAAATAGATTCATTCTCCAAATGAGATGCACAACTTCCAAAGCAACAGATGGCGTATGAATCTGCCTTCCTTGTAAAGTTAAGCAACATGCACTGCATGAAATGCTCCACTATTTAAAATCTACCAGCTACAATATATGGAAAACCTTGTGCCCAGCTTCAACTCAAATGTCTTTGTCAAAAGTTTATTTAACATTCTTCCCACTACAAATAAACTCAAACAAAATCATGTTCCGCAAAATGATTTTTGTCTCGTGAGTGGAGAAGCTATTTCATTCTCTGTCCTATGACTCCTAGCACGTCTAGATGGTGGCTGGCAACTCCTTGCCTAATCTTTTGGTCTCAATTAAACCTTCCATCGACATCTCAATATTTTGATTGTATTTAGACAAGTGCCTCACTTTCTGAACAGTTAGAACTTAGGTATACATCTCAAGTTTCAACTATCTTGCATACATTTTGGAAAGTAAGATATTCGGCAGTTCTTAAAAGACATAGACCCACACTTGACAAATTTAGAATACTGTTCAACTCGACATGGATGCTATGAGAGCAGGAATTTATCTCTCAACAAGACGGGGAGAGAAACCAACTCTGTTACTGAAACTCAACATCAAAACTGGAGTAATTTTTTGGGTTGCTCATCGTCTCTTCACACTGGTATTTTGGATCCAAATGAACATCAAATATATTCAGAACTGATCCGCAATGATTCAGAGATACGTTGATGAAACTGGAATTATGCGAATTGAGACATTTTATATCTACTGCAATGCCAGCTTTAACTTTTTGACAGAACAGGGTTCCACGGGTGGTGACCACTTCAGTCGACGGACTTCTGAAATCCTCTATCATATTGTTTTCATACTTTGGCTGAATTATTTGTGATTGAGACAGCTTTTTTCCAATTTTGGACAAGTGGTGTCGTTGTATTCTGACTGTCAGGTAGCTATTAAAGCTATAGAGGGAGAGCAGCAGACTAAAATCAGTTGGCATGGTTTCCTCTAGTTTCTTCTAATAGGGGGATTGGGCTTGGAGTACCTCAAACTGCTATTTCATACCCATTAGGACACTCTTTCCTAATTTTATGTTTAAAATTACTGATTACTAATAGAAACATGCCAAAGTTTCTCCGGATACGTATTTAGGTCCTTCCATAAATCATCTTGACAAACGATCTTCGTGAGTGTTAAGGACCACCCTTTCAGGTGATCTTGAACAATGGGCACTAGCCGACCTATCGCCGGCTTGTGTCGCGCCCAAGGTGGGCTCTCACTCGCATCGTGATATTAATAGAAAAATTCTCTTTATTCCACTTAGCGAGAATCTTGAGACACGTGTATCAAAATGAGCTGAAACTTTGTCACTAATGTTGATTTTCAATTTTTCTCAAAATTTCAGCTCAAACGGAGTAGTGGAAGGCTATAAAATTAAAAATGTGTTTTGCATAATGTAGAGCACGTGTAGCTTCAGGGACTTGAATTGGAAAAATTAGTAGGTTGTTCTACAAAGTGCATATTAGTACAAATAATGGACTTGATGTCCTATTTCTATTTCTAATATTACTAGACTTAAAACATTTACTGGTCACTGGTCTCACTACACCAAAAGGCCAGTTTAGCTACGCCGAGCTGGCCACGGTTCTAAACCGTTGGTGTATTTGCCAAGGCCAAAAACCGTAGCTATAAGTACCAACGGCTTAAAACCATGGGTAAAAAAACCCTGGCCACGGCTTAAAACCGTTGGTATATTTGGGCACGGCTAAAAACCGTGGTTATTAGTAGCAACGGCTCAGAACCGTGGGCATTATTAGAAACGGCTCAAAACCGTTGCAAAAAAAAAAATTGGCAACGGTTCTAAACCGTGGCTAGGTCTAGCAACGGCTCAAAACCGTTGCAAAAAAAAATTTAGCAACGGTTCTAAACCGTGGCTAATTCTAGCAACGGCTCAAAACCGTGGCTACATGAAAAGCTGAAAAAAAAATTTGGGCGGGCTATTTTGGCGCTCGACCTTCCCTCCACTCGACTTCCAATCGACAAACCTTCCCTCCCCTCCACAAACCTGCTCCTTCCCTCGACTTCCATCGACATCGACATCGACTTTCATCCCTCGACTTCCATCGACTTCCTCGACTTCCATCGACATCGACATCGACATCCCTGCTCCCTCCCTCGACTCTACTCCACTCGACTTCCCTGCTCCTTCTCCTTCCCTGCTCCCTCCCTCGACTTCCCTCCTCCCCTCCTTCCCTCCTCCCTCGACTTCCCTGCTCCTCCCTCGACTTCCCTCCTCCCCTCCTTTCCTGGTCTTCCCTCCTTAGTACTCGGCGTCTTCAAAATCGATCAGCCACTGCAACCATTCTCTCGTACAGGTACTCTCTCTCTCTCTCTCTCTTTTATTTTTGATGAAATTAGGGTTCCTGAATGTAGAGTTTTTTTATTTAGAGGTTTTGAATCTCTAGGGTTCCTGAATTGTTTTTTGAATCTGTAGGTTTTATTTAGAAGTTTTTTGAAATTAGGGTTTGAATCTCTAGGGCTCAAAACCGTATGCCTGATAAATTCCTGATATAATTTAATTTTTTGAATCTTTAATTTTTGTATGAAATTCCTAATATAATTTGAAACCAGGAAATACATCTCAGGGATTTACATACAAATGATATAATTAGGGTTTTATTTAGAAGGAAGTCATTGCTATATGATTTACATACAAATGTTGGTCTCTGGACTAGCTTTGCTCCTACAAGGAAGCTTTAATGGATAATTTTAACTTGTAATGTGCATTTTAAAACAAAATGTTTATATGTATGTTGGTCCACAAATTCTGTTTTGTTGATGCTAATGATAATGTTGCTTAATTGTCTATCTTCCGGCTACAGCAGGAACAAACAAGGCTGCCTCCAGTGGCAATACTTTGAACACGAGGAAGCTTGATAAAGAAACAGAAGTTCTTGCTCGTGAGTACTCAACTCTTTGTATCAATTTGCAATAATTTTTGTCGAAAAATCATGTTGTAAACTTGTAATGATTAGATTTATGTATACATACATACATATATAGGTAAAAACACTCGTTGCACTTCCAGGATCTTTCAAATGAAATTGATCATAAATACCCCATTCAAATGCAATTCAGTGATGAAACCATGCTGCAAGAGAAGGTTTATGAAATTGATCATAAACCACTCGTTGCACATCAAGGGTTCACAAGTGAAGTCTAGAGTCCAAAAGATCCGCTTTATAATGTCTAGCAATCCTGTAAAGGAAAACACTGGAGAAGAGCCCATCAAAGATCAAGGTATGCTAGTTTCTAATTTTCTATCTATACATGTTGGATTACCTGTATTAAAGATCAAGGTATCACTACTACAAATATAGGCTTGCATAGCGCTTAAAAATAGGCTTAGATAGCGCTTTTTAGCGCTATCTAAGCTACCGCTATGGTAGCTTAGATAGCGCTCAAAAAAGCGCTATGCAAGGCGCGTACTTGAATAGCGCTTCGCTCTATCTAAGCGTTTTTTTTTTTTTTAATTAACTTCAATAGCGCCTTCTAAAGCGCTATGTAAGCGCTAATTTTTTTTTAAATTAGCTTGAATAGCGCTTTGTTAAGCGCTATTTAATTTAAATGATTTTTTTAAATTAGATTTGTTTATCTGCTAAGATAGCGCGTAAATAAGCGCTATGAAAGTAATTAGATTGTTCTTAGATAGCGCTTAAAGAAGCGCTATTGTAGTATATATGTTAAACTTAGATAGCGCTAATTTGAGCGCTATCTAAGTTATTTGATTTGTTTTTTCTATTTTTCCGATACCGATTTTCTGGGCTAAATATAATATTTAATATAATAATGACAACGTTCAATCAATCAATAAAGACACAACATGATAACTAACTATTTCTCATTCATTCAAAATATAATTTAAGCATTCATACAAAATTGTTAATATGCTATCATATATATACACCAGCTTTTTTGGCCACGAAATGAAATGGCCAACAACTTCTCCTACAGTCCTAACTTCGTCTGTACATTGCGGCACCGCTGAATGTTTCTCAGATTCTACCGCCACTTCAAATTGTATCCTCGCATAACCTGAAATTGCATCATGGCATTGTTTAAGTATAACAACACACACACACACTAAGTCGGTATATAAATCTTAACCTGAAATACAAGAACACACCTATTATTGCTACTATATATATGCAAACCACTGCCAAACACAAAGGGTTTTGTATCAGTAAGATAAATGTAAATGACTAAAGGTCCAACTATATTTCTTGATAGCAGCCTTCTCAACTAATATATATATATAGTAGCAGTAATAGGTGTGGAACTTACCCCAGAATAACCAATTCCAACGAGCTCAAGAACTCCGGGAACTAAAGGAAGCCTATCAATGGCCTGCAGAAACAGAATGCACAAGGACAAGATTAATCACAAGAAGATGATGAAGATTGTGAAAACATTTGAGAACTACATTGAGAAGGATGGCCAGGAGGAGGCCGGACAGGTGCTCTCATACCTGCAATATCATCAGACGGTGTCAATTCTATATGAGTGAAATTATCAAGCTTCAACATTCAGCTAGTAAGCGAAACAATACTAACCTTATTGTAGGTCACTAGTATTATGAGCTTCTAATTAGGAGATTCTGGGTTAGCACAATAGTTTATAACATGTAAAAAACTTCAGAAAAAAAAATGTTGCCAAGTAGTCTACTAACAACCCTTCTGATATAGTTGTGAAGTGACATATTTCACCAGCTGCAACAAACCCTTTACCAATTTTTGCCACATTTATCAGCCAAGGAGACAGAGGCATTGTCAATGACCACTGGGGGAGAACGAGGAGGTACATTTATTTCAGCAAAAGCGTTATCCAAATTCTGAAACAGAATGCACAAGAAACATCTGCACTATATCATACATATCAGTACTTCAACTTAATATCCACAAGGACCACAAAATGTCAAAGCCCAGCTGAAAAGACAAATAATTTAAGCCTTTTTAAGCACCTTTCACAAATTCTGAGCTAGTATAGAGAAGTTCTCACAATTTTCTATTTGAAAAACTTGAAAGTAGTTCATAAGAAGGGGACAGTAAGAAACAGAAAAAGTTGAAGAGACAGAGTAACAACTGGTAACCTACCAGCTCAGAGTGCCATCTCTGCTTGTAATGCAGCCAACTCGTCTTCCTCAGCAGTGTTCTTTCGAGGAGCAGGTCGAGTTGGCTGTCTTCCTGCTGGAACATGTATGGGAGCTGCAGGGGCAGTTGTAGCAGGCTGGAGAAGTTGTTCTTCCAACTCCGCACCTTCCAATTCCTCAAGCTCAGCTTCCAATTCATCCTGCAATTCAAGACACATTTAGTGTCCTATACAGAATTTAGTATAGAACAGGGGGAATGAGAAGCTCTCTAAGTAGCAATACTTCATCGAAGTCGGCAGCGGAACCAATTGGAGTTGATAATGCTTCCTGGATCTGCTTCATGTTCTCTGTCTGCTCATTGATCTCATCCATCGTCTTGTCAACGTCATCAATATTCCTGTAATAAGATGCATGTCAAAATCCATCTATTAATATTTTGTTCAAATTTTCAATCTAAAATACCATCACACACCCTTCAGATCATTTACATTGAAAGCCCCACACATCAAGGACTGAGTTGCTAGAGTTTTCAAAACCACTATCCATGCAAATAGCAAGACATGTGCCTGAATACAACAAAACTGCCATCTAGAAATAAAAGACATTCAAATACAATAATCAGGGAATCAGGTTTTGCATCGGGATGATGTGGCATGTGTATGTGTATGTGCATTGACAATAATCATCCAAAAATAATATAGAGAAAAGAACAAATATTTGGAAATTAAGATCAAAATCGACAAAAATAATACTTAAAAAGCACCTTGGCTCACCATGATATGTCCAAACCTTATATGTATTGTCAATACCATGACACAATAAATGCTCGTGCAACTTCATTTGACCACTAACCTCTTTTACATTTAAACATTTTCGACACGGACATTTAATGAACATTAGATTTTTAGCATTCTTAGTTGCATAAGCACAAAACTCTTCCACCCCTTTCTTGTACTCTTCAGATAATCGATCCGCATTTACCCATTCTCGATCCATTAAAAACAATACTACAAAAAAACATCAATACATCAATCTCCATTGCCATGAATCCACATTTTTTACTTGTTCTTTCCACTCTTGGGACTTAGCAAGATTCTTACTAGCACACAATTCTATGAACAGTCACTTTAATTAGTGGAAGCTAAGCATGAAATATTTATATTTGTCCAATCTATCATACACAAAGAGAAGACAAAGATCGAATCCAAACAATTTCGTAACAATAAATCATAGAGAAATGACTTAGAAACCTGTCGGAATCAAAATATGAAGAAACATATACGGATTACTACATTTTCATTTTGAATAAGTTATATTAATACACTCTGTCACAATTTGATTGAAAGATTTTTTCAACAAAACAGTCCATATATCTTTGAAACAATAATTCATTCATACGAGTATAACTACACATTTTTAATAACACATTCATTCCATTCCATTAGATACTACACATGAAACACTAATATGACAGCATTTTGAACATAAAGCTATATGCCTATAACTCAAAAACAATAAAAATATGCATTAGATGCTCACTTCCTCAGTAGACAAAAAATAGGCTAATAATCAGTGAATCACACACAAAACACAAACAAAAAAAAAAAAAAAAAAAAAAAAAAAAAAAAAAAAAAAAAAAGCAAGAAGAAGCAAGAGAGACGAAATGAGATGGAGAGACGAACATTAGATGCTCACTTCCTCAGTAGACTTTGAAAGACTGATTAGTCCATTAGCCTAATTTTAACTTTTAATTGAACTTGTATTAGTCGAAAATGTTTAAATTTCAGTCTGATCTTTCTATTTCAATGGAGATGCTCTTAGGATTTGGAGTACTCACTGAGGTTGATGGAAGTAGTATGTCTTTTGATTTCTCCATCTCATTTTGTCGCAGTCATTGAGATTTTTTTTTTGCCAACAAAACACAAAACACCAACAGTGACTGAGTGAGAGTCGAGCGAGAGAGACGAACCTGGTCCTTACCCTGCGACTCCTCGGTTCCTCGCCTCCTCGCCTCCTCTGGTTCCTCGCCTGAGTCGCCTCCTTCCTCGGTTCCTCGCCTCCTCTGGTTCCTCGCGTCCTTCCTCGGTTCGTCGCCTCCTCGCCTCCTCGATCTGGTTGGTCGCCTCCTCGATCTGGTTGGTCGCCTCCTCGCCTCGGTTCCGTGCCTCCTATCGCCTCTCTGTGTGTTTGAAAAAATGGCAAAAGCAAAACCAAAAAACATGTTGTCGAGATTTAGGTTTTTATTAGGGCTTGTGATATTAACCGTCCGATCGTATCAAGATCTGAAAAAACGAGATTTAATTTGATATTTGATTTTTTTTTTAATTATTAGGCTATAGGATAAAGCGCTATACAAGAGGTATGTAGCATAGCGCTTTTAAAGCGCTATGCAAGCACTTTAAAAGCGCTATGGTAGTTTTGGTAACGTTTTTCCACATAGCGTTTTTTAAAGCGCTATCTAAGACATAATTAAGATAGCGCTTAACTGAAAAAAAAATTTAAAAGCGCTATTGTAGCGTTTTTTTTTATTTTTTTATTTTTAAAGACAAATAAGCGCTATCCTAGCGCCCACTTGGATAGCTCTTTAAAAAAGCGCTATCTAAGTGGCGTTACCTAAGCTAATATTTGTAGTAGTGTATTGTGTTGTAGAAATTGCAGAACTTGAAGTGGAGGTATGCAAAATTTTCAGACATCTTGATTTATTTAGGGTTAATTATAGATTGCTATTAGGGTTTGATGAGTATGTCCGAATTTTCAACAGTTTTCAAGTTGTAATCATTCTTGCTACTGAATTCCTATCACAAAACCCTTTACAATAAAAGCTTTTTAAAAACTTTTATGTAGAGATGTTAAGTGATTACGTAAGGATTTTTGTTTTTGGTTTTGCAAACTTTTCGCTTATCTGTATATCCAATATATTTTACCTTCTTGGGATCTATTTCTAGAGGCAGTTAAGCGTAGTACCTAAAGGGGATGTCTTGAGATAAATAGAGCTCATAATATCTAGGGCGCGTTAACCTAAGATGAAGTCATGCCATCTAATGCATGTCCTCATGAAAGCTAATTGCAAGAGTCCTTTAAGCATTTTGCTATGGTGTTCTTATTACCCTCCAAATCTAATTCCTTGCATATCCCAAACATCTGATCCTAAGATGTCAATGTGATTGGTTCATAATGTTACAATTACAATTAGCTTCCTGCACTGTGAAGGGATTCATTCATAATGACCTTATCTGACAAAAAAAAAAATAGTATATGGCATATGTTAGAAAACTGACTTAATCTTGTTGTAATCAGGTGTTTGTTAGAAAAGTTATTGAGTTGCATCACAAGTATATGGCATATGTAAATGAGTGCTTCCAGAATCATAATCTTTTCCACAAGGTTTGTATTGGACACTGAATCTTGTTCCTAATATTATGTCCTTATTTTCCTTACGTTATTGCTTTCATATTCTAGGCACTCAAAGAGGCCTTTGAAGTGTTCTACAATAAGGGAGTTGCTGGCAGCTCAAAGAGGCCTTTTGGTTATCCGAGTCACCATCTGTTCAAGGAATCACATCGTGGGGTCTATGGTCCCATGCATTGCAACATGGGCGATATCCTTTTTTTTGTTAAAATTAAAACACAAGAAAAGCTATTGATTTTGGTGTTACATTGCTTCTATTCATTAAATTCATTTACTACAGTTTACTTGTTCTCCCTATCCTATGTTGTAGAGCTATATTATGTCATTTGGTTTTGCTTCCTTGACATGATTTCTACACATTTCAACTTAAGGGAGTTGAACAACCAGGTTTCTCGTTCCAGATTGTAAATACAAACATGGATGAATTGAAGAAGTGCTTTGTTCACATGGCAACATATAGCATTCTTACATCCTAGCTTGCCTGATGTGTATTGTGGAGGATTTTACACACAAAAGGAATCAACAACAGTCTCTAGCCCTTAGTTGCTTCCCTCGAGTCAAGATCTTTCATACTTCAAACAAGTATGAAGGACAAGTGTATATACCTGAGATCAACTACCTCCTCATGTTAGTGTGTGTTGGTGTTACCTCAAGGTATGTCTTTCAGTTTCTTTTTCTTAGTTTTGGTTATTAGGAAGAAATCTTGATTGGTTGTATGATATTGGTTGTTTTTTTTATTGGTGGATTGAGCTTTGATTTTTGCATGAAATCCTTAATGAGTAGTATGTATACAGAAGCTTTGATTTTTTCATTGTTGTAAGTTTACTCAACCTTTCAAAAAATTCCGTACTCTGTCACTTCCCACTTTATGACACTTTCTGTAATGGGTTCTTATTATTTATACTAGATGGCAACTTACACTATGTTCTTCAGTCAATCTGCTACAGTTACTGGGGCTCATACTGTGTCCCAAAGAAAACGAGTTCGTCATGGAAAGGTTTGAGTACTATACATGTTTTTTGACCTGGTGAATAGTCAACTACTTTATGTTTACTAAGACCAGTTCTTACAGGGGGCTTCCAATAGAATTACATCAGTTCTTTATCTCAAAGATGAGATAACTATTGCGACTGCTGGAGCAGTGGACAGGTTTGTTTGATGCTTTCATAGATTCTCCTTACTTTAACAATGGAGTTTTTGCATAATATAAAGTACTGAAGTCCTTATCTGTAATTTAGTTAAACTGATTCTTCCATGTGCATTTTTGTTTCATTTCAGTGATGTGAAGTTCTGGGATACCCGGAATTTGAAAGGCCCCATATTTCCAACATCTTCTCACATCGAACCATCAAATGAAAAGGTCAGTTAACCCCCAAGATGCTAATTCTTGTCGGTCTGCTCAGTGGAGATAGTTTTCATCTACTGCAAAAAGACTGATCTGAAAAAAAAAAATTTATAGATTATAACGAGATCAAGGTTCTACCAATTTCAAAATGTTTAACATTGTGTCTACCATGTGTCAAGTGTTCGAGTATTTTGATCCCTAAAGACCATAATAGCTTTCTAGACTAGTCAGGTACTGTATAGTGTTGACTAGTCAGGTACTGTATACATCCTTCCAGGTTTAGCTAGCACCCATAAATCAAAAATCTTAATTACGTTGCAATAACACAAAATCAGGGCTGCATCCTCCCTCGAATCTGAAAATAGTCTTGTTCACCTGCAGGAAAGTCAACTAGTTAAACTTCAGGGACAATATATTAGACTGATATTACAGAAATAGTTATATCATGTATTCCATATGAGCAGATCCATTTTCATTCAAAGGTATGAGCAATTTTATTTGTATCTGGTATGGCATATTATTTAGAGAAGATTGTATGTCATTTTCTACAATTTATTGCCCACTATTGCCCAAATGGAAGGCGTTCCAAACAATCATTTTTCTTGAGCAGGTGAGAACTTTGTTAATCATTTGATACTGTGTACAAATGTCTATATGTCACATATTTGTATTATCTTTGTGATTGATTCATGATCTCTGTTTTGTTGGCTTAGGATGAAGGCCTCCACGATTCAAGCAAAATTGCAGCATTTGATTTTGATGGGTGTCTTGCAAAAACATCTCTAAAAAGGTAATGGTTTTGACTGGTTAAACACGTTAGCCTTATCGGCTGAAAATTTTGTTGTATCACCATATTTGTCTATTGCATCAACACACTGATGATTTACAAGGATAGTTGATCAAAAATATAAATATACATATAGATGTACAATAAAGCTCACTCCCATTTCCCATGTTCGTAAGTGTCCTTTATATGTTCGTTAATTCCATGTGATAGATACCCTTTGGTGTTGATTATGCAAAGTGCAATATTTGTGTGAACATATGGCATGACGTTGTAAATTTTTCACCTTGTCTACACTACTTCTGGTATGTAATTTTGGATTAGTAGTTTTAACATTATACTGGTTTTGATGCATTTCCTTATGGGAACAGTGAGAGGGAAACAATGGGCCAAATTCGTTATTCAAGATAATGCTTTTTGCTGATCTGCACTACGGAGAGAATGCTTGGGATGATTGGGCCAAAAATGAAGATATCTTCATGGGAATTCAAGAACAGTAGTGGAAGTAAGGGTGTTGTTATCTATGTTCAATGGTAGTAATATATATGATTAATTGCACATTAAATAGTTCAGCGAAGGTGTTGTAGTTTTGGTGTATAATTTCAATATTTATTTATTAAATTTTTGTAGGAAACTTCTAAGTTTAACCGATAGCTTGAAGTGTATTGGATATGGGTACTATAAAGATAAATGATCTATAATTTTTGTAGGCAACTTCTGTTCTCTATTACAACTCATTTTTTGCAATTGTTAAATTGTTTATGCAGTGTGTAGCTTCTCATCCAGACACCCAGACACAGTTCCTCAGTGGTAAATTTTCTTAGCATTGTTAAATTGTTAAATTGTTCCTCAGTCTTTGTAGGTTGTGATAAAGTTGGTTGCTCAACTAAGTCAAAAGATGAGAGAGACGTCAAATATGTGGGCTCATGCGATATATAAAAGACTTCTTAGCATTGATAAAAGGGAAAGGGATATGGCAGAAAGATGCTTTCTGAAGATAAGATCTGTTTTACTTCCTCCTCCTTTGGTTCTTTCTAAGGTATTTCCTTTTATGTCAGAAACTTGTTGAATGCTTCCTATCATTACTTACTAGTGATGCATGTGTGCATGGCATCTATTTAAGTCGTATATGTTCCTTACCTACTGCATTGACTAAAAAATATTATATTTTCTGAATGAACAATAAACTAGTTAAGTTGTACATCATGATTACCATGTAAAAGAATAACCAATGTTTTTATATTTGTGCCGAAAGTGTTGTGGATTTCATGTTATAGATCTTCTCATTCTGACCCACAAGTTTAGATAGCATTTTCTCATTCTGAATAGCATCTCTAGTATTCCTGATTAACCCTTCTATCTAATGTTATCTCTGGTATTCATTGAGAGGGGAAGAAGGTAAACTAATGAATGCTCTTTATCCTTTTTTTTTTTTTTTTAAATTTCCATTGATTGATTAAATGGAATGAAATGGGGGGTGGGGGGTTTTTAATGTACTTCTGTTTGGTTCTGTTGTGGATTTCATGTTGCTGTGGGTCCCACAAACATCAAAATAGAATGTTAATGATTTGAGTTTGAATGTTAGTTATTTACAAACGTTAGTGTTTGGGCAATGGTAGGTCCTGGAACCGAGTGCTGGCAGGGCACTCTGCTGTAAAACAGAGTGTCCCCTGTTTTTCGGAGCAGGGAGAGGCTGCGGACTGGAAGGACTGGGCACTGGTTGCTGCGAACTGTGCTGCGGCCTGGACTGGTGGTAAGGCCATGGCGAGATGGTGGATACGCGTTAGGCTGATGGACGCTGTTGCGTCGTAGAGCGTCCTGTTGCTGTGCTGTGTTCTGAGCTGCTGCGATGCAGTGGCCTTCATGCGAACACGCTGTTGCGACACTCTGCTACGTTTCAGCGTGCTGCGCTAAATCTGGGTATTGAATTTTTGCATTTTGTTTATTCAGGATAAAATGCTTTGTCTTTGCCACTGTTCTAAATGATAGCTTGTATGTAGCATTGTTTGGTATTGAAAATATGTGTAGAAGCTTCATGAAATCTTCGTTAATTTGTGGTTCAAATATTTATCCTAGTACAGAAAGTTCAGTTGCCTACCCAAAATGTTAATTTGTGACAGATATTTCTTTTTCTCTTGATTTTCCCTTCTTACTTGGGCGCGGCCCTTTAGTTTCATTCTTATATGTGTTTCCTTTGTGAACACGGACTTAATTCCATGAGATAATCAACGTGACATCACATTTCAATGCCCAATAGCCTTTTATCCATGTTGGATATTCCGCAAGCTCAAGTTATTGAGCTTGACATATGCTTCATCAATTGTTGGAGTTACCTCCTTTTTTTAATTTTCTATGACATTTTTTACATTGCCAACTTGTCATTTCTTTCCTGTGTTGGACATCTGACAACTCTTGGAATCATTTTTGCACTTGGAAACCTGGATATTAATTCATCAAGTCATGGTCTACACTCTAAATCGATAATCAAGGAAATGGTATGCGTTCACTGACTCGTCTTTTAATTTTCGAATTACTACTACACGGACTGTTTTTGACACTTGGAATTATGATTCACCACCTCAATTGTACTAAACTGTCTATTACATGGTCCATTGAAAGCTTTTCATGCAAAGCTTCAAGCCTACCATACCCAGGTTTCTATGAACCTTTTTTATCAGCTTCCTAAGTATATATATAATTTGATTTTGAATACATAATGTCAATCATTTGATTTTGAATACATAATATCAATCATTTGATTATTTTGAATACATTTCACTTTATCATTTATGCCCTGTTTTTTGGTACTTGTTCTGTGCTGATGACTTGAATCATAACAAATAGAATGTTAATGATTTGAGTTTGAATGTTAGTTATTTACTTTTCTTCCTGACATACACAGATTTCTTCTTCTTTTTCTTGAAAGTATGAACTTTGAACATGTGTTCCTGCTAAAGGGTTGAAGCTAGGATGCACAAGTCACAAAGCAAAACCAAAAAGTGATTAGGGAGTGGTAATGTCTAATGGGGATGTTATAATTGTGGGTGATCACATTGCTTTGTTGGTGACAGTGGGGATTAGAAATTGGTATTCCTGTCTGGTCATGTTAGAAATTGGGGATATTATATTTGAATTTCATAATGTTTAATTTGTGCAACTTTACGTGGACAACTGCCTTGCACACTTGGATGAGATGATGGGCTTGAAGGCAATGCTCATGAAAGCCGATCTCTTTCATCTCGTTTCAGGCATGTGGAAGACTCCGGCGGAGCGCTGCTTTTTTTGGATGGGTGGGTTCAAGCCCTCTGAAATCATCGAGTTTGCGACCAGCAGCAAGCTCGCATCAGTGCGTCCCTCGCAGAGCAGCAGTTCGTCCCTCGCAGCAGCAGCAGTGATTCCCTCGCAGCAGCAGCAGCAGTGCGTACCTCGCATCATCAGCAGATCGTCCCTTGCAGCAGCAGCATTGCGTCTCTCGTAGCAGCAGCAGCATTGTTCCACTTTCTTTGTATTTGAGATATTTAAGTTTGTGTGTGTGTCATTGTATTTGAGATATTATTTGATAGATTTTGACTCAATGTAATACATTTTCTTATTAATTACATTACTTTGCCTCCATTATTTGATAGATTTTGACTCAATGACTCAAAGTCATTTGATAGCAAAAAAAAAATATATATATATATATATATATTAAAAAAAAAAAAAAAAAAATTTGCCACGGTTTTAAACCGTGGCTAACTATTGCAACGGCTAAAAACCGTGGCTACCTTGCCACGGCTTATAATCGTGGCTAGTACTGGCCACAGCTTAAAACCGTGGCTAAACCTGGAACGATTTTAAGCCGTGGCTACTCCTGCCCACGGCTTAGAACCGTGGCTAAGATTTTGGCAACGGTTTATAACCGTGGCTAAATCATCAACCGTCCTCGAGATTAAACCGTTGCTAATATTTTAGCCACAGTTTTTAACCGTTACTAGGGATTTAGCGACGCCTCTACAGCCCACGGTTCTAAACCGTGCCAATGGGTTACCCCCACGGTTTAAAACCGTTGCTAATGGCCATTTTTGGTGTAGTGTCTATCTTATATAATTGTGGTGGCTGTAATACTGGAATTCATACTCTGGCTAAATATTGTTTTCATGAAACTTCAGATATTGTAGTTGTTATAAAAATATAACGTGCTTAGCAAATCATTTATCCAGGATTCGATTTTATTATCAACCCAATCACTATTCATGGTTTTCTGTTATATTGTCAATTACTTGTGCAAACCTAAATGTCTCATATTTAAGGAAAAACTCATTGGATGGATGTGATATGGTATGATACTTGGAAAATCGATGATTTTGATATTCAATCATTCTTAGAGTGTATTGATTTGATTGCATAAGCAAGACAACCATCCAATAGCATGATTCTGACAATAGCAAAACCCGTACTTTCTTAAAATGACTTGCCGGTGAGTTTGTTTGTGCAGAGAAAATTATACTTAAAAAGCTAACACTTGGTAGAGCAGACAGTGTCTGAGAGTGATGTATAAGATGCAGCGAATTTGAGGATGTTTGTGCAGTTCATCATCATCATCAAACTCCATTCCCGATACTCTCGGGGTCGACTACACGTATTTTGGTTCTCCAAACAATGCAGTCTTCCTACATATCCTCGCCTAATCCAAGATCAAGGATGTCTTCCTTCACCGCCTTCATCCAAGTTTTCATCGGTCATCCCCTCTGTCTACACCCTCCACTAACTTGCCAATCCAGGCATTTTCTAATTTGCATCGTGTTTCATCTCTGCACGTGATCAAACTACGTTAAAAGCCTTTCTCTTATTTTTTCCTCTATGGGCGCTACACCTAAGTATCTCCTAATTCTTTCATTTCTAATTTTATCCTTACGGGTTTTATCACACATCCATCTTAACATACGCATTTCTGCTACCACCATCCTATGCGTATGTTGTCTTGTAGTTGCACATCATTCTGAACCGTAGAGCATGGTTGGTCGAACAATTGTATTATAGCATTTCCCTTTTAACCTTGCAGGAATCCTTTTATCGCATAATAATCCTGACGTCATTATCCATTTCGTCCAACTAACTTTAATCCTATGGTCTACATCTTCTCCAATAGCCCCATCTTTTGAATTATAGATCCTAGATATCGAAAAGCCTCGCCTTCTGGAACCTCCACGCCTTCGATCTCAATTGAATTACTCCTCCCTCTTGATTCACAACCAAAGTTGAACACTAGATATTTTGTCAACGAACGACTAATTCTAAAAGCCTTACCTTCTAATACCTCCCGCCACCTATCTAATTTTTGACCTAAACCTTCAGTGGTCTCATCAATTAAGACAATATCATATGCAAACAATATGCACCAAGGTATATCTTCTTGAAGATGTCTCGGTAACTGATCCATGACCAAAGCAAAGAGGTATGGACTTAAGATCGACCCTTGGTTTAATCCTACAGATACTGGAAATTCACTGGACATCCCGCCTAATTCATTGGACATCCCGCCTACTGAGCGAACACTTGTTACAACCCTTTCCTACATATCCTTAATGATATCGACATAACATGGAGACACTTTCTTCCTTCCAAGCACCCATCAAATAAACTCCTTGAGGCTCTATCGTAGGCTTCCTCCAAATCAATAAAAACCATATGCAAATTCTTACGTTCCTCTTGATATTTTTCTAATTTGCCTAAGCAAGAAGATGTTCTCCATAGTAGAACTACCAGTCAAAATCCAAACTGATTATCTGAAACATTGGCTCCCAAGTCTTCGCTCTATGACCCTCTCCCAAAGTTTAATTTTATGACTCGTAAGATCTATCCCTCCATAGTTCAAGCAGTTCTTAATATCTCCATTGTTCTTATAAATTGGTACCACAATGTTGTGCCTCCACGAATCTGACATTTTTCTAGTTTCCAAAATCCTATCAAAGAGGCTAATTAGCCATTGAATCCCAACTTCTCCCAAACATTTTCATGCTTCAATTGGTATATCATACAGTCCAACTACCTTATTTGTTTTCATTATTTTCACATCTTCTCTCACTTCTTTGGCACTAACTCTGTTATAGAACACGTGACGCCTCCCTATGAAGCATACTTCATATTTAACTCCCCTACATGTGTTCCATTGAGTAGATTACAAAAGTAATTCCTCCATCTAGCTAAAATAGTTTTATCCTGCATTAAAACTCTTCCATCATCGTGCTTAACATGACTCAAATCCCTAATTTTTTCATTCTCTCGCTTTAGCTATCTTGAAGATATCATTTTCCCTTTCCTTTGTACCTAGCCTATTATATAGATCATCATATGCTCTCTTTTTAGCTTCCCCTACTACTTTACTACTCAACCTCTTAGCTTTCTTATAGAACTTATAAGACTCTAGGCATCTGTCTTTTTGCCACTCCTTAAAGCATCTTTTCTTTTCCATAATGGCTTGTTGCACATCAGCATTCCACCATCACATCTCCTTTCATATCTAGCTTTTCCTTTGGCCTCTC
Source organism: Berberis vulgaris (assembly GCA_963556465.1). Classification (NCBI taxonomy): domain Eukaryota; kingdom Viridiplantae; phylum Streptophyta; class Magnoliopsida; order Ranunculales; family Berberidaceae; genus Berberis; species Berberis vulgaris. Next base: position 33,853,307 of record OY747126.1, on the reverse strand, counting down.
CTAACTGTTCCTTCACCCCTCTTCTTATTTGGTTCACCAAATGCTCAAAAAATCTGTGTTGCTAATCCTATCCTTTGGTTCTAGATTCTCCCAATCTTCTGCAACTGACTGGCCACGCAAAATCTTCTTTCTAAACTTCTGCCACATTTCCCAAAATTCATCTACACATTTCCTTGTAAGGTCCACCACGTAATTATTTATCTAACATGTCATTTAGCAATACGCCCCTACTATTAAGACAAAAATCGAGGACCAACAACCTATGTTGGTTTGTCATACACTCCTTTGGTATAACCTTACAATTTTACACGTAGCTAGATTGTGTCTCCTAACAAGAAAATAATCAAATTGACTTCTATTACGCCCACTCGCAAAGGTCACCAAGTGAACTTCCCTCTTTTTATAAAAAGTAGTGACGATCCCAAAATCCTTAGCTAAAGCAAAATCTAGAATAGAAATCCCCATAGTATTTCGATCCTGAAAGCCTGGACTTCCATGAACCCTCACATACCCAACTCTATGTTTACTAACATGGTCATTCAAAAGAAAACAAATATCCTAAGGTGTTAAATGGGAAAATAGGGAAGATCAATCAAATGGTTTTACCACTAGTTTAGTGTTCAAACTGAATTATCCTCTATACTCAAATGAAAAATGGACTTGTGTTTTAATTTCTCTAAAATGTAGCCTTAATGATTCATACAAATATTGAAGTTACCAATTTTATCAAGAGCAATGCTCAAGAATCATGTAGAGGAACAAGCTATTAGCGGATATCCAAACAATGGTGTTCCTTCTTCGTGCAAAAGATAAGTTAATTGGCTTCATGCCACAAAAGTTGAACATGGAGAAGAGGGCGGCATTTTGTGCAAGAAGAAGAAAGAGTGAGAGAAGAAGAAAGGGTAACTGAAAGAGATTGAGAGAAGAAGAGATAGTGGAAAATCTAAGAAAGGAGAAGGAGGAGAAGAAAAGGATGGAGATGGAAATGAGAAAAAGAACATGGAGAAGGGGCGACAGTAGTTGTCGTTCCATCTTCTCTATCTCCCACCGTCACCAGTCGTCTCTCATTGTCCCTCGCTGTCGATTGCCCTCTTCCTCGCTACCTACTTCCATGTTGTTTATGTTGTTCTTGTTTTTTAGAAGAGGATATGAGAGGAGAAGAAGATGAATAGTGGTTTTTATGGGTGGTGTGGGAGAGAAGGTAAATTTTTTTTTTTTTTTTTAAAAAAAAGGTGGTGTGGGTGAGTGTAATTTGTGGTACCAAATAGGCGATTCCTTTGTATTTTTCTGTGTTATCAAGACGGGTTATTTCTCATTTGGTCCCCATTAATTTATAGGTATCCCTATTTGATGCTTCCAAAAAATGACCTCCTGTGAGTTTGACCTGCAAAATAGTTGTTAGGCTGCCAAGGACCACTTTTTTGGTGGTCGAAGGCACTTCGATGCTTAATTCAGCAACTCTGTTTGATGAAGGAAGTAAATTTGGACAAAACTCAGTTAAAGTTACATACATGTTTCGATCATTCCCTTTACCTTTTATGATGATCGCGGTTGACTATATGCGTGACTTAAGCATGTGAGGCGCAACAGAATGAGATGTTTCTCGTAACAGTCTCTTCCTTAATAGAGATGTGTTCGTGGAGGCGTGACTCTCTCCGTGAATCTTTTTTGGTGCAACGTTCCTTTTCCTTATGAGAGAACTTGTGTCGGGCTTTGATTTAGCGGGCCTTGTCTGGGCCACTATAATTGGCTTTATTCTTTTTGGGCTTTATGAGCTGGCCCAATAGGTTGGACGTTATATTCTCGTGATGGGTCTCTATATCACGTTTACGTTTGTGATGATCGGTCTATTTTGATGTATCATCAGCTATTCTCCTCTTAGTTAGTGGGTATGTTCATGTATCCACTAACGGTGTGACTGTTGGTATTTCAATTGCTCTTTTGCACTGAACTTAATGTTGTTAATAACTTTTGATCGGTTGATAGTCTCAATTACTTCGTTTTCTATTCGTTTTCACGCATATTTCCTGGGAATTCAGAACGCCATTATGTCCCGTATATTGCTCCATGACCAGTCTCTTCGTTGCTCGGTTGTATAAAGGGTGATGTGATTACTTTGCTTCCTCTTTTAAGCCATCTTTGCTTTTAGTGCTATTTCTTCTTTCCTATTGTATTTTTGTCTTTTCTTGCCTATTTGCGATATCTGTTGGTGATCTACTGGTCGGTGAGCAACTTGCTACCTGTAAGGGCCATTTTTTCCCCAAAGAAGGCTTCTCAGGGCACTTTGGATAGTGTTCGTTCCAACTATGTTTTGTCTTACGACCTTGAGATCATTCTTCCTCGTGAAAATGACAGTTATTGTTGTCCAAGGAAGGGATATATTGCGCTTTACCCTCTTATGTTTTATATCGGTCTTCGGTTTCCAGTTCCGGAGCTATTCTGGTCTTATCTAGATTTTATTTGTATTCCTCCTGCTCAGATGGGCCCGAATGGTTAGAGGGTTATGGTTTTCATGTATGCCAGGGGCTATCCTTTCTAGTATTCTTTTAACTGCTAGAATCTTGCATTCTTTGGTGGGGTTTAGCGTGAAACCCAACTGCACTTGTTTCTTTCGTTCCCCTGCATGTTTCAGCAACCTTTATGATGACATCAGGGGGTTGATCGCGAGATTGGTTTTATGCCTCTATCGACTTCAGCTACTTCAATTTACGAGGTTTGCAAATAGTAAGGTCCTTCTGAGTTCCTATCAAGTGGCAGAATCTGTAATTGACCACCGAAGAGCGGGTTATCAGCGAACGTTTCCTGCAGCTTTCCGTAGTTCCTTTGAACACCTATCTTACTGATGATATGGTGAGGCGTAGCGGTTTATACAACTTGATTGAAACTGAGCATTCTCTGCTGACCGTGAGGCAAGCCGCGGAGATTGATGCATGTCTTGTCATTGTTGAAGGTGATAACGTTGTCGTTGATCGAAAAGTGAACTCGGAAGTTATGGAACTCAATGCTTCTGTTAGCGGTGCTACCGGTCCATCTTGCACGAAGAGAAAAGTGTCGAGGCCTGTTAGTTCGTCGAAGCAGTTGTTTCTTAGTTCTGACCATGCTCCAAAGAAGAAACGGCTTGTTGACTATGTTCGTCATATTTCTCTTTACTAGGGTTCTATAGAGAACCTTTGAGGGAAGACCACTGCTCTCTGTAGGAGGCAGAAGAGATGAAGTTGGCATTGGAGCAGAGTGAGAAAGATAGCATTCGCTCGCTGGACGATGACGAAAAGTGGTTCATCTCTGCTTATGGCAGCCTTGATGTTGTTAAGTGTTCTAATGAGGACCCTTGGTCCTTAGACGACAAAATGTTCTAGCTGGTTGTTGTCCAGTCTAAGGAGCTTGGCAATCGTGATCGAATCTTTGAGACACAGTCCCTTCATTATTCCTCCCCTCCTGTTGATGGTGGGGTAGAGGTCCCACCGTCTACAGCCTGTTTGGGCTATTCTGCTCTTGTTGGGACCGCCATTCATTTTGTTTCTGCTGCGCAACAAGAGGGTGATGATGGTTTACTTTTCGTTCCTTCTTTTTTCCTAGCTGTGGGTGGCGGTTCCTCCATACTACCGGATCCTCACGTTCCTCATTTATGAAATCACTTGGAAGGAACCTACTCCTGAAGAGATTCGAGTCAAATCGGATGGGAAGTTTTGTTGGTTTTCCCGACTTGGCGTACAGGACTGTGTGTAAGCTGATTAATGAATAACATAGACGGTCGGTGGAAAGGCCTTCAATGCCCGTGTTGGATCTGAGCTTTCATCTTGAAAATGGTGTTAGGCTTGTAATGGACGGGGTGACCTATTATGCCTACGCGAGGGTGATGGGTTCGAGCCATCAGGTCAATCACAATCTTGTGATTTCTCTTGAGAGGAAGGTCTCCATGCTGCTTTTGGAATTTTATTTTTTTTTATCAATACGACACGTTAAAAATGCGATGTTTTAAACGGATTAAAGTGGCTATGGTTGCTCAAACTCCGTTGGCCGAGGTGGAGGGTGCACGTGATTGGTCTGTGGTCGTACTTGAGGACTTGAGAGCTGATTTAGACGGCGTTCATGCATGTTTGCATGATGTGGAAAAAGAGTTGTCACCGAGAAGGCACTTCATGATGAGGTTGCGCGTGTCTTGATAAATCACTCTAAAAGTCACGACATCGTTGAAAAGAAGGTGGAGCAATTACTGGCTTTGCTTGACGAGGTCAAGGTTGATTCCTTCGCGATGCTCACTACTGCTAAGGGCCAACTTATCGCGGCAAGAAGTGAACATGCTTCTATTAAGGATAGGCTCTGTGTTATGGAGGTGGCGGATCTGCAGCGCATTGTCGATGGTCAAATTGAGCTTCTAGATTATAGGGTCTCGGTGTTGACTTGTCTCAATATCGTCATCTGGTCCATCGGACCTTCGAGGATGAAGAGGGTGTTAAAGACCCTCCGGTGATCCAATGGTTGAAGAGCCACCACCTTCTCCTCTTGAAGAAAGAGTCTATGTCGATGATCTGGCTCCTGCGGATGGTATTGCTGAGGATGTTATAAATCTTTACCCTTAGTCTTCTATTACTACCTTCAAATGTAATGAAATCGAATTTGAATGAATGACAAGAGTTTTCTCCTTTATTTTTTTTCTTGTTGACTTCGCTCGTCTGTTGTTGTCATAATGATTTGTATTCGAGCTTTGATGTTTTACAGCTATATACTTAGCAATCATTTGGTGATTTGAATTTTCCTATGCTTCAGTATATATGTTTCAAGTTTTGTAGTCTCGGAGCTTTTGTGAAAAGTTGTTTTGTATGCTTGTCTTTTACTGTGTTGATCTAGTATGCTAGTTAATCCAAGGTTCTTATGGGTTGTGCTAACTTGTTCCTCCGTTGTTTGCTCTGTTTGTCTGATAAAAATGGAGTATGTCTCCTTCGAGTTGGTTTGTTGATTCGTTTGTCTCGAAGTTTCTTATACTTCGTTGAATCATTCGCTCAACCTTTACTTTGCTAACTCGGCGTTTTAGTCGGTTCAAAGTAGTTTCTTTTACTTGGCTCGTTCAGCATCTACTTCGTTAATTCTACATTTCAGTGGTCTCAAAGTTTTTTACTTTGGCTTCGTTGGTTCGACGCTCTAGTCGACCCAGAGTCTACTTCATTAATTCGACATTTTAGTCGACTCGAAGTCATTTTACATAGTTGACTTTATTTGTCCACTTTGGCTACGTTGGTTCGCCGCTCTAGTCGACCCGAAGTCATTTTACTTAGTTGACTCGTTCGCCCAACTTTTACTTTGTTAACTCGACGTTTCAGTTGACTCGAAGTCGTTTTACTTAGTTAACTTCATTCATCCACTTTGGGTTCGTTGGTTCGATACTCTAGTTTACCCGAAGTCATTTTACTTAGTTGACTCGTTCATCCAAAATTTACTTCGTTAACTCGACGTTTCAGTCGACTCGAAGTCGTTGTACTTAGTTGACTCGCTCGTCCAACTTTTACTTCATTAACTTGACGTTTCAGTCGACTCGAAGTTTTTATGTTAAATTGACTCATTCGTCTACTTTGGCTTCGTTGGTTCGACGCTCTAGTCGACCCGAAGTCATTTTACTTAGTTGACTCATTCGTCCAACTTTTACTTCGTTAACTCGACGTTTCAGTCGACTCGAAATCGTTTTACTTAGTTGACTAATTCGTCCAGCTTTTACTTCCTTAACTCGACGTTTCAATCAACTCGAAGTTGTTTTACTTAGTTGACTCGTTCGTCCAACTTTGACTTCGTTAACTCAACGTTTCAGTCGACTCGAAGTTTTTATGTTAAGTTGACTCATTTGTCCATTTTGGCTTCATTGGTTTGGCGCTTTAGTCAACCCTTAGTCATTTTACTTAGTTGACTCATTCGTCCAACTTTTACTTTTTTGCCTTATCAGACCAGAAGTTTATTGTATATATCCGACTTGCGTCTTGATTCCTTTTTGTTTTATACGCTGATATTGTTTTGCATAGCTTCACTTTGAAGCTGTTATGTTCGCCTTCGTGGGATATTGCTTTCGAAACTAAAACTTTATTGATTCTCCTATCTGGATCTCTTGACCATTTCTGGCGGTCATTTTTGTGGAGCAGTTACGTTACATTATGAAAAGATTTTTCTTTTATCATTGCGTGGCTGATGTCTATTCCTGCGCTGGTGTTTTGTGCCTTTGTGGCTCATTGTTTAATTTATGACCTCCTTTGTTTGGGTTGTTATTGCTCCTCATTTGGCATTGTTTGTTGTGGTTCGATAGAGTTTGTTGTTGTTAATTCCTTTGTAAGTAACTTTGGTTGAATTTGTATCTGTTGGTAGAGTCCCCAAGTTGGTCAGTGCAGGCGTCTTCAGAGCGTTGACCTTCCCGCTTCGATATAGATTTACTTGAGTGGGAGATGCTTCTTTTTTGGGGGTGGAAGTAGTATAGAGCGTATATCAATTCATTGAATCGTTCTTTTGATCTTGTGGGGGCAGTATCTGCTTTTTCTTTTCCTTTGAATTGTTTGTCTGGTATTCCGATGAACTCATCCAGTCGCCCTCTTTGGACCCAATGCTCGATTTCTTCTTTCAACTGGTAGCAATCCTCGATATCATATCCGTGATCCTTGTGAAAAGAGTAGTACCTACTTTTGTCTTATCCTTTGAGGTCTCCTCTCATTCTAGGTGGCCAGTTGATGTTCTCCCAATTCGCCACGTGTTTCAAAATGGTTGTCCGGCTTGTCTTTAAAGTTGTGTACGGTTTGTACTCTTTTTCATTACATTGGTTATCCGCTAGTGACTGGGTCGTGCCCATTGCGATTTCCTGGATTTTTGCTGGTTGGACTCAGTTCGTCCGTCTTTTCAATGTTTCTTTGAATGACTGCTATCTTCTCGTGATCCATCATTTCGCATTTTTTTTCTTTCCTTTCTCGTTTCCTCGAATGGTTATCCATTTCCTGCTTATTCTTTCTTCGAGGGAGATGTGTTTTGTGCTATTTTAAGCAGGACCACCATGCCTTTTGGAGGCTCCAGGTTGAGGGCATCAAAGAAGGGGCCTCTCAGTCCGGCTATGAAAGTTGCAGCCGTTGTGTCGTCGCTACATCCATCAATCGTTGTCAATATGTTGGTGAAGAAAGTTACATATTCTCGTATTGTTCCTTTGGGCTTATGTCTGATGTCTAGGAGGTAGTGGGGTCTATTTCTCATCCGCTATCTTCCAATAAATCTGGTAATAAAAGCAGTGGCTAAAGTCTGGAAGGATTCTATCGTCCTCGGTGGTAGGCTATTGAACCAATTCATCGGTTTTGAAGTGAGGCTGGTGGGGATTGTTCTGCACAGGGTCGACTCCGTGGTTTCCTTTAGGGCCATCATGTGGTGGAAATGTCTTAGGTGATCTGTTGGGTCGGTGGTACAATCGTACACTTCGAACTTTGGCGGAGTGAACTTTTTTGGCATTGCCTTTCTCATGAGTGCGTCGAAGAATGGCGATTTAGCTAATTCGTACAGTATGTTGGGATCCGTGACTCCAATTATGAACGGGATTTTAGCAAACCTTTCGCCGCACTATAAGGTCTTGTCTTGGAGGAGCTTGTTGCTTTCGAAGTTTCCCTATTTGGTTCTTCTAGGGCTTCGTCGCTTCCTTGAGTTCAGTCAACGGAATTTTGTTGGGGCGGTGTCTGAACATGGTCAGTTGGCTGGATTCACTCCTGGGTGATTTTTTCCAGCATCTTTGTGATGTAGTTCATCTGGGCCATGAGCAAGTCCACACGAGGGTTTGTGGTACCGCTGCCAGTTGTTTGGTTTATTTGGGCTACTGCGTGCTGTGGATCCGCATTTTCGGGTGTTATTGGTCCAATGATCCGGGTTGCTTCTTCGTGAGCTGTTAGTGATGAATTGTTATCAGTTGGAGATTTGTCATGATCATCACTAGGTTGAGGATCTGCGGAATGCGTCATTTGCTTCGACGGCTTGTTGATCTTCTATCAGGTTATGGTGAGCTTTTTCATTGTGGATTTAAAAAAAAGGAAACTTGTCGTTTCCTTCTAACGGTGCCAAACTGATACATCCAAAAAAGTCCTCCTGTGAGTTTGACTTGCAAAACAATTGTTAGACTGCCAAGGACCACCTTTTGGTGGCCGAAGGCACTCCGATGCTCAAGTCATCAACTCCATTAGAAAAAGGAAGTAAATCTTGACAAAACTCAGTTAAAGTTGCATACCTGTGTCGATCATTTCCTTTACCTTTTATAATGGTCGCGGTTAAATCTCTGCGTGACTTAAGCATGTGAGGCGCAACTGATGGAGATTTTTTTTATAACAGTCTCCTCCTTAATGGAAATGTATTCGTGGAGGCATGACTCTCTCCACGATTCTTTTTTTGTGCAATGTTTCTCTTCCTTATGAAAGAACTCGTGTCGGGCCTGGATTTGGGCTCTGATTCGTTCGAGGCTGGATTTGGGCCCTATTTACGTCTTCTCGATTGAGGGCCTTGTCTGGGCCTCTGCAATTGGCTTTATTCTTCTTGGGTTTTATTCTTCTTGGGCTTTATGAGCTGGCCTAGTAGGTTTGATGCTATATTTTCGTGATGGGTCTCTATGTCATGTGTACAGCCGTGATGATCGGTCTATTTTGATGTATCATCACTATTTAACCCCGTTAGTTTTTGTATCCTACTCTAGCACCCATTATTGTGTGTTCAACTACATTGACTACCAAATTTCATCCAATATTTTTCAAAAAGACCAACTTACCCACCATGTGCTTTGCACATGTTTTTACTAAATTCACTAAGGTTTGCATATAGTTTTTCATTGGCCCTCATTAGTTTGTATATAATTTTAATTGGCACCCATTTTCTTTGTTAAAAATTAAAATAAAAATAGATCCGAGTGTTATTTTCCTAGGCGTTAAATCAAACATTATCATCAAGCAACATGATTCATGTGGTTTTAGTAAAACATGTCCAAAACACATGCAGGGTACGTTGGTTTTTTTTTAAAATTGGATGGAGTTGGTTAGTCAACGTAGTTGAAAACACGGTCATCGGTGTTAGACTAGGATACAAAAACTAATGGGGCCAAATAGAAATAGCCATACACTAATGGAGCCAAATGGAAAATAACCCTTAAAAAAAGGCATTTGCTAAATAATACCACCAATTCCTCTAAAGAACACCACCAACTCCTTTTTTTTAATCTACTAAAGGACACCACCACTATATACAAAAACAAAAAATTATTCTTCTCTTCCCTCCCAATCCAAGGGCATCCCTAAAGCACCTATCCCCTTCAAGCATCCAGGTCCCCCTCTCATTCTTCTCATTCCTCTCACACTTTTTTTTCACCATCGCGACTTCCAGTCATCCACTCGCGGGTACTTTTGCAAGGGTCAAATTTTTTTCCCTCGCAGTGGCCCGTGTGAGTGGGGAACTCATCCTCGCAGGGATCGCTGCGAGGGCGAAAAAAATAGAGTGCGAGGGGAAGAAGAATAGGAGAGGGAGAGGACCGACGGTCTGTACGAGAAAAAAAAAGTAGGAGAAAAAATAGGGGAACTGAGAGAGTGGGAGATCTGGGAAATGGGAAGGATGAGAAGAAGAAAATGGAGAGGGAAAGGAAAATAAGAAGAACATAGAGAAGGGCGACAGTGGTTGTCGTTCCATCTGCTATTTGATCGTCATTGTCGGTCGTGTCTCGCTATCCCTCACAATCCATTGCCCTATTCCTCGCTGCCCACTTCCATGATGTTTTTGTTGTTCTTGTTCTTGAGAAGAGAGGACGAGAGAATAAGAAGATGAATCGTGGTTTTATGGGTGGTGTGGGAGAGGAGGTAAATTTAAAAAAAAAAAAAAAAAAAATGGGTGGTGTGGGTGAGTGTAACCTATGGTGCCAAATAGGCAATGCCTTTATGTTTTGTTTGTGTTAAAAAAAATTTTATTTCTCATTTTGCCCTCATTAATTTATAGCTATCCCTATTTAACCCCCATTAGTTTGTGTATCTTACTCTAACACCCATAACTCTTTGTTCAACTACATTGACTAATTTTTTCAAAAAGACCAACTTACCCACCATGTACTTTGATAAAATTACTAGGGTTTGTATATAATTTTTCATTGGCCCGAATTAGTTTGTATATAATTTTAATTGGCACCCATCTTCTTTGTTAAAAAATTTAAATAAAAATTAGATCCAAACACTATTTTCCTAGGCGTCGGATCAAACATGATCATCAAGCAAAATGATTTATGTGATTTTAGTAAAACATGTACAAAGCACATGTAGGGTAAGTTAGTATTTTTAAAAAAATTGGATGGAGTCGATTAGTGAACATAGTTGAACACGCGGTCTATGGGGTTAGACTATGATACAAAAATTAATGAGAGCCAAATAGAAATAGCCATAAACTAATGGGAGCCAAATGGGAAATAACCCTAAAAAGAAGGCATTTGCTAAATAATATCATCAATTCCGCTGAAGGACACCACCAAACCCTTTTTTCTGAATCTACTAAACACTACAACAAAAGAGGTTATCAATAGCACAAGAGCATAGCGGTTTTAACAATTGTGCTATTAAAAACCCTTTTAATTTCGTTACCTTAATTTGAAAACGCAAAAACAGCGAGCGGGAGAGCGAAAGTCATTCCGCGTGTTTTTGGCCCACGATTTCATCTCCTCCCTCAAACGCAACTCTCCCTCACACAAACACAACGCAGCCCTCACAAACTCAGTTCTCCCACCTCGCCTCTCCTCTCGCCGTCACCTCGCCTCGCCTGATTTCTCTCGCTCTTCTCTCGCCATCACCTCTCCTCTCACCGTCACCCGATACTTTCCTCAGACTCTGAGAAGAAGGGTCTTTCTTCTTTCTTCTTCTCTCGCCATCTGCCCCTTTTCTTCACAACATCCTTCGTCTCCTCTGCCTCTTTTCTTCTTCTTCACTCTCTTCAGGCGAGCAAAGCAGAGAAGGTTTGATCTAGGGTTTTGGAGGTTTGGGGTTTACTGATTCTACTAAGTTGGGGTCGGGGAGTCACCGACTCACCAATGAATCTCAATTCATCAGATTCAAGTAAAGTTTTAACTTTTATGCCTTTTTCTGTTACAACATTGACACAACACAAATCTCCCCTTTTAATAAGTCTGCTGTGTTCATATCTTTGAAGTGGGGTTCTGTTGATTTTGGTTCTGAAATGAAAAAAATGTCGCTTTTTGTTCTTCTTCAAGTCTCCATTCTTGGTGTTCTGCTGCATGGTGGACTTTTTGCAAGTGCTGCTCATAGTGAAGATGGATCCGAGCAATGGGGTTATGTCAGAGTTCGACCAAGTGAGTTTTAATGCCTCAAAGATTTGATCTTTATTGGTTTTTAGTTTTCCATTATTGAAACTTGTTTGATTTGGTTTTGTTCTGTTTTTTGTAAAAGCACACATGTTTTGGTGGTTGTATAGAAGCCCAAACAGAGTTGAAGATGCTAGTAAACCATGGCCGATTATTTTGTGGTTGCAAGGAGGACCTGTGAGTGCAATTGTTCAATTCACAAAGATTTTAATGAGTTTATGAGAACCCCATTTTCATTTTGATCTGAAAATGGTGTTTTTTTGCTGAGACTATAGGGTGCTTCAGGAGTTGGGATTGGAAACTTTGAAGAAGTTGGTCCATTGGATACTGATTTGAAGGCCAGAAATTCAACTTGGTTGCAAAAAGCTGATCTCTTGTTTGTGGTAAGTGCATTCAATTGATGTTAAATTCTAATATTTTCTATAAAAATCTTGATTTAGATATGAAATGTGATTGAAAAATGAGAATTGTTTTCTCCATTCATTCTGTGTAAATCTTCAAATTTAACCATGAAATGGGGTGTTTGTAATAATGTGTTGTTCCTTAATCTTTACAAGTTTTTTGTTCTACTTAAATTATGGAATGAAATTGAAAGATGGGATTTTTAAATTTATTTTTGTTCTTGTTCTTGAATATTTTTTTTTTTGGTGTGAAATTTAGGATAATCCTGTAGGGTCAGGGTTCAGTTATGTGGAGGATAAGAATGCATATGTGAAAACCGACGAAGAGGCAGCAACTGATTTAACTACCTTATTGCAAGAGATCTTCAATAGGAATGAGAGCCTACAAAAGAGTCCTCTTTACATTATTGCAGAGTCTTATGGTGGAAAATATGTTGTTACTCTTGCATTATCGGTTCTAAAGCGATCGAAGCTTGCAAATTGAAGCTCAAACTTGGAGGTAATCTCTTGTACTAAGTTCAATAGAATCAGTTTTAATGTAGAAAACCCCTTAAGTGTGTTTATAATCTTATCGATCAATATGTCAAGTATAGCAATTAATAATGTAGATTCCATGTACTACGCAAACTGAAACTTTTCTCCAATTGAAATCATGCTGAATTGGAGCCAAATCTATGTTAAATAGGATGTGGAGAATCACAGGTTTTGTGTTATGTTAATGTTGACAAACACTTGTACTTCTCTTTATCCGTTTCCTCATACTGGAATTATGAACAAACATGACTTGTTTCTATTGCTAATTGAAGTGTAAGGTCAATATTAATATAATGGTTAATGCCTTATAGTAGAAAGATGTTGCGCTCGGAAATGGTGGCGGGTTGGGAAGGTTAGCATCATGTTTTCTTGAGTCCATGGCAACATTAAACTTGCCTGCATGGGGTTATGGTTTGCGGTACAGATATGGACTTTTTAAGCAAAAAGTCGCCAAGGAGGGACAAGAAGAAATTGCTGAAGACTGGCTAGAGGTTTGGTTTAGCTGAAATCATTGAATATTCGTATTCTTCCTCGTTTGTTTGTGACTTCAATTGGTAATCAGTAATCTGTATGGTGCAGAAATTCAGCCCCTGGGAAGTTGTCAGGCATGATGTCATATTCACAGTCAGATTCTTTGGTCAAGTCGAGGTCAATCCCTCAGGATGGTGAGTGTTAATTTTTTATGATGTTGTGTAATTGAATATATATATTTTTTAATTATTTAGTAAAGAACTAGAAGGATACTCCTAGATTGGTATGTTATCTTGGATCCATGTTTTTGCTCTCTTTTTCTTAATGTCAGTGAAACTCATCAAATGTCAGAACCTTAACAGTTAACACTATCCTTTTATTTTTCACAGTCGAAAATGGGTTGGGGGAGAAGTTCTTCAAGCACTGGCTTATGATGTGCCTATTCCAGGATACAAGACCAAGAACACAATAAGTCTTCATGTCTTTAGGAAGCAAAAGCTGGCAGTCAGGATTTTGACTTATTTCAGTTCAATGATGGACAATATGAAGCTGCTGCCCAGCTTCATTCAAGAGCAGCAGGTTGGTTATCTGGTGGAAAACCAGTTATCTACCTCCTAATCAGTGTGAAGTGTTCATTTTTTTTGTCACATATATTAAAGTTAAAAATGGTCTAATAAGAACTAGTAGTAATGCTTAAGGCTATTCAGTTACTTCTTTCTGATTTTGATGATTACATTGTAACAATGTGTTGTTTAGGCTAATTCTAGTGTTAAACAATTTATTTGCTTCTCAAGGAAATGAATGTAGCATCTTTTCCGCATTTGATTGTGTTTGTCTGTGTGTGTATGTCATTTGATTCCCTAACGGATATTCATCAATTTGTGCTATTGCAGATATGTGCAGTTCTGTATCCTGGTGATGCTACAGAAGATGGAAAGCTTCTGCGTCTAAAGCAACAATTTTTCCTTTGCAGTGCCTCGTTTCAGGTACATCCCCCGTAACCTACTCTATAAATTCCGGATACGCAAACTATATTCTCAACTCACAACATTCTATTCCTAAATTTCCAAACACTTGAACTGCAAATGCTAAAATTTATTAGAAATAATATAATCAAATTCACCATAGAGTGAAGGTAATTGTTAAGTGTGAAAGTTTCTGAGTAATAATGCAGTTACAATCAGTGTATCATGTGAAAATATCTTCATAATCCAGAAATTCCTCTTGATGGACTAGCTTCAAGTGAGGTATGAACCAACTTTAGATCATGACCTGCCTAATTATGCATGAGCATGTCATATGATGATCTGTTGGTTAATAATGTAGTTCTCTGCCAGATTAAGGTTATATACAATCATGCATTCATATTTTATCCTACTTTCTCTGGAGACAGTTGCTTGTAACAAATTGCTCTTTGTTTGCTCTTTCATGTATTTTCTTTCCGTTTTCCATATTTAATCATCGGAAAGTGTTTATTTCACTTCAATTCAATATTTTGAAGTACTCTTCACTTGTTTCAGGCCATAAGTATGGTAAAGAAGACACCGGCTTACAAGAATAGATTACGGGCGCTGGAACTTGAACGCAATGGTGGAGTGGCTAGCAAGAAAAAGGGACACAAGCAGATAGACAAGTATGTCTTTATCGTAACTCTCACTCATTGGACTGTTTAAATGTTCTGGGTTGCAGAAACTGTCAGAATTGTAATCAAAATGAAAAGATGTGTTTCATTATAATTTTTCATGGTGGTGCCTAGCTTTATTTTTTCCATTCAGACTCGTATCCTTCACTGTTCATGGCTCGTTTTGTATGTATTTGAAATGTACTTAAAGACCTTCATTTGCTCACTACCAGGAAGGCAGGAGAAGATCTTGAGAAAGAACTTGATTTGCAGATTAAAGGAGCTGAAAAACCCTCCATATGGGGACTTCTAGGTGTCCAGTTTGTTCTCATGCCATACACTCTCAGTAAGGTCAGAATACCCATATCAGCAACAAAAAGCATAAAATCTACCGATTGATTGTTAAGATGTTTTCTTTGTTCTGTTAATAGCGTCTGATTTATCCTCTTTACTCTATGCAGTTACTACTGTGGAGTAGCTGTTGGTTCTGGAGATACCAGGTTAGAAAAGCTCCATACACTTGGGATGACGCTTGTTATTTGACACGAAGGTCCCTTAGAGTGCCTCTTGACACATGGATAAATACTGGTAAGCTCAAGATTTTCTGACTCCATCATCTTTTCTTCATCAAACAAACGAACATCTCCATTACTTTCCATCACAAAACAACAACAACAACAGCCTTGTTAGCACAACGGACACAGAAAGTGAAACATCAGTTAAAGCTCTAAAGCTCCCAAGCTCAAGAAGAACTTTGGGTGTCATTTCTATGTCTCAGTCTCTGTCCTTGTAAGTTCCTCTGTTCCTATGTTCCCCTGTTTTTTCAGAAAAAAAAAATAAAATCTCACTTCACCTCCCTTGTTGATCATATTAAATCATTCTTCGATTCATTAAACGATTTCAAACTCTGGGTTTTGCTTATTATTAATCAACCAAAGCAATGTTGTATAGAGGAGAAATACCCAGATTTTGAAATCTCATAAAAAGCTTCTTAAGATCTTCTTAGTTCATATTGTGGTTTAGGAGCTCTGTTTTTCCTCTGTTCCAGAGACATTGAAAAGGAAGGTCAGCTGAGCTTTGTAGAATTTTTTTGGATCTGATTTAAATCATGAAGATGTGATTTGATTTGTGATTGAAATTACAAGAGATCTTTGATTTATTTTTCCAAATATAGTTCCATGGAAAAGACTTCCCTTCTCAAATTTCACCTCCAACTTTCCATTTTTATACAAGTATGTTTTCTTTACTTACTACTCATTTAAGTCTAGAAAACTTTTCCATCCATTAACAAACAAGAGCTTTTTCTTCTCTCAATCTCTTCTGATTCTCTCCTTGAAGCCAAGCTTGCTGTAAAGAAAGATAGATTCTTTAAGGAAAAGTAAGAACATGACCTATTCATTCATTCATTTAAATCTCTTATTCTATTAAAATATCTTCACATTTCTTTTGGTTTCCTTCATGTTTACTGGTGCTTGTCTATGTTTTCTTGTTCAAAGCGGATGAGTTTCATTCCCCAAGACACCAGTCCCCAAGGTATGTTGTACTTTGATTATTATCTCCATCGTGATCACTCATTTATGAGACAGATAGTGTTCAAACTTTGCAGATTTTGTTGTAGACATCATTTGACGTTGCATCTATGTTTTCAGCAGACATTGAGAAGGCTTGCTAAGCAGACTCGGAAAGAAGGTTCATTTGTAGACTAGTCGTCGATACGGATCTAACTAATGGAAAGATCGTTGCTGGTATGACTAATCACATGAGTGTTATTCAAGATGCTATTGGGGAGAAGGCATTGTTTATTGCATACTGTTAGCTTTCGAGTGCTCATTATACTTCCTTGTGTTACATTTGTTTTCAACAATTGGGCTTTGATAGCATAACAAGCCTTTAACATGGCGATGAAATTTTTTTTTTTTTATATGCTTTTACCTGCATCCATTTATATTCAAGTTATGTCATTAACTGAATTATATGCCACTTTTTGTTGACTTAATTATCTTATCTATTGTTTTATTTATTCTTTGAGTTTTCATGTATCTCCAGTTTTTCAAGTGTCATTCTTCTTCCAATCTTTTGAATATTGATAATCCAAATGAAGAATTCTTGATTAATTTGACTGTAAGGAATGGATCTCTATTGTCTGTCCCGCATCCCTCCATACCTTGTAAATTATTTCAGTGCTTTCTGCACTAGTTTTAAGCTTTAACATTCTGCTCCTTATTACTTTGTAGTAAGAAAGACTATGATTTTCTACTCTAGGCAACTAAATGAATGGGTAGTATTTCTGTACCCACTTTCTCTATTCGTATTTCTCTCTGCTGATTACAAATTTGCAATTTTTATTGTCATGGTTATAGGTGGATGCTGTGGTGTATCTGGTTGATGCCTATGACAAAGAAAGGTTTGCCGAATCAAAGAAAGAGCTAGATGCTCTACTATCAGATGAGTCCCTGGCCACTATTCCCTTCCTAATTTTTCTTTTCCTTTTGAAAAGTAGTCACTTATTATGACCACAATCGAATAGTTAATTTGTTATATGTATATTTGGTATGTTTTTCCACTGTTTTACTGTTGATAAAGTTGGTTGGTGCGTATGTGAAATAGTGCATTTACTTTAGTCGATAATCTGCTTTAGACGGATCTTTTTGAAACCAGCATCAATGTTGATAATTCAAGTACATGAAACTGATTTTCCCAATGTGTTAGTTTTGTTTCCTTATTTGCGAACACTTCGAATAAGATATTGTTATTTAGTGACTGTAGTTCTCAGTGAGCTATCTTGGAATATGCTCTTATTTCAAAGCTATTTATTAGCATTTTTAAAAGTTGGAACTTATGTCACAACGACATGATCACATATGGTAGGCATATCCACTAAAAACGCACCAAAACGAGACCCCATTCATACATTACAACCTGTTTTATATTACTATCTCGAGTTAATATATTCATAATGAGTGAAGAATTAGAACCTTAGAAAAAAATGTGAAAAAATTGATTGCCTAAGCATGGAGCCTTTACATGGTTCTAAACTTAGAGTTGAACTTTTCCCTTTTTCTGATTGTGTGAAGGTGGAGAACTGCTTGACAGAATTTTTCAAAAAGAAAGGATGACGACCGAAATAAAAGGATGGAAGCACTGAAGAACAATGATGTTGACAGATACCGACAAATTTTGCTGGAGCAGCAGACCAGCATGCCAGGTGATGCAGCTCAGAGGAATTCTGTTTTATCATCATTTCTGTCCCAGACAGAAGAATATCTTCATAAGCTAGGCGGGAAGATAACAACTACGAAGAATCAGCAGGAGGTGGTGGAGGCAGCAAATGTTGTTGCTGCTGCTGCTGCATGATCTCAGGCATGTCTTTGATTTATTATTACTGTTGTTTCATATAATTAAGCCTTTTCATTTCTATAATTTAACATTTTTATTTCCGTGACAGGGTCTTTTGGAAGAAGAAGTCAAGTCAGCTGCGACTTGTGCTGGAGTGGAAGTGATGATAAGGAACCGGTTCTCTGAAATGAACACTCCACATGATAGTTCATCCGTGAACAAGTAAGTCTGCAATAATTATGATAAAAAATTATTGAATTACCTGAGAAAAAGAAGCAGAAGGATTTTTTGTTTGGTAACAGATTTTATTTTGCATCATGTTGGACACCATTCGCAAACCATGTGCCATATAAAATACACCCCCTTCCAAAGGTCATTGCCTTCCAATAAATGAACACCGTGATTATATGAAGATTGTTGCTTTCCAAATATTAAAATTGCAGGCCGTGGAGCTGAAGAGGATGCAAACACCATTATATGAAGATTATTATAACACTTTGAATGGTTCAGGCTCTGCATCAGAAGAACAACTCTTACCTCAAATGGAGCTGATTTCAATAGGAACTAAAAATCGCTGTTGATGCTGCAAAAGGTAAATTTCTTATACGTCTTAGTTCTTATGGAAATAGTTTCACTTAGGCTGCACTTTATTAAACACATACACGCATATGTCAACAGATGTTTATATTTCCAAGCTACTTGGTGCTATTAGAGAGAGAATCCACATAGGTGATGTGGTATTAATGCAGATCAACACACCACACACACATCTGTTAGGCCCCATATACGATTCACATACACTAGGCGAAAGAGTAGGATGATGGTTTAACAGATTGTTTTGGTTTAAACAATTTTAACTGATGTTAAGGACTTTCAGGGAGTGATTAACAGAATGTTCCAGTTGTTGCTGATATAGAATGTGAATGCTTCAGTTGTGAATGCTCCAGTTGTTACTGAGGTAATATGCTGCAGATGGTGGAGAATGCAAGTGCTTAAGTGTTGCAGAGTGCTCTGTCAGATGGTGGATGAGAAGGGTTCTTCAATATTCTGTTAGTGGTTAGAAGAATGTTCTGTTAGAAGAGTAATGCTCTGTTAGAAGAATAATGCTATGTTAGTTTCTCTGACCTCTGTGAGGTATGAGTATAAATAGGAGAATGGCAATAACATTGGGATTCATGATTTCACACATTGTACAATTGAGCAAATGCTTATTAGGAGATTAGGGCATCTCGAACAGCCTACATCATTCAGTTCATATTACATTGTAATTCACTCTTTCGAGTTGTATCTTGTAATTCCAATTTCAGCATTGTCAATACAATTTCTGTTCTAGCAATTGATTGTTGAAATCTTCTAGTCTTCCATATATTCCTCTCTTTGGCTTCTGTTATAAATTTTGCTTGAACTGCTTCTAAAACTTATAAGATGTAATGAAAAGTCATTTGATAGCCAAAAAAAAAAAAAAAAAAAAAAATTCTATGTATAAATAGCTATGGTAGAATCTACCATAGCATTTCAGAAACGCTATAGTAGACTATACCATAGCGTTTTAAAAACTCTATCGTAGCCTCTACCATAGCGTTTTAAAAACGCTATAAAAGGATCTACCATAGCGTTTTTAAAACGCTATAAAAGGCTAACTTTCTATAGCGGTTTTAAAACGCTATTATAGCGGCGGCAGACATAGGGGTTACTAAAACGCTATGGTATCCTACCATAGCGTTTTTGAAACGCTATTAAAGGGCTTTTTTTTTTGTAGTGAAAGGACACCACCACTATATACAAAAAAAAATATCCCGAATTCAGCGACGAACCCCCTTCCACTCGCACGGACTTCTCCTCTCCCACTCTCATTTCCTCCCAATCTCGTCAGAAAACAAACGGTTGGCCACAGTCTTCTTCCCCCCTCTCTTATTCGTCTTCATCCTCCCTCTTCCTTCTCTACTGTTTCATTTATTCTCTCGTGTGAGAAAACGTGTTCATCCTCCTTGCTTCATTTTCTACTAGTTGTCTTCCATTTCAAGCTCGTCGGACGACCCCAATACCGACATATCTTCCTCTTTTCTATGTCTTTGTCGTTTCTCTTCAGCTTTGTTTGTAAGGGTTTTGATGAAGTTTGTATCTAGAAATGGACGAGTTTAGTGAAAATGACATTGGTGGGCTTGAAGATGATGATGTTGGAGTCGAGAGTCAACATTGTACTCCATTTATAGGAGTGAACGAAGAAGATGAACATTTTCAAGATGAAGAACAACTCACTCCACTCAAGGTACAATTTCTACTTGAGATGAGCTTGCATGGGTATTTTTTGTTGTTTTCATTATCATAATATCATATTTAATTTTCTTTTTTGTTTATATTTGAAGCAACTTGTTATTTTTAGGGTTAGTTGTTAATATTTGAACCCTAAAACTTCCTTATTTTTAGGGTTAGTTTGATTGGTGGTGTTGTCGTTGTTTTGAGCATAGAATGTCATCGTCGATCTAATTGATTTAGAGATACCATCATATAATCTTGACGATTCGGAGACACTTATAGCATATTTCGAAGATACCAAACTTCTAGAGGCAATCTTTACCTTAATGATTTTATTCATTACCTTTCTTAATATATGATTAGAATAACAATTTTTATTTATTTATTTAATGTAGAAGGATGATGATGATGTAGAAGCGAATGATGAATGAGCGCTAGATGAGGTAGTCGATGATGGCGACTTATTTGTCTGAAGAAGTGAGGTTAATTCTTGCAGGCATGACTTTGTTTAATCTTGTTTCACAAGTTCATTGATTAACAAATTTATTAGTGTTCCTGACGTCAGTATGCATTATTTTTTGGTAGGTATTCCCATCAAATTCATCCTTAATAACTTGGTGTCAATGTGTTGGTAAGGAGAATAACATATTTGTCATTATCACAATGTTCAAACTTGCTGATAGTAGACATAAAGGAATGATCCACTTGGGATGTGAGAGGGGAGGGAAGATCATGAAAAATCAAAGGCAAAAATTGGAGGTTGGTCGATCGACCAGTACAAAAAAGTATGGGTGCCCATTCCAGTTGAGAAGGGTGCTACAATGTAACGATTGTTGGAAGATGCAAGTGGCTTGTGGAACCCACAGTCATCCATGATCAAAATCTCTTATTGCCCATTCCTTTACAGTCGATGATCAGAATAAAGACCAATATTTTCTAGTCTCATCTCGGGTTAATTCTATTGGCTAAGTATTTTCCAATAGTGATAATTTTGGACTGCACCTAAAAAACCAATCGCTACAGGAATCCACTTTTGAGGTTGTGGGTGTGACGTCTACCGTAAAGACTTTCAATGTTGGTTGTTGTTTTATGTCATCTGAAAATGAACAGTCGTACACTTGGGCATTGGAAAAACTACTGGGAATATTTGAGCCAGACAATTTGCCAAAGGTGTTTGTGACTGACAGAGAGTTTGGGTTGATCAAAGTCATTGAGCAAGTCTTTCCAGAAGCAAGGAGGTTGTTGTGCAGGTGACACATAAATACAAATGTGGAAAAGAATTGCTAAAAGACTTTGAGCATATTTAAGGATGGAACGAGTTTATTGTATCTTTCTCGGATTTGTATAGATCAGCTATAAAACAAGAATGGAGCAAGGGCATTGTTGAGTTCGAGAGAAGATGGGCATCACATCCCAAGTGTTTGGACTATCTGTGGATTGTTTGGTATCCACATAATGAGTTCTTTGTGAATGCGTGGACCGACACTTTCATGCATTTTGGCCAACGGACAACTGGTCATGTTGAAGGCGCATACTCTAGGTTAAAGAAATGTTAGAGAATTTCCAAAGCACATTTTATAATGTATGGACAAAAATGCATGACATGATTCAAGTCCAACTTGTAGAAATTGAAGCGTCCTTCAGAAAAAGTCTGATGAAGGTCAAGAAAAAACATATTCTTCCCTTTTTTGGAAAACTCCATGGATTTTTGTCTTATAAAGCTCTTGACTTGACGCTATCTGAAATTGGTAGGTTTGATACTGAATTTATGAGCACCAACCTAGTCAAGTGTCGATTTGTGATGAGAACCACTCATGGGTTGCCTTGTGCTCATAAAATGGCACAATATTTCACTCTTATAGGACAACTTCCATTGTCTATGTTACACAAACACTGGATACAACTTAGCAAAACAACTCTTCGTGCAACTGCGAATGTGATTATAGATCCAGTGGTAGACGTTGTTAAGCAAAATTTCTTTGAATCCACTCTTGATCATCAGTTGGGGTTGAAAAGGAAGTTGTTAGATTTGAGTTGCCCTAATTCATGTGTCATAATTGAACCAGCTAAACCTGTAATTGGCAAGGGGAGACCTAAAAGGAAGAAATTTTCTAAGCATGAGAAGTCCACGAAAATGACCCTTTAGTCATGAGTACGCGAAGACACAAGAAGAGCTTAGAAGTCAAGAAAATATTCCTAAGCCAAAAAAGAAGGCACCAAAGTGGAAAACTACGTTTATGAAACAAATTCCTCTATGGATTCGGGATTATGTTGAGGACATTCAGAATATACTCGCCAATGGCCATTGTAGATTCAGATGTATAGGCAACTTCCTAGGTTACAATGAGAAGATTGGTTGGAGGCAAGTGAGACATGAACCACTAATGGAGCTAGAAGGTAACCATGACTTGTAGGTTCGAATGTGGAATGACGGAAGGGTGAAGATTGTGAAAGATGCTTTGACAATTGCCGAAGGCACTGTATGCATTACAAATGAAAAATGGTTGATTAACCCAGATATGTTAGAGCTAGAGGCTAGCTGTTATGGTTGTGTGTTTGTGTGTTATAGGAACCAGAGCACTACATGTTTTTCATATGTTCTGCTGCCGTCAAACTTGAACGACATACATATATGTTTTATGGCACACCTTCACTAGAGTTCCCACTTTGTCTTGCTTCATATGACACCAATACCACCATTGCCTCGGACAATACCGATTTGGCCTTCTCGCATGTTTCCAGAAGCACTATCATGGAAGACTTCGTTCGATGGCTAACTGCAGATAGGTTATGTGATGGTTAAGAAGTACAATGCATAAAAAACAAAGAAGAAGTCGGAAGAGGTCGTTCACATTGATGATTGATTCACATTTTGCACATTTTATAAATGATATGTATACATACAATAATCAAATTGTAATAGAAGTCAACTTTTTTGTACTCTTCACTTGTACATTTTTTTATCATTAAATATCAATAAATTATATTTTGCATTTCATGAAGATTTGCATTGGTTTTGCATTTTATGAATGACTAGTTGTATGGATGCTTTATGTCATGGCAATGGCTAAAAAGTTAACTTATGATAAATTAAACATGATTATTTTTTTACAGCAAAAATTGAACACACAAGTTCAAATTTTTTTGACAGGAAAATATCAGACTGTTGTCAAAAAAATTTCAGACAGTAAATGCATGAGGTGCCGCGAGTGTTATACACATAATCACAGAAGTCGTTGCGAATCACATAAAAAGAATCACAATTTAGTCTGCATAGGATACCTACAAACCATTCACCACCAAACGCAACGGATATCACGAACATGATTTTTAAAATCGTAGCTAAAATGGGAAACCTATTCACATCAACTGCTGCAACTGGAAAGATTTCACACTCTGTCCATTTTTAGGATTTTTTGTATTTTGAGTCTTATCTTTTGGTTTTTTCAATTCCTACGACTTAGAGACTATCTTCGCATATTTGATTTATTGAAAAACCCCAATTTTGGATTTTGCAATAAATATCAATAAATACAACTTTGGATTTTGGATTTTACAACTTTGGATTTTACAATAAAAACCCCAATTTTGGATTTTGGATTTTGGATTTTACAACTTTGACCACCCTAACTTGAGAAGATCAAAATTGAAGATGGTCAAAATTAAGATTTTGCAATAAATCAAATATGCAAGACAATATCTAAGCCATAGGAATTGAAAAAACCAAAAAAGATTCAAATACAAAAAATCACAAAAATGGATAGAGTGTGAAAATTGCCCAATTGAAGTGGTTGCTGCGAGTGGGATAAACATATTTTCAAAATCCGTTGCGATTGGGCAGTTTTCACAGTCTGTCCATTTTTGTATTTGAATTTTTTTTTTCAAATCCTATGGGTTTGATATACTATTGGCATATTTGATTTATTGCAAAATCCCAATTTTGACGTTCTTAGGTTGGGGTGGTCAAAATTGAGATTTTGCAATAAATCAAATATGCCAATAGTGTTCAAGGCAATTGGAATTGAAAAAATCATTACAAAAAATCACAAAAATGAAAAGAGTGTAAAATTATCCAATAGCAGTGGATTCTGCGAGTGGGAGAAATTTATTCTCATAATCCGGTGCGATTTAACAGTTTTCATACTCTGTCCATTTTTGTAATTTTTTTATTTGACTTTTTTCTTTTGATTTTTTTAATTCCTTTGAGTTTGATAAACTATTGGCATATTTGATTTATTACAAAACCCCAATTTTGACTTTCTCAAGTTGGGGAGATCAAAATTGGGATTTTGCAATAAATCAAATATGCCCAACAATATATCAATGCCATTGGAATTGAAAAAAATAAAAATAAAGATTCATATACCAAAAATGGGCAGAGTTTGAAATCAGTCTGATCGCAGCGGATGCTATTTTTTAGAGAAACATACTCGCAGCATCCGTTGTGATCAGTGTATTTGACTTTATATTTTTAAAGTGATTTTTTTGTGATTTTTTTGTATTTGACTTAATATTTTTAATTTTTCGAATTCCTATGGGTTTGATCAGTGTAGTCAAAGTCATCCAAAGCCACCGCTTAAAGCCAAAAGCTAAGCAGGCCATAACATCTCGTTTTGCCTTGGTCAAACCAGGCCACTACTCTGAAGCCACAAAAAACCACCATTTTTAGCCTTTTTTTGTTGAAGCGTGAAGCCACCAAATCCATGGCTTCATTATTCAAAGGTTTTTTTTTTTTTTTTTTTGTCTTTATTCTTCTTCTCACTCTTTTCTCTTTTTTCCTTCTTATTAAAGCTACACGACTGAATCGAGAGCTTCAACAGAGCAAGAGTTGGAGATCTTGTTCAAGGTACGAATTTTCTTACCTTCAATGGAGCTTCACTAAAATTTCCACCGTCATGAGCCCGAAGAAGAAACCCACATCTATACATTGATTATATATGCATTAATAATCTATACATTATTTTTTTTTTACTTAAGGTGATCGATTATGGAATAAAATCGTGGGGCAATGGAGAGTAGTTCTAGGGAAGACATTGGTTGGAAATATGGTGTTGTAGTGAATGGTAACAAATATCATAACATAGGAAGCAATATGAACATTTACATTGTGTTGAGCTTACACTTCTAAATCTAGTAGAAAAAGAGAATGCATATATTAGAAGCTGGGATACAAGCAAAATGCATATATTTACATTTTTTATATAATATTAAAATAAATTTTTTAGGGTCGTTTTACTTTAGTAAAGCCATCGCTTCGCGCTTCGCTTTTCACTTTTCACTTAAAGCCAAGCCATGGCAAATCGCTTCTCCTTCGCTTCATGCTTTGACTACCTTGGGTTTGATAATGTTTGGCATATTTGATTTATTTAAATACCCCAATTATGATTCTAAAGTTGGGGTGGTCAAATTTGGGATTTTGCAATAAATCAAATAAGCAAATAGTGTATCAAAGCCATATGAATTGAAAAAAAAGAATAGTCAAATACAAAAATGGACATAGTGTAAGCTGCATGATCGCAGCAAATATTGCGATCATGGTTGTACAATTCGCACTCGCCACTGTGATTGTAAAAAATTTATTTGCATAGTCCGCTGCGTTTGGTTTTTAGGTAGCTGACGCAGACTGGATTGCAATTTTTGTAGATTGGTTCGCAGCGGTCACTGCAAATTATTATTTCACACTCGCAACGGCTCTTGTGTTTGCAGTCAGAACTTTCTGTTTTAACAGATAGGTGACTTTGTGTTCAATGTTTTCAAGCTATTTGATACAATTTCTTACTTTTATTTGGATTACAGTTAACTTTGTAATCATTACTAAGATATATATAAATACTGGTGAGAATCATAATTGTGAAATCATAATTCATTACATAAACATATAATCATTACATTTTCATTAACTACAAAGAATAGAAAAACCAAAATTGTATACATCAAATCCTCTTAGTCTTTTTTCGAGGTTCAGTTTGAGTGATATTCTTCTCATGCCACTTCTTCATTCTGCCCTCAATTCCTCCACAAACAAGGACTTCTTGAGTGTCATCAGCACCACTACCACCCTTTCCCCTACCTCTACCACCAGCACCAGCACCAACACCACCGTCACCCTTCCTCTACCACCAACACTGCCACTACCATCATACCTTCTTCTACCACCAGGAGCACCAGCAATAGCAACACCACCAACCCTTCCCCTGCCAGCACTTGTAGCACCACCACTGGGAGCACCACCACCATCACCAGTTGGACCAGTTTGTTGATCTTCCTAATTATCTCTAAAGGAGACAAGCATAGACATTTGTCTTAGTAGGTCACCTATTTTCTTTTGCCTCATGAGCAACACAACCTAATCCACATTCCTTCATTCTTCAATAGAGACGTTCACCAACTGAAGAGCCTCATCGACCAACTTATTATGCAAGGAAAACATTGATCTTAGTAGAAAAAAAAAACAAATCAATTATGTATTTCAAATGTGAGAAAATTTGTTAAAGTATAGATCAATTACCCAATTGTGAGATATGAACAATAGATCTCTTAAGGGATGTGTCCTTCTAGTCGTCAGTGGTTGGATGAATGGATGACTAATGTCATGAAACCACTCCAAGTAGTCTTTGTTGCAATCACATGGAAGATTTATTGGCGCACCTTGGTTTTCAATTGACATAAAATGATTTTGCCAAGTTACAGCGAACGAAGACAGTATCCCGTGCTTCACCAAGTAGTTGTGGCCAGATCGACCTCTATTCTTCATTTTGGCTTGAATGAGGGGGATTTGGAATGAAATGTACCCTTCCCATCTGTCTTATCACTCGATCTGGGTGATAGGGTTATTCGGCATCAAGGCATAACAAGCAGCCTTGTAACCATGTAATGTTGTGCAGTAGAATTCTTCGCTTAGATTCCTTATAAGTGTCCCAAATAACCTAACAATACAAACATGAACTTATTAAATTATGGATGCAAAATGAAATCAATTACCTGAGATGAAACATGAACTTAAATGACAAACTTTTACCTCTTCAGGAGACATGTCATCAAGATGCTCCTTTTGAGTTAAGATTTCTTCACTCGTGAGCCCGCTAAGTTGGGGGCAATCCCACTTAGACATGGCAAGGAGACGACCCTTCCACGAGGCTTAGGCCGTATTCCATAGCCTAAAGTGATCGTATGTCCAACAATTTAAAAAAATTAAACATATCAATATATTAGTTCAGTATCTGAAACACTAAAAAAATAATTAATTGAACAATTTACCCAAAAAAATTGTGCCTCCAAAAAGGCATATATCCAGATATTTGTTTGGTACCCGCTTTGCTAGCACAACTAAGTTGAGGATACAAGAATGCAAAAGTACCAACTCCCCATGAAAACTTACCAACATCATCCACCTTTATCAGCAACTTCAAATATTTTGTGCGAACCTTGATTCCAGTCTTATCAACAAAAATAGTCATGCCCAGAAGAAGTAACAAGTAACCCTGTGCAACTTGTTGTTTCTTTTGAAGAGAATCACTTGTGCTCACTTTTCCACAACAATGCTCCTTAATAAATTTCATCTCCACGAAACTAAGATTCTTCTGGACATGTTTTTGTGTTTCGCTATTTTGAATCCCCAAACCATTCACCAATAGTTGCACACACTCCTTTGCCTTCATTTGAGTTTTTTTCACCATAAACAGCTTACTAACAATTGGCAAATGAGTGATACGTTAGACATCATCAATGGTGATTGTCATTTCTCCAAAAGGGGGATGAAAAATGTTGGTATCAGGTTGCCAACACTCGATAAAAGCACAAATTGTCACCCTATCGATATGATCCTTACAATGGTCTATCAACGGTCAGAGACCACTCTTATAGACCATTGAAGTTACTTCTTTCGGCACGTCACTCAACCTCAAACTACAAAATTATTATATTAATGCCGACATCTCAATTCGCCTCGTTCCTACACAATAAGAAAAACTAGTCAGTGTCAAAATAATGCAAAAACAGTAAGTACTACATATTTAAAAAAATTTGAAAATATTATAAGTACCTCCTTACCCCAAATGAACTGAGAAACATGGCCATCATAATCCTCTAATATGGATGCATATTTGGGATCACCAGGATAAGATACTGTCAGGTTTTGTTATCTTTATCGGAACCAAATTTGACAGAAATAACTGGTTCCTCTTTACCCTCCATATCCCCCTACCCTCCTCATCACCCTCACCCTCCTCATCACCCTCACCCTTCTCCATTCCTCAACCTCACGAACCAATCCATGTTGACTTTGTGATAGCAATAAGAGTGATGCCGCTTCATACGCGTCAATCAAATCGTTCCCCACTTCATCCTCCCTCATCTTCATCTCTTCTTCTCTCTCCCTCCGTTCTTGCCTTTTTTTTTTCTCTCCTCTATATTTTCTTTATTTTTTTCAGCTATGACCTTTCTCAAAGGCCCTGTCATTGGTCGTCTTTGAGCTGGATGATCCCCAACACTACCACCAACACCACCGCCAGACCAACATCTTTGTTTGTCTTTGCCATACTAAACATTTAAAACAACATGATACAATTAAAAGAAAACAAACATGAGGCATGGAGATTTACAGTATTGAAATGAAGATTTTAAAGTTTACCTAACTCCGTGCGTTTGGTTGAGTGCAAAAATGAACTCCCACGGCAACAATCGAACACAACGAAGCAAGGAAGAGATCATGCACCAAATAGACACCAAATCAAAGAGAATCGCACACCAACTAAGCCCTAGAATCACACAAAAATAGAATCGCACACAAACGGACCCCAAATCGCACCCAAAACCTCAAACCTTTGTATCGCACAGTGAAGGTAAAGGGAAATAATAGAGAGTAGGGAGTAGAGGGAGAATGAGGGCGAGAGGAGGGTGCGAAGATTCAAATTTTGGGAGAGGGAGATATCGCTTCGTTTGGGAGAGAAAGGGAAATTTTTTTGATTTTGGGAGGTTAAGGGCATATATTGGTGGTGTCCATCAGAAAGATGGTAGTGTCCTTTAGAAAATAGGGGGTTGGTGTTGTCTTTTAGCAGAAATGGTGGTGTTATTTAGTTACTGGCTAAAAAGAAAATAAGAAACAAGAAACCTTGGCTTGTTGCCCGCGTTGTTGATTTTGTCGACCACTTAAAAGAAAGGTGGCTATGGCACCACATTAGTCTATCTTCTAGAGGAGTTGTAATTGCCAATATGGATATTGATTAACACTCAAGATCAAGGGTAACACCACCATTTCCACTCTCTTACACCATCGCCTAATTCTAATACCCCCAATCAATTGGCAAAAACTTTTTTTTATTTTTCCCTCTCTTTTTGCTCTCTGCCATCTCTACTCCTCTTCTCCTACAACTTCTCCTCATGGATCCCCTCATCCTCCTCATTCTCTTTCAGAGGTGTGGTGGGTGTTACTCAGTAGATTATGATAGATTAGGGATGGTTGGTTTACTCAGTAGAAATGGTGGTATTACAAAGCATCAACCTTAAAAAGGTAAAATGCAAATGCATACCCATAGTTATTTGATATCTAATTGAGTCCCTAATTTTTGTGTTTGGTTGCCTAGAAAAGAAAATTTTTCTCGGGCAAAGTTAACTTTTCAGCTGTTTAGTTGCAAAACTAGACCTGGAAATTTTTGTCAAGATCATACCTTTTTCCCATTTTTAGTTGTTAGTGGGAAAATAATTCCTTAGCTTCCCCAAAGCAATTTTTTTTCGTAAAAATTATGCCAGCTATGCTACCAAACATACCATTATATTTGAATATTTGAATAGACAAAATCAATATGTATTAAAAATAAAAAAATAAATCAAAATATATATTTCAAAATTGTTGCAACTATTATATCAAATTTCAATAAATGCATTCAAAACCTTAAAAAATCCGATATCCAAACATTTACATTAGGATCCCTTTATACGAAGTCCTCAATCAACAATATGAGTAACATATTTTTTACGTTTTAACATTTGCAAAGTTTGGTTGGGTATACCAAGTAATTTTTAAAAGCTAAATCTTAAAGATAAAGTTAAGGGCATCGAGCCAAACAGTCGGGTACACGTAGCAACTCCCTTGTGGAATTAAACAAAGCTAAAAAAATAAATGCCTTTTAACATGCCCACGACCCATGTTCATTTATTCCTAATCAAGTAGAAAAAAGCTTATTTATTGAAAGATTAGTAGAGTCTAAAAAAAACATTTAATAAAGAATTGGTTTGAAGAGCTAAAACTTTAAACCTTAGCATGTAATAATAGGGTAAGTAATGGTTGGAACTTGGAGTCAACCTAATGTTGAAAAAAGAAAAGACGATCCACAAGCTAAGCACCCTTGAATAGGGGTGTGGGCAAGAATCTCGATCCCGATCCGTCCGACCTGTTCCGGTATGGTCCCAAAATGGTTAAGACCGGGACAAATTGGTCTACACTATTTTTATCCTGGTTCCGGTCCCGGACCGGTCTGAACCGAGACAGAACCGGTTTTAACAAAAATAATCCCGGACTGTTCCTGTTTGTCCCGATTATTGTGGCACTTCATATCTAAATCCAAACCCAGTTATTAGCAAACCAAAGCTCAACCCAATGTTTTACCAAAACCCAACCCAATACCAAAACAAACACATGAGATGATTAATTAGAACAATAGTCAAGCCAATCATTCTGGGCCTCTGGTAAATCAAGCCCAAAAAAAATTGGCTGACTGAATTGGAAAATGAACAAACAATCTGGGTCCAACCGAGCCATCCCAAAAAAAGTGGCTTTCCCGACCCGAATTGTTCCCAGTTGGCTGAATCGGGACTAGGACCAGGATAGGCCTCAACCCGGACCGTGCCCACCCCTACCCTTGAAAGTTTCCCTATTTGGTTTGGAGAGGAATTACTATACCTTCCAGCACCTTAGCTCCAAGATACTAAACATTCTTGAGAATAAATTGATGTGGCTCTACATTTCATTTAGAAGGTTCAAAAGTTATGAGAGACATGTTGATCGCTATTTATTCGGTTTAGATTGAGTTGTAAATCATTGTATCATTTCATAAAATAACAAAAGGTATTAGCACATTAGAGACAAAAACTGGCTCTTACTAAACCAAACATAACTTATATATTTATGTCATATGTACACACTCATTTGTGTATTTTAGGCTTCTAGTTTGAAAATTGATTCTCATACTATAGCATACATAAATGGTTTCCTATTAGTTTTCATCCAAACAAAGAAATGCTCCAACGGGCTTTTGAATAATCCATTTACGACTGAACTCTGTTTACATAAGACAAAACATAATGCTAATGCCGCCAGCCTAGGTTTGTGTCATGTGATACCTAACCTATGCCCAAAAACTGCACGAAGTTATCTGACATGCACAAGCATGGTCCAAAATACCCTGATATATCCCTGGATATATCGATATTTATCCATTTTTCAGGTGAAAGTATCCAAAAATACCCATGATATATATCCGAAATTATAGGAATTATCCACAATATCGGCTACATTTATCCCCTTTTCAAGGGCCGATATATCCTAGTAAAATCGATATTTTAAACCATGTGCACACTTTATCTGTAAGGTTTTACTCAATACAGAAAGAACTGCTTCATGGTCTATGTCAAAATACACATAATATAATCTCATCAGAAGTCCCGGTATAGCTGAGGGTGCATTTACAATTCAAACTGTTAAGTACTTGAGAATTGCAGCACGAACCTTCTCCATAAACTCTGCAGCTTGTTTCTGCAAGCAAAACCACATCAACTATATGAGGAGCTGATAAAAACAACCTCAACAAAAATGAAATAAATGGAGCAATCAGACTCACCGAGTCACGCTGCTGTGCGGTTGCTATATTTTCATCAAGAAGTGTCAATAATGACCTATTGAGCTCATTGCTCTCAACCATGTCCAATAGCTGCAACAAAGAGAATGATTTTAGCAATTGGCAAATACATTTATAGTGAATATCAGCAAAATTTTATTTTCATACAGTTGCTTTCACATCTTTTGAGGTTAATATTTTTCCTAAGGTCAGTCTTGCCGTCACAAGCTCAGCTTGCATTTTATCATAGGCTTCTGCAATAGAGCAAATGAAAGAATGGTTACTAAATTCAAATGACAATATAAACCCTCTGGCTTCAACATTCAGAGTGCCAATAAACCTGTTCCTTCAAGCAAAAACTTTTGCATTGCTTCCAGTTCAATTATTCTGTCATCCATATCCTATAAGGGTGAAGAAGTCAGAAACTTGTTTATTATAAACTATACTTTTGTGGTTTAAAGCAAAAGAGGAACCTGTGTTTTTGAGACAGCAAAACGGAGTTGACCTAGTTCAAATTTTAGATGAGCAAAAAATTCCTCGTTTAATCTGCAAAATGCCAATTATTCTTGTATCATTTCATAAACAGCAAAACATTATACCCTACAACTGTTCAAATAGAGAAATGCAGTGGATCAACCAAGAAAAGAAGAAATCTCCCACTAAGCAAAAAATACAGTAAAGAAGGGCATATGAATGTGTAATTTACATAGCTTATAAACTTCCAGAATTGCAAAATGTCAGGTCAGTGCCTATGGATTTTTTTATTTTTATTTTTTGACAAGATCAAAATATAAAGCCTTTACAAAAAGAGAGATTCACAATAAGTACACTCTGGAGAGATTTCTGAGGAAAAGGAGAAAGCATCCCAATAAGCCCAAAATCTCTCAAATGGAGCATCCAAAGCTTCACCCTGACCAATGCCCATTCATGGATCAAACATTCCATAGCTTAGAGACATAGTCATTGAGAAAGGGGTGAGATTCCACACAAGCAGCCTCACACTATTGAGATATGAACATCCCTTCCAAGACCAACACAGTTGCATAACTGAACCTAACAACACCACAACAGCCCCAAGCCTTGCCAGAAAGAATTTCCATAGTATCAAAGCAAGAGGACAATGCATGAACAAATTGGAATCAGACTCCACAAGATCAAACCTCCCCAACCCCCATCAATCTCCATTCTCCAACAAATAAGAACATCTCTAGTCAGCATATGATCCCAATCACATTGCTACATGAAGAAACACAACCTAGGAGGAATGAAGTTCATCCATACCAACGATGAGTGGAAGCTAGTAGGAACATCATCCAGTGCTCTACTAGTACTACCATCATTTTTTTATTTTTTTTCTTTTCTTTTACGAAACAAAATACAGTATTATACTCTTATATACACCCACCGTGACACAACTCAGTAACCCACCACTTACTAAACTTCTTCAATTACTTAGAACCAGAGACCGAAACATAGAGAACCACGACACTAACATAGAACCATATAGCATAACAAAACCAGATCGAAAAGCAGAACACATAAACACCCTCATAGACCATCAAGGGCACCACCACCAGACCACACCAGCAATCTAACTCCACCAATTGCCATCACAGTCACCACCACGGCTACAGTAGTGAGACCTGAGACCACTGCCATCAAGGCTTCCACCGCCATTTCCACCAGAGCCTCCCCTCCCATCTCCTATATCCACCACCATCGTTTCCACAATAACCCTACCACCACCTTCACGTCTGCCACCATAACCACCACGTCCTCCATATCCACCATCGGATTACAGCCACCGCCTCCTTCACTGCTTCCTCTGGACTGAGGCAGTGATGTTCCTCCCCTCAAGTGTCACCTGCCCATTCATCCCCTCAAGGATCTCTTCGAAGGTGGAGAAGGCCTTCTAGAGGGCCTGATCATCAGTGGGCCAGTGGCCCATGTGAGACCTCCAACAAAGCACCAATAACATTTGCGGATGCCATTGGAACTGAAAGAAGAACTAAAAACCCCGGAAACTGATAAGAGAAAAAAACCGAAAGAGGGGGAGGATTTCCAATCCACGTCAAAGAGAGCACGATGATCAGCTTGGAAAACGCTTGATGGAAAAATGTCCGTTTGTCATCGCAAACCCAGTCCCAACTACTTTCCTCTTACCTTTAAAAAACCCCTTAATTGAGAAGCTTCCCATTGCTTCCTATTGAACAAATTCCTCCTAGTCCACACGCCACCCTCATCATTCTAGAACCAAACTCCGAAACCTTCCCAAACAAGATATCCTTCATTCAATCTACAATTTCTCCCCATAAGTTGTGATAACCTATGCAGTTAAAATGGCGATATAACGCTGCATAATGGACTTGGAGCGTTACAAAACACACTTTTCTCGTTTCGGTATAACGCTGTCGTTATAATGCCCAAACAACGGCCAGTATCGAAATAACGACCCTTTAAAGTTCGTCGTTATAATGTAATGGCTTTTATTATATAAGGAAAAAAAAACAGATCTCATTTTTCTTTGTTTGTAACAGAGATGGATCGGCCAGAAGGAAGAAGAAAGGGGAGAACATAAAAGAAATTGATCGCATCGAACTGATTGTTGCAATGCAATTTTTTGTCTGGTGTGATTGTTTGTTGAAGAACAGAAAAGAAGAAGAAAAAAGAAAGGGGAGTGTGATTGTTTGTTGAAGAACAAAAAAGAAGAGAAAAGAAAGGGGAGCCGATCGTCTATTGGGTTCTGTTGCGATCGATCGCATCTAGGTTGCGATCGTTCGTTGAAGAAAAGGGAAGAAGAAGAAAGAAGAAGAAGAGGAGACAAAGAGAAGAAGGATGGGTGAACTGTTGCAATCGCACAATCTGTGTGCGATCTGCATATGCGATCAATTGTTGCTCAGTAAGTGACCTACTGCTCTGTATGAATTCAATTTGTTATAAGTACTTTATTTTGTATTCAATCCATTGAGTCTTCTATAGAAGTCTATTACCAAATCTTCCAGTCTTCAGTCATTATTTTGTGTGCTTTTTTCAATTGATGTCCCTGCACCTAAATTGCATTCAATATGAGCTTCTTCAATTCCATTCAACCAAATTATTGTAAACATTTGATTTTTTGCCCCTTTTTCATTTTATTACCTTATTTATCGATTATTTTATTTTATCTACGATAGGATGAAGGAGAAGACGAAGACGAGGATGAAGGAGAAGATGTTGATATTGACGTTGCTTGATGGTACGTTTTGATTTAGATGTTTTGATGTTTTTGAATTTAATGTTTTGAACATAATTTACTTTTTTTGCTCTATAATACATTAATACTTAGTGGAGATATAAAAATAAATTTGAAAGAATAATCTGTTATAACCTATAATGCTCCTGAACCGTTATGTGTTCATTATCCGTTTTAACTGCATATGTGATAACTACATTTACTACCTCACTTTATTTTTATTTCGTTACATATGCTACCCTAAACATTTGATATACAATTGTGGTCCTCAAGAACCCGTAGGTATCCTTGTATTTACGTTCAAGTTTTATTTTTTTATTTTTTTTATTTATGGATTCCTCGTGAAACACAACCAAGAAAAACAAACGTATGTTTTACCCAACGAACCAAAATGGACTTTCCCTTCAAAGAGGTATAAGAAGCTTGTGTTCCATCTTATTCAACATTTTGTCTCTGTCAACTGAGTATGTATGGCCTTTACACCTTTGTCCTTCGCCTTTGTCCATTCTCTTCAACAAGTTAAATTGAACCAATTTTTGGAAAATTGTTACACCGCAATATATCAATTCCTGATTTTAGGATTAAAATAGTTGTATTATGGGATACTACATCAAAAGTCACGAATGTGTGGATATATCACATATATCAGCAAATTTTCACTCAATCTCAAGATAAGAGTCTCAATATTTTTTAACACTGCATTCAACCTTCTAAAGATAGACAGCTAGAATAGTCTTTGACAAGTCTCAAAAGTGGCCCTCCTGAAGAACATCAACTCAAAGTTGTCGGTTTTGTAGATAAGAGACTTGGAAAATAGGATTCTAGTGTTGATGCCAATCACAAGAGATCGGGAGGGATATTTTTCCTTCTTTGTTTTTTAGTCATCGTCATCATCAAAGCCCATTTCTGAAACTCTCGGAGTCGGCTACACGTATTTTGGTTTTTCAAGCAATACAACCTTCCCACATATCCTCGCCTAATCCAAGCTCAAGGATGTCTTACTTCACCGCCTTCATCCAAGTTTTCAACGGTCGTCCCCTCTGTCTTCACCCTCCACTAACTTGCCAATCTAGACATTTTCTAATTGGCATCGTACTTGGTCTCCTTCGCACTTGACCAGAACACGTTAAACGCATTTCTCTAATTTTGTCCTCTATGGACGCTACACCTAAGTATCTCCTAATTCTTTCATTCATAATTTTATTCTTACGGGTTTTACCACACATCTATCATAACATACACATTTCTGCTACCGCCATAATATGTGTATTTTGTGTAATAGCACAACATTCTAAACCGCAGAGCATGGTTGGTCGAACAATTATCTTATAGCATTTTCCTTTTAATCTTGCAGACATTTTTCTATCGCATAATATTCCTGACATCATTTTCCATTTCGTCCAACCAGCTTTAATCCTATGGTCTATATCTCCAATAGCTCAATTCTTTGGAATTATAGATCCTAGATATCGAAAAGCCTCATTCTGGAACCTCCACGCCTTCGATCTCAATTGAATTACTCTTCCCTCTTGATTCACAATCAAAATTGCACATTAGATATTTTGTTCTCGATCGACTAATTTTAAAACCCTTTTACTCTCTAATGCCTCATGCGACCTATCTAATTTCCGACCTAAACCTTCACCAGTCTCATAAAAAAGATAAATATTATACGGACTACAGATATTTTCCTTTATTCAAAAACTAACCTTGACTTCTCTTGGAGAGTCATGTTCAGATGTTCTTAAACTGTAACATTTCTAAATATAGGTAGGTATTAGATTGACTTGGGGAACAATGTAAGATACCTTTTAACCATTTGTAAATCAACATAAATGATAGATTTTGACTGTTCCCTTACATGTAATTGAAGAGCGGCAATGAACAAGAAATCCCCGCACACTTGGAAAATCTTCAAAAATAAATTGTTTTTTCAACTGAAGTTGAACAATCATAAATGTTTCCAATGTTTAATTCATTGTGATTTCTGGAATAAAAAGTAATAGAACAAATCCGTATGTTAGGGAGAAATTTGCATAGAAAAAACCTGGAAGAGAAGGTTTGTTGGAAGAAAGAGAGTGTACATCTGGTATTTGGTAAATGTGGGAGTGTAGCACTTTTTAAATTGAAACGTCAAAGAAAATAAAAGTTGCCTACAAAATAGTTGATGGATCCTTAGAGCAATCTAGGCACTTGGGAAATATCACGCTAGTAAATCTAACCAACTTAAAAAGTGAGATAGGGGCAAAATGTAATTAAAGCAAGGTAAAAGACTTGTCATCAAGGTCGAAAACTTGCCGTATCCGTGTCCGACACTTATCCGACACACGACACTCGCTCAACACGCCTCCAACACGCGTCGGACACTTGGTCAACGTGTCGGCATATGTCAGACACATGATCAATGTGGTCAACGTGTTGGACACACCTCCGATACACCAGAAACTTGATCAGGACATAGACAAGACTCGAAAATCAACTTTATTTTATTTTTTACTTTTAGATGTTTGCTAATAACCACGTAATATAATGGTTGTTGATTCATCTGAAGTGAATTACTATTTCAATTGCAATTTAAAATAAATGGGACAAAACACCACTAAAGCGTAGAGGTAGTCTATGCTTCTTAGTTTTCTCTCATTTGCTTCTTCTCTTCTCTACTATACTTTTTCTCTACTTTAATTTTTTCTTGCAACAGTGTCATCTTCTTCAAGACACTCTAAGAATGCTCTTTATTAGATTATTATTTATATTTATATAACTTTTTAAAAAATAGTATGACATGTCGACGTATCCTCGAGTCCTAGTTTTTGGGAAATTGTCGAGTCGGCGTGTCGTGTCGTGTCCGACAAGATGCGCGTGTCCGTATCCGTGTATCCTTGCTTGTCATTAATGAAAAGTGTAGAAGCAAAGGTGTGACAATACTGTGGCATGAGGCAACCTATCTTACATGAATACATTTACTTGCAGACACGTGTCCTTGGAAAAGTCAATTCATGTGTGATATAGACCAATCACCTACCAGACTAAGAGAACATGCATGCCAAGGTTCACAAACCATATTGTCTCTAAGATTACAATAGAAAGTTTCCCATCCGGATGGGCTGGCTTATAAGGACTCACTACACATTAGCTGTCAAATGCTAGATCAAAGATCTCATATCAAAAATTGTTCCACAAAACCCATTGAAGGATTACCCCTCCATGACCCTACAAAAATTTTGCAAAGTCATCTTGCTCCATATGCCCAATCTCTGACTCGTCCTCATCTGCAATAATTTCTTCTTCCGTCATCCCTTGTTGAATTCTTTCATCGCCCTCTCTGTTGCTGAAATCCCAAACAGCACCCTAACCTAAACTTTAAGGCTGACATCCATTGGTGAAATTTTGTTGGAAGGCATCTGATGCACATTTTTAGTCAAAAAATATCTTTCACTAACTAGGAAATTAGCATAATAGCTAGTTAATGATATTTTTTTTTTCCTTTCATACAAACTATGTCTTGTTCAAGAGACATTTTTCTCTAAGTTGGGTTATCAATACAATTGTAGATGGCTTCAGTGAAAGATAATTTTTAATTCTCTTCAGCAATTAACACAGCTATGTTGAAAGTTGAGCTTTGCGCACTCTAGAAAACAATTCTGAGTAAGTCATTGGTTGAGTTAGCCACTGGATATAATTCCATACAGATTCTAAATCTCTTGTAAATTACATTCATCCGAATGATCACCCATGGTCGTTTCCAATTTCACAGTCCACTATGCAGTAGGACGAGCTGTGATGTAAACATGTGTGTTGCATATAGATATCCCCTTTGAGCGATTTCAAAGCAAGAAAAGGCATATGTTCAAATAAATACCAAAGTTAGAAGAAATAAATGGCAAATCTTTGATATCGATAAAAGAAGCAAAATTGAAATGTACATACATACCGAGGCCTTAAGCGTGCAATTTCGAATTCAAGCTCCTGAGCCTCAGTATCAAGAAAGTATTCAATCAAACCAGCAGGTGTATCAGGCCCAACACGAGCCTATAAACAGATTATGATAGGAATCACTAAAAGTGTTAGTTGAAGAAATGAAATTGGACAAATAATAATTCAATAGAGAGAGAGGACCTGTCGAAGAGCTCTACGACGCTCTTTTTCTTCAGCAACTTGTCGTTGGAAAGCTTCACGAGCTTCAGAATCCTTGTCAAACTTTTGCTTGAACTGCATTCGAGAAATGTGGCCTGTTTGGGGTGGTCCTAAAATGCCTTCTGGGTCCTAAGTTCACACAACACACAATCAAAAAAACCAGAAATTTGAAACCTCACGTTTTCTTCAGTATTAGAGATACAGAGAGAGATGGTTACCTACCCATGTACAGACGATTCTGGGCCTCATTGAGTTGCTCCTTCTCCTCCTACAAGTAGAAGAAGAAGAATAAGTGGTTCGGGCAAAAAAATTCGCGTTAGTGAGGCTGAAAGCGGCCATTATTAGTGGTCGTTTCGTTTGTTTGCAACACCTCTCACTTTTTCTTTGCTTTTCTTTGGTCTTCAACTTTCTTATCCGTTTCGGGCAACGACTATTTGGCTGTGCAACTAACTCTCATCCACACCATTCATTTAAATTTTTTATTTTCCATACTATACACTTTCTCTCCCACACCAATCTTCTCTTCCACACCACTCATATAAGGAAAATTCCATCTCCTTCCAACTTCAAATGATCGAAAGAAAGCTTCCCTCCTCCCAACTTCCTATTATCTTCTTCGATCCTCCATATTTTCTTCTTCGATTGAAAGCTCCCATTGCCTCTCACCCTTCCTAACTGAACCTCTCCCTTCCCATCTGAACCTGTCACTCTCTCCCCCAATCTCTCCCATTCCACTTCCATTCGACTCACCCAAAACCCAAAAGGGCTCATTGTCCCTCTCACTCTCTCAAAAAGTTACTCTCTTCCCCCACTCTCTCAACAAGTTTCCTACACGATTTGGTGCGATTTGCTCACGAAGGATTGTGTGTGTGCGATTTGGTTTGGCATTAGGTGTGCGATTTGGGGTCATTCAACAAAGGCAAACCCACATTGTAGATAGGTAATTTTGATCTCAAAACCCTGAATTGAACTAATATCATGTCATGTGCGATTAGGTATTTGATTAGGGAACTTCGAACACTGTAAATTATTATGAATATTTTTTTAAGGATTATTTATCACCCTAAATTGGTATTAAATTTTTTCAAGGATTGTTTATGCAAGTTTGAATTGATTGTGTAGTATGACAAACACGACCAAAGATGACGTGTCTTCTTTGGTTGGTGGTGGTAATGGTGGTGGAGATGATCCAACTGATAAAGGTGATAGACGACCAATGAAGGTGTCTAACTGAAAGAAGATTGGAAAAAAAGTGTAAAGAAAATATGGAAGAGAAAAAATGGAAGAAAAAAGAGATAAAGAAGTGAAAAAGAAAATGAAGGAGGATGAAATTGAGAGTAATTTGATACACGCAGAAGCAGCGGCGAGACTTCTAATCCTATCACAAAGTCAAGTTGAATCACAATTTCAAGCACAGGCTGTTGGACATGATTGTGAGGTTGTTGGACAGGAGGGTGAGTGTGAGACCCTGAGTGGGCGGACCTGAGGTGAGGGTGAGGGTTGGAGCCCAACAAGCCCAATAGGCCAAGAGAGGTTGGACGAGCTACAAGGGGAATCATAGTCCCACATCGCCTGGGTAGGGGAGGAGGATGATCCTTATATGTGAGGGGTTAGCTCCCCATTGTATCGATGCGTTTTAAAGTCGTGAGGGCCGGATGGTAGCCCAAAGCGGACAATATTGGTACATTGCGGGAGGGGGTCGACACAGTGAGGATGTCAGACATGAGGGTGAGGATGTTGGACATAGGGGTGGGGGATGTTGGACATGAGTGTGAGCCAGTTGGACATAAGGGTGAGGATGTCGGATGTGAGGGTAAGGATGTTGGACATGAGGGTGATGATGTTAGACATAAGCGTGTGGCTGTTGGACATGAGGGTAAAAATGTAGGACGTGAGAGTGTCAGACATGAGGGTGAGGAGTTAGAGGAGGGTGACCAGACTGCTGGTGATGATGATGAAGTTATTTCTGTTGAACCTGGACCTGGCGAAGTTGAAGAAGATCTAAATATTTTGTATTCTGGGGTCCAAATTATGACTCTATATTAGAGGATTATTACGGCCATGTGTATCGTTTGATTTGGGATAGTGATGAAGTAATTATTATATTTTTCATCCTTTTAAAATATCTAAGTTT
The DNA here is from genome assembly GCA_963556465.1 of Berberis vulgaris. Classification (NCBI taxonomy): domain Eukaryota; kingdom Viridiplantae; phylum Streptophyta; class Magnoliopsida; order Ranunculales; family Berberidaceae; genus Berberis; species Berberis vulgaris. The sequence continues at coordinate 33,812,025 of OY747126.1, read as the reverse complement.
TTGTTTTTATATTATTTGGACAGTAAGTTAGTTTTTGTTATTTAGGAACAAGGTGAATTGAGATGTCGGCATCAATATAAATTTTTTTTTTAGTTTGGCGGTTGAGACAGGAGCCCAAAGAAGTGAGACAAATGGTGTATAATAGCGGTCTTCGTTCCTTGATCTCCTATTGTAAGGATAATGTCGATAAGGTGATGATGTGTGCTTTCGTGAAGTGTTGGAAACCTAAGACCAACACTTTTCATCTCCCTTTTGGAAAGATGACTATCACCCTCAACGAGTCGGTTCCAATTTAGTGATAACAACAACTATGTTATTATCCTTACCGATGTCTCGACACCAAGATATTAAAGCCGACCTTGATGTGAATACCTACAAAGTACAAGACAATAACATGTTAGGAACACCAATAAACTTGTAACCAGTAAACAAAAAATTTGTAACCAGTAAACAATAAACTTGTAAGAATAGTTATATATGAATTAACCTAACATCTTTAGTAAGAAATAAGCTGCCATCGTCAAGCACCTCTTCCAATTCTCTTTCCTCATTGTTCATGTCATCATTACCATCAACATTGCTATGAACATGATCGTTTGTAGGTATTTCAAAGATTACTACACCCATGAAAAGAGACTATGCACAAAATAATAATGGAACTTATAAGTAAAATCGACAAACAATAGCAACAACAACAATAACACCACAAGAAAAAAAAATTAAAATGCAAGTTCATCTCAAGTTGAGAGTGTTACCTCAAGTGGAGTGATAAAAAGTTCATATTCCTCTTCAAATTGTTCATCTTCTTCACCCTCACGTCTACCGTTGTAATCCACAAGGCTATAATCATCAACTTCACTAAACCCATCTATTTAGACAAAAATTTCAACAAAACTCCATACAAACAAATTTAAGGAACTATAAATGAGAGAGTAGTTGACTGTGTCAAGAGGGGGCAATGGCAAGTTCCAGCGACAATAGCAAGTTCTAGTGAGCTTGGTGGGAGAGAAAAAAACAACAAGAATGAGGGGCTTGGTGGGAGAGAAAAAAACAACGAGAATGAGGGAGCTTGGTGAGAGAGGCGTCTGCAAGGGAGAACATACTTCTCGCCCTAGGAGAGAGAAAAGTGTTTGTGTTTTGGTTTGGGTTTTTTTTTTGTGTGGGAGAGCAGGTAAAAAAATTGGCTGGGTGGTGTGGGTGAGAGTAAGTTGTGGTGCCAAATAGTCGCTGCCTTCCATGAATGTTGCATTGCATCCATTGTTCGTTTCACTTTTTTGGCATACTCCGCAAATGCGACCTAAGCCCAGTCGTTTGCTATTGGGCCATTCTTACAACATTCTCAAATTCTTATTCATACCCACCATCACATCCTTTCATAATTTCACAAGCTATTTTCCCCGTCTAAGCTATGAAAAAATGTTTAAATTTGACATATTTTTACATTCTATGAATATTTTGTTATTTTATGCATGGATCTATAAAAATTATTGAATGCTTATCTCAATTGAAGCAATTGCGTAACTATTAAAGATTTTTGGTTGGCAACAATTTTATGTTTTTTTGTTGACAATCTAGGAAGATTAAATGAAAAAATTCATTAGCTATAAGCAAAAGGTTTCTCGATATACACTCATATGACCATGTTACAAACTATTTGATTTGGTTGTAGTACATGTGTTGATGATGTAACAGCCACAACTGACTGAACAAATGAGTATGCAGTTGTGTTTTCTATCCAACCTGTGAAAGTATTAACACTTGGAGCTGTTGGCCTCGGTGCAAAAGTCAAAGATCAAAACACTTCCATTTTCTTTTTTGCCAACTAATGCGTCCAAAAATCGTCCTCTGTGAGTTTGACCTGCAAAACAGATGTTAGACTGCAAAGTTGGTTGCCAAAAGCACTCTGATACTTAAGTCAGCAGCTATGTTTGAAGAAGGAAGTAAATCTGGACAAAACTCAGTTAAAGTTGCATACATGTGCTGAATGTTCCCTTTACCTTTTATAATGGTCGTGGTTTATTCTCTGCGTGACTTAAGCATGTGAGGCACAACGGAAGGAGATATTTCTGGTAACAGTCACCTCCTTAATAGAGATGCGCCCGTGTGGGCGTAACTCACTCCACGACTCTTTGGTGCAACGTTCCTCTTTTTTATGAGAAAACTCGTGTTGAGGCTGGATTCGGGCTTTGATTCATTCAGGCTTGGGTTTGGGCTTTGTATATGTTTTTTCATTGGTGAGCCTTGTCTGGGCCTCTATGATTGGCTTTATTCCTGGCCCAATAAATTGGACGCTATATCCTTGTGATGGATGGTCTCGGTCGTGATGATCGGTTTATTTTGATGTATAATCACCTACTCCTTCCCTTAGTTAGTGGGCATGTTCATGTATCCACTAACTATGTGGCGGGTTTGTTTTCGATTTCCACATTACGACACATTTAGTCCTCTTGCTATCTGTTGTTGTTGTTGTCTCTCCGGTGTTCCATTTGCCTGCTCATTTTGGCACGATTTCTGGGATTTCGTTCGGCTATCATATCTTGCACGTTCTCCCAAGAGTGGACCTTTCACTGCTCGTCCTTATAAAAAGAGAAGTTTGAGTGTGTTTTACTTCCTTTTGCACCTCCTCATTTTCTAGTTGTTAATTCTTTGATTCCTCGCGTTCGTTCTGTAGTCATGTCTAACTTCAGGGTTTTGAGTGGCAATGTTCTTAATGCTTGCAAAGCTTTCTTTTTGCCTAAGCGTGCAACACACGTGACTCTGGACAACCTTCATCACGATTACTCATTGTTGACTGATCTGGAGATCATTTTCCCAGAAGAGGGCGGCAATCCTTGTCGTCCAAAACATGGGTACATTGCTTTGTATCTTGGTATGTTCCACTCTGGTTTTAGGCTTTCAGTTCCTACGATCGTCTGGGAGTACTAGGATTTGGTTGGTATCGCTTCGGCCCAAATGTTCCCTAATGGTTGGAAAGTAATGATTTCGACTTTAGCAAGGGCTGCCTTAGCTCGTATCCTTATGAATGCCAGGGTTCTACATTCTTTGGTGGGGTTTAGCGTAAACCCAAATCGCACCTGTTGTCGACGTTCTCCTTCTTGTTTCAAGGACCTACGAGAGAAGTATGGGGGCTGGTCAAGGTCTTGCTTCTACGCATCCCTTTCTTCCAATCACTCTAGGTTTCACGGAAATCAGATTCTGCGATCATTCCGAGAGCCTAAGAGAGTCAAGTTGTCGTTGTCTTTGGAAGAGCAAAAGTTCTGCAATCAATTTTGCGATCTTCCTCGAGTCTCAATGGGAGATTTTTTCATTACGAATGTCATTATCCATAGTAGCTTATATTCATCAGGTGAAGCATGTCACACTTTAGAAGTGATTGTTGCGCGTGTTGGTGATGTGGACGTTGACCACCAAGAAGGTTCTATTGACGAGCGCGTAGGTCGAGTTACTTCAGTCATTGTCCAAGGTTCTAGGAGTGCTGGCTCGATTATAAGGAAACGAAAAGTTCCTAGGCCTCCCAGTCCTTCCAAGATGTTGGCTGTCAGTTCTGGCCGTGTGTCGAAAAGGAAAAAGCTTGCTTCCTCAGTTCTTGACACTGCTAGGTCTCTCTCTCGCCTTGCTTTTCTCCAGAAAGGAAGTCGTGGTTCGGAGGATGATTCTTCTGCTCTGGAGGACAATGTGGTAAACCGAGTTCTCGAAAGGAGTAAGAAAGAAATCTCCCATCCTCTAGATGACCACGAGAAAAATCTTGTTGCCTCTTATTGTTTGCCCGCCTCTACCGGCCTGTCTACTGATGTCGCGCATTATTGAGAATAAAATGCTTCAGCTTGGTCTTTGGCAGTCGAATAATCCGGAGGGTACCAAGACCTTGGATGACTTCGAGTTTGATCCGTTAATGGAGGATCGAGTTGTGCCCGAGCTCGAGATTTCAAGCTCATTGTTTCTTCTATCGTGGCTGGGACTTCGGGATCACCAACAACTCCCTTCGCGTCTCGTCCTGTTCCTACTGTGCCCGGGTAGATCTTTTGGCCTTCCGAGGTTGATGTGTAGGACAACGCTCGCAACCTCATTGGCGGTTGGCTAATAGGCTCTTATGCCCATACGCTAGCCACGTCGCCATATTGACGAGGGTCTCTAGTACCTTATGGAGGGGATGACACACTTTACTTATGCGGCCGTGATGGGGTCGGATTGTAAGGCTGCTCGTGACTAGGTGTCGCATATTGAGCGGAAACTAGCAGAACACATCCTGGTCCTTTCTCATGTTCTTCGCCGATTGGATTTAATGAAGGCGCAATGCATAGAGCATGAGAGGGATGCGGATTCTGCACAAACGTCGCTGAGGGAACTCGAGGCTATTCGTGATACGTTTGTTTCTGACCTCGAGACGTCTGAAGTAGAATTGGGCAAGTTGCAATCCCGTATGGATGCTGCTGAGAAAGAGTTGTCTAACCGAAAGGTTGAACGTGATGAAGTTGTTCGTTCTGCTGAGGAATGTTCTGCCAATATCAAGGCTTCTGCTATTCGAATCGCTCAGCCAAATTTTGAGTTTGTCGAGACCAAGTCTGTGGTCTCTGTTAAACTTGCCAATGTTGACAAAGAATTAGCATCAACCCGAGCTGAGTTGTCATCCGTTACTAAAAAGCTAAAGGTGACAGAGGCCGTGAATTGGAAGAGAGTGGTTGATGTTCGCCACGATTTCTTGGATTTCTTAGAGGCGCAAGGTTTAGACATATCCAAATATCGTTGTTTTGCTAATTAGGAATTTGATGACGTCGAGGAAGTTGTTTCGGATTCATTGGGTGATTCGGATGTCGGAGAACCTTCTGAGCCCATGTTGCTGATGTTATTCTCTTTCTTAAATTTTTTTGTAATCTCATTTTTCAGAAGATCAATGGAAATTTATTATTTCGCATTTGTTGTGTCCAATATGTCCAGCTTGTCAGCTTTTATTTACGAAATTCTTGGGAGATTTCTGACTCGTTCGTTCAAATTTTTATGAATGGCTTCGACGTTTGATGTTATAGTTATGTAGAAGCCCTGATCTATGGAATCTAATTGTACATTCGGATTACGATGTCGTACATTACATTCGACAAGAAAAAGTTCAGCTCTTTTGTCTTGGTACTTCATTAGTTCGTGGTTGATCAGGCCAAAAGTTTTTGTTTTTATATCCGACTTGTTCGTCTAGTACATGTATTTGTTTTTGCTCGATATTCTAGCTGTGCCGAGTGTTTTCTCGAGTTGGATTTTTAATCCGACTTCCTTGTCCTGATTGAATTCTCGTCGTTTCGAATTTGGGAGCGAAAGATTTCATTGATAATATCTTTTCAAGTTCTCTACATTCCATGGTCGAGGTATCATTTCACCCTTTTTATTTTCCAACCACTACGTTTCTGGTCTGTTGATTTTTGTTACTCGATACAGTCCTTCAAAATTTGGGTTTAGCTTCCTGCTCCAAGTTCCTTCTTGTTGAGTTAGACTTTTCGTAGTACCCAGTCTCCAACGTTAAAAGTGCGGATTCACACCTTCTTGTTGTAATATCCTGCCATACTCTGTTGGTAAGCTGTTGTTTTGATGGAGGTTGCTTCTCGCTACTCTTCGAGGAGATCCAGTCCGACTTTCAGTGCTTCGATGTTGTCCTCACCGCAGAATTCTTCGGTTCAGAATGTTGCCATTCCTATCTCCACGAGTATCATTGCTTCTGACTCGTATGCAAAGGCAAAAGGTGTTTCACCTGTCAGAGTTTGCACACCCAAAAGGACGTCGGGTAACTCAGATGTCCACAATCCTTTTTCTGCCTCGAGTCTTCTTTTGATTGCTTCCAAGATTGTCCTATTGGTGACCTCGACTTGTCCGTTTGCTTGTGGATGAGCAGGCGCAGAGAAATGTTGTTGGATATTCAGATTTTCGCATAACTCCTTAACCTTCTTGTCTTCGAATTGCTTCCCATTTTCTGTGAAAATAACCCATGGGATCCCAAATCTGCATATGATGTCTCTCCAAAGAAACTTCTCGACTTAAGACTTCTCCTATCTTTGTGAGGGGCTCTACTTCTACCCACTTGGTGTAGTAGTCTACTGCAACGAGGAGAAAACTTCTTCTTATCGGACGCTGGGAGTGGTCCTACGATGTCCATTCCCTATTGTGCAAATGGCCAAGGGCTGCTCATAGGGATCAGGTTTTGTCTCGGCATGTGATGCTTGCATCGTTGGCTAGAAATAACTCAGTGTGAGAGCTTTATGGGCTAGTGTTCTTCCTCCTAGATGATTTCCGCATGTGGCGTGGTGGGTTTCTTGCAGAATGTATGCAACATCGTCTAGTGCAAAGCACCTCAGCAACAGGCTCGTGCTATATCTTCTGTATTGTTTTTCATTGATCATTGTGTATCTTGCTGCCCGATTTTGGAGCTTTATGACTTCCATCTTATCTACTGGGAGTTCTCCGTTTGATATATACGCCAAGATTGGAGTTGTCCAGTTGTATTCTTGATTCACGATGCATGCTTCTTCTGATTGGTTTTCATGTATTGAGCTTCCTTGTGTCATGACGAGTGGATTGTCATTATCCTTAGTTGTTGATCCTTCCTTTGCTAGTTCGTCGACTATTTTGTTATCTGCTTATGAGCACCGTTGAATGGTAGCATTCCAGAAGCCTTCTACTATCTCTGTGGTTTTCTGGTGGTAGGCTTTCATTCAGGTATATTTGACTTAAAATTCTCCATTTAGTTAATTGACCACCAGTTTGGAATCAGTAAAGACACTAATGTCTTTTATTCCGAGGTGTTTTGCTAATTGTAGCTCTGCTATCACGACTTCATACTCGGCTTCATTATTAGAGGCTCTAAAGCTGAATTTTATCTCCTTCTCTAATGTGATGCCTTACGAGTTGTACATGACTAGTCCAACTTTGCTTCCTGCCTCGTTGGACGTTCCATCACAGCATATGATCCATTCGTCGGTGATTGGTTTGGATTGTTTTTCTCTACTCTCGTTTTCTGCCTATTAGTTATTGCTTCCTGTGAACTCGGCGATGAAATCTGCTAGTGCTTGAGCCTTGATAGCGGTTTTGGGGCATAGCTGATGTCGAATTGTTTAAGTTTTATTGCCCACTTCACCATTTTTCTTGACAGATCTCGTTTGTGTAGTACCAACCAAAGCGGTTGTTCGGTCATAACCGTGATTGGGTGTGCTTGGAAGTATGGTCGTAATTTTCTTGACGACACGATTAGAGCGAGCGCTAATTTTTCTAGAGCTGAATAGTTGATTTATGCACCTGCGAGTGTTTTGCTGATGTAGTACACTGGTTTTTGCACGCCTTTTCTTCCCATATCAACGCCGACCTCACCGCGTGATCGAACACAGATAGACATAGATACAGTGTTTCTCCCATGTTCAATTTTGTTAGTAGCTTTGTGTTTCTCATGTACGTCTTAAGGCTTTGAAAGGCTTTCTCGCATTCAACATTCCACTTGAATGTGTTATTCCCTTTCAATTTTTTGAAGAAAGGCATATATTTGTCCGATGATCTGGAGATGAACCTGTTCAAAGCTATTATTTTCTCATTAAGACTTTGGACGCCTTTTATGTTTGTTAGTGACTGCATGTTTGAGAAGTCCTTGTATCTGCTTTGGATCGGCCTCGACTCCTCTTTGGTTGGCCATGTACCCGAGTAACTTCCTTTACTCCACTCCAAAGGTGCACTTTTTCGGTTTCAGTTTCATCTAATATTTTCGCAGCTGGGATAAAACATGTTGAAGATCCGTGGCGTGGTCTGCTCGGCGTGAGCTTTTAACAAGCATATCGTCGATGTAAGCTTCCATCATTTTGCCGATTTAATCTTTAAACATTTTGTTCACTAGTGAGGCTTTTCTTATCATCCTTGCACTGAGTAGTCGGTGCGCTTCCTCGTTTATTGCCTGATTACACTCCAGGGCCACCTGTCTTCCTTTTTGTTGAATCGGCTTCTTGTTTGTGTTCACTTGTAGTTTGTGAGAGATGATGGATGGGTCTATTCCTACCATATCGTTCATTGTCCATGCAAAAACATCTTGGTTATCTTTTAGCAGCTGGATCAGTTCATTGACGAGTTCGGGATGAATCTTTGTGCCAATTCGGAATGCTTTCTCCTCTTTGTTTTCTAGGTAGACTTTGATTATTTCTTCTTTCGGTTGTCCGGTGTTAGGTCGATCTCACGGACTGGTTGGAGCCATATTGTCGCCCGAAGAGTCCGAACTCTTTTCATTAAGCTGTTGTGAAGGCTCCTCCGGTCGTTGCAGTAATTACTATTTATGGGGAGTTTTTATCGCTACGAAATGACACTCACGGGCCACTGGTTGATCGCCTTTGATTCTTCTGATACCATTGTCGATATGGTACTTTAAGCATTGGTGCATAGTGGAGGTGACTGCGCCCATTTTGTGTATCCATGGTTTCCCGAATAGCTTGTTGTACGCAGCAGGAGCATCGACGATGAGAAAGTATGTCAATAATACTTGCTATTTTCCAGGCTTTCCTACTTCAACCGATAGTTGAATCATTTCGAGTGGATGACATTGTTCTCCACTGAAACCCACCATAAATTGATCGCTCGTTGAAAGCATCTTATTGGTGAACCGCATCATTCAGAAAGATGTCAGGTATAGGAGAATGGCTGAGCTGCCAGTGTCGACTAACACCCTTTTGATTTCCCATTTAGCTATCATGACCGAGATCACTAGAGTATCATTGTGCAAAAAATTAACCCCGTTTGCATCGTCCTTTGCATCATTTTTGCGCGCTATGTGGACGGTTCTTGGAATCTGATCTTTGCTCACAAGTCTCTGACTATACGCTTTCGGGATCGATAGGATTGCTCATTTTCTCCAGCTGCACCGTGCAAGTCGTAGATTGTTTCCTTTGCTCACTCCCTTGAGATGATTATTTCATCCTCGAGTTCGATCAATTCTCCGAGTCGTCCTTCTCTGATATGATGTTCAATCTCGTCCTTAAGACTATGACAATCTTCAGTATCGTGGTCGTAATCGTTGTGGCAGTATGTGTTGTTGCTTTGCTTCTCCGGGTCTCCTCTCATTTTTGGTGGCCATCTGACATCTTCCCTTCCTGTCATAGCTTTAAGGATCTCACTCAGACTCGTTATCAAGGTCGCAGACAATTTCTCGCATTTGGGCTTCTTTGGTTGTAGTTTTCCGAACTTCCCTTGATTAAATCTGGAACTGTTATTTGTCTGATGTCTTTTAAGCTGGGCGATTTCTTCTCAAGGGTTGTTGCCCTACAGGTCTCGCATGATTCTATCCATCATCTCTATTACGTGGTTCATTTAAGCCATAAACATCTCTACTCGGAGATTCCCCAAGATGTCAGAGACATCTGAACTGTTACCTGTTGAAGCTCTTTTCTAACAGGTACAGATAATTCGACGGTTGTCGCTGGATCAATATTACGCGACATGTCATATTGTTCACCGCCAGATTGATGATTCGTGGAACGCTCCATTGATCTTGATAGTTGTTTGATCTTCTATCAGATTGTGTGAGCTTTGTCATTGTGGATCTTATTTTTAGAAAGGAAACTCATCGTTTCCCACAAACGGCGCCAAACTGATGCATCCAAAAATCGTTCTCCTGTGAGTTTGACTTGTAAAACAGATGTTAGATTGCCAAGGACCAATTTTTTGGTGGACGAAGACACTCCGATCCTTAAGTCAGCAACTCTATTTAAAGAAGGAAGTAAATCTGGACAAAACTCAGTTAAAGTTGCATACGTGTGTCGAATGTTCCCTTTACCTTTTATAATGGTCGCAGTTAAATCTCTACGTGACTTAAGCATGTGAGGCACAACAGAAGAAAATGTTTCTCGTAATAGTCTCCTCCTTAATGGAGATGCGCCCGTGGGGGTGTAACTCCCTCCACGACTCTTTTTGATGCAACATTCCTCTTCTTTATGAGATAACTCGTGTCGGGCCTGGATTCGGGCTTTGATTCGTTCGGGCCTGGGGTTGGGCTTTGTATATGTCTTTTCATTGGTGGGCCTTGTCTGGGCCTTTGTGATTAGCTTTATTATTCTTGGGTTTTATGAGCTGGCCTAATAGATTGGACGCTATATCCTTGTGATGGATGCTCTCTGCCATGTGTATGGTCGTGATGATCAATCTATTTTGATGTATCAACACCAACTTTCCCCAACTTAAAGCTACCTGAAATGAAATAACTGCTCCATAACATTTTCTATATTTTGTACTTGTTAAACAAATAACGCAAAATAAAAAATAGATTTGTAAGAATATTTTGTGTTTATTAGTTACATAACATTTTCTATATTTTCTTTGTTGCCATTTTTCCTGTACTTGAAGCTACCTAAAATAAATGTTTGTGTATTTTAGCTACATAACATTTTGGGTTAATTTAACTCAAACCCCAAAATAAATAGCTAATTAAGGATTAGTCCCTAAAATATATTGTTTTGCAGTTACCCCCAAACTAGCGTTCCACATCCATTGACTGTTACTGCTTTCATGTGCTTGCTTTTGGTAACGAAAATACCCTTAAGGACATTGTACGTGGATCACACGCGGAACTACAATTGATGCGAAAGAATTTCAATCCAGATCGTCCACCATAAATGTATTCCACGTGGACAGCTTGGATTGAAATTTTGTACCAGTCCACTCGATCACCATCACCATATAGAGAGTTGGAGGTAACTCCCACCATTGTGCATCTCTATTCTCTCTGTTCTCTCTCTACACTTTGTCTATCTTTACTGCATCTTGTTTGTTCGAAATCTACCATTTCCCCCCATTGTACCAAACTGGCTACTTGATCCCTATAGGGAGTTTGAGGAAAAACTCTATTTTCCATCTTTCTCTTATTTATCTTATTTGTGTGATATATTAGTTGAAGAAGAAACACTATTTGGGTTGATCATTTTGAACCCTAGATCTGAACCACATGAAAAAGAAGAGGCTGACAACTCCGATGGACATTAACAGTGACAATAACATTGCTTCAAGTATACATTGGGAGGATTACATTCCGTTTAGTGGTTGTAGTAGCTTTAGTAGTGGAATGAGTGACTGTAGTGACTATTCGAGTGATGAGTACCCTAATCTAAGGCGAAATTTCACTCCATCTGACTATGACGAGTTTATGAAAGACATTAAACAAGAGGTTCACTCTACTATAGCTCCTCTTGTTACATGGTGTGAAATATAGTAAGTTTTTCGTTCTTGCTTAGGGTTTGATTCTACATGTCGATTTAGGGGTAGATTTTTTGATACATGAGTATCTAGATTTCCATTATTACATTGCTTGTGTGTAAATCCATACTATTTAGGATATCCAATACACACTACTGTTACATTCTTTGTGTGTAACAACACATATTGTGAGTAAATACATCAACATTATTACCTTCCTTGTTTGACAAAGAGATGGGGTGAGGAGAACAAAAATGCTAGCAAGAAGGGAGATACCAAAAATAACAAAGAGAATAAGAAGAAAATGTATGATGAGTTGATTGAGGAGGAGTTAAATGATGACTTACCACAGTTTGATGAAGGTGAGCATGGGGCAACTGATGAGGAAGCTGAGCAATAGGTCAAGTACCACAAGCCCAAGCTGGACAAGAGGTCCATTGTGAGCAACCATAGACCCAAACTAAACAACAGCCTGAAGATGATCAAGCACAGGTCCAAGGTGCTCAATCAGAGTTTTCCCACCTTGATGAGTTTCCAATTAAAGAAGAGTATCACTCTGGTTGTTCTAGTGAAGATGAGATAGTTTCTAAAATGACACCTCTAGTTGATTATGCATTTTTTGTGGCAAACACTTAAATTATATATGGGGATGCAAGGGTTTAGGGTCTTGATCCAGATAAATGGTTCAATAATGTTGGCAATTAATGGGACAGTGTGTATGAGTGTAGGCATTTGTTAAGGAGATATGCAGTCAAAAACAAGTTCATCATCAAGTTTGCGAAAATGATTCTAACATAATTCAAGTTAAGTGCAAACCTGATAACTATAATTGGAGGTGTTTCATTAGTTTGAACAATGACAAACTCACTATGAGTGTCAGGACATTAGAGGAAGATCAAAACTTGCATTTGGATTGATAATGGGAAGAACCCAATGGTGGATGCAAACCTTATAGCTATGAAGTGTGAAAGTTTATGAATATACACCACATTACAGTTACAACTGAAAACCTGAAGAAGCAAACTTGGAAAGATGACACAGTGAATATCACATACCATGTGGGTTGGAGGGCAAGATAGAAGCTAATTGGCAGTTATGAGGACAACTACAAGGTTGCTCCTTCCTGTTACTTGGAGGTGTTGAGAGCCAACCCTGGTAGTATTGCCGCTTGTTCAAGAAATTTTGATGATGACAGATTCGTTGATATGTGTGTAGCCTTCTTTGTAAGAATTATGGGATGATTGGCTGTTTTTTGAAGACCAAGTATGGTGGGTGTTGTTTGTCAATCACTGCTTTGGATGGTAACAATGGATTGTTTCCATTGGCCATTTACATTTGTCAATCTAAATGTTATCAAACATGACACTCTTTCCTAAGCATGGTTGAGGCACATTTGAAAATGCATCAGGGAAATTAACATTCGTATTTGACTAACACAAGGGTTTGATTGAGGTTATTAAGCAACTATGAAGCAGATCATAGGCTTTGCTTTAGACATGTATAAGAACTTTAAGAAGGTTGGCCATGAAGGGAAGTTCTTATAGAAGCTAGCTTGGAAGGCTGGAAGGGCTTACAAGGAGGTTTATATGACCTATGATCTGAATTAGATTAAGGATGCAGATGAAATGGCATACTAGTAGTTGGTGGATAAGGATGTAACCACTTGGTGTAGAGCAAAGTTTGATACCTGAATCTATTATGAGCACATTACCAATAATTTAAGTGAAAGTTTCAACAACTGGATCCTGAAGTTGAGAGATAAGCCTATATGCAAATTCATTGAAGAGTATCACATGCTCTTGATAAGGCTAATATTTGATCAGAGGACAAAAGGCATCCAGTGGGATATTAAGAGGTTGTACTTAGGGTACAAAAATTGATAGACGGGTACAATGATATGAGGGGTGACTTTGCAATCCATGGTTCAGTTGATGGCATTGTCACAGTTCAGGGAGCAAATGGAGATAGGTGGAGAGTGAAAACATCAGCCAAATATTATGATTGCAAATAATGGGAACTAACATCCATCATATGTGTGCATAGAATGGTGACCATGGTAAATAAAAAACCAAACTGGGCAGAGTAAGTAACATAGCAGCTACTAGACTTTACATCATGTTTGATTATGAATGTTTCTGATATGAAGTGTGTATGTTGCAAGTATTGCTATCCTTACCACTCTAGGAGAGCTTAATGGAATCATATTCAAGGGGCATCATTAGCATCCCAAAACTGAAAGAATGCCATAAAGTAAGTACATTTGATGACGATGAGTTATTTGAGGAATTAATGTCATGAATGTTACCCATGATGGTTTCCATCTTGCAGGCACTTGGTGTTACCCTCTCTAGTTTATAAGTCACAAGGGAAACCTAGAACTCAGAGAATACTAGATAAAGATGAAGAAGGTCCCACTCAGAGAGAGACAAAATTGTGCAGGAAATGTGAATGGAGGGACACAATGTGAGGACTTGCAAGAATCCTCCCAAGGAGCAGAATGAATGTGCACCCAAAACTTATGTTCCAAGAGTAAGAAGGGCAAGTAACAATAGGCCAATGGGTTCCCGAACTGCTAGAAGGGGTAGAGGCAGAATGTTGAAGCTCAATCAAATATAAGAACAATTGCACAGAGACCCATTGCTCCACAAGAGGGTCATACTACTCCAGAGAGACAATGCATAGTCTGCAATGTACACTGCATCATTTGCACTAGTTGAATCCTTCACAAGACAAAGCTTTCAACAAGGTGGAAGACCTCTTCTAACAGAGTAAAGGCAGAGGCATGGGAAGGGGCAAATGCAGGGGAACCAGACATGTGAATATAGACTAACTTTTTGGTAGTGCTCCATTTCTTCGTTGAATGCAATAATGGAATGCATATGACAAGATGTACCTAGCTAACACATTAAACACTTTAAGTGCTTTGTTTAGGGCGTGGTAGATACTCATATTGACATGTGATTGGACTCACTTTTTTGGGTTTTTAGTTGTTTGTTAATGGCTTGACAGGATCTTGGAGCCATTTTTTGTATGACAGAATAATATTTATTGAACATGAGGTACCTTTGCAACAAATGCTTTTGAATGTTTGTTGTATTTATATGTTCTGGACAAAACTCATTTGTTGAATATGATGTAGCTTTTCAACAAGATTCATCTCTATGTAGCTTTGCAACATGGTTCATTTGACGAGTTCATTTGTATTTGTCAAGGTCTATTTGCATTTGCATTTTGTTGCCTTTAAGCAAAATTGGAAGAATTGCATATAGTTGTCAGTGTGCTTTCACATTCGCATGTTTACATAGAATAGTTTTTCAATTTGCATATATAATTGTTAGTACTTGCATTTACATAGTTGCCAACATGAGTGAGCTCATCACAATGCTTTGATTTACGTACAAGAACTTTTTCCAACATTACCCCCTAAAACTAAATGTTCACAATAACTTAACCTCCTATAATAGATTTGAATTTAAGAATGCCCCTTGGTTCAACACAGATTCAGAACAAATGGCTAAAGGTTGAAAATAACTGTAACTTTTGTATATGGAATTAAACCTACAACTTCTCATCCCTTAGCTATTCTAAACATCTCATTCTTGTGAACTTTCATGGAATCACTGTCTTCTGATTCAATACAGAAAAATCCAAGTGAGTTTTCTTCTTCCTCTCGATGTACAACGACTACTTTCAATCCTAACTGTTGGGAAACGTTCAATCCTGGCCATTAGATGGTACAATGGTATTTTGGGTGTCAAAACAATATCCATTTGAAAACCGTGAGTGCAGTAACAGCCAATGGATGTGGAGCGACAGTCTGGGGCATCTGCAAAACGATATATTGTGTAGACTAATCATTAATGGGTTATTTATTTTGTGGGTAAGTTAAATTAACCCTAACATTTTCTATATTTTGTACTTGTCATTTTTAAGATAGTAAGAGGTACTATTAAAATTAGAAATATGTCCAACACATCACCTACCTTACAATTATACCTTTACCTTAGCCATTTCACGAGCCAAAGGGTTATAACACGTAGGAATTTATATTAATGTATTAGGCTGGATGAGCAAGACTAAATGAGGCATAGCTAAATCATTGGCATCCAAAAGAACATAGTCATTTCAAATTTGGCTAAAAACATAAATGCATAATCCACACCTAACAAAATTCCACTACATGAAATTAATGCAAGCAAGCAACCGGTTGCTTGTCGTATGGAAAATAAATTATTTCCATCAAGAAGGAAGCCATGTCCCTAATTTATCGAACATAAACATATGTTTGTCAAGAAAAAATATGCAATGTATAAGATGCCCTTGAAAAATAAAATTAAGAAGACCGGTGACTTGGGCAATGTATAAGATTGCCTGATGTAAACCGAGGAAAGGAAAATAAATTATTTCCATTAAGACGGAAACCGGGTCCCCAATTTATCCAACATAAGCAAATATTTTTCAATAAAAAAATATGCAATGTATAAGATGCTCATAAAAACTTTAAAAAACAAGTGACTTGGTCAACGGATAAGACGAACCCTTAAAATACATTTCCATCTTTTCACATTAACGTCGAACATGAAAATTTCCTTATTTATTTATTTATTTATTTATTTATTTATTTATAAAAGCATATATCATATATTAATAAGACCGGTTACAATAAAGTTGTATTGCTTCTGTAGTTAAGTAATGCACCTCGAAATTGAGGTCTCTAGGAATAAAATTACAAAACCAAGAACTTTGAATAGTATGGAGGCGTTGAATACTACTAATAAGAGGACACCACATCCAGTCCATGGCCGTCGAAGGCTCCTGCTGGTCTTCTTGCAAAATGATGTGGAACATCTTGGAGTCGCCCAAAACAAGACTTGTCCTCCACTGTCTAGCTTGGATAAGCAAAAGAGTTGCCTCAGCCGCGTAGCATTCTGCTATAGTGTTATTCAACACTTTCAACGAGATCGGACGGGCTACCCGAGTAAGAATTGTACCAAGGATCATCACTACAAAAATTCCTATAGCTCCCTATTTTGACGAGTCGAATAAACTAGCATCATAAGTGACTATAATCGTGTCTAGATCCAACATAAAGGGAATTGGTTTTAGCTGAAGAGATCATGCATTAAGTCTGTGGTGTCTAACTGATTGTACTTAAATTTGAATCAACTCCTTTCGGATGGTTTAGGCCTCAGGAAGGGGACCAAAAGTAGGAACGGAAACACCCGCTTCGTGAAACAAACCGACTTATAGTCGGTTGAAGCAGTTTCCAGGATGTGGTGAATGGTCACCAGATTCTCCAATTTAATAGTGTTCATTGAGCCAGATTGGTTTGGTTGGGTAGGGATTTTGTTGAGCACTAGTGTTGCCAGTAGGTACAAGTGCAGTAGAAGGAAGCAAGAAAAGTCTGCATGCAGAATTTACTCTTGTTGAAAATAATTCTGTTGCAAAATTGCAAAATAGTGTGGAGAACAACTGTAAATTGGGAGAGCATTTCATCAGTAGCCATCGGATAAGCTTTGGTTGTGTCCCACATGAAAGTACAAAAACCTAGCAGTGGAGGGAGGATTATAATTGGCCATACGCCAATCAATAGGCAGATGGGAGAGGTGTTAAAGTTTAACGATGACTGGGCAGAGGAAAAAGAGGTGAGTGATAGCTTCCGTATGATTCTGGCAAAAAATGCAACAGTCGTCAATTGGAGTGTGAAATCTAGCCAATTTGGTCATGAGGAGGGGAATATCTTGACTGAGTTTCTAGATAAGAATTAGGGCACTAGTGAGGGCTTTGACTTTTATAAAGCTCTGAAATGTTTGGCTTGCAATTCTAGAATTAAAGGATTGGAAGTGGAGTTTTGAAGCTGATTGTGACCAAAAGCTCGAGTAGCACTTTTAACAGAGAAAAAGCATTTTTTTAAAACAACCAGATGAGTTTGTTAGAACACATAGATGGTTTGATAGAGATGTCCATAACGTCTATGGCCACCGGCCCAGGAAGTAGGGACAATATGAAATTAGAGTTCCATTGAAGTCCCTAGCCGAAGGAGGAGAGCCATAGATCAGGGATGGAAGCCGGGGTATTTGAGGTTAAAGGACGAAAAACAAAGTCAACAAGGATGATAGCCATTTTTACCCAACTGTCCCACCAAATATCAATGTTTTCGCCCGAGAGAACTTGCTAGAGAAGGTGGTGTTTCATTGACGAGAAGGCAATCAGATTGCCTCCCCAAGCAAAGAAAGTAATGGTGAGGGGCTTGGATAGTTGAAAAATGCTATAGTTATTAAAATATAGAGTTTTGAGTTGGATAGTGTGAGGATTGTGGGACGAGGAGATTGCCTACCACAACCTTTTAGCCATTAAGACCAGAATTTTATTCCGAGCCGATGGGATATTGAGTCTTCCAAGGTGTCGAGGTAGAGCGATGCAATCCAAAGTACACATGTTTGGTTTTACTGTCCATCGCTCCATTCCACCAGAAGTCACGGGCTAGATTGTCCAGTTTGGTGGTTACAGTACAAGGAAAAAGGAAAGTTTGCATGGTATATGATGATACATGAAATCGTCACCCGATCATGGCTATACACGTGGCTCAAGTCCCATAAATGCTGGAGAGCCGTTACGAAGGCTTAAGCCGTCATAAATATTGAATGACCGTTACGAGGGTGGTGGAGGGAATCACTCCCATCTCAATGAAAGAGGAGATCGTTACAATAAATGTCCCCCTTCATTTCGCCAACAGAGCTTAAGTCACGCACACAACTAAATACAGTTACAATTCACTCATTATATAAGGTAAATAAAAAGGTATGAACAGGGGACTCGAAAAGCTCTCAACTCGGATCTCAACTCGATTAGAGAAAGGTCGATACGACTATCCTATCTACATGATGCAACTTTAACTGTGTTTTGTCTAGATTTACTTCCTTCTTCCATTAAAGTTGCTGACTTAAGCATCGGAGTGCCTTCGGCCACCAAAAAGGTGGTCATTGGCAGTCTAACAATTGTTTTGCAGGTCAAACTCACAGTGGGATGATTCTTGGACGCATCAGTTTGGCATCGTCTGTGGGTAACGACGAGTTTCCTTTAAAAAAAGCTATGCTTGATCACAACTGAGCAACAAGACAGGAGAATATTGCGACATCCAGAGTTGTTTCCAATATCAATGGTAATGAAAATTCCAATATTCTATTTGGGTTAAAATGACTAAAATTGTGTCATATGAATTAGACATGTAATCCAGGTACATCTAGATATAAGGACGTGAAACTAAATATTCCATCAAAGGAGCATCTACAGAGTTGGTAAAGGTGTTGCTTAGAAGACCTTAGGTCATTACTTCGAATTTTGCTGGAAGCATAATTATTAGTTTAAAGTTTTGTTGGCTGTTATGATCTTTGGCAGGATCGCATGTCCACGATCCCGAATGAATAACGAGTCCGGAGAATGGGCCCGAATAAAAGCTAGCCTGTAGATGACGAACTGAAAAAAAAGGAATCCAGAGAATGAGTTTTCGGAGGATAGGCCGTCGGGTCTGACTCTTCAGATTTGACCATCCTAAGATTTCCACACGTCGGTCATTCACATATTTGTATTTTATTTACTTAAAGATTTTTTCTTTGACCACTTAAAGATTGAAAAATGTCGATGGTAAACCTTCAGGAAAATCGGACCTATCAGCTGCTTTCATTCAATTCATCAGGATTTCATTCCAAGAGTTCTAGCTCCACCTCCCCGACACTGGCGGAACCAACAATTCTAAATACACCTCCCGCTCGGCTAGAAGCTGGCCCATGAAGCACGAACCCGGAGAACGAGTTCGGAGGACGTGTCCGAATGAAAAACGAATCCGGAGGACGACAAACTCGAATAATAAAAAAATACGGAGGATTGGCCCGAATAGAAGCTAGCGCATGGAGGACGAACTCAAATGAAAAAAAGAATTAGGAGGATGAGCCCGAATAAAAGCAAACTCGAAGACGGGCTCAAATGAAAAAAAAAGATGAACCCGGCTAGAAGCTGGCCCGACATGGACTTAAAGCTAGTCAAACTAACTTCATCTAGCTCGGACTCATGCAGTTTGATCGCGCTGACTTCATCTGGTTTGGACTCATGAAACTGATTACGAAGATTACTTCACCTAGTAAACGCAACTGACTACGATGTCATGAACGACATCTGGTCCGAAGTCACGGAATTCATCTAGTAATGGACTCGCGTAGTTGATTACGATACGACATATGGTTAGAACTCACGAAGTTCGAGTACAACAACTCATTAGGGGTCGAATCCCATCCCGCGATCCCGATCCCGATCCCGTCTCGATCCTGTCCTGTCCTGTCCCAATTTTTCAGGTCTTATTGGGATTGATTAATCTCATCCCGATCCTGTCCCGTCCTGATCTAGAATGGGAAGGGATGGAGATTTTCAATCCCGCCAATCTCTTCCCGTACTGTTTTTGTAATATTTATTATTAATAATTTTAATATTTATTTTATATATTTATTATAGAATTGCAATTGTTTGGATGTCTATATAAAGTTTGGGCATAATGTTATAGGTTGTGTATTATTGTGTTACAGAATGATGTTTATTATGTTACAGGTTGTGTATTAATTTTGTGAATGAAGTCATAATGAATGAATGAAGTCAAAATTAAGTTGATGTTACATATTGTGAATAATGTCTATGTTTATGTTACAGATTGTGATGAAGTCTATGTTTTTTTATGTTACAACATAGTAATATGTTACACATTACTATGTTTCTTATGCTAGAGATTGTGTTTATTATGTTTTGTTGAACTATGTTATTGTGTTACATGTTGTAATATGTTACAGATTGTGTTTATTATGTTATAAATTGTCAAAATAATTTATAACCAGATCGAGCATTCTGATCCCGCCCCGAACCCGTTTGGGATGGGATGAGGTCTATCCCGTCCCGATCCCGAATGAACGAGATGGGATAGGGATGGGTCCATCCCGTCCTGTGCCCACCCCTACAACTCATCACAAAAAAAATCTTTGTCTAGTCAGAATTCATGCAGCCCGAATCAGATGATTTCATCCAGTCCGAACTCATGCAATCCGACCACGATGACTTGTCACACTGTCTTCAAAGAACAAATAAAAAAACCCTCATTAACAAGTTAGTAGCCACGCAAGCGAGCCCACTAACTAAGGGGGGAGTAACTGATGATACATGAAATCATAACCCGATTATGGCCATACACGTGGCTCAAGTCACCATAAATGCTGGAGAGCCATTACGTTGTCATAAATATTGATGGACTGTTACGAAGGAGATGTAGGGAATCATTCCCATCTCAATGAAGGAAGAGACCGTTACAATAAACGTCCCCTTTCATTGTCCCAATTGAGCTTAAGTCACGCACACAACTGAATGCAGTCATCAATTCACTCATTATAGAAGATAAAGAAAAAGGTATGAACAGGGGACTCGAAGGGCTCTCAACTCGATTCGACTATCCTATTTACGTGATGCAACTTTAAATGAGTTTTGTCCAGATTTACTTCATTCTTCCAAAAAAGTTGTTGACTTAAGCATCGGATTTCTTTCGGCCACCAAAAAGGTTGTCCTTGGCAGTCTAACAATTGTTTTGCAGGTCAAACTCACGGGGGGGGGGGGGGGGGGGGGGCGATTTTGGACGCATCAGTATAGACAAAGATTGAATTCATGGAAACTTTAATCATGACCGTCCTCTCGACTTGATAAAGGACCTTATATTTCCAGTTTCAAGTTGACTTTGTCCAGAAGGAATTGGAAATCATCGGATTTCTTTTTGGACAACAACAGAGGGGAACCCAGGTTGGATGGCTATTAAAATTTACTTTGTCCAGGATCATGTTGATCATTTTGGAGTGATTCGAGTGAACATTAGAGCTATAAAACACAAATGATTAGTCGTAGTTCACTGCCTGATCCGAAGCCGAGCAATATTGTTGGAGGATATCTTTGACAGAGTGTGCTTCCACCAGGAAAGCCATACAAAAAATCATGAGATCGTCTGCATACAGAAAATGGCTATAAAAGGAAAGTGGCGTCTGATTTGAATGCCTTTGATAAGGTCCTCATTCTCAGCACAGGTCAGCAGTCTGGATAAGGCTTTTGATGGTAGGGAGAGAAGATCCTTTTGATGGTAGGGAGAGAAGATCCATTGAGCAAAACTTGGAGGGAGGAGGTTGAGATACATTGCTCCATCATTTGAACCCATCCTTGAGAAAAACCTAGTTGCTCAAGAATTTGTTAGAGGAATTACCACTCAACCCTATCATAGGCTTTTGCCATGTCAATTTTAATAGCCATCCAACCTTTATTTTTCTTGTGACAATGTTTCATTTGGAAGAAAGTATCATGTGCTAGACTGACATTATCCGCAATAAATCGACCTTTGAGGAAAACACCTTGGTTGGGAGAGATGATGCTATCCAGCAAATGTTTCATTCGATTTGCCAATTTTTTTTAAATGACCTTATAAAAGACATTGCCTAGCCCAATGGATCGAAGTTTGTTAGGAGTGATCGGATTTGAAACCTTCGGAATTAGGGTTATGAATGTCTCATTAAGGTTTGGATCAAACTTCCAAGTGGTAAAAAAGTTGACCACCACTTTAATCACATCCTGCTTCACTATATCCTAGTAATGTTGGAAAATGAAAGCATGAAAGCCATTGGGCCCGGGGTTTATGTGGCTACCCATAGCAAAGAGGGTGGAGTGAATTTCCTCTTCACTCGGGATAGTGAAGAGAAGTTCAATGTCTTCATTGGTGATAGAAGGTACAAAAAGAGAGATGATTTTTGGGCAAGGGTTAGGGTTGGAAGAATGAAAGATATATTCAGAATAGGAGTTGAGAACAAGGCCAACGGAGTCCTGATCCAAGTGCCAATTGTTAGCGGCATCTTTGAAGTGAAAGATATGATTTTTTCCGACGCAGTAAGGAAGCCAAATAAAATAATTTTGTGTTCTTATCTTCTTCCTTACAGCAGGAACAACCCAATTTATTGTGCCAGAATAATTCTTCCTGAAGACATAATTCAGAGAGCTGGTCTTCCAGGATGGAGATTGCATTGACATTGTCCTCAGAGGAAGGGTCATTTTGGAGTTTATCCAAAGCAACTTGAGTATCTGAAATGTTTTGATGTATATTCCAAAAGTTTGATTTATTCCATCTTGTGAGACAATAGCAGAGTTTTTTGGTCTTAAGATGAAAGTTTTGAGAGGGGAGGTGATGATGCCGGGTCCCAAAAGAAGTTTATGAGTTGATGACACCGGGGGTCGCTAGCCCACATGTGAAAGAACTTTAAGGGTTTGGGGCCCTTAGTAACATGAGAGATAAGTTGAAGCGAGATAGCTCTATGATCAAAAGTAGAAGTTTGAAGAGTGCGGGCTGATGATACATGAAAAAATACCGATCATCACGACCATACATGTGGCATGAAGATCTATCACAAGAATACAGTGCCCCACATAATGAACCAGCCCATAAAGCCCAAGAAAAATGAGGCCAATTATAAAGGCTCAAACTAGGCCCATCACTAAGGAGACGTAAACAGGATCCGAATCCAGACCCAAACAAATCAAAGCCCAAGTCTAAGCCCAACACGAGTTCTCTCATAAAGAAAGAAAATGTTGCACCAAAAAAGAGCCATGGAGGGGTTTACGCCACCACGAACGCATCTCCATTAAAGAGGAAACTGTTACAAAAAAATTTCCTTCCATTGCGCCTCACATGCTTAAGTCACGCAAAGAGTTAGCCACGACCATTATAAAAGGTAAAAGAAACATTCAACAAAGGTATGCAACTTTAACTGAGTTTTGTCCAGATTTACATCATTCTTCAAACAGAGTTACTGACTTAAGCATCGGAGTGCCTTCGGCCACCAAAAATGTGGTCCTTGGTAGTCTAACAGTTGTTTTGCAAGTCAAACTCACAGGAAGACGATTTTTGAACACATCAGTTTGGCGTCGTCCGTGGGGAACAACTAGTTTCCTCTTTCTAAAAATAGAACTCACAGTGACAAAGCTCACCACAACCGAACAAAAGATCGACAAAGCCATCAAAAGGAATAATGTAGTCTACAGACCCCCAATCCAGTAGTGATCGTGACAACTCTCCCACGGACACATCAATAACGGCTCATAGAGAAGATGCAACTCGAAACACCGATCCAATAGCATCAGTGAATGCGAATCCGCTACACGCAATAGTCCAGACAACCCAGACAGTTATCGGCACTGTCACAAACCCTCGGGTAGACTTGTTCATGCCTCAAATGAAATACATGACAGAGATGCTGGAAAAAAGCACCCAGGAACGCGTTCAGCCAGCCGACCCTACTCCAGCACCGCCTCAACAAAACTCTACTATCCGAACTCAAAGGAGTGACGAATCCTTGGCTGAACCGCAACAAGGAAACGTCGAGAGCAGTGAGCTCAACTGAGACAAGACTCCACAGTGCGGTGGAACAGTTGCTGAGATCCCGTTCAGGATCGTAGTCACATATCCCAACAAACTATACGAGTTGACCAAGCCACCATTCTCTAATGAACTAATGAAGAAGGCAATGCCAAATAAATTCACCCCGCCAAATTCAAAGTGTACGATGGTACCACCGACCCGATTGATCATCTAAGACATTTTCACCGCATGATGGCTCTAAAAGAAACCACGAAGTTGATCTTGTGCAGAATGTTCCCAACCAGCCTCACATCCACAACAATGAACTGGTTCAACAGCCTACCACCGAGGTCAATAGATTATTTCTAGGCCTTAGCCACTGCTTTCATTACCAAATTCATCGGGAGCTAGTGGATGAGGAAAGGACCTCACTACCTTATGCACATCCGACAAAAACAAGAAGAAACAATACGGGAGTATGTTACTCGCTTCACCAACGAGCTAACAATGATTGATGGATGCAACGAATACACGACCACTGCAACTTTCGTCGCCAGATTGAAGAGAGGCACCTTCATTGATGCCCTTAACTTGGAACCTCCAAAAGGCATGGCGGTCCTACTGAAAATAGCATTGAAATATATTTTCCTAGAAGAAATGAAAGCTACAAGGAGAAGGAGTGAGCAGGCCAGGGAGAACCATTCGAGGAAACAAGAAAGAAAATATGAAAGAAAATGAAATGGCGAATCACGGGAAGACAACAGTCATTTAAAGAAACATCGAAGCGACAGACGCACATAGCCCAAACAACACTATACACAGCCCTAAAAGCAAGCCGAACCGACATCTTAAAACACATATCAAACTTGGAGAATGCCAACTGGCCAACCAGGATGAAAGGAGACCTAGAAGGATGAGACAAGAACATATATTGTTCTTTCCACAAGGATCACGAACATGATACCGAGGACTGCTACCAGTTGAAAGAAGAAATCGAACATTGGATCCAGAGAGGATGATTGGACGAGTTTGTCAGCATATCAGACAAACAGTTCAAAGGCAAAAAAAGGCGGATGCTACAACCACGGGATCAAAAGAACGACCAAGGGATTTGATATATGCTCTAAATAGCATCCGCCCTGGGAAAGAAGCACTTCCCACCCGAACAAACCTATATCGAACTAAAAAGATCAACGCTTCGAAGACCTTAGTAGTAGAGACAAATTCGGCCAAAGTCACTTATAAAGGAACTAGCAAACTCCATCAGGTCCAAACATGCAGTGACAAATGGGGAGCAATAACGACCCAAGCAAATAAGGTCATAAATTATAGGGAATAGCAGAGGCATGGACGCCAATGCAAGGATAGACACTAGCAACGCAGGAATAAAAGAAGAATCGCTCCACAATGTAACAGAGCCATTCCAGGAGAATGACTGCTAAAATGGTCAAAGAATCACTAAAGTTTCATTCTCGGAATCGATATCTCATAAAAACATAACAGCTTCATAACACAACTATGAAAAAAATCGACACAAAAAGCCCAAAAGGAATCAGGACGCAAGTCAGACATTCACAATAAACTTCTAGTCTGATCAACCAATGAAGTAGGAGTTGGACACCCGAGTCAAACTAAAAGTAGAAACTTTGAATCAACCAAGGTATTAAGTTAACGAAGTGAAAGTAGGACTAATGAGTCAACTAAATGAAATGACTTCGAGTCGACTAGAGTGTCACACAGAAATTCCGAAAGCACCCACCCTCTAAACACACTAAATAAACCTTAAATTTCAAAATTTAAATTCAATTAAATGTAACTCTATTTTATTTAATTCAAAATAAAATAAATTAGTTTTATGAAATTTAGGGGTGTTACATTATACACACGTTAAATGGAATCTCGTCCCGAGATTTGGAAGGAAAAAAAGTTAAGCGAATTTCGAAAAATACTACTTGCCTAATGAAAGAAGATTTTAAAATACAAATTTTCAATTGAATTTTAGGTACATAAATTTTTATTGTCATTGGAAAAATAGGGGTGTTACAATATATACAACTTAAAAGGAATCTCGTCCTGAGATTCGCGAAAAGTGCTAAGTGATGCAAAACCACTAAAAGGAATTAGATGGAATAACGCCACTTAAATATTGACATTATAAATAAATAAATAAAATATGATTGCTTGCACACACAAATCAATGAAGCCTCGACATAAGATTCACGAAGAAAATGAAACAATATTAAAGTTTCAAGGTTCACCCTTAATACTTCCTCTTTAAGACTTTTGCACTCCCACATACCCATATCCACATTCCAAGGATCACCTAGACTCTACCCCAGCCTAGGCTTACCAAATGCTCTGATACCAAACTGTCATGCCCCGATTTTCAAAGAAAACGAAAATCCCAAAATCCATGTAGGATTATTCGTTTCCCAAAAACTCAGGATGTGAAATTCAATAACAATAGAAACATTTAGCAGCAACAACAACTTAAACATTATTTAATTACTGAAACAAATAGAAACTCTAACCAGGAAAAGATTGACATTGCTAGCCCACTAGCGGAACTCCAGTAATGCTGCTCAAAAGACTCTAAACCTGGAAGGCTCATCGGCTACATTCCCAAAGGAATGTACCCAAAAAGCAAAAGCTCACTTGGGTCAGCAATATAGCTGGTGTGAGTAAGCTTCATCTCAAAATCAATAAATTCACACGTGATAACATCAAACTAAGCACAAACAATAAACAACCACACCAACAGGTAGTCCCTCAATGAGGCAATCATGTCATCATCCTAATAAGTAAATATGCATTTACTTGTACTTACACTGTAGAAGTTGACTATGGCAAGTCTGACCTGCAGAAATATTAGTGGACTTGCCATCCCGCATAAAAAGGGTTATAAACAATATAGATGTAATTTATTAATTAAAACAATTATCTTCGTACATTATTCATTTTTAACGGATTGATCAATTAGACGATACCACCTTCGTGTCGAACATACATGCCCGTATGCCTCTCTCATATAAAGGAGGACTTCTCCGTCATCCGCGCCCAAGTGGGGACACATCACATACAGGCATGCATCACCGGATACTCCTAACTATATGAGTACCAAAAGCCACTATTGGGCTATCAATGCGCATAAAGTTACGTCACATTTTTTACGGAAAAATATCAAAGCCTATCTTAGGCATAAAAATCCGCCTCATTTCCGCAAGACTAACCCAAAGGTTATTTTAGTTTATTTATAAGAAATTGGTGCCCCACCTCCGCAAGACAACCCGCAGGTTATTTAGTTTATCTAGTAAGAAAGGGGAAATAATAAACAAAAAGAGGTGTGGTAGTTCTAAGTGATACAATTCCAGTTGTTTAAATTTTCAGGAATCAAAGTTTATCAATATCTTTTATTTTTGATATTTCGAATTTCCTGCACAATGATATTTTGTCATTCATAAGTAAATCCACCCATTCTTTTGGGGAAGCATAGCATTTGACACATTGCCAAATCATAAACAATCTCATCAGAATATCCTCCCATTGTTTTGGGGAAACCTACATTTTTCATATAAAACTTCAATTTTTGTAATGGAGCGGGGATCAAAACCCATTTAGTACAAGAAATAAATTTCTTTTCAGCAACGCAATCTGCATAACAATCAAATTTAAGTCATAAACATACAAATGCAAATTCGTAGAATCATGCACATACCCAAAACATGAACCCAGCAAGCTAGGAAAAACTCACACATCAAACAGATCAATATAGTGAAGATCACGCGTTTGCGACACAAAACACCACAAATAAAGCAACCACCTTCTCAAACATGCCTAAAATCTCATGACGGATTACCTGAAATGAAACCCTTCATTTCCATACAAGCCTCATAATTCAAATGTGTAAAGTATACACATTTCTTACATAAACCAGCACAAAGGACAAACCCAAAGATCCCTTAACTCCTCTAATGAACCTCAATCACCCTATACATGATTAAATGTAAGTAGTGAGGAAAACTAGACTCCATGAGTCCATAAGGCCATGGCTACCCATAATCTTATCTGACTAAAAACACCACACCACCACTTCAAACTTTTCTATACCACTTTCGAACTTCACAAATGGGGAAACTATATCAACTAACATGAATCCTTTCTGACTCATCTTTTCTTTCACCTTTTACTGTTTACTATTTCCGTGTATATTCATTTACATCTCATGGAATGTACAAGTATACCTCATCAACTAAGATGTAAAAATAACTAACTAAAGCCAAAACCCTGTCTAGCAATTTCTGTAGAGGTGTCGCACAATTCCAGCCACATCAATCGTAGAGTACCTTCCGAGCATTCCCAAGCAAATGAAGATATATGGGATGTGAAACACAAATATTATATGAAACAAAATCAATCAGTGATCAAGCATCCTGAGGAAACAAGTCATGGGTGGCTCTGAAAATTTTAAAAGTCTGCTCTAAACAAGCCAAACCAGCTGCATTCAACCGACTCAAACTTAGTATCTCCATAATCAAATGAGAAAGCAACTCTTCCATTGATACTGATCTAACTCGATTTGACATTAGAAATTGTCTTCTAACTCTCTATAAACTCAATTTCATACAAAATCCAGACTGTGTTTTGGCTCAAATTGAGCAAATTTGAAGGGAATTAAAGGAACAAATTTGTAGTATAGGTTTGCTATTCTGCCCAAGTCAGACTCTTTTTGTTGGTTACATGCCAGGAATTGGGTTTGTGCTATCTTGGGATGTCCTTATGTGGATAAGAGATTTAAGTATACCTGCTAATGACACTTTCAGACCTGAGGATAAAATGGTAGGGAAATGGTTGAAGACAGGAAATAAAGCTAAGAATAAAATTTCTAACAAACCAACCATGTATGATTATCCTGGGACAAACTGAAGGTGCTCACAGGAGCTTATAGCAGAAACTATGGCAGTACATAGGTTTGGTGGGGTGTGATCAATGGTTTAATGTGTTAGCTTAGGAGTGCAACAATCGATCATAAAATAGACTCACTCAATTTACACAAGCCAACCCAAAAGTTGTGACTTGGCCGGAGGGAGTCAACCTCAAAGCAGGCCCTTGTGAACATCATAAAACTTCATAGTAATGGTGACGATTTAATTCCCTTGCAACAATGAGTTTGTAAAGAATCCACACATACAAAATGACATTTCAAGGGTTTACCAAGAAATGTTCCAGTGAATAAAAGACAACACAGTGTGTATAATGTAGGTTTGGTCCAATTGGAGATGAATTTATGAGATTGTCTGAAGCAGCCATTAGTTCCTCGTTATGAAGATGTCCCAATCTCCTATTGTATGTTTGGTAAAATGCATTGATACCCATATCGAGGTCATCCATGGTGTGGTTTCTGAACAGAACTCCTTTAAACACTTCCCAGTTCCCAGCACAGAACAAGCTAGAATAACCTTGTATTGATCAACAATTATACAAAATTTCCAACCCAACTAGATCATAAAACCTAAGGAAATCAAGATCAAACAATAGAAATCAACATACCCATAACCTAAAAAGTATAAATTCAACATACCCCATCTTGAAAACTAATCAAAATACATAAATTGAAATACTAGCTAAATAGAAGAACAAAAATCAACATATGAAAAGATATAAAAATCATCATATGTTATGGATCAGAGAGAATCTCTCTATTTCTTTCTTTCTTAACTATCTGTTGGGTAGGCATATGGAAGAAGAACACTTTTTTCTTCCAATGTAATTGAACCAAATCAATACAACGCGACCTCACAAATAAATAGACAGTTGATTGCCGATTTGATAAAACACAAACACAATAATCAAAGAAATTTTTGAAGGAAAAATCGCCGATTTGATTCCCACACCACGCAGGTTCCCAGCCATAAATCAATCTGCGTCGCAGAAAGCACGGCTTCTTGCCTGTGATCTCCACACCATCGATCGTTCGCAAGGTAGCCACATTCAAGGGTGCCATTGGCAACCATCTGTTTCTCCCGGTTTCTCTTATCTTCCTTCTTACATTCTCTATTTTCTGGTCTTCAAATCAAATGGGAAGGAAAGGACGAGAGAGGAAGGAGAAAGGAAGAAAAAAAAAGGAAGTAAGGCTGGTAGGGCTGCTCGACTTTCGGTCACAGCCGAGCTCGCCTCATCGGCTGCCGCCGAAGAAGAGGAGTACGCAGGGAAAGGAGAAAGAAAAAAATTGGGAAGAAAAAAAAAGGTTTTTCTCTTTATAAGGTGGGTGGCTATTCGCCCCCACTGAAATTCCGAAAGCACCCACCCTCTAAACACACTAAATAAACCCTAAATTTCAAAATTGAAATTCAATTAAATGTAACTCTATTTTATTTAATTACAAATAAAATAAATTAGTTTTATGAAATTTACGGGTGTTACACTACAAGCATCTGAATCCGATGCAACATACAATAAAGACTCACTTAAACAATTCGACTCCAAAAGAAGACTTAGAAGCGATAGCTAAGGTACCCAAAGTAGACTCAACAACTCCTTTGAAGAAGATGTCCCAAGATCAAGGACAAATGTGCAAAAGGGGGGCTGAAAGAGAAAGAGCAACTAGTTGCTAATTGCTCCGCCAAACCACCCAAAAAAAACAGCCATCCAGCCGGCATTTGGCCTCCCAAAAGAGGTAGAAGAGGATAGACAAAGATGGCTGTAAGTGACAAGGAAGTTAAGTTCTCACAATCCTACCAAGTGAGGACACTTCTTCTATGTGCAATACTCGGATGACTCAGAGATACCACCCCTAGAAGCAATGACGCATTTTCCAACACTTTAATCAACCCTAAGCTAGCTGCAGGGAGTGTCTCCCGACAGATAGAGCGACACAAGGTAACACCAAAGTGTTGGCGAATAAATGGCAGACTCATCTCTTGGGTGGGAGACTGTAACTCTTCTTCGCAATACGAGAAGAAACTACAAGGTCTCAGCGAACCAATTGGGTGCTCACTCGGAGCAGGTGAACATGCATAACAGCAAATCATATCACGACTCATCAATGCAAATGTCAAAACATTTGAAGACTCCAACGTTGGAGATCTCCTTGCATCATTTGGAGAATCCAAAGCATGTTCTTTGAGTAAAAACATTTGAGGAGGTGATCTCTGTGGAAGATATTGCCTACAACGATGAATAAATACCATTATATAGACATAGTGATTCACCAAACAGGCGCTTTAACATTGACTATCAGCATTGAATACCATATGGAAAATGAGGAGACGATGGTTCCCAAGGAAACTGCATAGGACCAGGTTCATCCAATTAATGTCGTTGCACACAATCCCCATTAATTGTAGGAGATTAACCGATACTCAACCGTCTCGCGATCTACGTCGTACACGTATTACTATGCAATCTACATTGTACACGTAGCATTTTGATCATACGACAAACCCAAGCCCTTCCTCTATGAACCCCTAGGCTCGGCCCACTGTCCATGTGAGCATCAAGAAGCCTAATCACTTTTGACACACGAATCACACTTGCATATCACCAGTTGATTTGAGGTCTTTTCTCTTTATAAGAAAATTCGTTCGCACAATGCACTTTGCTCACAGATGTAGGCTCACACACCCGCAACAGGCAAAACCCTTACCTCACCAGGCAGCTTAGTCAGTTTCGGCTGATAAAGTCGGCTTCTGGTTCATCCTGACGCTTAGTCCGCCCAACGCGAATGTCGATGGTTTAGGAAGTAGGAGTCTAATCAGCACTGTTACACCTGGTGTTGAGGACTCTCTAGGGACCGTTTCCCTCTTGGCGAACAATGGTCACCGAACCCGATCAGGTAACCATAGCTAGTGATTACTAACAACAACTTTTGATCAAAGCCAAGACCTGTAGCTTCCACTACGCGGGTGTAGATGATTTGGAAGGTGGGAGCCTAGTCAGTTCCAACTGATGTTGACGGTTTTCCACGGGACCGCTGCTCTTCTACAAACCATGGTCGCCGAATTACTAACCCCAGACTTATAGCACGCTCCGTGCGGGTGTAGATGGTTTAGAAGGTGGGAGCCTAATTAGTCCCGAACTGATCTTGACTGCTTGCCACCTTACCATTGCTCTTCTACAGACCATAGTCGCAGAAAACCTCAAAATATGTAGCTCTATGTGCACATGTGTAGATGATTTGGAAGGTGGGAGCCTAGTCAGTCCTGAACTTATTTTGATAGCTTGCCACAGGACTTTGGCTCTTCTACAGACGCATTGTCGCCAAATCCCCTCGTCCTAAACTTGTAGCCTGGTACGCGCAGGTGTAGTTGGTTTGGAAGGTGGGAGCCTAGTCAGTCTTGAACTAATGTCGCCGAATTCTTTAACAGACCATGGTCGCTGAATTCTCGCATCCCAGTTCTGCTTGCCACGAGACTACCGCTCTTCAACAGAGCATGATCGCCGATTTCTCGCATCCTAAACCTGTAATCTACTCCACACGGGTATAGATGGTTCAGAGTGTGGGAGCCCAGTCAGCCCCAACTAATGTCAACGGATCGTCACGTGGCCACCGCTCCCTTTCAATACAGCGATTGTTGAAATAAATCACAGCTCAGACAACGTCTTTTTGCTCACATAGGCTGGCATTCTATTATCAGCAATGGCATTCTCACCGACCTATTAATCAACCAGCTGAAACGCGGACAAACGCTACATGGACTGTCAGCCCGAGCTTACGGAACCTGAGTTGGGACAAGCGCTCTAGCTCAAAGAAAAGGCATGTGCTCTACTACCACAGTTCACTCATGCCAACAACCACAATCGTAACGGATAGGAAAATATGTAAATTAAGTCCCCAGTGGCTTACCTTAAGGATGAGCTACAACCTGGGTAGTCTAGCCCACTTCAAACCATCCGCAGCACACCCACTATTGGATGTAACTAAGTCATAGTGACTCTGAGACCTCACAAAAGAACAGGTCAGAGTTGTTCGCAACATACATTGGCAAACTCTCAGTAGCAGACACACCACTTGGCTTCTTGCTAACCCAACCAGACATGTGTCAAAATAAAATGAAATGGCAAAATCGAACACAATACGGGCACAAAGTGTACTCAATATAAACCTGTTTTAATTAACAGTTAAAACAAAAAAGTACAAGTGCACAAAGTCTACTCCTCATCAGGAGGGAGTATAGAAATAGGAAAACTACGCTTAACAGAGGAAGGAGCGAGAGTTGCGACCGCACGCGCCTCAACCTGAGCAACATGATCCGGATCGCCCTCTTCTTCTGATGACGGAGAAACCACTACTAAGTCTGTGTATGACATCTTCTTATAATACGCAAGGTCCCATTCTGGATGTTATCACGAGCCATCAAAATAGTAAACAATGAGGAAGGCGAGATTCTTGAAGAAGGAGAGTTCTTAGGAGCCTCCATGGTGATGTGGAGAATAAGAAATCAGAATCTGATTCTAAGTCTATTGAGATTAAAGTGCTTTATTGGGCGAGTGATGATAAAGAAGGCGAGGAGGTGAGGGATTGGTTATTGGGCTAGTGATGATCTGAGGAGCACTAAGAGATAATAAAAAAAATGTTGTTCTTATGTCAAATAAATAAATAAATTTGGGGTTCTTCAGCTTAGCAAGGAAGTTTTATTCTTCAACTTTACTTATTACTCTTGATTATATTGTAGACACTTGAGATTATTTCTTCTTTGATGAGTTGATTCAGAGTGTAAAAGAAACCCTGGTTAGGAACGTCAAAGTGATGGAAGTGAGGTCCACAACAGACAGAGGCCCAATTCAACTTGGGCTTAGGTGCTAAGTAGGTTCAATATAGTAATTGGTACGGTCCGAGATTGATTTTTGGAACCGATTTTGTCCCAGTTAATACCGATCCGAGATCGGGACCGGGATAAAAGTTGTAGAAACTGTTTTGGCATGGTTTAAAATGGTTTGAATCGGAACGTGATGGACCGGGATTTCTGCCTAACCCTAGGGTGGGGGCACTCTTAGAAACTTAAGGATTTCGCTGCCTAAGCAGAATATATTGTAAATAACACTTTAAATCAATCTTTGTAAGTGGTTCGAAAGTGAGAGAATAAGTTATTTTATTGTTTTTCCTTGAGTCTCTTTTTGTTTCACTGAAAATAAATATTCAATGAAAAAAACTGGAAATAAAATTTCAAGAATTTTTATTTTCCAAAAAACTTTTCATGTTATTTGGTTGTGTCATGGAAATAAATATTCAAATGATCAAATATTTGTCTTGTGTGATAGCAGTTAGGTTGATTGTGGTGGCAATAGCGGTAGTCGTTGTAGTGGCCTTGGTGGTGGTGGGAAGCAAGTTTTGGTATGGCGGCGGCGACGGTGGTTTTGCTATGATGGAGGTGGTTTGTGTTATGGTGGTGGTGGTTGTCTTGTGGCAGTGTTAAAAATGGTTGGTTGTTGTGCTATGGTGGTAGTGTTGGGGGAGGCAGTTGTGTTATGGTTGTGATAGTTGGGCGACGTTGGTGATGGAGGCTGTGTTATGGTGGTGTTAGTAGTTGTTTTGTGGTTGTGTATGGTGGTTGTAGTTGTGGCGGTCATTGCATAACTTTTGTTGTGATGGTGGTGGTAGTTGTTGTGGTTGTGCTATAGTGATGGCGGTGGCGATTGTGGTATTTATGGTGCTATGGTGGTTGATGATACACCAAAACTTTGTGCCGTACACGTGTCATGATGATCTCGAGGAAATATAGGCCCTAGCGTTAGCTCAACACCGATTCCGCCCATGCAGTTCTAAGCCCACTTCTTACAGCCTGCCAAGCTCATGTGTCTCATAGCTATCCTCAATACCTATAATCCCTGCTAAGGCAAGTATTTTGAGGATTAGCTACGGACTGGCAAATACAACTGCTCATTGCTTCCAACTAGGAAGTAAATTCCAGAGTATGAATCACATATAGAGACTACTACCTACAAACTACTCTCGAAACATGAACTATCTCCCGCATATCTAGGAGCACAAGGCTAACAGGGAAACCTCCCTCTACATCACGACTCTTAATTAAAAAAGGATCTCCATGAATATCTTCTTCCCTAAACTACACCATCGATGGCCAAAGGTACGCTACAAATTTTCTGTTTACAACATTACACCTTCCTCAGATCCATGTCTGACTTTAGCATCGGATATCATCGGCCACCTCAATGGTGGTTTGTGGCTCACGTGCGTTCCTTGTGCAGATCAGCAAGTTTGCAGGTCCAGGTCAAAGTAGGGAGCAAAAAATGACTGCATCAGTTTGGCGCCATCCGTGAGGACGACAAAGTTCCTAACCATTCACTAGCATCATTTCTCCTCAGAATACGAAGAGATGGTGATCACCCAGACTGGCGTTATACCACCGCTCTCAGCGATGCCGGTGGCACACGGGCAACTTACTCACGCCCTCACGCCAACCATGAGAATGATGGACCCCAGGATGGATTTGTGGTCTTCTCAGATATAGCAAATCTCCAAAGCAATGGAGGCATTAATACAACAGAACCTCCACCACCTAATGGAGATCGAGACCAACACAAGCCTCCATCTCCGAAAGACAACAGAGTGCAAGTGCAGGAAAGTCAAGCCCCTACTAGTTCCCATTGGACAAGAGGAGGCAACACAGCTAATGCAAAACCGACTCTCCGAACAGAGAGGCTTGGCCCTCAGAACCTCTTTCGCAGAGGGGTGCACGACCAAGATGTGTTGTACCATCTCTCTGTTCAACCATTCGTGGACCATATCATGAATGGGCCCCTTCCAAAAAAGTTCACACCTCCAAAACTTGACTTCTACGACGGGACCACTAACCCATTCGGCCACCTACGCCATTACCAGGATGTAATAGCACTCAAAGAAGGATCCGAGTCGGTGATGTGCAGAACTTTTCCCACAAGTCTGAAAAATTCAACACTAACATTGTTCCACAGCCTCCCTCTGAAGTCGATCAACTCATTCAAAATGCAGGCAAAGAATTTCTTGTCGCGTTTTGTAGGAAGTCAATGCCTCCAGAAAAGCCCACACTACATACTCTCTGTCAAGCAAAAATCCAATGAGACACTCAAAGAGTATCTCACGCACTTCAACGATGAGCTGAAACTCATCGATGGCCCCTGAAACAACACGGAGATCCCTCCAAGTGTGACGACAGCAAGTACTGTTCGTACTACAAGGAGGGTGGCCATGATACCAACGACTGCAAGAGTTTAAGTTATGAGATCGAGTACTAGATCCATAGGGGCAAGCTCAAGGAATTCATGAGCTCTGAGAAGCGACCAGACCGATCTAGGGACCGGGGGGAGTCAGTCAAGGAAATAGATAAGGAGACTTCGGGCATAATCTATGTCCTTCATGGAGTGGGATTGGATGAAGACTAGTCGACAGGTCCTACAAGTAGACTCTACTGGAAAGGCAGACATAGCCTGCAGATGAGGACAAACACGTTTGCTATTCGAGGGTGCAAAACCTCATTCCCACCTTAACCTTTACAGACAAAGACCTCGAAGGAGTCTGAGCGCCACACAATGTCGGTCTCCCAATAGTGGTGGCTAGATTTAGAACAATCCAGTGGAACCAAAGCAAGCCGCTATTCAACCCAGCTGAATGGAGAGGTCAATGCAGACAAAGTTAAACCCCCCGACATTTAGTTGGCGCAAAGATTAACTCCTACATAAGGTTTACTCTTTAGTAGCCTACGTGACATTAGCGAAGCTCAACAGTCTGCTGGAAGTATCAACGATCCAACAAAGACCATGCGAATTCACTTTAGGGTCGGGTCAACTTCTCTCCGCCAACAGCTAGTCTGTTTTCAGTTGTTTATTTTCCTTTCCATAGTCAATGTAGAGTTTTAGTTCTTAAAAACTTATGTGATTTGCAATCATTTAAGGAATAAAGAAATAATTACACAAACACACTCTATTGATTACTGAAAAGATGTAACAACGGGCGCCCTGAGGTGGCTACAAAAGACTAAATACTACGAGCATCTAAATTTGATGTGACATAATGACTCGCTTAAACAATCTGACTCCAAAAGAGAGCTAAGGCACCCAAAGTATGCTCCACAAACTTTTCGATGAACGTTATCTGTGAGCAACTGTGGGACGAAGGACTGGCATGTGCAAAAGTAGGATTAAATAACACGTCCAATCCAAGGCCCCGGGAGCAACCCTATATGGTATGAGGTGGTAGAAAATCAGCAACCAGGAGCCCCGTGAAAAGATACTGCCAACTCACATGTTCGATCTGGTCGACAAAATGAACTTGGGACAAGTATCGGATTGATACAGGTTGAGTGCACCCTCTCATAGAAGAGATGAGAAGAGCGTCCAGGAGTCAATGGCCCAAACCAACAGACCATGTCCAACTCCACCCCATCTCGAGATCCCGAATTTGAATGCAAGGCGAGTCAACGGGGTTAATCGTGAAGTGATGGAGGTGATCGCTCAGGAGTCGGCTACTGGAATTATCTCTGAGATTAAGCACTCCAGAGCAGCATGGGGTACCAACACATAATGACAAACTCATCCCTTGAGAAGGAGTTCACACTTCTTCTCCGCAATACGAGAAGAAATTACTAGATCTCAACGAAACAACTAGGAGCACACCTAGGGTAGGTGATCACACATAGCAGCGATTCTCATCGTGACTCATCGGCGCAAATGTCAGAACATTCGAAGACTCCAACGATGGAGAAACAACATTATATAGACATGATGGTTTACCGAACGTGCGCTTCAACATTAACTATCAGGATTGAGTACCATATGGGAACCGAGAAGACGACCGCTCCCAAGGAAACTACATAAGTCCACGTTCGTCCAATCAACGGGGCTGCATCCAACCCCATTAATTGAGGGGCAGCAACTGATACTCAACCGTCTCGCAATCTACGTCGTACACGTGCTGCCATGCGATCTATGTCATACATGTGCTACCATGTGATCTACGACGTACATGTAGCATATTACGTACAAGAAACCCTAGCTCTCACTCTACAAGCCCATGGGCTCGACCCACTATTCAAACAATATTCTACCATGTGCTTGACACGAGCATCAAAAACCCTAGTCATTCCTAACACACGGATCACACCTGCATATCGCCAGGTGATTCAAGTTACTTCTATCTCTTAATAACTCATCCGCACAACACACTCCACTCGTGAATATAGGCTCGCACGCCCGTAGCTGGTGGAGTCTCCATCTAGTCGAACAAGCTTAGTCAGCCTTGGCTGACGACGATGACTTCTAGCTCACCCTGACATCTAGTCCGCCCAGTGCGGATGCCGATGGTTTAGGAAGTGGGAGTCTAATCAGTGGTATCAAGTCTTGTGACGACGTCTCGCCAAACCTGATCAGGTAAGCCTAGCTGGTGACGACTGGCAACAACAACTTCTGATAAAAGCCTAGACCGGTAGCCCATTCCGTCGTACTGTAATGAGATGGATTTCAATGGAGCAATGACTGGTAAAATTGTGATCTTATGGAATTTGTGGAGTTCTAGTTGTAGCCTAATGGTAATAGGAGTATGTAAACCAAATCGTGAATCTTGGGTTGCCTACTAAAAAAAATCGATTGGGTATGTTCTGTACGGTAACCCTAGACGAAAGAGAAGGGGAAGGAGAAGATAGGAGTGTCGGGAGAGACCTCAAATTCAATGCTTTTCTTTGTTGAATCGAAGGAGGAGGAGGAAAATTGCCTCCTCTACTGTAGACGGAATGATCAGATGATAGGATCGAAAGAGAACTGTACATGGGCTTTGGCTTTAGGTTCGTGGGATAAATATGTTTTTTGTGCTTGAGGAAGATTTTATTTCCTCACTTTTGGTCTTTTATTTCTTTACTATTTGTTTGTGCTTTGGATGAGAAGTGAGGAGGTGTTAATTTTTATCACCACATGTATTTTATTTAGTTGCCAATTTTCTCTATTTTTGACGTGTGACGAGTGCAAAATATTTATGTAAGGAACAGGGTACCAAAATTTCACTTGATCAAATATGTGACGACTCGTCAAATTTCCACGTAAACTCGAAATTGGTGACAACTTTCTAAGCTTCACATATAAGTTAGCCATCTAATGCCAAATTTCTTGTAGTGTTCTACTAAGCATTTTCTTGTTTGATTGCTTGCTCTCGAAATTAGGTATTTTTTTCTCCATTACTTTTGTTGTGAGTTTTCGATTCCTTTTCCTATTTTTAGAATAAGTTGTTTTACTTTTCAATAACTTGATACATGAATATAGTCACAACACGCGTTTACGTGAACAAAAAGCAAGAAACTTCTTCTAGAATCACTATGGGTTTTGTGAATCTTGGTAATATGGATGCATGTGTTCTAAAGATTAATTAGTACGTATATTTGTGTTGAGACTTATTACTTGCTAATGTCGAATGCATATTTTTTTGGTAACTACAATGCAAGGTTGTACCAACAATGGTTCCTCCCACCACGATCCAAGTAGTTCTAATGGTAGTGATGTACATCCGATAATCCTTATTTTGATGATCTTGGTGACCATGATGATGAAATATTCAAGAAGGTTGGGGATATGAATAAATGTTGATAAGTTAAGGAGCTTAGTTTACTATAGTAGACTACATTTTTTTTTATCGCCAACATGGTGGTAGTTGATATCATTATGAAGGTTTTGTAGACTAGTTTGGGGATGATTTATGCAATAAAAAAATGCATTTTATTGTGATGAATGGGTATCCGATTCCTTTAATTTTTAGATTGTGCATGACCCAAATTTGGGTGGTCCCATTTGAGAATAGGTGCTAGTAGATAGCTACAGTAAATTGGTACGAACGAATCGTCACAAATATAATGAAAGTGTGAGGAAAATTTCGTCACACGTAGATATTTTTAATGTATTAAATCAGTACCGTGACACACTGTTCCTCACATATAAATTACATAAGTGAGGAAAGATTCCTCACAAAAAGTTCACAGTAGATACTCTTAATGTATGAAATCACTATCATGACAAATTGTTCCTCACATATAAATCACATAAGGAACGATTCATCACAGAAAGTCAATACATGTGACACCAAATTTTCATCACACATAACATTGTAGAGTGAAGAAAATTTTGCCACCCATGTTGTAATTGTATACTCGCTCTAAGTTTATGTGAGGAACCACTCGCCACATAAGCAGACTGTGTGACGACTAAGAAATTTGTTACATAGTACTTTCCTTAACGCCCCTTATGTGAGGAACATTGTGACGACTAAAATTTATCACCGTTGCTGAAACAGGACGAATTAACATGTTTCAATGAGGAACAACATTATTTAGTAGAGCCAAATTTTCTTGTAGTATATAAGTTTTATAATTCTTAACAATAACGATATTGGTTATAGCTAGCATCTAAACTTTCCAGCTTGAGCAAACTGAGTATTGGTGGAGACAAATTATTAAACTTTCTGGGCTTGGTGTGAAAGATTGTTCCTTCAAAATTTCACTTGGTACTTTAAGGGTCCATTCCCACACAGGGTTGGGTAGCTCACAATATCAGGGTTGGGTAGCTCACAATATCAACTGACAATGTTGTGGAGGAAGGTATACTATTGCCAGTGATAATAATAACGTTTACGAGCTAAGTTGTTCATTTTTGGAGAAGGCATAAATAACAAGGACGACTCCCTAGCATTGATGGAGGGATTAAGATTTGTAAATAAGTTTTAATTATACAAACTAATTCAAGAGTTGGCAGATGGTGATTGATGATACATCAAAATAGACCAATCATCGCGGCCATACACTTGTTTAATTATACAAACTAATTCAAGAGCTAAATTGATGAAAACATCCATCACGAGGATCTGGCATCCCTTCTACTTGGCCAGCTCATAAAACCCAATAAGAATAAAGCTAACCATAGAGACCCAGACAAGGCCCACTACAAGAAGATATAATAAAAGCACGAATCTAGGCCCGACACTAGTTCTTTCATAAAGAAGAGGAACGTTTCACCAAAAATGAGTTGTGGAGGGAGTTACGCCTCCACGAACACATCTCTATCAAGGAGGATACCGTTACGAGAAACATCTCGTTCTCTTTGCGTCTCATATGCTTATGTAATGTAGAGAATTAACTGCGGCCATTATAAAAGGTAAAGGGAACGTTCGCCACAGGTATGCAACTTTGATTGAGTTTTGTCCAGATTTACTTCTTTCTTCAAACAAAGTTGTTGACTTAATCATCAGATTGCCAAGGACCATCTTTTTGTTTTGCAAGTAAAATTCATAGGAGGACGATTTTTGGACGCATCAGTTTGGCATTGTCCGTAGGGAATTGGTGGAGATTTTATTTACCTAAATTAATAAGTTAATAAACCCTACATGTAATACCGCAAATGCACGACAGTCTAACTGGTAGACAGTGGCAAATACGGATCAATCCCAGAAGGATTGACGAGACAGTTGAATTCTAAGACTTATTTAAACTAATTTAGAGTTGGGGGTTACAGCAAATGTAAATTACTAAATTAAGATAATGAAATTGAACAATTAAAGATTAAACTGATAAGATGATAAGAGAGTGGACCGAGACATCGAATCCACCACAGGTTCTTCGAGATTTGTGTAATCCAAATTATTGTTTTCAAGAATCAACACGACTAACCTAAAGATTAATATAAGTTTGCAATTGATTTTAGTAAAGGCATAAACCCCTAGCATTGCATGTCTTTCTATGGCACACACAATCACAGATTTATTTTAACTAACTCTAAACCCCTAGCATTTGCATGTCTTCTTACGGCACACACAATCCTAGATTCAAATTAATTGATTAAAACAGGCTTCGAATATCAACAAAGGGAACTTCTAACTACCGATTAGTCTAGATAATTATTTCGGATATAATCGGTGAAAGCAAATTATTGAAATTCATAAATCAACTGTGTTTAACATTCAAGCATATAGAAAACAATAAATTTAGATACGACAAACTCTAAGAAACCCTGTGTTCATCTTTGCCTCGGCACGGAGTTTAGAAGATCATGGTGGAGGACATCACAACATCAATGGAGGTGAAATCCATCAGTTCCCGCGCGATCACGCGACGTAAGGGGCTGCTACGAGACTGTGGTGGTACAAAGTAAGCCACTCCAACAGCTTGAGATTCAAATGTCTCTTGGTTCCCGCCAAAAAACTGAGCTCTTCGTCTCCAACAAGCCGTTCCTCGCCGTTCTTCCTCCGTGCTCCTCATTCTTCTTCTCCGTTTTGCTCTGATACCTGCAAAAGACAGAGAAAGGTTGAGGGAAGAATGAGAGAGAGAAATATGAGGAGGAAGAGAACAGGGGAGTGAAATAGGGAGGTGCTCCCTGTTTCTGTTGCTGCTTGCATCCTTCTTCTTCTTCGCTGAACCTACAAGAGATAGAAAGACAGTAGAGGGGAACAAGAGAACAAATGCGAGAGAGAGAGCTCCAGTGATGATGGTGGTGTGTGCGGGTTGTAAGTTGGCTGCGATATAGAGTAACAGGAAATGGAAGTGTTGTGTGGCTTCCTCTGTTGCTACTCTGTTTGGTTGCATGAATGAAGCAGGGGCGGAGAAGTTGGTTTGGTCGGTGTGTGGACGGTGTTGTTGTTTGGCGTGACGGAACAAGGAGGATAAATAGATGGAAATAGGGAGGTGCTCCCTATTTTGTACTTTGTTGCTGGTTTGTGACTGTGGCCGAGAGAAAGAGAAGAAAACAGGGACGGCAAGTGAGATGGCGGCGATGGTGGTGATGGCGAGGTGATCGCGTTGCCGGTCCTCCTATCGAGCGAGGATCGCCAGCAGGGTGGATGAGGCGTGGTGGCTGGAAAAAAATAGAAAATGAGAAAGAAACGTAGGAAAAGAGATTCCCCGAGGAGAAAGGAGAGAGGAAGCCTAAATAGGATTCTCTTCTTTCTTTGTTAGGTTGGGTTTGGATTTCTAGGTTAGCTTTTGGGCTTGGGCTTAGGTTAAATTAGGTGGACTTAGGTTTGTTTGGGTTAGGTTTAGACATGTGACCCACTATTTTGTACCACCATTTGAATCAACCAATTGATCATTCCTCAAATTGTCGCCTTAATGCGATTTCATTGTTCACGCTCAAGTTCCTACAAAAACATGAAAATAAAATAATTAGAATAAAATATAATAATTTAAAGACTAACAAATATAAATTAAAGGATACATTATGTAATAATTACGTGAATATAAAATACC
The DNA here is from genome assembly GCA_963556465.1 of Berberis vulgaris. Taxonomy (NCBI): domain Eukaryota; kingdom Viridiplantae; phylum Streptophyta; class Magnoliopsida; order Ranunculales; family Berberidaceae; genus Berberis; species Berberis vulgaris. Next base: position 33,769,212 of record OY747126.1, on the reverse strand, counting down.
CCCAAACCTATATTTTGCTAGTCCTCGAGCAAAACAATAAAAATAAAATCCTAACTCACTTTCGTAGGAATAATCGGTTGCACTTACCTTAAACGAACAACAAGGCTTTAAACCCCTAGATTACCTCTAGTGGATGAATTATAGTCTCATTAGGGTTTCCAGAAATGTTACCCACAAACATTATGACTCAATAAATTTAAAAAACATGGTAACTTGATTACTCTATCTATTATCCTCAGAGTAATAATCTAATTGCCAAAAATTTCAGAAAACAACTAATAGTGTCACAATAATATATCAAAGAGTCTAACATTGATTTAATAATACCCAAAGGTTAAATAAATTTCATCAATTATTCTCAACTCGAAGTGTGTGTGCATGGCCTTATCAATATAACTTTCTTTTTCACAGTAAAGATACGACTAGATAACATTTGGATAGTATGCTTCGACTACAAATCTCTCTTGTAACTCAGAAATGAATCACTCAGAGATTGGTTAGTTATCATTTAGTTTATATGCGAGAAAGAGAATAAATTATGGAAACACAAACATCTCACATATAATAATCATGAAAAACAGACTTTTAAAAGAATGAAATGAATATGATCTCATGGACAGGAATATCAATTACTTTGATAATGTTGAATCACACACCATAATTCTTGTCTATTTAATCTCCACATCTATGAACCAGACCTTTAATTAAGATCGATTAGGTCTTTATTAGGTTGTAATGAGGCTAAGATTTTGGCTAACAAGAATGGAAAATGATACGAAAAAATTCTCTGAGAATGGATACACCTTTTAATAAACACGTGGGGCTCTGAAGAGTAAACCAATGTTGTACACCATTAATTTTTCTTTCTTCGAAATTCTTCATCATATATATATATATATATATATATATATATATTTTTTTTTTTTTTCAAATGACATGTTTTCCCCTTCTGCACAATGAAACATTTTAGTCCCGAGGATTCATGGAATATTTAGTTTCAACTCTTTTTTATTTGCCCATGCCAAAAATACATCAACCATACACATTCTCAGAGACATTGCGTAAGTATAAAAATAGTATGGGATATTACTCCCTAACTGGAGTAGGTAATGGAGATGTGTTTTGAAAAGAAAAAGTCTATTTAAAGGCTCAAAGGGCTCCAAATAGATATTTATCATTAGGTATGCTAAAAGGCTAAAGAACGGTTCAAAGAAAAAAAAATGTCTATATCACTTCTTAAGCTCTAGACGGTATTATGACATCTCAACTAAATAAACCAAGAAGTTCTAGTGTAATAATTAAATTTTAACGTCACTCTCAAAGCAATCAATAAAAGAAACAAAAATAATGAGATCATCAATGAGATAATGCAGATTCAAGAAAAGTCATAGTTTATTTAATAACCCACAAGAAAAATTGAATGTCTCGACACTCAGAAGGGTTAAGTCTCCACTATGAGAAATTCTAGCTGGCCTGGGAAACCAGCGAGGTTTCACTGCCTGGGGGGGGGGCAAAAATACATACTCTTCACTGCCTGGGGGGGGCAAAAATACATTTTTGCCCCCCTCTTTAAACAATACTCCAAAAAGGTGTTTTAAAGAGGGGGGCAAAAATGTATTTTCGCCCCCCTCAGGCAGTGAAACTTCGCTGGTTTCCCAGGCCAGCTAGAATTGCTCCTCCACTATTATTCTAAAATTTTCTAATTAATATCTTACTGATTAACTTCAAATTATGCTAACTCGGCTTATAGTGCAAGAGTGGTGGAAATCAAAAATATCATGAAATATATTTAACAAAAAAATAATATCAAACCTTATGTTTTTCTATTAATATATAAAAGTGACAAGTGAAAGCATGCATTTCTCAAATTTAACAACATACTTTAAAGCACATCCTCTTCATTAGAAAAGAACTTAGATTTTGAATACATTTTGAAATTGAAAGACTTTCACACAATCATAATAACTATGTATTCAATGGAGATTGAGTAGAATACAATAGTCAACTGTGAAATACATTTCAGTTCAAAAATTTTGAAGAATGCAGAAAAATTCATAAACCTAACCACCATACATAAACCAAACATTGTCCTCAATGTATAAAATGATGATCATGACAAATGCAAGAAAAAGAAAAGATGAGATTTAGAGTGATATTACAATGGGAAATTTTTTACCAATTTCGATGAAATCGTCAACCAATGAACGCTAAAAAAACATAAGAGCCGTGGACTCATCATGATAAATTGATAAAAACAATACAGGACACAAAAGAATATACAAATGAAAAAATTACATGCATCGGTTGTAAGTCAACATTGTTACGGAGCTAACGAGTATGAGTGGAATGCAACTAGAAATAACTCGAAAATCAATCCAGACTAACCATAATGACACAACTGAAGCTAGGTTGCCTCCTAGGAGCCCTTGGTTTAACGTCGTCAGCCCGATATATATTCTTCCTCAATCTGAGTACACAGGATCCCCTAATAACAACACATCAACCTCGACTTCTTATATAGGCATCTCTAAGAATGGTTTAAGACGTTGATCATTGACTTTAAAAGCACGACCATCTTTGGGATCAACAATCTCCACAGCTCCATGTGGAAACACTGTTTTCGCAGTGTAAGGTCCAGACCATCGAGATCGCAATTTGCCAGGAAACAGACGCAACCAAGAGTTAAATAACAAAACTTTTTGGAAAGGTTCAAAGGACTTGCGAAGAATGGATTTATCATGAAACACCTTCGTTCGTTCTTTGTAGATTTTAGCACTTTGGTAAGCATCATTCCTAATCTCTTATAACTCATCAAGTTGGAGCTTACGATGTGATCCAGCCTCACCTATAACAAAATTAAAGGTCTTGATAGCCCAATAAGCACAATGTTCAAATTCCACAGGCAAATGACATGCTGGCAAATGACATGCCTTACCAAAAACAAGTCTATATGGAGACATTCCAAGTGGGGTCTTAAACACTGTCCTATAAGCCCAAAGAGCGTCATTCAGACGTTTTGACAAATCCTTACGGTCTGGTTGAACAGTTTTCTTTAAAATGTGTTTAATTTCCCGATTGGATATTTCAACTTGCCCACTTGTTTGTGGATGATATTGAGTACCTACTTTATGAGTGATGGAGTATTTCTTAACTAGCAGTTCAAATGGTCTATTACAAAAATGAGAACCACCATCACTTATAATAGCACGTGGAATACCAAAATGAGAGAAGATGTTATCTTTCAGAAATTTGACCACAACCCTTTGGTCATTCGTTTTACAAGGTATCGCCTCTATCCATTTGGAAACATAATCAACAGCTAGAAGAATGTAAAGATGACCAAATGATGGGGGGAAATGTCCCATGAAGTCAATACCCCAAACATGAAAAATCTCAACAATGAGAATGTTAGTAAGAGGCATCATATTCCTACGAGAAATGGAACCCATTTGTTGGCATCTATCACATGTAGCACAAAATGCATGGGTGTCACAAAAAATAGTCGGCTAATAAAAACCACACTGCAGAACCTTTGCAGTTGTCTTTTTAGAACTAAAGTGATGTCCACACACCTGACCATAACAAAAGGAAATGATACTATGAAATTCACTCTCTGGAACACATCTCCTAATGACCTGATCGGGACAATACTTAAATAAATAAGGATCGTCTCAGAAGAAATGTCTGACCTCAGCAAGAAATTTAGTCTTATCTTGTTTTGACCAATTAAAAAGGAGTTGACCCGTAACAACATAATTCACAATATCTGCATACCAAGGTAACTAGGAGATAGCAAGTAATTGCTCATCAGAAAAGGATTCATTCAAGGGCACATCTGTAGTAGATGATTCTACAAGATGTCTAGACAAATGATCAGCTACAACATTTTTGGAACCCTTCTTATCCCGAATCTCAATATCAAACTCTTGTAGCAATAAGATCCAACGAATCAAGCGTGGCTTAGCATCCTTTTTAGAAAAAATGTACTTTAGCACTGCATGATCAGTAAACATGATAAGTTTGGATCCTATAAGGTATGACTTAAATTTGTCCAATGCAAAGACAATAGCGAGCAACTCCTTCTCCGTGGTGGAGTAATTAAGTTGCACATATTGTAGAGTTCTACAGGCATAATAAATAGCATGGGGCTTTTTGTCCACCAGTTGTCCTAAGAAAACTCCAACCGCAAAATCAGAAGCATCACACATAAGCTCAAAAGGTAAACTCCAATTAAGAGGTTGGATGATTGGAGTTGAAGTCAACAATTGTTTAAACTTTTCAAAGGCTTTCAAATAGTCTTCATCAAAGATGAAATTAGAGTCCTTAGCAAGTAAATTGCATAGAGGACGAGTAGCCTTGCTAAAATCCTTAATGAACCTACGTGAAAAACCAGCATGACCTAGAAAAGATCTAATGTCTTTCACAGTCTTCGGTGGTGGAAGACTTAAGATTAAATCAAATTTTGCTTTGTCAACTTCAATGCCCTTGTTAGAAATTATGTGCCCAAGAACTATACCTTGCCTAACCATAAAATGGAATTTCTCCCAATTCAAGACAAGACTTTTCTCTTCACACTTATTTAACGCTAGGGTTAAATGATGCAAACACTCATCAAACGAATCCCCAAACACTGAGAAGTCATCCATGAACACCTCAAGAAACCTTTCTACCATATCTGAGAAAATACTAAGCATACACCTCTGAAAGGTGATGGGTGCATTACACAACCCAAAAACCATTCTCCGATATGCAAAAGTCCCAAAAGGGCAAGTGAATGTGGTTTTTTCTTGATCCTCGGGTGCGATGGGGATTTGATTATAACCGGAATACCCATCAAGAAAATAATAGTAATCATGTCCGGCTAACCTCTCAAGCATCTGATCGATAAAGGGGAGATGAAAATGATATTTCCTCGTGCCTGAGTTCAACTTACGGTAGTCTATACAAACTCGCCATCCGGTGGTCATGCAGATAGGCACTAACTCATTCTTATCATTTGTGACTACAGTCACCCCAATTTCTTGGGAACATCATGAACTCGATTGACCCAAGAGCTATCTGAAATGAAGTAAATACTACCAACATCTAACAATTTGAGCATTTCAGCTCGGACAACCTCCTTAAGATTAGGATTAAGTCTACGTTGCATTTCATGTGAAGCTTTGACATTATCTTCCATATGAATACGATGCATGCAAACAATTGGACTTATTCCTTTAATATCTGTTATAGTCCACCCAAGTGATGCTTTATGTTCTTTCAGAACGTTTAGCAACTTACTTTCCTGTTCAATAGTTAATGTCGATGAAATAATAATAGGTAAAGTATCATCAGAACCTAAAAACTTATACTTAAGGGTGTCAGGTAATGGTTTAAGGTCAAGCTTTGGTGGCTTCTCAACCGAAGGGACGGGTTTTGACTCACTAAGTGGAAGGGGTTCCACTTTAGAATTCCATGAAGAACCATGAACCATACTAGGGGATGCATCAAGCAAAGCATTCATTTCCCTAATGGAATTATTAATATCAAATTCTAAACTAGAATGAGTCAAACAAGCCGCTAAGGGATCATCTAAGGCGGACTGTGGAAAAGAATTCTAACAAACTCTTAATCATGTCAACCTCATAGATGTTCTCGGACTAGGGAGGTTGTTTGACTAACATTAAAAACGATGAGTTTGACGGTCATGTTGCCAAATGACAATTTCATAATTCCATTCCTTCAGTTAATAATGGCATTGGATGTGGCCAAAAGTGGTCGACCCAAAATGTTTGGAATGTGACTATAGGGATTATGAATAAGTTGTGTATCAAGAACTATAAAGTCCACAGGGTAATAGAATTTTTCAACCTTGATAATTACATCTTCTATAACACCACGGGCGACTCTGACAGACCTATCTGCCAATTGCAAAGTTACTCTAGTCGGTTTTTACCCGCCGAGACCTAATTGCTCATAAAAAAAATATGGCAATAAATTAACACTCACCCCTAAATCCAATAATGCCTTGTCTATCATATGATCACCGATAATACAAGAAATAGTCGGGCAACCAGGATTCCTATACTTTGGCGGGGTTCTGTGTTGAATAATTGAGCTCACTTGCTCGATGAGAAAGGCTCTTTTTTGCACATTATGCTTTCGCTTCTGTGTTCAAAGATCCTTCAAAAACTTGGCATAGCTAGGAACTTGCTTGATAGCATCGAGTAATGGGATATTTAGGTGAACTTGTTTAAAACTTTCCATTACGTCATTTACATTTGTTCCTTTCTTTTCCGGAGCTAATCGTGACATAAATGGGGCTCTAGGCAAATAAGATGCTTGAGTGGGGTCAGAGTCAATAGGATCATCTGTAGAAGGTGAGGCTTTATCAGCCTCCTTGTTAGATGGAGATGCAACCTGTTTGACTTAGACGGGGATGCAACGACACTCAAAGCGGGCACTTGTACCCGATTGTCAACCTGTTTTCCACTCCTAAGGGTAGTAATAGATTTGACATCTTCATTGCAGGACTCAGATGTACTACCAACTGCGAATTGACCCTTTGGGTCTGGAACAGGTTGAGTAGGAAATTTCCCTGGCTCTCTCTTAGAACAAGACTGAGTAATCTTACTCACAGCTATCTCAAGTCTATTGAGGGCTTGAGATTGGTGTTGAGTCGTGGCTTTCAACTTAGATATGTCTTTAGAATTATACTCAATTATACTTTCTAAGCGCTGCAAAAACCGATTAACCGTTTCCTCTAAACTTGATGTGTTGGATTGAGGAACTTGGTTAAGATGGGGCCTAACAGGGCTAGGGGCTTGAAAAGCCTTGGTGTGTGCCATGGGCCCAGGAGAGACTTGGATGTTTGGCGAACCCTAAATTGTAATAGTTAGGTTGCGGATTATTGCCAGGTTGTCGAATCACTTTAAAAGAGTTGACTTGGTTAGCATAGTGTGCAAGATAATTGTTTTGCAAGTCACAATTAGCTATTGAATAACAAGGGCTCGAACATGCAGCGCAGACTTTAAATGAAGCGTTTGCGAGAAGTGCAGGTTGAGTCAAATTCAAAAGTGCATCTATCTTTTGAGCCATGGTAATAACAATTGTCTCTAACTTCGAGGCGGAAGGGGGTGAACAGATGTATCTCTAACTTCATATATACCGCCCTTACACCTATCAGACACTTCTCTCTAATTTCATATATACCTCCCTTACACCTATCAGACTCCTTTCTCGAATAATCCCATTGTTGAGAATTTTTGGAAAGCGTTTCAAAGAATTCCCGTATCTCATTGACACTAATCTTCATTAATGACCCACCACTAGTGGCATCAACCATACGACGGTTTTGAGGGGTTAAATCGTCTTGGAAGTATTGAACTAGCTGCCACTTCTCAAATTCGTGATGGAGACACTTGACAATGAGCTCATTGAACCTTTCCCAACATTCATAGAAATGTTCGCCCTCTTTTTGTTGAAAATTAGATAAATCTCGTCGGAGGGCATTCGTTTTATGAATGGGTAAATACTTAGTCAAGAACATTATTGACAACACATCCCACGTTGTGATGGATCCCATCTCTAATGAGTTTAACCACGATTTCACCTTATCTTACAGAGAAAAAAGAAATAACCTAAGACGGACCGAATCATCAGAAATGTGTTGGTACTTCAGGGTAGCGCAAATGTCAAGAAATTCTTGGACATGAAGATAAGGGTCTTCTTTCTCAAAACCATAAAAAAGAGGGAAAGGGATGAATAATAGATGGTTTGAGTTCAAAACTATTTGCACTTGTCTTAGGTAAGACAATGCAAGATGGAACACTACTAGGAACAAGGGCAAAGTAATCCTTAAAGGCCTCCCCTCAGCCATCTCAGTGGACAAGGATGATGAACCTAAATAGGTAATGGGGACTTCAAATAACTCCTCTAAGTCTTGTCAGACAAGCCTACTCTTAGAATTACGCACCCAGGTATGCATAAACTATTGGATATCGAAGGTTCAAAGTCAACACTCCTAAACTGGCTTCAAATTTTTTTATATATATTTTTTCATTTAATTTTTTTAATTAATTTTTTTAAATGCAAGCCTAATCGCTATATGAAGATGACCTAACTCTATAAAATAAAAACAACGGAACCCTAAATGATGCAGAAACAAAAAGAATGGCAAACGACTCTAGAGTTTTTCTTTACTAATGCAGGGCTAGAATTCAATTCAATATACCTAACCGTGGGAGAGGCACGGTAATTTTCTGTCAATCTGCCACTACAGAGTTGCTCCTACCACTTTTTTCCACTTTCTAGCTCAAAGTGAAATGCCAGTTCAAGAACTGTTCCAGATGGGATATGTTCCTTCACTCGACCACTTTAAGCTATCAAACGTCCAAAGAGGGTCCCTATGAGCGTCACACCTATCCTAGATTATTATCTTGCTACAAATGTTAACCCTAAAATAGTACATATCAACTCAATCCTACGACTATTCAAATTTGCATGCAATACTACCTAGAACAAACTAAACACAAGTGATCACATAGAAACCACGTGCAAATGCGATGGGTAGAAGTTACCTCCGGCATGAACCTCTTTCGGGTTACTTGCGACGCCGGGTAGAAGTCAACTTCTGAGAGTTTCTTCACGAATCCCAATATTTCACTTCGTTCCCACTTGAGCTCCTATGTGTGTGACCGCCTGCAAAATAAATACAAAAATAATTCAAACTCAAGCAAATAAAACAAATAAGAAAGTGACTCGTAACACTGTTGCTAAAAAGAAAATTAAACCTAAATTATAAACAAGCAAAAACAACCCTAGATTTCGATTGTACCATTACAATCCCCGGCAACGGCACCAAAAACTTGGTGGAGATTTTATTAACCTAAATTAATAAGTTAATAAACCCTACCTGTAATACCGCAAGTGCACGGCTGTCTAACTAGTAGACAGTGGCAAATACGAGTTGATCCCACGAGGATTGACGAGACAGTCGAATTCTAAGACTTGGGGGTTACAGTAGATGTAAATTACTAAATTAAGAGAATGAAGTTGAACACTTAAAGATTAAACTGATAAATGATAAGAGAGTGGACCGAGACATCGAATCCACCACAGGTTCTTCGAGATTTGTGTAATCCAAATTATTGTTTTCAAGAATCAACACGACTAACCTAAAGATTAATCTAAGTTCGCAATTGATTTCAGCAAAAACATAAACCCCTAGCATTGCATGTCTTTCTACAGCACACACAATCTCAGGTTTATTTTAACTAATTCTAAGCCCCTACCATTGCATGTCTTCTTACGGCACACACAATCACAGATTCAAATTAATTGATTAAAGCAAGCTTCGAATATCAATAAAGGAAACTTCTGACTACCGATTAGTCTAGATAATTATTCTGGATATAATCAGTGAAAGCAAATTATTGAAATTCAGAAATCAACCGTGTTAAACATTCAAGCATATAAAAAACAACAAATTTAGATACAACAAACTCTAAGAAACCCTGTGGTTTCATCTTCGCCTCGACGCGGCGTCTAGAAGATCATTGTGGAGGATGTCACAACATCAATAGAGGTGAAATTCATCAATTCCCCCGCGATCACCCGACGCGAAGTCCTGCTAGGAGACTGTGGTGGTACATAGTAAGCAATCGGGGCGCCAATAGCTTGAGATTCAAATGTTTGTTGGTCCCCGCCAGAAGACCGCGCTCTTCATCTCCAACAAGCTGCTCCTCGTTGTTCTTCCTCCGTGCTTCTCGTTCTTCTTCTCCGTTTGGTTTTGATACCTGCAAGAGAGAGGGTGGCGGAAGAACGAGAGAGAGAGCTCCGGTGATGATGGTGGTGTGTGTTGGTTGTTAGTTGGTCGCGAGGCAGAGTAATATGAAATGGAGGTGTTGTGCGGCCTCCCCTGTTGCTACTCTATTTGGTTGCGTGGATGAAGCAGGGGCGGAGACGTTGGATTGGCCGGTGTGTGGACAGTGGTGTTGTTTGGCGTGACAGAACATAAAGGAGAAATATGTGGAAAACAAGGAGGTGCTCCCTGTTTTGTACTCTGCTGCTGGTTCGTGACAGTGGTCGAGAGAAAGAGAAGAAAACAAGGACGGCGAGTGAGATGGAGGCGATGGTGGTGATGGCGAGGTTATCACGCTGTCGATCCTCCTAGTGAGCGAGGATCGCCGGCAGGGTGGATGTGGCGTGGTGGCTGGAAAAAGAAACGTAGGAAAAAATATTCCCCGAGGACAAGGGAGAGAAGAAGCCTAAATATGATTCTCTTTTTTTTTTGTTAGGTTGGGTTTGGATTTCTAGGTCAGCTTTTGGGATTGGGCTTGGGCTTAGATTAAATTAGGTGGAGTTAGCTTTGTTTGGGTTAGATTTAAACATGTGACCCGCTAGTTTGTACCACCATTTGAATCAACCAATTGATCATTCCTCAAATTGTCGCCTTAATTTGATTTCATTGTTCACGCTCAAATTCCTACAAAAACATGAAAACGAAACAATTAGAATAAAATATAATAATCTAAATACTAACAAATATAAATTAAGAGATAAATTATGTAATAATTACATGAATATAAGGTAAACGATCAACAAGCTGTAAGAATAAATGACACACCCTACAGATCGTCAACCCAGTGACGACAACAACAACTCTCCTATCGGCAACAAGGTATCACAAGCAGCTCACGAACAAGATGTAGCCCAAATCATCGGACCAATGGCACCCGAGAATCTAGACCCACGACATGCAATAGCCCAAAGAACCCAGACATCCGGTGTCGCTATCAAGAATCCTTGAGTAGACCTGTTTATGGTCTAGATGAATTACATTATGAAGATGCTAGAGAAAATCACCCAATAGTGCATCCAGCCAGTTGATCCTGTCCAGGCACTACCCAAACAAAACTCCACTAACAGAACTTAAGGTAGTGACGAAGTCCTAGCAGAGCCCCAACACAGAAACTTCAAGAAAATCGAACTCCTCCAAGGCAAAACTCCACAGTGTGAGCGCTCGTTGAGATCACGTTCAGAATCGGAGTCACTGATCCCAACGTGTTGTACAAATTAGCCAAGTCCCCATTCTCTGATGATCTCATGAAGACTCCTATGTCAAAAAAGTTCACTCCGCCAAAGTTTGAAGTGTATGATGGTACCACTGATCCGTTGGGATCACCTGAGACACTTCCACCGCATGATGGCATTGAAAGAGACCACAAAGTCGAGAAGAAGAAAATGGAGAGGGAAAGGAAAATAAGAAGAACATAGAGAAGGGCGACAGTGGTTGTCGTTCCATCTGCTATTTGATCGTCATTGTCGGTCGTGTCTCGCTATCCCTCACAATCCATTGCCCTATTCCTCGCTGCCCACTTCCATGATGTTTTTGTTGTTCTTGTTCTTGAGAAGAGAGGACGAGAGAATAAGAAGATGAATCGTGGTTTTATGGGTGGTGTGGGAGAGGAGGTAAATTTAAAAAAAAAAAAAAAAAAAATGGGTGGTGTGGGTGAGTGTAACCTATGGTGCCAAATAGGCAATGCCTTTATGTTTTGTTTGTGTTAAAAAAAATTTTATTTCTCATTTTGCCCTCATTAATTTATAGCTATCCCTATTTAACCCCCATTAGTTTGTGTATCTTACTCTAACACCCATAACTCTTTGTTCAACTACATTGACTAATTTTTTCAAAAAGACCAACTTACCCACCATGTACTTTGATAAAATTACTAGGGTTTGTATATAATTTTTCATTGGCCCGAATTAGTTTGTATATAATTTTAATTGGCACCCATCTTCTTTGTTAAAAAATTTAAATAAAAATTAGATCCAAACACTATTTTCCTAGGCGTCGGATCAAACATGATCATCAAGCAAAATGATTTATGTGATTTTAGTAAAACATGTACAAAGCACATGTAGGGTAAGTTAGTATTTTTAAAAAAATTGGATGGAGTCGATTAGTGAACATAGTTGAACACGCGGTCTATGGGGTTAGACTATGATACAAAAATTAATGAGAGCCAAATAGAAATAGCCATAAACTAATGGGAGCCAAATGGGAAATAACCCTAAAAAGAAGGCATTTGCTAAATAATATCATCAATTCCGCTGAAGGACACCACCAAACCCTTTTTTCTGAATCTACTAAACACTACAACAAAAGAGGTTATCAATAGCACAAGAGCATAGCGGTTTTAACAATTGTGCTATTAAAAACCCTTTTAATTTCGTTACCTTAATTTGAAAACGCAAAAACAGCGAGCGGGAGAGCGAAAGTCATTCCGCGCGTTTTTGGCCCACGATTTCATCTCCTCCCTCAAACGCAACTCTCCCTCACACAAACACAACGCAGCCCTCACAAACTCAGTTCTCCCACCTCGCCTCTCCTCTCGCCGTCACCTCGCCTCGCCTGATTTCTCTCGCTCTTCTCTCGCCATCACCTCTCCTCTCACCGTCACCCGATACTTTCCTCAGACTCTGAGAAGAAGGGTCTTTCTTCTTTCTTCTTCTCTCGCCATCTGCCCCTTTTCTTCACAACATCCTTCGTCTCCTCTGCCTCTTTTCTTCTTCTTCACTCTCTTCAGGCGAGCAAAGCAGAGAAGGTTTGATCTAGGGTTTTGGAGGTTTGGGGTTTACTGATTCTACTAAGTTGGGGTCGGGGAGTCACCGACTCACCAATGAATCTCAATTCATCAGATTCAAGTAAAGTTTTAACTTTTATGCCTTTTTCTGTTACAACATTGACACAACACAAATCTCCCCTTTTAATAAGTCTGCTGTGTTCATATCTTTGAAGTGGGGTTCTGTTGATTTTGGTTCTGAAATGAAAAAAATGTCGCTTTTTGTTCTTCTTCAAGTCTCCATTCTTGGTGTTCTGCTGCATGGTGGACTTTTTGCAAGTGCTGCTCATAGTGAAGATGGATCCGAGCAATGGGGTTATGTCAGAGTTCGACCAAGTGAGTTTTAATGCCTCAAAGATTTGATCTTTATTGGTTTTTAGTTTTCCATTATTGAAACTTGTTTGATTTGGTTTTGTTCTGTTTTTTGTAAAAGCACACATGTTTTGGTGGTTGTATAGAAGCCCAAACAGAGTTGAAGATGCTAGTAAACCATGGCCGATTATTTTGTGGTTGCAAGGAGGACCTGTGAGTGCAATTGTTCAATTCACAAAGATTTTAATGAGTTTATGAGAACCCCATTTTCATTTTGATCTGAAAATGGTGTTTTTTTGCTGAGACTATAGGGTGCTTCAGGAGTTGGGATTGGAAACTTTGAAGAAGTTGGTCCATTGGATACTGATTTGAAGGCCAGAAATTCAACTTGGTTGCAAAAAGTTGATCTCTTGTTTGTGGTAAGTGCATTCAATTGATGTTAAATTCTAATATTTTCTATAAAAATCTTGATTTAGATATGAAATGTGATTGAAAAATGAGAATTGTTTTCTCCATTCATTCTGTGTAAATCTTCAAATTTAACCATGAAATGGGGTGTTTGTAATAATGTGTTGTTCCTTAATCTTTACAAGTTTTTTGTTCTACTTAAATTATGGAATGAAATTGAAAGATGGGATTTTTAAATTTATTTTTGTTCTTGTTCTTGAATATTTTTTTTTTTGGTGTGAAATTTAGGATAATCCTGTAGGGTCAGGGTTCAGTTATGTGGAGGATAAGAATGCATATGTGAAAACCGACGAAGAGGCAGCAACTGATTTAACTACCTTATTGCAAGAGATCTTCAATAGGAATGAGAGCCTACAAAAGAGTCCTCTTTACATTATTGCAGAGTCTTATGGTGGAAAATATGTTGTTACTCTTGCATTATCGGTTCTAAAGCGATCGAAGCTTGCAAATTGAAGCTCAAACTTGGAGGTAATCTCTTGTACTAAGTTCAATAGAATCAGTTTTAATGTAGAAAACCCCTTAAGTGTGTTTATAATCTTATCGATCAATATGTCAAGTATAGCAATTAATAATGTAGATTCCATGTACTACGCAAACTGAAACTTTTCTCCAATTGAAATCATGCTGAATTGGAGCCAAATCTATGTTAAATAGGATGTGGAGAATCACAGGTTTTGTGTTATGTTAATGTTGACAAACACTTGTACTTCTCTTTATCCGTTTCCTCATACTGGAATTATGAACAAACATGACTTGTTTCTATTGCTAATTGAAGTGTAAGGTCAATATTAATATAATGGTTAATGCCTTATAGTAGAAAGATGTTGCGCTCGGAAATGGTGGCGGGTTGGGAAGGTTAGCATCATGTTTTCTTGAGTCCATGGCAACATTAAACTTGCCTGCATGGGGTTATGGTTTGCGGTACAGATATGGACTTTTTAAGCAAAAAGTCGCCAAGGAGGGACAAGAAGAAATTGCTGAAGACTGGCTAGAGGTTTGGTTTAGCTGAAATCATTGAATATTCGTATTCTTCCTCGTTTGTTTGTGACTTCAATTGGTAATCAGTAATCTGTATGGTGCAGAAATTCAGCCCCTGGGAAGTTGTCAGGCATGATGTCATATTCACAGTCAGATTCTTTGGTCAAGTCGAGGTCAATCCCTCAGGATGGTGAGTGTTAATTTTTTATGATGTTGTGTAATTGAATATATATATTTTTTAATTATTTAGTAAAGAACTAGAAGGATACTCCTAGATTGGTATGTTATCTTGGATCCATGTTTTTGCTCTCTTTTTCTTAATGTCAGTGAAACTCATCAAATGTCAGAACCTTAACAGTTAACACTATCCTTTTATTTTTCACAGTCGAAAATGGGTTGGGGGAGAAGTTCTTCAAGCACTGGCTTATGATGTGCCTATTCCAGGATACAAGACCAAGAACACAATAAGTCTTCATGTCTTTAGGAAGCAAAAGCTGGCAGTCAGGATTTTGACTTATTTCAGTTCAATGATGGACAATATGAAGCTGCTGCCCAGCTTCATTCAAGAGCAGCAGGTTGGTTATCTGGTGGAAAACCAGTTATCTACCTCCTAATCAGTGTGAAGTGTTCATTTTTTTTGTCACATATATTAAAGTTAAAAATGGTCTAATAAGAACTAGTAGTAATGCTTAAGGCTATTCAGTTACTTCTTTCTGATTTTGATGATTACATTGTAACAATGTGTTGTTTAGGCTAATTCTAGTGTTAAACAATTTATTTGCTTCTCAAGGAAATGAATGTAGCATCTTTTCCGCATTTGATTGTGTTTGTCTGTGTGTGTATGTCATTTGATTCCCTAACGGATATTCATCAATTTGTGCTATTGCAGATATGTGCAGTTCTGTATCCTGGTGATGCTACAGAAGATGGAAAGCTTCTGCGTCTAAAGCAACAATTTTTCCTTTGCAGTGCCTCGTTTCAGGTACATCCCCCGTAACCTACTCTATAAATTCCGGATACGCAAACTATATTCTCAACTCACAACATTCTATTCCTAAATTTCCAAACACTTGAACTGCAAATGCTAAAATTTATTAGAAATAATATAATCAAATTCACCATAGAGTGAAGGTAATTGTTAAGTGTGAAAGTTTCTGAGTAATAATGCAGTTACAATCAGTGTATCATGTGAAAATATCTTCATAATCCAGAAATTCCTCTTGATGGACTAGCTTCAAGTGAGGTATGAACCAACTTTAGATCATGACCTGCCTAATTATGCATGAGCATGTCATATGATGATCTGTTGGTTAATAATGTAGTTCTCTGCCAGATTAAGGTTATATACAATCATGCATTCATATTTTATCCTACTTTCTCTGGAGACAGTTGCTTGTAACAAATTGCTCTTTGTTTGCTCTTTCATGTATTTTCTTTCCGTTTTCCATATTTAATCATCGGAAAGTGTTTATTTCACTTCAATTCAATATTTTGAAGTACTCTTCACTTGTTTCAGGCCATAAGTATGGTAAAGAAGACACCGGCTTACAAGAATAGATTACGGGCGCTGGAACTTGAACGCAATGGTGGAGTGGCTAGCAAGAAAAAGGGACACAAGCAGATAGACAAGTATGTCTTTATCGTAACTCTCACTCATTGGACTGTTTAAATGTTCTGGGTTGCAGAAACTGTCAGAATTGTAATCAAAATGAAAAGATGTGTTTCATTATAATTTTTCATGGTGGTGCCTAGCTTTATTTTTTCCATTCAGACTCGTATCCTTCACTGTTCATGGCTCGTTTTGTATGTATTTGAAATGTACTTAAAGACCTTCATTTGCTCACTACCAGGAAGGCAGGAGAAGATCTTGAGAAAGAACTTGATTTGCAGATTAAAGGAGCTGAAAAACCCTCCATATGGGGACTTCTAGGTGTCCAGTTTGTTCTCATGCCATACACTCTCAGTAAGGTCAGAATACCCATATCAGCAACAAAAAGCATAAAATCTACCGATTGATTGTTAAGATGTTTTCTTTGTTCTGTTAATAGCGTCTGATTTATCCTCTTTACTCTATGCAGTTACTACTGTGGAGTAGCTGTTGGTTCTGGAGATACCAGGTTAGAAAAGCTCCATACACTTGGGATGACGCTTGTTATTTGACACGAAGGTCCCTTAGAGTGCCTCTTGACACATGGATAAATACTGGTAAGCTCAAGATTTTCTGACTCCATCATCTTTTCTTCATCAAACAAACGAACATCTCCATTACTTTCCATCACAAAACAACAACAACAACAGCCTTGTTAGCACAACGGACACAGAAAGTGAAACATCAGTTAAAGCTCTAAAGCTCCCAAGCTCAAGAAGAACTTTGGGTGTCATTTCTATGTCTCAGTCTCTGTCCTTGTAAGTTCCTCTGTTCCTATGTTCCCCTGTTTTTTCAGAAAAAAAAAATAAAATCTCACTTCACCTCCCTTGTTGATCATATTAAATCATTCTTCGATTCATTAAACGATTTCAAACTCTGGGTTTTGCTTATTATTAATCAACCAAAGCAATGTTGTATAGAGGAGAAATACCCAGATTTTGAAATCTCATAAAAAGCTTCTTAAGATCTTCTTAGTTCATATTGTGGTTTAGGAGCTCTGTTTTTCCTCTGTTCCAGAGACATTGAAAAGGAAGGTCAGCTGAGCTTTGTAGAATTTTTTTGGATCTGATTTAAATCATGAAGATGTGATTTGATTTGTGATTGAAATTACAAGAGATCTTTGATTTATTTTTCCAAATATAGTTCCATGGAAAAGACTTCCCTTCTCAAATTTCACCTCCAACTTTCCATTTTTATACAAGTATGTTTTCTTTACTTACTACTCATTTAAGTCTAGAAAACTTTTCCATCCATTAACAAACAAGAGCTTTTTCTTCTCTCAATCTCTTCTGATTCTCTCCTTGAAGCCAAGCTTGCTGTAAAGAAAGATAGATTCTTTAAGGAAAAGTAAGAACATGACCTATTCATTCATTCATTTAAATCTCTTATTCTATTAAAATATCTTCACATTTCTTTTGGTTTCCTTCATGTTTACTGGTGCTTGTCTATGTTTTCTTGTTCAAAGCGGATGAGTTTCATTCCCCAAGACACCAGTCCCCAAGGTATGTTGTACTTTGATTATTATCTCCATCGTGATCACTCATTTATGAGACAGATAGTGTTCAAACTTTGCAGATTTTGTTGTAGACATCATTTGACGTTGCATCTATGTTTTCAGCAGACATTGAGAAGGCTTGCTAAGCAGACTCGGAAAGAAGGTTCATTTGTAGACTAGTCGTCGATACGGATCTAACTAATGGAAAGATCGTTGCTGGTATGACTAATCACATGAGTGTTATTCAAGATGCTATTGGGGAGAAGGCATTGTTTATTGCATACTGTTAGCTTTCGAGTGCTCATTATACTTCCTTGTGTTACATTTGTTTTCAACAATTGGGCTTTGATAGCATAACAAGCCTTTAACATGGCGATGAAATTTTTTTTTTTTTATATGCTTTTACCTGCATCCATTTATATTCAAGTTATGTCATTAACTGAATTATATGCCACTTTTTGTTGACTTAATTATCTTATCTATTGTTTTATTTATTCTTTGAGTTTTCATGTATCTCCAGTTTTTCAAGTGTCATTCTTCTTCCAATCTTTTGAATATTGATAATCCAAATGAAGAATTCTTGATTAATTTGACTGTAAGGAATGGATCTCTATTGTCTGTCCCGCATCCCTCCATACCTTGTAAATTATTTCAGTGCTTTCTGCACTAGTTTTAAGCTTTAACATTCTGCTCCTTATTACTTTGTAGTAAGAAAGACTATGATTTTCTACTCTAGGCAACTAAATGAATGGGTAGTATTTCTGTACCCACTTTCTCTATTCGTATTTCTCTCTGCTGATTACAAATTTGCAATTTTTATTGTCATGGTTATAGGTGGATGCTGTGGTGTATCTGGTTGATGCCTATGACAAAGAAAGGTTTGCCGAATCAAAGAAAGAGCTAGATGCTCTACTATCAGATGAGTCCCTGGCCACTATTCCCTTCCTAATTTTTCTTTTCCTTTTGAAAAGTAGTCACTTATTATGACCACAATCGAATAGTTAATTTGTTATATGTATATTTGGTATGTTTTTCCACTGTTTTACTGTTGATAAAGTTGGTTGGTGCGTATGTGAAATAGTGCATTTACTTTAGTCGATAATCTGCTTTAGACGGATCTTTTTGAAACCAGCATCAATGTTGATAATTCAAGTACATGAAACTGATTTTCCCAATGTGTTAGTTTTGTTTCCTTATTTGCGAACACTTCGAATAAGATATTGTTATTTAGTGACTGTAGTTCTCAGTGAGCTATCTTGGAATATGCTCTTATTTCAAAGCTATTTATTAGCATTTTTAAAAGTTGGAACTTATGTCACAACGACATGATCACATATGGTAGGCATATCCACTAAAAACGCACCAAAACGAGACCCCATTCATACATTACAACCTGTTTTATATTACTATCTCGAGTTAATATATTCATAATGAGTGAAGAATTAGAACCTTAGAAAAAAATGTGAAAAAATTGATTGCCTAAGCATGGAGCCTTTACATGGTTCTAAACTTAGAGTTGAACTTTTCCCTTTTTCTGATTGTGTGAAGGTGGAGAACTGCTTGACAGAATTTTTCAAAAAGAAAGGATGACGACCGAAATAAAAGGATGGAAGCACTGAAGAACAATGATGTTGACAGATACCGACAAATTTTGCTGGAGCAGCAGACCAGCATGCCAGGTGATGCAGCTCAGAGGAATTCTGTTTTATCATCATTTCTGTCCCAGACAGAAGAATATCTTCATAAGCTAGGCGGGAAGATAACAACTACGAAGAATCAGCAGGAGGTGGTGGAGGCAGCAAATGTTGTTGCTGCTGCTGCTGCATGATCTCAGGCATGTCTTTGATTTATTATTACTGTTGTTTCATATAATTAAGCCTTTTCATTTCTATAATTTAACATTTTTATTTCCGTGACAGGGTCTTTTGGAAGAAGAAGTCAAGTCAGCTGCGACTTGTGCTGGAGTGGAAGTGATGATAAGGAACCGGTTCTCTGAAATGAACACTCCACATGATAGTTCATCCGTGAACAAGTAAGTCTGCAATAATTATGATAAAAAATTATTGAATTACCTGAGAAAAAGAAGCAGAAGGATTTTTTGTTTGGTAACAGATTTTATTTTGCATCATGTTGGACACCATTCGCAAACCATGTGCCATATAAAATACACCCCCTTCCAAAGGTCATTGCCTTCCAATAAATGAACACCGTGATTATATGAAGATTGTTGCTTTCCAAATATTAAAATTGCAGGCCGTGGAGCTGAAGAGGATGCAAACACCATTATATGAAGATTATTATAACACTTTGAATGGTTCAGGCTCTGCATCAGAAGAACAACTCTTACCTCAAATGGAGCTGATTTCAATAGGAACTAAAAATCGCTGTTGATGCTGCAAAAGGTAAATTTCTTATACGTCTTAGTTCTTATGGAAATAGTTTCACTTAGGCTGCACTTTATTAAACACATACACGCATATGTCAACAGATGTTTATATTTCCAAGCTACTTGGTGCTATTAGAGAGAGAATCCACATAGGTGATGTGGTATTAATGCAGATCAACACACCACACACACATCTGTTAGGCCCCATATACGATTCACATACACTAGGCGAAAGAGTAGGATGATGGTTTAACAGATTGTTTTGGTTTAAACAATTTTAACTGATGTTAAGGACTTTCAGGGAGTGATTAACAGAATGTTCCAGTTGTTGCTGATATAGAATGTGAATGCTTCAGTTGTGAATGCTCCAGTTGTTACTGAGGTAATATGCTGCAGATGGTGGAGAATGCAAGTGCTTAAGTGTTGCAGAGTGCTCTGTCAGATGGTGGATGAGAAGGGTTCTTCAATATTCTGTTAGTGGTTAGAAGAATGTTCTGTTAGAAGAGTAATGCTCTGTTAGAAGAATAATGCTATGTTAGTTTCTCTGACCTCTGTGAGGTATGAGTATAAATAGGAGAATGGCAATAACATTGGGATTCATGATTTCACACATTGTACAATTGAGCAAATGCTTATTAGGAGATTAGGGCATCTCGAACAGCCTACATCATTCAGTTCATATTACATTGTAATTCACTCTTTCGAGTTGTATCTTGTAATTCCAATTTCAGCATTGTCAATACAATTTCTGTTCTAGCAATTGATTGTTGAAATCTTCTAGTCTTCCATATATTCCTCTCTTTGGCTTCTGTTATAAATTTTGCTTGAACTGCTTCTAAAACTTATAAGATGTAATGAAAAGTCATTTGATAGCCAAAAAAAAAAAAAAAAAAAAAAATTCTATGTATAAATAGCTATGGTAGAATCTACCATAGCATTTCAGAAACGCTATAGTAGACTATACCATAGCGTTTTAAAAACTCTATCGTAGCCTCTACCATAGCGTTTTAAAAACGCTATAAAAGGATCTACCATAGCGTTTTTAAAACGCTATAAAAGGCTAACTTTCTATAGCGGTTTTAAAACGCTATTATAGCGGCGGCAGACATAGGGGTTACTAAAACGCTATGGTATCCTACCATAGCGTTTTTGAAACGCTATTAAAGGGCTTTTTTTTTTGTAGTGAAAGGACACCACCACTATATACAAAAAAAAATATCCCGAATTCAGCGACGAACCCCCTTCCACTCGCACGGACTTCTCCTCTCCCACTCTCATTTCCTCCCAATCTCGTCAGAAAACAAACGGTTGGCCACAGTCTTCTTCCCCCCTCTCTTATTCGTCTTCATCCTCCCTCTTCCTTCTCTACTGTTTCATTTATTCTCTCGTGTGAGAAAACGTGTTCATCCTCCTTGCTTCATTTTCTACTAGTTGTCTTCCATTTCAAGCTCGTCGGACGACCCCAATACCGACATATCTTCCTCTTTTCTATGTCTTTGTCGTTTCTCTTCAGCTTTGTTTGTAAGGGTTTTGATGAAGTTTGTATCTAGAAATGGACGAGTTTAGTGAAAATGACATTGGTGGGCTTGAAGATGATGATGTTGGAGTCGAGAGTCAACATTGTACTCCATTTATAGGAGTGAACGAAGAAGATGAACATTTTCAAGATGAAGAACAACTCACTCCACTCAAGGTACAATTTCTACTTGAGATGAGCTTGCATGGGTATTTTTTGTTGTTTTCATTATCATAATATCATATTTAATTTTCTTTTTTGTTTATATTTGAAGCAACTTGTTATTTTTAGGGTTAGTTGTTAATATTTGAACCCTAAAACTTCCTTATTTTTAGGGTTAGTTTGATTGGTGGTGTTGTCGTTGTTTTGAGCATAGAATGTCATCGTCGATCTAATTGATTTAGAGATACCATCATATAATCTTGACGATTCGGAGACACTTATAGCATATTTCGAAGATACCAAACTTCTAGAGGCAATCTTTACCTTAATGATTTTATTCATTACCTTTCTTAATATATGATTAGAATAACAATTTTTATTTATTTATTTAATGTAGAAGGATGATGATGATGTAGAAGCGAATGATGAATGAGCGCTAGATGAGGTAGTCGATGATGGCGACTTATTTGTCTGAAGAAGTGAGGTTAATTCTTGCAGGCATGACTTTGTTTAATCTTGTTTCACAAGTTCATTGATTAACAAATTTATTAGTGTTCCTGACGTCAGTATGCATTATTTTTTGGTAGGTATTCCCATCAAATTCATCCTTAATAACTTGGTGTCAATGTGTTGGTAAGGAGAATAACATATTTGTCATTATCACAATGTTCAAACTTGCTGATAGTAGACATAAAGGAATGATCCACTTGGGATGTGAGAGGGGAGGGAAGATCATGAAAAATCAAAGGCAAAAATTGGAGGTTGGTCGATCGACCAGTACAAAAAAGTATGGGTGCCCATTCCAGTTGAGAAGGGTGCTACAATGTAACGATTGTTGGAAGATGCAAGTGGCTTGTGGAACCCACAGTCATCCATGATCAAAATCTCTTATTGCCCATTCCTTTACAGTCGATGATCAGAATAAAGACCAATATTTTCTAGTCTCATCTCGGGTTAATTCTATTGGCTAAGTATTTTCCAATAGTGATAATTTTGGACTGCACCTAAAAAACCAATCGCTACAGGAATCCACTTTTGAGGTTGTGGGTGTGACGTCTACCGTAAAGACTTTCAATGTTGGTTGTTGTTTTATGTCATCTGAAAATGAACAGTCGTACACTTGGGCATTGGAAAAACTACTGGGAATATTTGAGCCAGACAATTTGCCAAAGGTGTTTGTGACTGACAGAGAGTTTGGGTTGATCAAAGTCATTGAGCAAGTCTTTCCAGAAGCAAGGAGGTTGTTGTGCAGGTGACACATAAATACAAATGTGGAAAAGAATTGCTAAAAGACTTTGAGCATATTTAAGGATGGAACGAGTTTATTGTATCTTTCTCGGATTTGTATAGATCAGCTATAAAACAAGAATGGAGCAAGGGCATTGTTGAGTTCGAGAGAAGATGGGCATCACATCCCAAGTGTTTGGACTATCTGTGGATTGTTTGGTATCCACATAATGAGTTCTTTGTGAATGCGTGGACCGACACTTTCATGCATTTTGGCCAACGGACAACTGGTCATGTTGAAGGCGCATACTCTAGGTTAAAGAAATGTTAGAGAATTTCCAAAGCACATTTTATAATGTATGGACAAAAATGCATGACATGATTCAAGTCCAACTTGTAGAAATTGAAGCGTCCTTCAGAAAAAGTCTGATGAAGGTCAAGAAAAAACATATTCTTCCCTTTTTTGGAAAACTCCATGGATTTTTGTCTTATAAAGCTCTTGACTTGACGCTATCTGAAATTGGTAGGTTTGATACTGAATTTATGAGCACCAACCTAGTCAAGTGTCGATTTGTGATGAGAACCACTCATGGGTTGCCTTGTGCTCATAAAATGGCACAATATTTCACTCTTATAGGACAACTTCCATTGTCTATGTTACACAAACACTGGATACAACTTAGCAAAACAACTCTTCGTGCAACTGCGAATGTGATTATAGATCCAGTGGTAGACGTTGTTAAGCAAAATTTCTTTGAATCCACTCTTGATCATCAGTTGGGGTTGAAAAGGAAGTTGTTAGATTTGAGTTGCCCTAATTCATGTGTCATAATTGAACCAGCTAAACCTGTAATTGGCAAGGGGAGACCTAAAAGGAAGAAATTTTCTAAGCATGAGAAGTCCACGAAAATGACCCTTTAGTCATGAGTACGCGAAGACACAAGAAGAGCTTAGAAGTCAAGAAAATATTCCTAAGCCAAAAAAGAAGGCACCAAAGTGGAAAACTACGTTTATGAAACAAATTCCTCTATGGATTCGGGATTATGTTGAGGACATTCAGAATATACTCGCCAATGGCCATTGTAGATTCAGATGTATAGGCAACTTCCTAGGTTACAATGAGAAGATTGGTTGGAGGCAAGTGAGACATGAACCACTAATGGAGCTAGAAGGTAACCATGACTTGTAGGTTCGAATGTGGAATGACGGAAGGGTGAAGATTGTGAAAGATGCTTTGACAATTGCCGAAGGCACTGTATGCATTACAAATGAAAAATGGTTGATTAACCCAGATATGTTAGAGCTAGAGGCTAGCTGTTATGGTTGTGTGTTTGTGTGTTATAGGAACCAGAGCACTACATGTTTTTCATATGTTCTGCTGCCGTCAAACTTGAACGACATACATATATGTTTTATGGCACACCTTCACTAGAGTTCCCACTTTGTCTTGCTTCATATGACACCAATACCACCATTGCCTCGGACAATACCGATTTGGCCTTCTCGCATGTTTCCAGAAGCACTATCATGGAAGACTTCGTTCGATGGCTAACTGCAGATAGGTTATGTGATGGTTAAGAAGTACAATGCATAAAAAACAAAGAAGAAGTCGGAAGAGGTCGTTCACATTGATGATTGATTCACATTTTGCACATTTTATAAATGATATGTATACATACAATAATCAAATTGTAATAGAAGTCAACTTTTTTGTACTCTTCACTTGTACATTTTTTTATCATTAAATATCAATAAATTATATTTTGCATTTCATGAAGATTTGCATTGGTTTTGCATTTTATGAATGACTAGTTGTATGGATGCTTTATGTCATGGCAATGGCTAAAAAGTTAACTTATGATAAATTAAACATGATTATTTTTTTACAGCAAAAATTGAACACACAAGTTCAAATTTTTTTGACAGGAAAATATCAGACTGTTGTCAAAAAAATTTCAGACAGTAAATGCATGAGGTGCCGCGAGTGTTATACACATAATCACAGAAGTCGTTGCGAATCACATAAAAAGAATCACAATTTAGTCTGCATAGGATACCTACAAACCATTCACCACCAAACGCAACGGATATCACGAACATGATTTTTAAAATCGTAGCTAAAATGGGAAACCTATTCACATCAACTGCTGCAACTGGAAAGATTTCACACTCTGTCCATTTTTAGGATTTTTTGTATTTTGAGTCTTATCTTTTGGTTTTTTCAATTCCTACGACTTAGAGACTATCTTCGCATATTTGATTTATTGAAAAACCCCAATTTTGGATTTTGCAATAAATATCAATAAATACAACTTTGGATTTTGGATTTTACAACTTTGGATTTTACAATAAAAACCCCAATTTTGGATTTTGGATTTTGGATTTTACAACTTTGACCACCCTAACTTGAGAAGATCAAAATTGAAGATGGTCAAAATTAAGATTTTGCAATAAATCAAATATGCAAGACAATATCTAAGCCATAGGAATTGAAAAAACCAAAAAAGATTCAAATACAAAAAATCACAAAAATGGATAGAGTGTGAAAATTGCCCAATTGAAGTGGTTGCTGCGAGTGGGATAAACATATTTTCAAAATCCGTTGCGATTGGGCAGTTTTCACAGTCTGTCCATTTTTGTATTTGAATTTTTTTTTTCAAATCCTATGGGTTTGATATACTATTGGCATATTTGATTTATTGCAAAATCCCAATTTTGACGTTCTTAGGTTGGGGTGGTCAAAATTGAGATTTTGCAATAAATCAAATATGCCAATAGTGTTCAAGGCAATTGGAATTGAAAAAATCATTACAAAAAATCACAAAAATGAAAAGAGTGTAAAATTATCCAATAGCAGTGGATTCTGCGAGTGGGAGAAATTTATTCTCATAATCCGGTGCGATTTAACAGTTTTCATACTCTGTCCATTTTTGTAATTTTTTTATTTGACTTTTTTCTTTTGATTTTTTTAATTCCTTTGAGTTTGATAAACTATTGGCATATTTGATTTATTACAAAACCCCAATTTTGACTTTCTCAAGTTGGGGAGATCAAAATTGGGATTTTGCAATAAATCAAATATGCCCAACAATATATCAATGCCATTGGAATTGAAAAAAATAAAAATAAAGATTCATATACCAAAAATGGGCAGAGTTTGAAATCAGTCTGATCGCAGCGGATGCTATTTTTTAGAGAAACATACTCGCAGCATCCGTTGTGATCAGTGTATTTGACTTTATATTTTTAAAGTGATTTTTTTGTGATTTTTTTGTATTTGACTTAATATTTTTAATTTTTCGAATTCCTATGGGTTTGATCAGTGTAGTCAAAGTCATCCAAAGCCACCGCTTAAAGCCAAAAGCTAAGCAGGCCATAACATCTCGTTTTGCCTTGGTCAAACCAGGCCACTACTCTGAAGCCACAAAAAACCACCATTTTTAGCCTTTTTTTGTTGAAGCGTGAAGCCACCAAATCCATGGCTTCATTATTCAAAGGTTTTTTTTTTTTTTTTTTTGTCTTTATTCTTCTTCTCACTCTTTTCTCTTTTTTCCTTCTTATTAAAGCTACACGACTGAATCGAGAGCTTCAACAGAGCAAGAGTTGGAGATCTTGTTCAAGGTACGAATTTTCTTACCTTCAATGGAGCTTCACTAAAATTTCCACCGTCATGAGCCCGAAGAAGAAACCCACATCTATACATTGATTATATATGCATTAATAATCTATACATTATTTTTTTTTTACTTAAGGTGATCGATTATGGAATAAAATCGTGGGGCAATGGAGAGTAGTTCTAGGGAAGACATTGGTTGGAAATATGGTGTTGTAGTGAATGGTAACAAATATCATAACATAGGAAGCAATATGAACATTTACATTGTGTTGAGCTTACACTTCTAAATCTAGTAGAAAAAGAGAATGCATATATTAGAAGCTGGGATACAAGCAAAATGCATATATTTACATTTTTTATATAATATTAAAATAAATTTTTTAGGGTCGTTTTACTTTAGTAAAGCCATCGCTTCGCGCTTCGCTTTTCACTTTTCACTTAAAGCCAAGCCATGGCAAATCGCTTCTCCTTCGCTTCATGCTTTGACTACCTTGGGTTTGATAATGTTTGGCATATTTGATTTATTTAAATACCCCAATTATGATTCTAAAGTTGGGGTGGTCAAATTTGGGATTTTGCAATAAATCAAATAAGCAAATAGTGTATCAAAGCCATATGAATTGAAAAAAAAGAATAGTCAAATACAAAAATGGACATAGTGTAAGCTGCATGATCGCAGCAAATATTGCGATCATGGTTGTACAATTCGCACTCGCCACTGTGATTGTAAAAAATTTATTTGCATAGTCCGCTGCGTTTGGTTTTTAGGTAGCTGACGCAGACTGGATTGCAATTTTTGTAGATTGGTTCGCAGCGGTCACTGCAAATTATTATTTCACACTCGCAACGGCTCTTGTGTTTGCAGTCAGAACTTTCTGTTTTAACAGATAGGTGACTTTGTGTTCAATGTTTTCAAGCTATTTGATACAATTTCTTACTTTTATTTGGATTACAGTTAACTTTGTAATCATTACTAAGATATATATAAATACTGGTGAGAATCATAATTGTGAAATCATAATTCATTACATAAACATATAATCATTACATTTTCATTAACTACAAAGAATAGAAAAACCAAAATTGTATACATCAAATCCTCTTAGTCTTTTTTCGAGGTTCAGTTTGAGTGATATTCTTCTCATGCCACTTCTTCATTCTGCCCTCAATTCCTCCACAAACAAGGACTTCTTGAGTGTCATCAGCACCACTACCACCCTTTCCCCTACCTCTACCACCAGCACCAGCACCAACACCACCGTCACCCTTCCTCTACCACCAACACTGCCACTACCATCATACCTTCTTCTACCACCAGGAGCACCAGCAATAGCAACACCACCAACCCTTCCCCTGCCAGCACTTGTAGCACCACCACTGGGAGCACCACCACCATCACCAGTTGGACCAGTTTGTTGATCTTCCTAATTATCTCTAAAGGAGACAAGCATAGACATTTGTCTTAGTAGGTCACCTATTTTCTTTTGCCTCATGAGCAACACAACCTAATCCACATTCCTTCATTCTTCAATAGAGACGTTCACCAACTGAAGAGCCTCATCGACCAACTTATTATGCAAGGAAAACATTGATCTTAGTAGAAAAAAAAAACAAATCAATTATGTATTTCAAATGTGAGAAAATTTGTTAAAGTATAGATCAATTACCCAATTGTGAGATATGAACAATAGATCTCTTAAGGGATGTGTCCTTCTAGTCGTCAGTGGTTGGATGAATGGATGACTAATGTCATGAAACCACTCCAAGTAGTCTTTGTTGCAATCACATGGAAGATTTATTGGCGCACCTTGGTTTTCAATTGACATAAAATGATTTTGCCAAGTTACAGCGAACGAAGACAGTATCCCGTGCTTCACCAAGTAGTTGTGGCCAGATCGACCTCTATTCTTCATTTTGGCTTGAATGAGGGGGATTTGGAATGAAATGTACCCTTCCCATCTGTCTTATCACTCGATCTGGGTGATAGGGTTATTCGGCATCAAGGCATAACAAGCAGCCTTGTAACCATGTAATGTTGTGCAGTAGAATTCTTCGCTTAGATTCCTTATAAGTGTCCCAAATAACCTAACAATACAAACATGAACTTATTAAATTATGGATGCAAAATGAAATCAATTACCTGAGATGAAACATGAACTTAAATGACAAACTTTTACCTCTTCAGGAGACATGTCATCAAGATGCTCCTTTTGAGTTAAGATTTCTTCACTCGTGAGCCCGCTAAGTTGGGGGCAATCCCACTTAGACATGGCAAGGAGACGACCCTTCCACGAGGCTTAGGCCGTATTCCATAGCCTAAAGTGATCGTATGTCCAACAATTTAAAAAAATTAAACATATCAATATATTAGTTCAGTATCTGAAACACTAAAAAAATAATTAATTGAACAATTTACCCAAAAAAATTGTGCCTCCAAAAAGGCATATATCCAGATATTTGTTTGGTACCCGCTTTGCTAGCACAACTAAGTTGAGGATACAAGAATGCAAAAGTACCAACTCCCCATGAAAACTTACCAACATCATCCACCTTTATCAGCAACTTCAAATATTTTGTGCGAACCTTGATTCCAGTCTTATCAACAAAAATAGTCATGCCCAGAAGAAGTAACAAGTAACCCTGTGCAACTTGTTGTTTCTTTTGAAGAGAATCACTTGTGCTCACTTTTCCACAACAATGCTCCTTAATAAATTTCATCTCCACGAAACTAAGATTCTTCTGGACATGTTTTTGTGTTTCGCTATTTTGAATCCCCAAACCATTCACCAATAGTTGCACACACTCCTTTGCCTTCATTTGAGTTTTTTTCACCATAAACAGCTTACTAACAATTGGCAAATGAGTGATACGTTAGACATCATCAATGGTGATTGTCATTTCTCCAAAAGGGGGATGAAAAATGTTGGTATCAGGTTGCCAACACTCGATAAAAGCACAAATTGTCACCCTATCGATATGATCCTTACAATGGTCTATCAACGGTCAGAGACCACTCTTATAGACCATTGAAGTTACTTCTTTCGGCACGTCACTCAACCTCAAACTACAAAATTATTATATTAATGCCGACATCTCAATTCGCCTCGTTCCTACACAATAAGAAAAACTAGTCAGTGTCAAAATAATGCAAAAACAGTAAGTACTACATATTTAAAAAAATTTGAAAATATTATAAGTACCTCCTTACCCCAAATGAACTGAGAAACATGGCCATCATAATCCTCTAATATGGATGCATATTTGGGATCACCAGGATAAGATACTGTCAGGTTTTGTTATCTTTATCGGAACCAAATTTGACAGAAATAACTGGTTCCTCTTTACCCTCCATATCCCCCTACCCTCCTCATCACCCTCACCCTCCTCATCACCCTCACCCTTCTCCATTCCTCAACCTCACGAACCAATCCATGTTGACTTTGTGATAGCAATAAGAGTGATGCCGCTTCATACGCGTCAATCAAATCGTTCCCCACTTCATCCTCCCTCATCTTCATCTCTTCTTCTCTCTCCCTCCGTTCTTGCCTTTTTTTTTTCTCTCCTCTATATTTTCTTTATTTTTTTCAGCTATGACCTTTCTCAAAGGCCCTGTCATTGGTCGTCTTTGAGCTGGATGATCCCCAACACTACCACCAACACCACCGCCAGACCAACATCTTTGTTTGTCTTTGCCATACTAAACATTTAAAACAACATGATACAATTAAAAGAAAACAAACATGAGGCATGGAGATTTACAGTATTGAAATGAAGATTTTAAAGTTTACCTAACTCCGTGCGTTTGGTTGAGTGCAAAAATGAACTCCCACGGCAACAATCGAACACAACGAAGCAAGGAAGAGATCATGCACCAAATAGACACCAAATCAAAGAGAATCGCACACCAACTAAGCCCTAGAATCACACAAAAATAGAATCGCACACAAACGGACCCCAAATCGCACCCAAAACCTCAAACCTTTGTATCGCACAGTGAAGGTAAAGGGAAATAATAGAGAGTAGGGAGTAGAGGGAGAATGAGGGCGAGAGGAGGGTGCGAAGATTCAAATTTTGGGAGAGGGAGATATCGCTTCGTTTGGGAGAGAAAGGGAAATTTTTTTGATTTTGGGAGGTTAAGGGCATATATTGGTGGTGTCCATCAGAAAGATGGTAGTGTCCTTTAGAAAATAGGGGGTTGGTGTTGTCTTTTAGCAGAAATGGTGGTGTTATTTAGTTACTGGCTAAAAAGAAAATAAGAAACAAGAAACCTTGGCTTGTTGCCCGCGTTGTTGATTTTGTCGACCACTTAAAAGAAAGGTGGCTATGGCACCACATTAGTCTATCTTCTAGAGGAGTTGTAATTGCCAATATGGATATTGATTAACACTCAAGATCAAGGGTAACACCACCATTTCCACTCTCTTACACCATCGCCTAATTCTAATACCCCCAATCAATTGGCAAAAACTTTTTTTTATTTTTCCCTCTCTTTTTGCTCTCTGCCATCTCTACTCCTCTTCTCCTACAACTTCTCCTCATGGATCCCCTCATCCTCCTCATTCTCTTTCAGAGGTGTGGTGGGTGTTACTCAGTAGATTATGATAGATTAGGGATGGTTGGTTTACTCAGTAGAAATGGTGGTATTACAAAGCATCAACCTTAAAAAGGTAAAATGCAAATGCATACCCATAGTTATTTGATATCTAATTGAGTCCCTAATTTTTGTGTTTGGTTGCCTAGAAAAGAAAATTTTTCTCGGGCAAAGTTAACTTTTCAGCTGTTTAGTTGCAAAACTAGACCTGGAAATTTTTGTCAAGATCATACCTTTTTCCCATTTTTAGTTGTTAGTGGGAAAATAATTCCTTAGCTTCCCCAAAGCAATTTTTTTTCGTAAAAATTATGCCAGCTATGCTACCAAACATACCATTATATTTGAATATTTGAATAGACAAAATCAATATGTATTAAAAATAAAAAAATAAATCAAAATATATATTTCAAAATTGTTGCAACTATTATATCAAATTTCAATAAATGCATTCAAAACCTTAAAAAATCCGATATCCAAACATTTACATTAGGATCCCTTTATACGAAGTCCTCAATCAACAATATGAGTAACATATTTTTTACGTTTTAACATTTGCAAAGTTTGGTTGGGTATACCAAGTAATTTTTAAAAGCTAAATCTTAAAGATAAAGTTAAGGGCATCGAGCCAAACAGTCGGGTACACGTAGCAACTCCCTTGTGGAATTAAACAAAGCTAAAAAAATAAATGCCTTTTAACATGCCCACGACCCATGTTCATTTATTCCTAATCAAGTAGAAAAAAGCTTATTTATTGAAAGATTAGTAGAGTCTAAAAAAAACATTTAATAAAGAATTGGTTTGAAGAGCTAAAACTTTAAACCTTAGCATGTAATAATAGGGTAAGTAATGGTTGGAACTTGGAGTCAACCTAATGTTGAAAAAAGAAAAGACGATCCACAAGCTAAGCACCCTTGAATAGGGGTGTGGGCAAGAATCTCGATCCCGATCCGTCCGACCTGTTCCGGTATGGTCCCAAAATGGTTAAGACCGGGACAAATTGGTCTACACTATTTTTATCCTGGTTCCGGTCCCGGACCGGTCTGAACCGAGACAGAACCGGTTTTAACAAAAATAATCCCGGACTGTTCCTGTTTGTCCCGATTATTGTGGCACTTCATATCTAAATCCAAACCCAGTTATTAGCAAACCAAAGCTCAACCCAATGTTTTACCAAAACCCAACCCAATACCAAAACAAACACATGAGATGATTAATTAGAACAATAGTCAAGCCAATCATTCTGGGCCTCTGGTAAATCAAGCCCAAAAAAAATTGGCTGACTGAATTGGAAAATGAACAAACAATCTGGGTCCAACCGAGCCATCCCAAAAAAAGTGGCTTTCCCGACCCGAATTGTTCCCAGTTGGCTGAATCGGGACTAGGACCAGGATAGGCCTCAACCCGGACCGTGCCCACCCCTACCCTTGAAAGTTTCCCTATTTGGTTTGGAGAGGAATTACTATACCTTCCAGCACCTTAGCTCCAAGATACTAAACATTCTTGAGAATAAATTGATGTGGCTCTACATTTCATTTAGAAGGTTCAAAAGTTATGAGAGACATGTTGATCGCTATTTATTCGGTTTAGATTGAGTTGTAAATCATTGTATCATTTCATAAAATAACAAAAGGTATTAGCACATTAGAGACAAAAACTGGCTCTTACTAAACCAAACATAACTTATATATTTATGTCATATGTACACACTCATTTGTGTATTTTAGGCTTCTAGTTTGAAAATTGATTCTCATACTATAGCATACATAAATGGTTTCCTATTAGTTTTCATCCAAACAAAGAAATGCTCCAACGGGCTTTTGAATAATCCATTTACGACTGAACTCTGTTTACATAAGACAAAACATAATGCTAATGCCGCCAGCCTAGGTTTGTGTCATGTGATACCTAACCTATGCCCAAAAACTGCACGAAGTTATCTGACATGCACAAGCATGGTCCAAAATACCCTGATATATCCCTGGATATATCGATATTTATCCATTTTTCAGGTGAAAGTATCCAAAAATACCCATGATATATATCCGAAATTATAGGAATTATCCACAATATCGGCTACATTTATCCCCTTTTCAAGGGCCGATATATCCTAGTAAAATCGATATTTTAAACCATGTGCACACTTTATCTGTAAGGTTTTACTCAATACAGAAAGAACTGCTTCATGGTCTATGTCAAAATACACATAATATAATCTCATCAGAAGTCCCGGTATAGCTGAGGGTGCATTTACAATTCAAACTGTTAAGTACTTGAGAATTGCAGCACGAACCTTCTCCATAAACTCTGCAGCTTGTTTCTGCAAGCAAAACCACATCAACTATATGAGGAGCTGATAAAAACAACCTCAACAAAAATGAAATAAATGGAGCAATCAGACTCACCGAGTCACGCTGCTGTGCGGTTGCTATATTTTCATCAAGAAGTGTCAATAATGACCTATTGAGCTCATTGCTCTCAACCATGTCCAATAGCTGCAACAAAGAGAATGATTTTAGCAATTGGCAAATACATTTATAGTGAATATCAGCAAAATTTTATTTTCATACAGTTGCTTTCACATCTTTTGAGGTTAATATTTTTCCTAAGGTCAGTCTTGCCGTCACAAGCTCAGCTTGCATTTTATCATAGGCTTCTGCAATAGAGCAAATGAAAGAATGGTTACTAAATTCAAATGACAATATAAACCCTCTGGCTTCAACATTCAGAGTGCCAATAAACCTGTTCCTTCAAGCAAAAACTTTTGCATTGCTTCCAGTTCAATTATTCTGTCATCCATATCCTATAAGGGTGAAGAAGTCAGAAACTTGTTTATTATAAACTATACTTTTGTGGTTTAAAGCAAAAGAGGAACCTGTGTTTTTGAGACAGCAAAACGGAGTTGACCTAGTTCAAATTTTAGATGAGCAAAAAATTCCTCGTTTAATCTGCAAAATGCCAATTATTCTTGTATCATTTCATAAACAGCAAAACATTATACCCTACAACTGTTCAAATAGAGAAATGCAGTGGATCAACCAAGAAAAGAAGAAATCTCCCACTAAGCAAAAAATACAGTAAAGAAGGGCATATGAATGTGTAATTTACATAGCTTATAAACTTCCAGAATTGCAAAATGTCAGGTCAGTGCCTATGGATTTTTTTATTTTTATTTTTTGACAAGATCAAAATATAAAGCCTTTACAAAAAGAGAGATTCACAATAAGTACACTCTGGAGAGATTTCTGAGGAAAAGGAGAAAGCATCCCAATAAGCCCAAAATCTCTCAAATGGAGCATCCAAAGCTTCACCCTGACCAATGCCCATTCATGGATCAAACATTCCATAGCTTAGAGACATAGTCATTGAGAAAGGGGTGAGATTCCACACAAGCAGCCTCACACTATTGAGATATGAACATCCCTTCCAAGACCAACACAGTTGCATAACTGAACCTAACAACACCACAACAGCCCCAAGCCTTGCCAGAAAGAATTTCCATAGTATCAAAGCAAGAGGACAATGCATGAACAAATTGGAATCAGACTCCACAAGATCAAACCTCCCCAACCCCCATCAATCTCCATTCTCCAACAAATAAGAACATCTCTAGTCAGCATATGATCCCAATCACATTGCTACATGAAGAAACACAACCTAGGAGGAATGAAGTTCATCCATACCAACGATGAGTGGAAGCTAGTAGGAACATCATCCAGTGCTCTACTAGTACTACCATCATTTTTTTATTTTTTTTCTTTTCTTTTACGAAACAAAATACAGTATTATACTCTTATATACACCCACCGTGACACAACTCAGTAACCCACCACTTACTAAACTTCTTCAATTACTTAGAACCAGAGACCGAAACATAGAGAACCACGACACTAACATAGAACCATATAGCATAACAAAACCAGATCGAAAAGCAGAACACATAAACACCCTCATAGACCATCAAGGGCACCACCACCAGACCACACCAGCAATCTAACTCCACCAATTGCCATCACAGTCACCACCACGGCTACAGTAGTGAGACCTGAGACCACTGCCATCAAGGCTTCCACCGCCATTTCCACCAGAGCCTCCCCTCCCATCTCCTATATCCACCACCATCGTTTCCACAATAACCCTACCACCACCTTCACGTCTGCCACCATAACCACCACGTCCTCCATATCCACCATCGGATTACAGCCACCGCCTCCTTCACTGCTTCCTCTGGACTGAGGCAGTGATGTTCCTCCCCTCAAGTGTCACCTGCCCATTCATCCCCTCAAGGATCTCTTCGAAGGTGGAGAAGGCCTTCTAGAGGGCCTGATCATCAGTGGGCCAGTGGCCCATGTGAGACCTCCAACAAAGCACCAATAACATTTGCGGATGCCATTGGAACTGAAAGAAGAACTAAAAACCCCGGAAACTGATAAGAGAAAAAAACCGAAAGAGGGGGAGGATTTCCAATCCACGTCAAAGAGAGCACGATGATCAGCTTGGAAAACGCTTGATGGAAAAATGTCCGTTTGTCATCGCAAACCCAGTCCCAACTACTTTCCTCTTACCTTTAAAAAACCCCTTAATTGAGAAGCTTCCCATTGCTTCCTATTGAACAAATTCCTCCTAGTCCACACGCCACCCTCATCATTCTAGAACCAAACTCCGAAACCTTCCCAAACAAGATATCCTTCATTCAATCTACAATTTCTCCCCATAAGTTGTGATAACCTATGCAGTTAAAATGGCGATATAACGCTGCATAATGGACTTGGAGCGTTACAAAACACACTTTTCTCGTTTCGGTATAACGCTGTCGTTATAATGCCCAAACAACGGCCAGTATCGAAATAACGACCCTTTAAAGTTCGTCGTTATAATGTAATGGCTTTTATTATATAAGGAAAAAAAAACAGATCTCATTTTTCTTTGTTTGTAACAGAGATGGATCGGCCAGAAGGAAGAAGAAAGGGGAGAACATAAAAGAAATTGATCGCATCGAACTGATTGTTGCAATGCAATTTTTTGTCTGGTGTGATTGTTTGTTGAAGAACAGAAAAGAAGAAGAAAAAAGAAAGGGGAGTGTGATTGTTTGTTGAAGAACAAAAAAGAAGAGAAAAGAAAGGGGAGCCGATCGTCTATTGGGTTCTGTTGCGATCGATCGCATCTAGGTTGCGATCGTTCGTTGAAGAAAAGGGAAGAAGAAGAAAGAAGAAGAAGAGGAGACAAAGAGAAGAAGGATGGGTGAACTGTTGCAATCGCACAATCTGTGTGCGATCTGCATATGCGATCAATTGTTGCTCAGTAAGTGACCTACTGCTCTGTATGAATTCAATTTGTTATAAGTACTTTATTTTGTATTCAATCCATTGAGTCTTCTATAGAAGTCTATTACCAAATCTTCCAGTCTTCAGTCATTATTTTGTGTGCTTTTTTCAATTGATGTCCCTGCACCTAAATTGCATTCAATATGAGCTTCTTCAATTCCATTCAACCAAATTATTGTAAACATTTGATTTTTTGCCCCTTTTTCATTTTATTACCTTATTTATCGATTATTTTATTTTATCTACGATAGGATGAAGGAGAAGACGAAGACGAGGATGAAGGAGAAGATGTTGATATTGACGTTGCTTGATGGTACGTTTTGATTTAGATGTTTTGATGTTTTTGAATTTAATGTTTTGAACATAATTTACTTTTTTTGCTCTATAATACATTAATACTTAGTGGAGATATAAAAATAAATTTGAAAGAATAATATGTTATAACCTATAATGCTCCTGAACCGTTATGTGTTCATTATCCGTTTTAACTGCATATGTGATAACTACATTTACTACCTCACTTTATTTTTATTTCGTTACATATGCTACCCTAAACATTTGATATACAATTGTGGTCCTCAAGAACCCGTAGGTATCCTTGTATTTACGTTCAAGTTTTATTTTTTTATTTTTTTTATTTATGGATTCCTCGTGAAACACAACCAAGAAAAACAAACGTATGTTTTACCCAACGAACCAAAATGGACTTTCCCTTCAAAGAGGTATAAGAAGCTTGTGTTCCATCTTATTCAACATTTTGTCTCTGTCAACTGAGTATGTATGGCCTTTACACCTTTGTCCTTCGCCTTTGTCCATTCTCTTCAACAAGTTAAATTGAACCAATTTTTGGAAAATTGTTACACCGCAATATATCAATTCCTGATTTTAGGATTAAAATAGTTGTATTATGGGATACTACATCAAAAGTCACGAATGTGTGGATATATCACATATATCAGCAAATTTTCACTCAATCTCAAGATAAGAGTCTCAATATTTTTTAACACTGCATTCAACCTTCTAAAGATAGACAGCTAGAATAGTCTTTGACAAGTCTCAAAAGTGGCCCTCCTGAAGAACATCAACTCAAAGTTGTCGGTTTTGTAGATAAGAGACTTGGAAAATAGGATTCTAGTGTTGATGCCAATCACAAGAGATCGGGAGGGATATTTTTCCTTCTTTGTTTTTTAGTCATCGTCATCATCAAAGCCCATTTCTGAAACTCTCGGAGTCGGCTACACGTATTTTGGTTTTTCAAGCAATACAACCTTCCCACATATCCTCGCCTAATCCAAGCTCAAGGATGTCTTACTTCACCGCCTTCATCCAAGTTTTCAACGGTCGTCCCCTCTGTCTTCACCCTCCACTAACTTGCCAATCTAGACATTTTCTAATTGGCATCGTACTTGGTCTCCTTCGCACTTGACCAGAACACGTTAAACGCATTTCTCTAATTTTGTCCTCTATGGACGCTACACCTAAGTATCTCCTAATTCTTTCATTCATAATTTTATTCTTACGGGTTTTACCACACATCTATCATAACATACACATTTCTGCTACCGCCATAATATGTGTATTTTGTGTAATAGCACAACATTCTAAACCGCAGAGCATGGTTGGTCGAACAATTATCTTATAGCATTTTCCTTTTAATCTTGCAGACATTTTTCTATCGCATAATATTCCTGACATCATTTTCCATTTCGTCCAACCAGCTTTAATCCTATGGTCTATATCTCCAATAGCTCAATTCTTTGGAATTATAGATCCTAGATATCGAAAAGCCTCATTCTGGAACCTCCACGCCTTCGATCTCAATTGAATTACTCTTCCCTCTTGATTCACAATCAAAATTGCACATTAGATATTTTGTTCTCGATCGACTAATTTTAAAACCCTTTTACTCTCTAATGCCTCATGCGACCTATCTAATTTCCGACCTAAACCTTCACCAGTCTCATAAAAAAGATAAATATTATACGGACTACAGATATTTTCCTTTATTCAAAAACTAACCTTGACTTCTCTTGGAGAGTCATGTTCAGATGTTCTTAAACTGTAACATTTCTAAATATAGGTAGGTATTAGATTGACTTGGGGAACAATGTAAGATACCTTTTAACCATTTGTAAATCAACATAAATGATAGATTTTGACTGTTCCCTTACATGTAATTGAAGAGCGGCAATGAACAAGAAATCCCCGCACACTTGGAAAATCTTCAAAAATAAATTGTTTTTTCAACTGAAGTTGAACAATCATAAATGTTTCCAATGTTTAATTCATTGTGATTTCTGGAATAAAAAGTAATAGAACAAATCCGTATGTTAGGGAGAAATTTGCATAGAAAAAACCTGGAAGAGAAGGTTTGTTGGAAGAAAGAGAGTGTACATCTGGTATTTGGTAAATGTGGGAGTGTAGCACTTTTTAAATTGAAACGTCAAAGAAAATAAAAGTTGCCTACAAAATAGTTGATGGATCCTTAGAGCAATCTAGGCACTTGGGAAATATCACGCTAGTAAATCTAACCAACTTAAAAAGTGAGATAGGGGCAAAATGTAATTAAAGCAAGGTAAAAGACTTGTCATCAAGGTCGAAAACTTGCCGTATCCGTGTCCGACACTTATCCGACACACGACACTCGCTCAACACGCCTCCAACACGCGTCGGACACTTGGTCAACGTGTCGGCATATGTCAGACACATGATCAATGTGGTCAACGTGTTGGACACACCTCCGATACACCAGAAACTTGATCAGGACATAGACAAGACTCGAAAATCAACTTTATTTTATTTTTTACTTTTAGATGTTTGCTAATAACCACGTAATATAATGGTTGTTGATTCATCTGAAGTGAATTACTATTTCAATTGCAATTTAAAATAAATGGGACAAAACACCACTAAAGCGTAGAGGTAGTCTATGCTTCTTAGTTTTCTCTCATTTGCTTCTTCTCTTCTCTACTATACTTTTTCTCTACTTTAATTTTTTCTTGCAACAGTGTCATCTTCTTCAAGACACTCTAAGAATGCTCTTTATTAGATTATTATTTATATTTATATAACTTTTTAAAAAATAGTATGACATGTCGACGTATCCTCGAGTCCTAGTTTTTGGGAAATTGTCGAGTCGGCGTGTCGTGTCGTGTCCGACAAGATGCGCGTGTCCGTATCCGTGTATCCTTGCTTGTCATTAATGAAAAGTGTAGAAGCAAAGGTGTGACAATACTGTGGCATGAGGCAACCTATCTTACATGAATACATTTACTTGCAGACACGTGTCCTTGGAAAAGTCAATTCATGTGTGATATAGACCAATCACCTACCAGACTAAGAGAACATGCATGCCAAGGTTCACAAACCATATTGTCTCTAAGATTACAATAGAAAGTTTCCCATCCGGATGGGCTGGCTTATAAGGACTCACTACACATTAGCTGTCAAATGCTAGATCAAAGATCTCATATCAAAAATTGTTCCACAAAACCCATTGAAGGATTACCCCTCCATGACCCTACAAAAATTTTGCAAAGTCATCTTGCTCCATATGCCCAATCTCTGACTCGTCCTCATCTGCAATAATTTCTTCTTCCGTCATCCCTTGTTGAATTCTTTCATCGCCCTCTCTGTTGCTGAAATCCCAAACAGCACCCTAACCTAAACTTTAAGGCTGACATCCATTGGTGAAATTTTGTTGGAAGGCATCTGATGCACATTTTTAGTCAAAAAATATCTTTCACTAACTAGGAAATTAGCATAATAGCTAGTTAATGATATTTTTTTTTTCCTTTCATACAAACTATGTCTTGTTCAAGAGACATTTTTCTCTAAGTTGGGTTATCAATACAATTGTAGATGGCTTCAGTGAAAGATAATTTTTAATTCTCTTCAGCAATTAACACAGCTATGTTGAAAGTTGAGCTTTGCGCACTCTAGAAAACAATTCTGAGTAAGTCATTGGTTGAGTTAGCCACTGGATATAATTCCATACAGATTCTAAATCTCTTGTAAATTACATTCATCCGAATGATCACCCATGGTCGTTTCCAATTTCACAGTCCACTATGCAGTAGGACGAGCTGTGATGTAAACATGTGTGTTGCATATAGATATCCCCTTTGAGCGATTTCAAAGCAAGAAAAGGCATATGTTCAAATAAATACCAAAGTTAGAAGAAATAAATGGCAAATCTTTGATATCGATAAAAGAAGCAAAATTGAAATGTACATACATACCGAGGCCTTAAGCGTGCAATTTCGAATTCAAGCTCCTGAGCCTCAGTATCAAGAAAGTATTCAATCAAACCAGCAGGTGTATCAGGCCCAACACGAGCCTATAAACAGATTATGATAGGAATCACTAAAAGTGTTAGTTGAAGAAATGAAATTGGACAAATAATAATTCAATAGAGAGAGAGGACCTGTCGAAGAGCTCTACGACGCTCTTTTTCTTCAGCAACTTGTCGTTGGAAAGCTTCACGAGCTTCAGAATCCTTGTCAAACTTTTGCTTGAACTGCATTCGAGAAATGTGGCCTGTTTGGGGTGGTCCTAAAATGCCTTCTGGGTCCTAAGTTCACACAACACACAATCAAAAAAACCAGAAATTTGAAACCTCACGTTTTCTTCAGTATTAGAGATACAGAGAGAGATGGTTACCTACCCATGTACAGACGATTCTGGGCCTCATTGAGTTGCTCCTTCTCCTCCTACAAGTAGAAGAAGAAGAATAAGTGGTTCGGGCAAAAAAAATCGCGTTAGTGAGGCTGAAAGCGGCCATTATTAGTGGTCGTTTCGTTTGTTTGCAACACCTCTCACTTTTTCTTTGCTTTTCTTTGGTCTTCAACTTTCTTATCCGTTTCGGGCAACGACTATTTGGCTGTGCAACTAACTCTCATCCACACCATTCATTTAAATTTTTTATTTTCCATACTATACACTTTCTCTCCCACACCAATCTTCTCTTCCACACCACTCATATAAGGAAAATTCCATCTCCTTCCAACTTCAAATGATCGAAAGAAAGCTTCCCTCCTCCCAACTTCCTATTATCTTCTTCGATCCTCCATATTTTCTTCTTCGATTGAAAGCTCCCATTGCCTCTCACCCTTCCTAACTGAACCTCTCCCTTCCCATCTGAACCTGTCACTCTCTCCCCCAATCTCTCCCATTCCACTTCCATTCGACTCACCCAAAACCCAAAAGGGCTCATTGTCCCTCTCACTCTCTCAAAAAGTTACTCTCTTCCCCCACTCTCTCAACAAGTTTCCTACACGATTTGGTGCGATTTGCTCACGAAGGATTGTGTGTGTGCGATTTGGTTTGGCATTAGGTGTGCGATTTGGGGTCATTCAACAAAGGCAAACCCACATTGTAGATAGGTAATTTTGATCTCAAAACCCTGAATTGAACTAATATCATGTCATGTGCGATTAGGTATTTGATTAGGGAACTTCGAACACTGTAAATTATTATGAATATTTTTTTAAGGATTATTTATCACCCTAAATTGGTATTAAATTTTTTCAAGGATTGTTTATGCAAGTTTGAATTGATTGTGTAGTATGACAAACACGACCAAAGATGACGTGTCTTCTTTGGTTGGTGGTGGTAATGGTGGTGGAGATGATCCAACTGATAAAGGTGATAGACGACCAATGAAGGTGTCTAACTGAAAGAAGATTGGAAAAAAAGTGTAAAGAAAATATGGAAGAGAAAAAATGGAAGAAAAAAGAGATAAAGAAGTGAAAAAGAAAATGAAGGAGGATGAAATTGAGAGTAATTTGATACACGCAGAAGCAGCGGCGAGACTTC
Source organism: Berberis vulgaris (assembly GCA_963556465.1). NCBI lineage: Eukaryota > Viridiplantae > Streptophyta > Magnoliopsida > Ranunculales > Berberidaceae > Berberis > Berberis vulgaris. The sequence continues at coordinate 33,727,070 of OY747126.1, read as the reverse complement.
TAATCCTATCACAAAGTCAAGTTGAATCACAATTTCAAGCACAGGCTGTTGGACATGATTGTGAGGTTGTTGGACAGGAGGGTGAGTGTGAGACCCTGAGTGGGCGGACCTGAGGTGAGGGTGAGGGTTGGAGCCCAACAAGCCCAATAGGCCAAGAGAGGTTGGACGAGCTACAAGGGGAATCATAGTCCCACATCGCCTGGGTAGGGGAGGAGGATGATCCTTATATGTGAGGGGTTAGCTCCCCATTGTATCGATGCGTTTTAAAGTCGTGAGGGCCGGATGGTAGCCCAAAGCGGACAATATTGGTACATTGCGGGAGGGGGTCGACACAGTGAGGATGTCAGACATGAGGGTGAGGATGTTGGACATAGGGGTGGGGGATGTTGGACATGAGTGTGAGCCAGTTGGACATAAGGGTGAGGATGTCGGATGTGAGGGTAAGGATGTTGGACATGAGGGTGATGATGTTAGACATAAGCGTGTGGCTGTTGGACATGAGGGTAAAAATGTAGGACGTGAGAGTGTCAGACATGAGGGTGAGGAGTTAGAGGAGGGTGACCAGACTGCTGGTGATGATGATGAAGTTATTTCTGTTGAACCTGGACCTGGCGAAGTTGAAGAAGATCTAAATATTTTGTATTCTGGGGTCCAAATTATGACTCTATATTAGAGGATTATTACGGCCATGTGTATCGTTTGATTTGGGATAGTGATGAAGTAATTATTATATTTTTCATCCTTTTAAAATATCTAAGTTTTTGTTTTTATATTATTTGGACAGTAAGTTAGTTTTTGTTATTTAGGAACAAGGTGAATTGAGATGTCGGCATCAATATAAATTTTTTTTTTAGTTTGGCGGTTGAGACAGGAGCCCAAAGAAGTGAGACAAATGGTGTATAATAGCGGTCTTCGTTCCTTGATCTCCTATTGTAAGGATAATGTCGATAAGGTGATGATGTGTGCTTTCGTGAAGTGTTGGAAACCTAAGACCAACACTTTTCATCTCCCTTTTGGAAAGATGACTATCACCCTCAACGAGTCGGTTCCAATTTAGTGATAACAACAACTATGTTATTATCCTTACCGATGTCTCGACACCAAGATATTAAAGCCGACCTTGATGTGAATACCTACAAAGTACAAGACAATAACATGTTAGGAACACCAATAAACTTGTAACCAGTAAACAAAAAATTTGTAACCAGTAAACAATAAACTTGTAAGAATAGTTATATATGAATTAACCTAACATCTTTAGTAAGAAATAAGCTGCCATCGTCAAGCACCTCTTCCAATTCTCTTTCCTCATTGTTCATGTCATCATTACCATCAACATTGCTATGAACATGATCGTTTGTAGGTATTTCAAAGATTACTACACCCATGAAAAGAGACTATGCACAAAATAATAATGGAACTTATAAGTAAAATCGACAAACAATAGCAACAACAACAATAACACCACAAGAAAAAAAAATTAAAATGCAAGTTCATCTCAAGTTGAGAGTGTTACCTCAAGTGGAGTGATAAAAAGTTCATATTCCTCTTCAAATTGTTCATCTTCTTCACCCTCACGTCTACCGTTGTAATCCACAAGGCTATAATCATCAACTTCACTAAACCCATCTATTTAGACAAAAATTTCAACAAAACTCCATACAAACAAATTTAAGGAACTATAAATGAGAGAGTAGTTGACTGTGTCAAGAGGGGGCAATGGCAAGTTCCAGCGACAATAGCAAGTTCTAGTGAGCTTGGTGGGAGAGAAAAAAACAACAAGAATGAGGGGCTTGGTGGGAGAGAAAAAAACAACGAGAATGAGGGAGCTTGGTGAGAGAGGCGTCTGCAAGGGAGAACATACTTCTCGCCCTAGGAGAGAGAAAAGTGTTTGTGTTTTGGTTTGGGTTTTTTTTTTGTGTGGGAGAGCAGGTAAAAAAATTGGCTGGGTGGTGTGGGTGAGAGTAAGTTGTGGTGCCAAATAGTCGCTGCCTTCCATGAATGTTGCATTGCATCCATTGTTCGTTTCACTTTTTTGGCATACTCCGCAAATGCGACCTAAGCCCAGTCGTTTGCTATTGGGCCATTCTTACAACATTCTCAAATTCTTATTCATACCCACCATCACATCCTTTCATAATTTCACAAGCTATTTTCCCCGTCTAAGCTATGAAAAAATGTTTAAATTTGACATATTTTTACATTCTATGAATATTTTGTTATTTTATGCATGGATCTATAAAAATTATTGAATGCTTATCTCAATTGAAGCAATTGCGTAACTATTAAAGATTTTTGGTTGGCAACAATTTTATGATTTTTTGTTGACAATCTAGGAAGATTAAATGAAAAAATTCATTAGCTATAAGCAAAAGGTTTCTCGATATACACTCATATGACCATGTTACAAACTATTTGATTTGGTTGTAGTACATGTGTTGATGATGTAACAGCCACAACTGACTGAACAAATGAGTATGCAGTTGTGTTTTCTATCCAACCTGTGAAAGTATTAACACTTGGAGCTGTTGGCCTCGGTGCAAAAGTCAAAGATCAAAACACTTCCATTTTCTTTTTTGCCAACTAATGCGTCCAAAAATCGTCCTCTGTGAGTTTGACCTGCAAAACAGATGTTAGACTGCAAAGTTGGTTGCCAAAAGCACTCTGATACTTAAGTCAGCAGCTATGTTTGAAGAAGGAAGTAAATCTGGACAAAACTCAGTTAAAGTTGCATACATGTGCTGAATGTTCCCTTTACCTTTTATAATGGTCGTGGTTTATTCTCTGCGTGACTTAAGCATGTGAGGCACAACGGAAGGAGATATTTCTGGTAACAGTCACCTCCTTAATAGAGATGCGCCCGTGTGGGCGTAACTCACTCCACGACTCTTTGGTGCAACGTTCCTCTTTTTTATGAGAAAACTCGTGTTGAGGCTGGATTCGGGCTTTGATTCATTCAGGCTTGGGTTTGGGCTTTGTATATGTTTTTTCATTGGTGAGCCTTGTCTGGGCCTCTATGATTGGCTTTATTCCTGGCCCAATAAATTGGACGCTATATCCTTGTGATGGATGGTCTCGGTCGTGATGATCGGTTTATTTTGATGTATAATCACCTACTCCTTCCCTTAGTTAGTGGGCATGTTCATGTATCCACTAACTATGTGGCGGGTTTGTTTTCGATTTCCACATTACGACACATTTAGTCCTCTTGCTATCTGTTGTTGTTGTTGTCTCTCCGGTGTTCCATTTGCCTGCTCATTTTGGCACGATTTCTGGGATTTCGTTCGGCTATCATATCTTGCACGTTCTCCCAAGAGTGGACCTTTCACTGCTCGTCCTTATAAAAAGAGAAGTTTGAGTGTGTTTTACTTCCTTTTGCACCTCCTCATTTTCTAGTTGTTAATTCTTTGATTCCTCGCGTTCGTTCTGTAGTCATGTCTAACTTCAGGGTTTTGAGTGGCAATGTTCTTAATGCTTGCAAAGCTTTCTTTTTGCCTAAGCGTGCAACACACGTGACTCTGGACAACCTTCATCACGATTACTCATTGTTGACTGATCTGGAGATCATTTTCCCAGAAGAGGGCGGCAATCCTTGTCGTCCAAAACATGGGTACATTGCTTTGTATCTTGGTATGTTCCACTCTGGTTTTAGGCTTTCAGTTCCTACGATCGTCTGGGAGTACTAGGATTTGGTTGGTATCGCTTCGGCCCAAATGTTCCCTAATGGTTGGAAAGTAATGATTTCGACTTTAGCAAGGGCTGCCTTAGCTCGTATCCTTATGAATGCCAGGGTTCTACATTCTTTGGTGGGGTTTAGCGTAAACCCAAATCGCACCTGTTGTCGACGTTCTCCTTCTTGTTTCAAGGACCTACGAGAGAAGTATGGGGGCTGGTCAAGGTCTTGCTTCTACGCATCCCTTTCTTCCAATCACTCTAGGTTTCACGGAAATCAGATTCTGCGATCATTCCGAGAGCCTAAGAGAGTCAAGTTGTCGTTGTCTTTGGAAGAGCAAAAGTTCTGCAATCAATTTTGCGATCTTCCTCGAGTCTCAATGGGAGATTTTGTCATTACGAATGTCATTATCCATAGTAGCTTATATTCATCAGGTGAAGCATGTCACACTTTAGAAGTGATTGTTGCGCGTGTTGGTGATGTGGACGTTGACCACCAAGAAGGTTCTATTGACGAGCGCGTAGGTCGAGTTACTTCAGTCATTGTCCAAGGTTCTAGGAGTGCTGGCTCGATTATAAGGAAACGAAAAGTTCCTAGGCCTCCCAGTCCTTCCAAGATGTTGGCTGTCAGTTCTGGCCGTGTGTCGAAAAGGAAAAAGCTTGCTTCCTCAGTTCTTGACACTGCTAGGTCTCTCTCTCGCCTTGCTTTTCTCCAGAAAGGAAGTCGTGGTTCGGAGGATGATTCTTCTGCTCTGGAGGACAATGTGGTAAACCGAGTTCTCGAAAGGAGTAAGAAAGAAATCTCCCATCCTCTAGATGACCACGAGAAAAATCTTGTTGCCTCTTATTGTTTGCCCGCCTCTACCGGCCTGTCTACTGATGTCGCGCATTATTGAGAATAAAATGCTTCAGCTTGGTCTTTGGCAGTCGAATAATCCGGAGGGTACCAAGACCTTGGATGACTTCGAGTTTGATCCGTTAATGGAGGATCGAGTTGTGCCCGAGCTCGAGATTTCAAGCTCATTGTTTCTTCTATCGTGGCTGGGACTTCGGGATCACCAACAACTCCCTTCGCGTCTCGTCCTGTTCCTACTGTGCCCGGGTAGATCTTTTGGCCTTCCGAGGTTGATGTGTAGGACAACGCTCGCAACCTCATTGGCGGTTGGCTAATAGGCTCTTATGCCCATACGCTAGCCACGTCGCCATATTGACGAGGGTCTCTAGTACCTTATGGAGGGGATGACACACTTTACTTATGCGGCCGTGATGGGGTCGGATTGTAAGGCTGCTCGTGACTAGGTGTCGCATATTGAGCGGAAACTAGCAGAACACATCCTGGTCCTTTCTCATGTTCTTCGCCGATTGGATTTAATGAAGGCGCAATGCATAGAGCATGAGAGGGATGCGGATTCTGCACAAACGTCGCTGAGGGAACTCGAGGCTATTCGTGATACGTTTGTTTCTGACCTCGAGACGTCTGAAGTAGAATTGGGCAAGTTGCAATCCCGTATGGATGCTGCTGAGAAAGAGTTGTCTAACCGAAAGGTTGAACGTGATGAAGTTGTTCGTTCTGCTGAGGAATGTTCTGCCAATATCAAGGCTTCTGCTATTCGAATCGCTCAGCCAAATTTTGAGTTTGTCGAGACCAAGTCTGTGGTCTCTGTTAAACTTGCCAATGTTGACAAAGAATTAGCATCAACCCGAGCTGAGTTGTCATCCGTTACTAAAAAGCTAAAGGTGACAGAGGCCGTGAATTGGAAGAGAGTGGTTGATGTTCGCCACGATTTCTTGGATTTCTTAGAGGCGCAAGGTTTAGACATATCCAAATATCGTTGTTTTGCTAATTAGGAATTTGATGACGTCGAGGAAGTTGTTTCGGATTCATTGGGTGATTCGGATGTCGGAGAACCTTCTGAGCCCATGTTGCTGATGTTATTCTCTTTCTTAAATTTTTTTGTAATCTCATTTTTCAGAAGATCAATGGAAATTTATTATTTCGCATTTGTTGTGTCCAATATGTCCAGCTTGTCAGCTTTTATTTACGAAATTCTTGGGAGATTTCTGACTCGTTCGTTCAAATTTTTATGAATGGCTTCGACGTTTGATGTTATAGTTATGTAGAAGCCCTGATCTATGGAATCTAATTGTACATTCGGATTACGATGTCGTACATTACATTCGACAAGAAAAAGTTCAGCTCTTTTGTCTTGGTACTTCATTAGTTCGTGGTTGATCAGGCCAAAAGTTTTTGTTTTTATATCCGACTTGTTCGTCTAGTACATGTATTTGTTTTTGCTCGATATTCTAGCTGTGCCGAGTGTTTTCTCGAGTTGGATTTTTAATCCGACTTCCTTGTCCTGATTGAATTCTCGTCGTTTCGAATTTGGGAGCGAAAGATTTCATTGATAATATCTTTTCAAGTTCTCTACATTCCATGGTCGAGGTATCATTTCACCCTTTTTATTTTCCAACCACTACGTTTCTGGTCTGTTGATTTTTGTTACTCGATACAGTCCTTCAAAATTTGGGTTTAGCTTCCTGCTCCAAGTTCCTTCTTGTTGAGTTAGACTTTTCGTAGTACCCAGTCTCCAACGTTAAAAGTGCGGATTCACACCTTCTTGTTGTAATATCCTGCCATACTCTGTTGGTAAGCTGTTGTTTTGATGGAGGTTGCTTCTCGCTACTCTTCGAGGAGATCCAGTCCGACTTTCAGTGCTTCGATGTTGTCCTCACCGCAGAATTCTTCGGTTCAGAATGTTGCCATTCCTATCTCCACGAGTATCATTGCTTCTGACTCGTATGCAAAGGCAAAAGGTGTTTCACCTGTCAGAGTTTGCACACCCAAAAGGACGTCGGGTAACTCAGATGTCCACAATCCTTTTTCTGCCTCGAGTCTTCTTTTGATTGCTTCCAAGATTGTCCTATTGGTGACCTCGACTTGTCCGTTTGCTTGTGGATGAGCAGGCGCAGAGAAATGTTGTTGGATATTCAGATTTTCGCATAACTCCTTAACCTTCTTGTCTTCGAATTGCTTCCCATTTTCTGTGAAAATAACCCATGGGATCCCAAATCTGCATATGATGTCTCTCCAAAGAAACTTCTCGACTTAAGACTTCTCCTATCTTTGTGAGGGGCTCTACTTCTACCCACTTGGTGTAGTAGTCTACTGCAACGAGGAGAAAACTTCTTCTTATCGGACGCTGGGAGTGGTCCTACGATGTCCATTCCCTATTGTGCAAATGGCCAAGGGCTGCTCATAGGGATCAGGTTTTGTCTCGGCATGTGATGCTTGCATCGTTGGCTAGAAATAACTCAGTGTGAGAGCTTTATGGGCTAGTGTTCTTCCTCCTAGATGATTTCCGCATGTGGCGTGGTGGGTTTCTTGCAGAATGTATGCAACATCGTCTAGTGCAAAGCACCTCAGCAACAGGCTCGTGCTATATCTTCTGTATTGTTTTTCATTGATCATTGTGTATCTTGCTGCCCGATTTTGGAGCTTTATGACTTCCATCTTATCTACTGGGAGTTCTCCGTTTGATATATACGCCAAGATTGGAGTTGTCCAGTTGTATTCTTGATTCACGATGCATGCTTCTTCTGATTGGTTTTCATGTATTGAGCTTCCTTGTGTCATGACGAGTGGATTGTCATTATCCTTAGTTGTTGATCCTTCCTTTGCTAGTTCGTCGACTATTTTGTTATCTGCTTATGAGCACCGTTGAATGGTAGCATTCCAGAAGCCTTCTACTATCTCTGTGGTTTTCTGGTGGTAGGCTTTCATTCAGGTATATTTGACTTAAAATTCTCCATTTAGTTAATTGACCACCAGTTTGGAATCAGTAAAGACACTAATGTCTTTTATTCCGAGGTGTTTTGCTAATTGTAGCTCTGCTATCACGACTTCATACTCGGCTTCATTATTAGAGGCTCTAAAGCCGAATTTTATCTCCTTCTCTAATGTGATGCCTTACGAGTTGTACATGACTAGTCCAACTTTGCTTCCTGCCTCGTTGGACGTTCCATCACAGCATATGATCCATTCGTCGGTGATTGGTTTGGATTGTTTTTCTCTACTCTCGTTTTCTGCCTATTAGTTATTGCTTCCTGTGAACTCGGCGATGAAATCTGCTAGTGCTTGAGCCTTGATAGCGGTTTTGGGGCATAGCTGATGTCGAATTGTTTAAGTTTTATTGCCCACTTCACCATTTTTCTTGACAGATCTCGTTTGTGTAGTACCAACCAAAGCGGTTGTTCGGTCATAACCGTGATTGGGTGTGCTTGGAAGTATGGTCGTAATTTTCTTGACGACACGATTAGAGCGAGCGCTAATTTTTCTAGAGCTGAATAGTTGATTTATGCACCTGCGAGTGTTTTGCTGATGTAGTACACTGGTTTTTGCACGCCTTTTCTTCCCATATCAACGCCGACCTCACCGCGTGATCGAACACAGATAGACATAGATACAGTGTTTCTCCCATGTTCAATTTTGTTAGTAGCTTTGTGTTTCTCATGTACGTCTTAAGGCTTTGAAAGGCTTTCTCGCATTCAACATTCCACTTGAATGTGTTATTCCCTTTCAATTTTTTGAAGAAAGGCATATATTTGTCCGATGATCTGGAGATGAACCTGTTCAAAGCTATTATTTTCTCATTAAGACTTTGGACGCCTTTTATGTTTGTTAGTGACTGCATGTTTGAGAAGTCCTTGTATCTGCTTTGGATCGGCCTCGACTCCTCTTTGGTTGGCCATGTACCCGAGTAACTTCCTTTACTCCACTCCAAAGGTGCACTTTTTCGGTTTCAGTTTCATCTAATATTTTCGCAGCTGGGATAAAACATGTTGAAGATCCGTGGCGTGGTCTGCTCGGCGTGAGCTTTTAACAAGCATATCGTCGATGTAAGCTTCCATCATTTTGCCGATTTAATCTTTAAACATTTTGTTCACTAGTGAGGCTTTTCTTATCATCCTTGCACTGAGTAGTCGGTGCGCTTCCTCGTTTATTGCCTGATTACACTCCAGGGCCACCTGTCTTCCTTTTTGTTGAATCGGCTTCTTGTTTGTGTTCACTTGTAGTTTGTGAGAGATGATGGATGGGTCTATTCCTACCATATCGTTCATTGTCCATGCAAAAACATCTTGGTTATCTTTTAGCAGCTGGATCAGTTCATTGACGAGTTCGGGATGAATCTTTGTGCCAATTCGGAATGCTTTCTCCTCTTTGTTTTCTAGGTAGACTTTGATTATTTCTTCTTTCGGTTGTCCGGTGTTAGGTCGATCTCACGGACTGGTTGGAGCCATATTGTCGCCCGAAGAGTCCGAACTCTTTTCATTAAGCTGTTGTGAAGGCTCCTCCGGTCGTTGCAGTAATTACTATTTATGGGGAGTTTTTATCGCTACGAAATGACACTCACGGGCCACTGGTTGATCGCCTTTGATTCTTCTGATACCATTGTCGATATGGTACTTTAAGCATTGGTGCATAGTGGAGGTGACTGCGCCCATTTTGTGTATCCATGGTTTCCCGAATAGCTTGTTGTACGCAGCAGGAGCATCGACGATGAGAAAGTATGTCAATAATACTTGCTATTTTCCAGGCTTTCCTACTTCAACCGATAGTTGAATCATTTCGAGTGGATGACATTGTTCTCCACTGAAACCCACCATAAATTGATCGCTCGTTGAAAGCATCTTATTGGTGAACCGCATCATTCAGAAAGATGTCAGGTATAGGAGAATGGCTGAGCTGCCAGTGTCGACTAACACCCTTTTGATTTCCCATTTAGCTATCATGACCGAGATCACTAGAGTATCATTGTGCAAAAAATTAACCCCGTTTGCATCGTCCTTTGCATCATTTTTGCGCGCTATGTGGACGGTTCTTGGAATCTGATCTTTGCTCACAAGTCTCTGACTATACGCTTTCGGGATCGATAGGATTGCTCATTTTCTCCAGCTGCACCGTGCAAGTCGTAGATTGTTTCCTTTGCTCACTCCCTTGAGATGATTATTTCATCCTCGAGTTCGATCAATTCTCCGAGTCGTCCTTCTCTGATATGATGTTCAATCTCGTCCTTAAGACTATGACAATCTTCAGTATCGTGGTCGTAATCGTTGTGGCAGTATGTGTTGTTGCTTTGCTTCTCCGGGTCTCCTCTCATTTTTGGTGGCCATCTGACATCTTCCCTTCCTGTCATAGCTTTAAGGATCTCACTCAGACTCGTTATCAAGGTCGCAGACAATTTCTCGCATTTGGGCTTCTTTGGTTGTAGTTTTCCGAACTTCCCTTGATTAAATCTGGAACTGTTATTTGTCTGATGTCTTTTAAGCTGGGCGATTTCTTCTCAAGGGTTGTTGCCCTACAGGTCTCGCATGATTCTATCCATCATCTCTATTACGTGGTTCATTTAAGCCATAAACATCTCTACTCGGAGATTCCCCAAGATGTCAGAGACATCTGAACTGTTACCTGTTGAAGCTCTTTTCTAACAGGTACAGATAATTCGACGGTTGTCGCTGGATCAATATTACGCGACATGTCATATTGTTCACCGCCAGATTGATGATTCGTGGAACGCTCCATTGATCTTGATAGTTGTTTGATCTTCTATCAGATTGTGTGAGCTTTGTCATTGTGGATCTTATTTTTAGAAAGGAAACTCATCGTTTCCCACAAACGGCGCCAAACTGATGCATCCAAAAATCGTTCTCCTGTGAGTTTGACTTGTAAAACAGATGTTAGATTGCCAAGGACCAATTTTTTGGTGGACGAAGACACTCCGATCCTTAAGTCAGCAACTCTATTTAAAGAAGGAAGTAAATCTGGACAAAACTCAGTTAAAGTTGCATACGTGTGTCGAATGTTCCCTTTACCTTTTATAATGGTCGCAGTTAAATCTCTACGTGACTTAAGCATGTGAGGCACAACAGAAGAAAATGTTTCTCGTAATAGTCTCCTCCTTAATGGAGATGCGCCCGTGGGGGTGTAACTCCCTCCACGACTCTTTTTGATGCAACATTCCTCTTCTTTATGAGATAACTCGTGTCGGGCCTGGATTCGGGCTTTGATTCGTTCGGGCCTGGGGTTGGGCTTTGTATATGTCTTTTCATTGGTGGGCCTTGTCTGGGCCTTTGTGATTAGCTTTATTATTCTTGGGTTTTATGAGCTGGCCTAATAGATTGGACGCTATATCCTTGTGATGGATGCTCTCTGCCATGTGTATGGTCGTGATGATCAATCTATTTTGATGTATCAACACCAACTTTCCCCAACTTAAAGCTACCTGAAATGAAATAACTGCTCCATAACATTTTCTATATTTTGTACTTGTTAAACAAATAACGCAAAATAAAAAATAGATTTGTAAGAATATTTTGTGTTTATTAGTTACATAACATTTTCTATATTTTCTTTGTTGCCATTTTTCCTGTACTTGAAGCTACCTAAAATAAATGTTTGTGTATTTTAGCTACATAACATTTTGGGTTAATTTAACTCAAACCCCAAAATAAATAGCTAATTAAGGATTAGTCCCTAAAATATATTGTTTTGCAGTTACCCCCAAACTAGCGTTCCACATCCATTGACTGTTACTGCTTTCATGTGCTTGCTTTTGGTAACGAAAATACCCTTAAGGACATTGTACGTGGATCACACGCGGGACTACAATTGATGCGAAAGAATTTCAATCCAGATCGTCCACCATAAATGTATTCCACGTGGACAGCTTGGATTGAAATTTTGTACCAGTCCACTCGATCACCATCACCATATAGAGAGTTGGAGGTAACTCCCACCATTGTGCATCTCTATTCTCTCTGTTCTCTCTCTACACTTTGTCTATCTTTACTGCATCTTGTTTGTTCGAAATCTACCATTTCCCCCCATTGTACCAAACTGGCTACTTGATCCCTATAGGGAGTTTGAGGAAAAACTCTATTTTCCATCTTTCTCTTATTTATCTTATTTGTGTGATATATTAGTTGAAGAAGAAACACTATTTGGGTTGATCATTTTGAACCCTAGATCTGAACCACATGAAAAAGAAGAGGCTGACAACTCCGATGGACATTAACAGTGACAATAACATTGCTTCAAGTATACATTGGGAGGATTACATTCCGTTTAGTGGTTGTAGTAGCTTTAGTAGTGGAATGAGTGACTGTAGTGACTATTCGAGTGATGAGTACCCTAATCTAAGGCGAAATTTCACTCCATCTGACTATGACGAGTTTATGAAAGACATTAAACAAGAGGTTCACTCTACTATAGCTCCTCTTGTTACATGGTGTGAAATATAGTAAGTTTTTCGTTCTTGCTTAGGGTTTGATTCTACATGTCGATTTAGGGGTAGATTTTTTGATACATGAGTATCTAGATTTCCATTATTACATTGCTTGTGTGTAAATCCATACTATTTAGGATATCCAATACACACTACTGTTACATTCTTTGTGTGTAACAACACATATTGTGAGTAAATACATCAACATTATTACCTTCCTTGTTTGACAAAGAGATGGGGTGAGGAGAACAAAAATGCTAGCAAGAAGGGAGATACCAAAAATAACAAAGAGAATAAGAAGAAAATGTATGATGAGTTGATTGAGGAGGAGTTAAATGATGACTTACCACAGTTTGATGAAGGTGAGCATGGGGCAACTGATGAGGAAGCTGAGCAATAGGTCAAGTACCACAAGCCCAAGCTGGACAAGAGGTCCATTGTGAGCAACCATAGACCCAAACTAAACAACAGCCTGAAGATGATCAAGCACAGGTCCAAGGTGCTCAATCAGAGTTTTCCCACCTTGATGAGTTTCCAATTAAAGAAGAGTATCACTCTGGTTGTTCTAGTGAAGATGAGATAGTTTCTAAAATGACACCTCTAGTTGATTATGCATTTTTTGTGGCAAACACTTAAATTATATATGGGGATGCAAGGGTTTAGGGTCTTGATCCAGATAAATGGTTCAATAATGTTGGCAATTAATGGGACAGTGTGTATGAGTGTAGGCATTTGTTAAGGAGATATGCAGTCAAAAACAAGTTCATCATCAAGTTTGCGAAAATGATTCTAACATAATTCAAGTTAAGTGCAAACCTGATAACTATAATTGGAGGTGTTTCATTAGTTTGAACAATGACAAACTCACTATGAGTGTCAGGACATTAGAGGAAGATCAAAACTTGCATTTGGATTGATAATGGGAAGAACCCAATGGTGGATGCAAACCTTATAGCTATGAAGTGTGAAAGTTTATGAATATACACCACATTACAGTTACAACTGAAAACCTGAAGAAGCAAACTTGGAAAGATGACACAGTGAATATCACATACCATGTGGGTTGGAGGGCAAGATAGAAGCTAATTGGCAGTTATGAGGACAACTACAAGGTTGCTCCTTCCTGTTACTTGGAGGTGTTGAGAGCCAACCCTGGTAGTATTGCCGCTTGTTCAAGAAATTTTGATGATGACAGATTCGTTGATATGTGTGTAGCCTTCTTTGTAAGAATTATGGGATGATTGGCTGTTTTTTGAAGACCAAGTATGGTGGGTGTTGTTTGTCAATCACTGCTTTGGATGGTAACAATGGATTGTTTCCATTGGCCATTTACATTTGTCAATCTAAATGTTATCAAACATGACACTCTTTCCTAAGCATGGTTGAGGCACATTTGAAAATGCATCAGGGAAATTAACATTCGTATTTGACTAACACAAGGGTTTGATTGAGGTTATTAAGCAACTATGAAGCAGATCATAGGCTTTGCTTTAGACATGTATAAGAACTTTAAGAAGGTTGGCCATGAAGGGAAGTTCTTATAGAAGCTAGCTTGGAAGGCTGGAAGGGCTTACAAGGAGGTTTATATGACCTATGATCTGAATTAGATTAAGGATGCAGATGAAATGGCATACTAGTAGTTGGTGGATAAGGATGTAACCACTTGGTGTAGAGCAAAGTTTGATACCTGAATCTATTATGAGCACATTACCAATAATTTAAGTGAAAGTTTCAACAACTGGATCCTGAAGTTGAGAGATAAGCCTATATGCAAATTCATTGAAGAGTATCACATGCTCTTGATAAGGCTAATATTTGATCAGAGGACAAAAGGCATCCAGTGGGATATTAAGAGGTTGTACTTAGGGTACAAAAATTGATAGACGGGTACAATGATATGAGGGGTGACTTTGCAATCCATGGTTCAGTTGATGGCATTGTCACAGTTCAGGGAGCAAATGGAGATAGGTGGAGAGTGAAAACATCAGCCAAATATTATGATTGCAAATAATGGGAACTAACATCCATCATATGTGTGCATAGAATGGTGACCATGGTAAATAAAAAACCAAACTGGGCAGAGTAAGTAACATAGCAGCTACTAGACTTTACATCATGTTTGATTATGAATGTTTCTGATATGAAGTGTGTATGTTGCAAGTATTGCTATCCTTACCACTCTAGGAGAGCTTAATGGAATCATATTCAAGGGGCATCATTAGCATCCCAAAACTGAAAGAATGCCATAAAGTAAGTACATTTGATGACGATGAGTTATTTGAGGAATTAATGTCATGAATGTTACCCATGATGGTTTCCATCTTGCAGGCACTTGGTGTTACCCTCTCTAGTTTATAAGTCACAAGGGAAACCTAGAACTCAGAGAATACTAGATAAAGATGAAGAAGGTCCCACTCAGAGAGAGACAAAATTGTGCAGGAAATGTGAATGGAGGGACACAATGTGAGGACTTGCAAGAATCCTCCCAAGGAGCAGAATGAATGTGCACCCAAAACTTATGTTCCAAGAGTAAGAAGGGCAAGTAACAATAGGCCAATGGGTTCCCGAACTGCTAGAAGGGGTAGAGGCAGAATGTTGAAGCTCAATCAAATATAAGAACAATTGCACAGAGACCCATTGCTCCACAAGAGGGTCATACTACTCCAGAGAGACAATGCATAGTCTGCAATGTACACTGCATCATTTGCACTAGTTGAATCCTTCACAAGACAAAGCTTTCAACAAGGTGGAAGACCTCTTCTAACAGAGTAAAGGCAGAGGCATGGGAAGGGGCAAATGCAGGGGAACCAGACATGTGAATATAGACTAACTTTTTGGTAGTGCTCCATTTCTTCGTTGAATGCAATAATGGAATGCATATGACAAGATGTACCTAGCTAACACATTAAACACTTTAAGTGCTTTGTTTAGGGCGTGGTAGATACTCATATTGACATGTGATTGGACTCACTTTTTTGGGTTTTTAGTTGTTTGTTAATGGCTTGACAGGATCTTGGAGCCATTTTTTGTATGACAGAATAATATTTATTGAACATGAGGTACCTTTGCAACAAATGCTTTTGAATGTTTGTTGTATTTATATGTTCTGGACAAAACTCATTTGTTGAATATGATGTAGCTTTTCAACAAGATTCATCTCTATGTAGCTTTGCAACATGGTTCATTTGACGAGTTCATTTGTATTTGTCAAGGTCTATTTGCATTTGCATTTTGTTGCCTTTAAGCAAAATTGGAAGAATTGCATATAGTTGTCAGTGTGCTTTCACATTCGCATGTTTACATAGAATAGTTTTTCAATTTGCATATATAATTGTTAGTACTTGCATTTACATAGTTGCCAACATGAGTGAGCTCATCACAATGCTTTGATTTACGTACAAGAACTTTTTCCAACATTACCCCCTAAAACTAAATGTTCACAATAACTTAACCTCCTATAATAGATTTGAATTTAAGAATGCCCCTTGGTTCAACACAGATTCAGAACAAATGGCTAAAGGTTGAAAATAACTGTAACTTTTGTATATGGAATTAAACCTACAACTTCTCATCCCTTAGCTATTCTAAACATCTCATTCTTGTGAACTTTCATGGAATCACTGTCTTCTGATTCAATACAGAAAAATCCAAGTGAGTTTTCTTCTTCCTCTCGATGTACAACGACTACTTTCAATCCTAACTGTTGGGAAACGTTCAATCCTGGCCATTAGATGGTACAATGGTATTTTGGGTGTCAAAACAATATCCATTTGAAAACCGTGAGTGCAGTAACAGCCAATGGATGTGGAGCGACAGTCTGGGGCATCTGCAAAACGATATATTGTGTAGACTAATCATTAATGGGTTATTTATTTTGTGGGTAAGTTAAATTAACCCTAACATTTTCTATATTTTGTACTTGTCATTTTTAAGATAGTAAGAGGTACTATTAAAATTAGAAATATGTCCAACACATCACCTACCTTACAATTATACCTTTACCTTAGCCATTTCACGAGCCAAAGGGTTATAACACGTAGGAATTTATATTAATGTATTAGGCTGGATGAGCAAGACTAAATGAGGCATAGCTAAATCATTGGCATCCAAAAGAACATAGTCATTTCAAATTTGGCTAAAAACATAAATGCATAATCCACACCTAACAAAATTCCACTACATGAAATTAATGCAAGCAAGCAACCGGTTGCTTGTCGTATGGAAAATAAATTATTTCCATCAAGAAGGAAGCCATGTCCCTAATTTATCGAACATAAACATATGTTTGTCAAGAAAAAATATGCAATGTATAAGATGCCCTTGAAAAATAAAATTAAGAAGACCGGTGACTTGGGCAATGTATAAGATTGCCTGATGTAAACCGAGGAAAGGAAAATAAATTATTTCCATTAAGACGGAAACCGGGTCCCCAATTTATCCAACATAAGCAAATATTTTTCAATAAAAAAATATGCAATGTATAAGATGCTCATAAAAACTTTAAAAAACAAGTGACTTGGTCAACGGATAAGACGAACCCTTAAAATACATTTCCATCTTTTCACATTAACGTCGAACATGAAAATTTCCTTATTTATTTATTTATTTATTTATTTATTTATTTATAAAAGCATATATCATATATTAATAAGACCGGTTACAATAAAGTTGTATTGCTTCTGTAGTTAAGTAATGCACCTCGAAATTGAGGTCTCTAGGAATAAAATTACAAAACCAAGAACTTTGAATAGTATGGAGGCGTTGAATACTACTAATAAGAGGACACCACATCCAGTCCATGGCCGTCGAAGGCTCCTGCTGGTCTTCTTGCAAAATGATGTGGAACATCTTGGAGTCGCCCAAAACAAGACTTGTCCTCCACTGTCTAGCTTGGATAAGCAAAAGAGTTGCCTCAGCCGCGTAGCATTCTGCTATAGTGTTATTCAACACTTTCAACGAGATCGGACGGGCTACCCGAGTAAGAATTGTACCAAGGATCATCACTACAAAAATTCCTATAGCTCCCTATTTTGACGAGTCGAATAAACTAGCATCATAAGTGACTATAATCGTGTCTAGATCCAACATAAAGGGAATTGGTTTTAGCTGAAGAGATCATGCATTAAGTCTGTGGTGTCTAACTGATTGTACTTAAATTTGAATCAACTCCTTTCGGATGGTTTAGGCCTCAGGAAGGGGACCAAAAGTAGGAACGGAAACACCCGCTTCGTGAAACAAACCGACTTATAGTCGGTTGAAGCAGTTTCCAGGATGTGGTGAATGGTCACCAGATTCTCCAATTTAATAGTGTTCATTGAGCCAGATTGGTTTGGTTGGGTAGGGATTTTGTTGAGCACTAGTGTTGCCAGTAGGTACAAGTGCAGTAGAAGGAAGCAAGAAAAGTCTGCATGCAGAATTTACTCTTGTTGAAAATAATTCTGTTGCAAAATTGCAAAATAGTGTGGAGAACAACTGTAAATTGGGAGAGCATTTCATCAGTAGCCATCGGATAAGCTTTGGTTGTGTCCCACATGAAAGTACAAAAACCTAGCAGTGGAGGGAGGATTATAATTGGCCATACGCCAATCAATAGGCAGATGGGAGAGGTGTTAAAGTTTAACGATGACTGGGCAGAGGAAAAAGAGGTGAGTGATAGCTTCCGTATGATTCTGGCAAAAAATGCAACAGTCGTCAATTGGAGTGTGAAATCTAGCCAATTTGGTCATGAGGAGGGGAATATCTTGACTGAGTTTCTAGATAAGAATTAGGGCACTAGTGAGGGCTTTGACTTTTATAAAGCTCTGAAATGTTTGGCTTGCAATTCTAGAATTAAAGGATTGGAAGTGGAGTTTTGAAGCTGATTGTGACCAAAAGCTCGAGTAGCACTTTTAACAGAGAAAAAGCATTTTTTTAAAACAACCAGATGAGTTTGTTAGAACACATAGATGGTTTGATAGAGATGTCCATAACGTCTATGGCCACCGGCCCAGGAAGTAGGGACAATATGAAATTAGAGTTCCATTGAAGTCCCTAGCCGAAGGAGGAGAGCCATAGATCAGGGATGGAAGCCGGGGTATTTGAGGTTAAAGGACGAAAAACAAAGTCAACAAGGATGATAGCCATTTTTACCCAACTGTCCCACCAAATATCAATGTTTTCGCCCGAGAGAACTTGCTAGAGAAGGTGGTGTTTCATTGACGAGAAGGCAATCAGATTGCCTCCCCAAGCAAAGAAAGTAATGGTGAGGGGCTTGGATAGTTGAAAAATGCTATAGTTATTAAAATATAGAGTTTTGAGTTGGATAGTGTGAGGATTGTGGGACGAGGAGATTGCCTACCACAACCTTTTAGCCATTAAGACCAGAATTTTATTCCGAGCCGATGGGATATTGAGTCTTCCAAGGTGTCGAGGTAGAGCGATGCAATCCAAAGTACACATGTTTGGTTTTACTGTCCATCGCTCCATTCCACCAGAAGTCACGGGCTAGATTGTCCAGTTTGGTGGTTACAGTACAAGGAAAAAGGAAAGTTTGCATGGTATATGATGATACATGAAATCGTCACCCGATCATGGCTATACACGTGGCTCAAGTCCCATAAATGCTGGAGAGCCGTTACGAAGGCTTAAGCCGTCATAAATATTGAATGACCGTTACGAGGGTGGTGGAGGGAATCACTCCCATCTCAATGAAAGAGGAGATCGTTACAATAAATGTCCCCCTTCATTTCGCCAACAGAGCTTAAGTCACGCACACAACTAAATACAGTTACAATTCACTCATTATATAAGGTAAATAAAAAGGTATGAACAGGGGACTCGAAAAGCTCTCAACTCGGATCTCAACTCGATTAGAGAAAGGTCGATACGACTATCCTATCTACATGATGCAACTTTAACTGTGTTTTGTCTAGATTTACTTCCTTCTTCCATTAAAGTTGCTGACTTAAGCATCGGAGTGCCTTCGGCCACCAAAAAGGTGGTCATTGGCAGTCTAACAATTGTTTTGCAGGTCAAACTCACAGTGGGATGATTCTTGGACGCATCAGTTTGGCATCGTCTGTGGGTAACGACGAGTTTCCTTTAAAAAAAGCTATGCTTGATCACAACTGAGCAACAAGACAGGAGAATATTGCGACATCCAGAGTTGTTTCCAATATCAATGGTAATGAAAATTCCAATATTCTATTTGGGTTAAAATGACTAAAATTGTGTCATATGAATTAGACATGTAATCCAGGTACATCTAGATATAAGGACGTGAAACTAAATATTCCATCAAAGGAGCATCTACAGAGTTGGTAAAGGTGTTGCTTAGAAGACCTTAGGTCATTACTTCGAATTTTGCTGGAAGCATAATTATTAGTTTAAAGTTTTGTTGGCTGTTATGATCTTTGGCAGGATCGCATGTCCACGATCCCGAATGAATAACGAGTCCGGAGAATGGGCCCGAATAAAAGCTAGCCTGTAGATGACGAACTGAAAAAAAAGGAATCCAGAGAATGAGTTTTCGGAGGATAGGCCGTCGGGTCTGACTCTTCAGATTTGACCATCCTAAGATTTCCACACGTCGGTCATTCACATATTTGTATTTTATTTACTTAAAGATTTTTTCTTTGACCACTTAAAGATTGAAAAATGTCGATGGTAAACCTTCAGGAAAATCGGACCTATCAGCTGCTTTCATTCAATTCATCAGGATTTCATTCCAAGAGTTCTAGCTCCACCTCCCCGACACTGGCGGAACCAACAATTCTAAATACACCTCCCGCTCGGCTAGAAGCTGGCCCATGAAGCACGAACCCGGAGAACGAGTTCGGAGGACGTGTCCGAATGAAAAACGAATCCGGAGGACGACAAACTCGAATAATAAAAAAATCCGGAGGATTGGCCCGAATAGAAGCTAGCGCATGGAGGACGAACTCAAATGAAAAAAAGAATTAGGAGGATGAGCCCGAATAAAAGCAAACTCGAAGACGGGCTCAAATGAAAAAAAAAGATGAACCCGGCTAGAAGCTGGCCCGACATGGACTTAAAGCTAGTCAAACTAACTTCATCTAGCTCGGACTCATGCAGTTTGATCGCGCTGACTTCATCTGGTTTGGACTCATGAAACTGATTACGAAGATTACTTCACCTAGTAAACGCAACTGACTACGATGTCATGAACGACATCTGGTCCGAAGTCACGGAATTCATCTAGTAATGGACTCGCGTAGTTGATTACGATACGACATATGGTTAGAACTCACGAAGTTCGAGTACAACAACTCATTAGGGGTCGAATCCCATCCCGCGATCCCGATCCCGATCCCGTCTCGATCCTGTCCTGTCCTGTCCCAATTTTTCAGGTCTTATTGGGATTGATTAATCTCATCCCGATCCTGTCCCGTCCTGATCTAGAATGGGAAGGGATGGAGATTTTCAATCCCGCCAATCTCTTCCCGTACTGTTTTTGTAATATTTATTATTAATAATTTTAATATTTATTTTATATATTTATTATAGAATTGCAATTGTTTGGATGTCTATATAAAGTTTGGGCATAATGTTATAGGTTGTGTATTATTGTGTTACAGAATGATGTTTATTATGTTACAGGTTGTGTATTAATTTTGTGAATGAAGTCATAATGAATGAATGAAGTCAAAATTAAGTTGATGTTACATATTGTGAATAATGTCTATGTTTATGTTACAGATTGTGATGAAGTCTATGTTTTTTTATGTTACAACATAGTAATATGTTACACATTACTATGTTTCTTATGCTAGAGATTGTGTTTATTATGTTTTGTTGAACTATGTTATTGTGTTACATGTTGTAATATGTTACAGATTGTGTTTATTATGTTATAAATTGTCAAAATAATTTATAACCAGATCGAGCATTCTGATCCCGCCCCGAACCCGTTTGGGATGGGATGAGGTCTATCCCGTCCCGATCCCGAATGAACGAGATGGGATAGGGATGGGTCCATCCCGTCCTGTGCCCACCCCTACAACTCATCACAAAAAAAATCTTTGTCTAGTCAGAATTCATGCAGCCCGAATCAGATGATTTCATCCAGTCCGAACTCATGCAATCCGACCACGATGACTTGTCACACTGTCTTCAAAGAACAAATAAAAAAACCCTCATTAACAAGTTAGTAGCCACGCAAGCGAGCCCACTAACTAAGGGGGGAGTAACTGATGATACATGAAATCATAACCCGATTATGGCCATACACGTGGCTCAAGTCACCATAAATGCTGGAGAGCCATTACGTTGTCATAAATATTGATGGACTGTTACGAAGGAGATGTAGGGAATCATTCCCATCTCAATGAAGGAAGAGACCGTTACAATAAACGTCCCCTTTCATTGTCCCAATTGAGCTTAAGTCACGCACACAACTGAATGCAGTCATCAATTCACTCATTATAGAAGATAAAGAAAAAGGTATGAACAGGGGACTCGAAGGGCTCTCAACTCGATTCGACTATCCTATTTACGTGATGCAACTTTAAATGAGTTTTGTCCAGATTTACTTCATTCTTCCAAAAAAGTTGTTGACTTAAGCATCGGATTTCTTTCGGCCACCAAAAAGGTTGTCCTTGGCAGTCTAACAATTGTTTTGCAGGTCAAACTCACGGGGGGGGGGGGGGGGGGGGGGGCGATTTTGGACGCATCAGTATAGACAAAGATTGAATTCATGGAAACTTTAATCATGACCGTCCTCTCGACTTGATAAAGGACCTTATATTTCCAGTTTCAAGTTGACTTTGTCCAGAAGGAATTGGAAATCATCGGATTTCTTTTTGGACAACAACAGAGGGGAACCCAGGTTGGATGGCTATTAAAATTTACTTTGTCCAGGATCATGTTGATCATTTTGGAGTGATTCGAGTGAACATTAGAGCTATAAAACACAAATGATTAGTCGTAGTTCACTGCCTGATCCGAAGCCGAGCAATATTGTTGGAGGATATCTTTGACAGAGTGTGCTTCCACCAGGAAAGCCATACAAAAAATCATGAGATCGTCTGCATACAGAAAATGGCTATAAAAGGAAAGTGGCGTCTGATTTGAATGCCTTTGATAAGGTCCTCATTCTCAGCACAGGTCAGCAGTCTGGATAAGGCTTTTGATGGTAGGGAGAGAAGATCCTTTTGATGGTAGGGAGAGAAGATCCATTGAGCAAAACTTGGAGGGAGGAGGTTGAGATACATTGCTCCATCATTTGAACCCATCCTTGAGAAAAACCTAGTTGCTCAAGAATTTGTTAGAGGAATTACCACTCAACCCTATCATAGGCTTTTGCCATGTCAATTTTAATAGCCATCCAACCTTTATTTTTCTTGTGACAATGTTTCATTTGGAAGAAAGTATCATGTGCTAGACTGACATTATCCGCAATAAATCGACCTTTGAGGAAAACACCTTGGTTGGGAGAGATGATGCTATCCAGCAAATGTTTCATTCGATTTTCCAATTTTTTTTAAATGACCTTATAAAAGACATTGCCTAGCCCAATGGATCGAAGTTTGTTAGGAGTGATCGGATTTGAAACCTTCGGAATTAGGGTTATGAATGTCTCATTAAGGTTTGGATCAAACTTCCAAGTGGTAAAAAAGTTGACCACCACTTTAATCACATCCTGCTTCACTATATCCTAGTAATGTTGGAAAATGAAAGCATGAAAGCCATTGGGCCCGGGGTTTATGTGGCTACCCATAGCAAAGAGGGTGGAGTGAATTTCCTCTTCACTCGGGATAGTGAAGAGAAGTTCAATGTCTTCATTGGTGATAGAAGGTACAAAAAGAGAGATGATTTTTGGGCAAGGGTTAGGGTTGGAAGAATGAAAGATATATTCAGAATAGGAGTTGAGAACAAGGCCAACGGAGTCCTGATCCAAGTGCCAATTGTTAGCGGCATCTTTGAAGTGAAAGATATGATTTTTTCCGACGCAGTAAGGAAGCCAAATAAAATAATTTTGTGTTCTTATCTTCTTCCTTACAGCAGGAACAACCCAATTTATTGTGCCAGAATAATTCTTCCTGAAGACATAATTCAGAGAGCTGGTCTTCCAGGATGGAGATTGCATTGACATTGTCCTCAGAGGAAGGGTCATTTTGGAGTTTATCCAAAGCAACTTGAGTATCTGAAATGTTTTGATGTATATTCCAAAAGTTTGATTTATTCCATCTTGTGAGACAATAGCAGAGTTTTTTGGTCTTAAGATGAAAGTTTTGAGAGGGGAGGTGATGATGCCGGGTCCCAAAAGAAGTTTATGAGTTGATGACACCGGGGGTCGCTAGCCCACATGTGAAAGAACTTTAAGGGTTTGGGGCCCTTAGTAACATGAGAGATAAGTTGAAGCGAGATAGCTCTATGGTCAAAAGTAGAAGTTTGAAGAGTGCGGGCTGATGATACATGAAAAAATACCGATCATCACGACCATACATGTGGCATGAAGATCTATCACAAGAATACAGTGCCCCACATAATGAACCAGCCCATAAAGCCCAAGAAAAATGAGGCCAATTATAAAGGCTCAAACTAGGCCCATCACTAAGGAGACGTAAACAGGATCCGAATCCAGACCCAAACAAATCAAAGCCCAAGTCTAAGCCCAACACGAGTTCTCTCATAAAGAAAGAAAATGTTGCACCAAAAAAGAGCCATGGAGGGGTTTACGCCACCACGAACGCATCTCCATTAAAGAGGAAACTGTTACAAAAAAATTTCCTTCCATTGCGCCTCACATGCTTAAGTCACGCAAAGAGTTAGCCACGACCATTATAAAAGGTAAAAGAAACATTCAACAAAGGTATGCAACTTTAACTGAGTTTTGTCCAGATTTACATCATTCTTCAAACAGAGTTACTGACTTAAGCATCGGAGTGCCTTCGGCCACCAAAAATGTGGTCCTTGGTAGTCTAACAGTTGTTTTGCAAGTCAAACTCACAGGAAGACGATTTTTGAACACATCAGTTTGGCGTCGTCCGTGGGGAACAACTAGTTTCCTCTTTCTAAAAATAGAACTCACAGTGACAAAGCTCACCACAACCGAACAAAAGATCGACAAAGCCATCAAAAGGAATAATGTAGTCTACAGACCCCCAATCCAGTAGTGATCGTGACAACTCTCCCACTGACACATCAATAACGGCTCATAGAGAAGATGCAACTCGAAACACCGATCCAATAGCATCAGTGAATGCGAATCCGCTACACGCAATAGTCCAGACAACCCAGACAGTTATCGGCACTGTCACAAACCCTCGGGTAGACTTGTTCATGCCTCAAATGAAATACATGACAGAGATGCTGGAAAAAAGCACCCAGGAACGCGTTCAGCCAGCCGACCCTACTCCAGCACCGCCTCAACAAAACTCTACTATCCGAACTCAAAGGAGTGACGAATCCTTGGCTGAACCGCAACAAGGAAACGTCGAGAGCAGTGAGCTCAACTGAG
This sequence comes from Berberis vulgaris, assembly GCA_963556465.1. Lineage (NCBI taxonomy): Eukaryota > Viridiplantae > Streptophyta > Magnoliopsida > Ranunculales > Berberidaceae > Berberis > Berberis vulgaris. The sequence continues at coordinate 33,702,656 of OY747126.1, read as the reverse complement.
ACAAGACTCCACAGTGCGGTGGAACAGTTGCTGAGATCCCGTTCAGGATCGTAGTCACATATCCCAACAAACTATACGAGTTGACCAAGCCACCATTCTCTAATGAACTAATGAAGAAGGCAATGCCAAATAAATTCACCCCGCCAAATTCAAAGTGTACGATGGTACCACCGACCCGATTGATCATCTAAGACATTTTCACCGCATGATGGCTCTAAAAGAAACCACGAAGTTGATCTTGTGCAGAATGTTCCCAACCAGCCTCACATCCACAACAATGAACTGGTTCAACAGCCTACCACCGAGGTCAATAGATTATTTCTAGGCCTTAGCCACTGCTTTCATTACCAAATTCATCGGGAGCTAGTGGATGAGGAAAGGACCTCACTACCTTATGCACATCCGACAAAAACAAGAAGAAACAATACGGGAGTATGTTACTCGCTTCACCAACGAGCTAACAATGATTGATGGATGCAACGAATACACGACCACTGCAACTTTCGTCGCCAGATTGAAGAGAGGCACCTTCATTGATGCCCTTAACTTGGAACCTCCAAAAGGCATGGCGGTCCTACTGAAAATAGCATTGAAATATATTTTCCTAGAAGAAATGAAAGCTACAAGGAGAAGGAGTGAGCAGGCCAGGGAGAACCATTCGAGGAAACAAGAAAGAAAATATGAAAGAAAATGAAATGGCGAATCACGGGAAGACAACAGTCATTTAAAGAAACATCGAAGCGACAGACGCACATAGCCCAAACAACACTATACACAGCCCTAAAAGCAAGCCGAACCGACATCTTAAAACACATATCAAACTTGGAGAATGCCAACTGGCCAACCAGGATGAAAGGAGACCTAGAAGGATGAGACAAGAACATATATTGTTCTTTCCACAAGGATCACGAACATGATACCGAGGACTGCTACCAGTTGAAAGAAGAAATCGAACATTGGATCCAGAGAGGATGATTGGACGAGTTTGTCAGCATATCAGACAAACAGTTCAAAGGCAAAAAAAGGCGGATGCTACAACCACGGGATCAAAAGAACGACCAAGGGATTTGATATATGCTCTAAATAGCATCCGCCCTGGGAAAGAAGCACTTCCCACCCGAACAAACCTATATCGAACTAAAAAGATCAACGCTTCGAAGACCTTAGTAGTAGAGACAAATTCGGCCAAAGTCACTTATAAAGGAACTAGCAAACTCCATCAGGTCCAAACATGCAGTGACAAATGGGGAGCAATAACGACCCAAGCAAATAAGGTCATAAATTATAGGGAATAGCAGAGGCATGGACGCCAATGCAAGGATAGACACTAGCAACGCAGGAATAAAAGAAGAATCGCTCCACAATGTAACAGAGCCATTCCAGGAGAATGACTGCTAAAATGGTCAAAGAATCACTAAAGTTTCATTCTCGGAATCGATATCTCATAAAAACATAACAGCTTCATAACACAACTATGAAAAAAATCGACACAAAAAGCCCAAAAGGAATCAGGACGCAAGTCAGACATTCACAATAAACTTCTAGTCTGATCAACCAATGAAGTAGGAGTTGGACACCCGAGTCAAACTAAAAGTAGAAACTTTGAATCAACCAAGGTATTAAGTTAACGAAGTGAAAGTAGGACTAATGAGTCAACTAAATGAAATGACTTCGAGTCGACTAGAGTGTCACACAGAAATTCCGAAAGCACCCACCCTCTAAACACACTAAATAAACCTTAAATTTCAAAATTTAAATTCAATTAAATGTAACTCTATTTTATTTAATTCAAAATAAAATAAATTAGTTTTATGAAATTTAGGGGTGTTACATTATACACACGTTAAATGGAATCTCGTCCCGAGATTTGGAAGGAAAAAAAGTTAAGCGAATTTCGAAAAATACTACTTGCCTAATGAAAGAAGATTTTAAAATACAAATTTTCAATTGAATTTTAGGTACATAAATTTTTATTGTCATTGGAAAAATAGGGGTGTTACAATATATACAACTTAAAAGGAATCTCGTCCTGAGATTCGCGAAAAGTGCTAAGTGATGCAAAACCACTAAAAGGAATTAGATGGAATAACGCCACTTAAATATTGACATTATAAATAAATAAATAAAATATGATTGCTTGCACACACAAATCAATGAAGCCTCGACATAAGATTCACGAAGAAAATGAAACAATATTAAAGTTTCAAGGTTCACCCTTAATACTTCCTCTTTAAGACTTTTGCACTCCCACATACCCATATCCACATTCCAAGGATCACCTAGACTCTACCCCAGCCTAGGCTTACCAAATGCTCTGATACCAAACTGTCATGCCCCGATTTTCAAAGAAAACGAAAATCCCAAAATCCATGTAGGATTATTCGTTTCCCAAAAACTCAGGATGTGAAATTCAATAACAATAGAAACATTTAGCAGCAACAACAACTTAAACATTATTTAATTACTGAAACAAATAGAAACTCTAACCAGGAAAAGATTGACATTGCTAGCCCACTAGCGGAACTCCAGTAATGCTGCTCAAAAGACTCTAAACCTGGAAGGCTCATCGGCTACATTCCCAAAGGAATGTACCCAAAAAGCAAAAGCTCACTTGGGTCAGCAATATAGCTGGTGTGAGTAAGCTTCATCTCAAAATCAATAAATTCACACGTGATAACATCAAACTAAGCACAAACAATAAACAACCACACCAACAGGTAGTCCCTCAATGAGGCAATCATGTCATCATCCTAATAAGTAAATATGCATTTACTTGTACTTACACTGTAGAAGTTGACTATGGCAAGTCTGACCTGCAGAAATATTAGTGGACTTGCCATCCCGCATAAAAAGGGTTATAAACAATATAGATGTAATTTATTAATTAAAACAATTATCTTCGTACATTATTCATTTTTAACGGATTGATCAATTAGACGATACCACCTTCGTGTCGAACATACATGCCCGTATGCCTCTCTCATATAAAGGAGGACTTCTCCGTCATCCGCGCCCAAGTGGGGACACATCACATACAGGCATGCATCACCGGATACTCCTAACTATATGAGTACCAAAAGCCACTATTGGGCTATCAATGCGCATAAAGTTACGTCACATTTTTTACGGAAAAATATCAAAGCCTATCTTAGGCATAAAAATCCGCCTCATTTCCGCAAGACTAACCCAAAGGTTATTTTAGTTTATTTATAAGAAATTGGTGCCCCACCTCCGCAAGACAACCCGCAGGTTATTTAGTTTATCTAGTAAGAAAGGGGAAATAATAAACAAAAAGAGGTGTGGTAGTTCTAAGTGATACAATTCCAGTTGTTTAAATTTTCAGGAATCAAAGTTTATCAATATCTTTTATTTTTGATATTTCGAATTTCCTGCACAATGATATTTTGTCATTCATAAGTAAATCCACCCATTCTTTTGGGGAAGCATAGCATTTGACACATTGCCAAATCATAAACAATCTCATCAGAATATCCTCCCATTGTTTTGGGGAAACCTACATTTTTCATATAAAACTTCAATTTTTGTAATGGAGCGGGGATCAAAACCCATTTAGTACAAGAAATAAATTTCTTTTCAGCAACGCAATCTGCATAACAATCAAATTTAAGTCATAAACATACAAATGCAAATTCGTAGAATCATGCACATACCCAAAACATGAACCCAGCAAGCTAGGAAAAACTCACACATCAAACAGATCAATATAGTGAAGATCACGCGTTTGCGACACAAAACACCACAAATAAAGCAACCACCTTCTCAAACATGCCTAAAATCTCATGACGGATTACCTGAAATGAAACCCTTCATTTCCATACAAGCCTCATAATTCAAATGTGTAAAGTATACACATTTCTTACATAAACCAGCACAAAGGACAAACCCAAAGATCCCTTAACTCCTCTAATGAACCTCAATCACCCTATACATGATTAAATGTAAGTAGTGAGGAAAACTAGACTCCATGAGTCCATAAGGCCATGGCTACCCATAATCTTATCTGACTAAAAACACCACACCACCACTTCAAACTTTTCTATACCACTTTCGAACTTCACAAATGGGGAAACTATATCAACTAACATGAATCCTTTCTGACTCATCTTTTCTTTCACCTTTTACTGTTTACTATTTCCGTGTATATTCATTTACATCTCATGGAATGTACAAGTATACCTCATCAACTAAGATGTAAAAATAACTAACTAAAGCCAAAACCCTGTCTAGCAATTTCTGTAGAGGTGTCGCACAATTCCAGCCACATCAATCGTAGAGTACCTTCCGAGCATTCCCAAGCAAATGAAGATATATGGGATGTGAAACACAAATATTATATGAAACAAAATCAATCAGTGATCAAGCATCCTGAGGAAACAAGTCATGGGTGGCTCTGAAAATTTTAAAAGTCTGCTCTAAACAAGCCAAACCAGCTGCATTCAACCGACTCAAACTTAGTATCTCCATAATCAAATGAGAAAGCAACTCTTCCATTGATACTGATCTAACTCGATTTGACATTAGAAATTGTCTTCTAACTCTCTATAAACTCAATTTCATACAAAATCCAGACTGTGTTTTGGCTCAAATTGAGCAAATTTGAAGGGAATTAAAGGAACAAATTTGTAGTATAGGTTTGCTATTCTGCCCAAGTCAGACTCTTTTTGTTGGTTACATGCCAGGAATTGGGTTTGTGCTATCTTGGGATGTCCTTATGTGGATAAGAGATTTAAGTATACCTGCTAATGACACTTTCAGACCTGAGGATAAAATGGTAGGGAAATGGTTGAAGACAGGAAATAAAGCTAAGAATAAAATTTCTAACAAACCAACCATGTATGATTATCCTGGGACAAACTGAAGGTGCTCACAGGAGCTTATAGCAGAAACTATGGCAGTACATAGGTTTGGTGGGGTGTGATCAATGGTTTAATGTGTTAGCTTAGGAGTGCAACAATCGATCATAAAATAGACTCACTCAATTTACACAAGCCAACCCAAAAGTTGTGACTTGGCCGGAGGGAGTCAACCTCAAAGCAGGCCCTTGTGAACATCATAAAACTTCATAGTAATGGTGACGATTTAATTCCCTTGCAACAATGAGTTTGTAAAGAATCCACACATACAAAATGACATTTCAAGGGTTTACCAAGAAATGTTCCAGTGAATAAAAGACAACACAGTGTGTATAATGTAGGTTTGGTCCAATTGGAGATGAATTTATGAGATTGTCTGAAGCAGCCATTAGTTCCTCGTTATGAAGATGTCCCAATCTCCTATTGTATGTTTGGTAAAATGCATTGATACCCATATCGAGGTCATCCATGGTGTGGTTTCTGAACAGAACTCCTTTAAACACTTCCCAGTTCCCAGCACAGAACAAGCTAGAATAACCTTGTATTGATCAACAATTATACAAAATTTCCAACCCAACTAGATCATAAAACCTAAGGAAATCAAGATCAAACAATAGAAATCAACATACCCATAACCTAAAAAGTATAAATTCAACATACCCCATCTTGAAAACTAATCAAAATACATAAATTGAAATACTAGCTAAATAGAAGAACAAAAATCAACATATGAAAAGATATAAAAATCATCATATGTTATGGATCAGAGAGAATCTCTCTATTTCTTTCTTTCTTAACTATCTGTTGGGTAGGCATATGGAAGAAGAACACTTTTTTCTTCCAATGTAATTGAACCAAATCAATACAACGCGACCTCACAAATAAATAGACAGTTGATTGCCGATTTGATAAAACACAAACACAATAATCAAAGAAATTTTTGAAGGAAAAATCGCCGATTTGATTCCCACACCACGCAGGTTCCCAGCCATAAATCAATCTGCGTCGCAGAAAGCACGGCTTCTTGCCTGTGATCTCCACACCATCGATCGTTCGCAAGGTAGCCACATTCAAGGGTGCCATTGGCAACCATCTGTTTCTCCCGGTTTCTCTTATCTTCCTTCTTACATTCTCTATTTTCTGGTCTTCAAATCAAATGGGAAGGAAAGGACGAGAGAGGAAGGAGAAAGGAAGAAAAAAAAAGGAAGTAAGGCTGGTAGGGCTGCTCGACTTTCGGTCACAGCCGAGCTCGCCTCATCGGCTGCCGCCGAAGAAGAGGAGTACGCAGGGAAAGGAGAAAGAAAAAAATTGGGAAGAAAAAAAAAGGTTTTTCTCTTTATAAGGTGGGTGGCTATTCGCCCCCACTGAAATTTCGAAAGCACCCACCCTCTAAACACACTAAATAAACCCTAAATTTCAAAATTGAAATTCAATTAAATGTAACTCTATTTTATTTAATTACAAATAAAATAAATTAGTTTTATGAAATTTACGGGTGTTACACTACAAGCATCTGAATCCGATGCAACATACAATAAAGACTCACTTAAACAATTCGACTCCAAAAGAAGACTTAGAAGCGATAGCTAAGGTACCCAAAGTAGACTCAACAACTCCTTTGAAGAAGATGTCCCAAGATCAAGGACAAATGTGCAAAAGGGGGGCTGAAAGAGAAAGAGCAACTAGTTGCTAATTGCTCCGCCAAACCACCCAAAAAAAACAGCCATCCAGCCGGCATTTGGCCTCCCAAAAGAGGTAGAAGAGGATAGACAAAGATGGCTGTAAGTGACAAGGAAGTTAAGTTCTCACAATCCTACCAAGTGAGGACACTTCTTCTATGTGCAATACTCGGATGACTCAGAGATACCACCCCTAGAAGCAATGACGCATTTTCCAACACTTTAATCAACCCTAAGCTAGCTGCAGGGAGTGTCTCCCGACAGATAGAGCGACACAAGGTAACACCAAAGTGTTGGCGAATAAATGGCAGACTCATCTCTTGGGTGGGAGACTGTAACTCTTCTTCGCAATACGAGAAGAAACTACAAGGTCTCAGCGAACCAATTGGGTGCTCACTCGGAGCAGGTGAACATGCATAACAGCAAATCATATCACGACTCATCAATGCAAATGTCAAAACATTTGAAGACTCCAACGTTGGAGATCTCCTTGCATCATTTGGAGAATCCAAAGCATGTTCTTTGAGTAAAAACATTTGAGGAGGTGATCTCTGTGGAAGATATTGCCTACAACGATGAATAAATACCATTATATAGACATAGTGATTCACCAAACAGGCGCTTTAACATTGACTATCAGCATTGAATACCATATGGAAAATGAGGAGACGATGGTTCCCAAGGAAACTGCATAGGACCAGGTTCATCCAATTAATGTCGTTGCACACAATCCCCATTAATTGTAGGAGATTAACCGATACTCAACCGTCTCGCGATCTACGTCGTACACGTATTACTATGCAATCTACATTGTACACGTAGCATTTTGATCATACGACAAACCCAAGCCCTTCCTCTATGAACCCCTAGGCTCGGCCCACTGTCCATGTGAGCATCAAGAAGCCTAATCACTTTTGACACACGAATCACACTTGCATATCACCAGTTGATTTGAGGTCTTTTCTCTTTATAAGAAAATTCGTTCGCACAATGCACTTTGCTCACAGATGTAGGCTCACACACCCGCAACAGGCAAAACCCTTACCTCACCAGGCAGCTTAGTCAGTTTCGGCTGATAAAGTCGGCTTCTGGTTCATCCTGACGCTTAGTCCGCCCAACGCGAATGTCGATGGTTTAGGAAGTAGGAGTCTAATCAGCACTGTTACACCTGGTGTTGAGGACTCTCTAGGGACCGTTTCCCTCTTGGCGAACAATGGTCACCGAACCCGATCAGGTAACCATAGCTAGTGATTACTAACAACAACTTTTGATCAAAGCCAAGACCTGTAGCTTCCACTACGCGGGTGTAGATGATTTGGAAGGTGGGAGCCTAGTCAGTTCCAACTGATGTTGACGGTTTTCCACGGGACCGCTGCTCTTCTACAAACCATGGTCGCCGAATTACTAACCCCAGACTTATAGCACGCTCCGTGCGGGTGTAGATGGTTTAGAAGGTGGGAGCCTAATTAGTCCCGAACTGATCTTGACTGCTTGCCACCTTACCATTGCTCTTCTACAGACCATAGTCGCAGAAAACCTCAAAATATGTAGCTCTATGTGCACATGTGTAGATGATTTGGAAGGTGGGAGCCTAGTCAGTCCTGAACTTATTTTGATAGCTTGCCACAGGACTTTGGCTCTTCTACAGACGCATTGTCGCCAAATCCCCTCGTCCTAAACTTGTAGCCTGGTACGCGCAGGTGTAGTTGGTTTGGAAGGTGGGAGCCTAGTCAGTCTTGAACTAATGTCGCCGAATTCTTTAACAGACCATGGTCGCTGAATTCTCGCATCCCAGTTCTGCTTGCCACGAGACTACCGCTCTTCAACAGAGCATGATCGCCGATTTCTCGCATCCTAAACCTGTAATCTACTCCACACGGGTATAGATGGTTCAGAGTGTGGGAGCCCAGTCAGCCCCAACTAATGTCAACGGATCGTCACGTGGCCACCGCTCCCTTTCAATACAGCGATTGTTGAAATAAATCACAGCTCAGACAACGTCTTTTTGCTCACATAGGCTGGCATTCTATTATCAGCAATGGCATTCTCACCGACCTATTAATCAACCAGCTGAAACGCGGACAAACGCTACATGGACTGTCAGCCCGAGCTTACGGAACCTGAGTTGGGACAAGCGCTCTAGCTCAAAGAAAAGGCATGTGCTCTACTACCACAGTTCACTCATGCCAACAACCACAATCGTAACGGATAGGAAAATATGTAAATTAAGTCCCCAGTGGCTTACCTTAAGGATGAGCTACAACCTGGGTAGTCTAGCCCACTTCAAACCATCCGCAGCACACCCACTATTGGATGTAACTAAGTCATAGTGACTCTGAGACCTCACAAAAGAACAGGTCAGAGTTGTTCGCAACATACATTGGCAAACTCTCAGTAGCAGACACACCACTTGGCTTCTTGCTAACCCAACCAGACATGTGTCAAAATAAAATGAAATGGCAAAATCGAACACAATACGGGCACAAAGTGTACTCAATATAAACCTGTTTTAATTAACAGTTAAAACAAAAAAGTACAAGTGCACAAAGTCTACTCCTCATCAGGAGGGAGTATAGAAATAGGAAAACTACGCTTAACAGAGGAAGGAGCGAGAGTTGCGACCGCACGCGCCTCAACCTGAGCAACATGATCCGGATCGCCCTCTTCTTCTGATGACGGAGAAACCACTACTAAGTCTGTGTATGACATCTTCTTATAATACGCAAGGTCCCATTCTGGATGTTATCACGAGCCATCAAAATAGTAAACAATGAGGAAGGCGAGATTCTTGAAGAAGGAGAGTTCTTAGGAGCCTCCATGGTGATGTGGAGAATAAGAAATCAGAATCTGATTCTAAGTCTATTGAGATTAAAGTGCTTTATTGGGCGAGTGATGATAAAGAAGGCGAGGAGGTGAGGGATTGGTTATTGGGCTAGTGATGATCTGAGGAGCACTAAGAGATAATAAAAAAAATGTTGTTCTTATGTCAAATAAATAAATAAATTTGGGGTTCTTCAGCTTAGCAAGGAAGTTTTATTCTTCAACTTTACTTATTACTCTTGATTATATTGTAGACACTTGAGATTATTTCTTCTTTGATGAGTTGATTCAGAGTGTAAAAGAAACCCTGGTTAGGAACGTCAAAGTGATGGAAGTGAGGTCCACAACAGACAGAGGCCCAATTCAACTTGGGCTTAGGTGCTAAGTAGGTTCAATATAGTAATTGGTACGGTCCGAGATTGATTTTTGGAACCGATTTTGTCCCAGTTAATACCGATCCGAGATCGGGACCGGGATAAAAGTTGTAGAAACTGTTTTGGCATGGTTTAAAATGGTTTGAATCGGAACGTGATGGACCGGGATTTCTGCCTAACCCTAGGGTGGGGGCACTCTTAGAAACTTAAGGATTTCGCTGCCTAAGCAGAATATATTGTAAATAACACTTTAAATCAATCTTTGTAAGTGGTTCGAAAGTGAGAGAATAAGTTATTTTATTGTTTTTCCTTGAGTCTCTTTTTGTTTCACTGAAAATAAATATTCAATGAAAAAAACTGGAAATAAAATTTCAAGAATTTTTATTTTCCAAAAAACTTTTCATGTTATTTGGTTGTGTCATGGAAATAAATATTCAAATGATCAAATATTTGTCTTGTGTGATAGCAGTTAGGTTGATTGTGGTGGCAATAGCGGTAGTCGTTGTAGTGGCCTTGGTGGTGGTGGGAAGCAAGTTTTGGTATGGCGGCGGCGACGGTGGTTTTGCTATGATGGAGGTGGTTTGTGTTATGGTGGTGGTGGTTGTCTTGTGGCAGTGTTAAAAATGGTTGGTTGTTGTGCTATGGTGGTAGTGTTGGGGGAGGCAGTTGTGTTATGGTTGTGATAGTTGGGCGACGTTGGTGATGGAGGCTGTGTTATGGTGGTGTTAGTAGTTGTTTTGTGGTTGTGTATGGTGGTTGTAGTTGTGGCGGTCATTGCATAACTTTTGTTGTGATGGTGGTGGTAGTTGTTGTGGTTGTGCTATAGTGATGGCGGTGGCGATTGTGGTATTTATGGTGCTATGGTGGTTGATGATACACCAAAACTTTGTGCCGTACACGTGTCATGATGATCTCGAGGAAATATAGGCCCTAGCGTTAGCTCAACACCGATTCCGCCCATGTAGTTCTAAGCCCACTTCTTACAGCCTGCCAAGCTCATGTGTCTCATAGCTATCCTCAATACCTATAATCCCTGCTAAGGCAAGTATTTTGAGGATTAGCTACGGACTGGCAAATACAACTGCTCATTGCTTCCAACTAGGAAGTAAATTCCAGAGTATGAATCACATATAGAGACTACTACCTACAAACTACTCTCGAAACATGAACTATCTCCCGCATATCTAGGAGCACAAGGCTAACAGGGAAACCTCCCTCTACATCACGACTCTTAATTAAAAAAGGATCTCCATGAATATCTTCTTCCCTAAACTACACCATCGATGGCCAAAGGTACGCTACAAATTTTCTGTTTACAACATTACACCTTCCTCAGATCCATGTCTGACTTTAGCATCGGATATCATCGGCCACCTCAATGGTGGTTTGTGGCTCACGTGCGTTCCTTGTGCAGATCAGCAAGTTTGCAGGTCCAGGTCAAAGTAGGGAGCAAAAAATGACTGCATCAGTTTGGCGCCATCCGTGAGGACGACAAAGTTCCTAACCATTCACTAGCATCATTTCTCCTCAGAATACGAAGAGATGGTGATCACCCAGACTGGCGTTATACCACCGCTCTCAGCGATGCCGGTGGCACACGGGCAACTTACTCACGCCCTCACGCCAACCATGAGAATGATGGACCCCAGGATGGATTTGTGGTCTTCTCAGATATAGCAAATCTCCAAAGCAATGGAGGCATTAATACAACAGAACCTCCACCACCTAATGGAGATCGAGACCAACACAAGCCTCCATCTCCGAAAGACAACAGAGTGCAAGTGCAGGAAAGTCAAGCCCCTACTAGTTCCCATTGGACAAGAGGAGGCAACACAGCTAATGCAAAACCGACTCTCCGAACAGAGAGGCTTGGCCCTCAGAACCTCTTTCGCAAAGGGGTGCACGACCAAGATGTGTTGTACCATCTCTCTGTTCAACCATTCGTGGACCATATCATGAATGGGCCCCTTCCAAAAAAGTTCACACCTCCAAAACTTGACTTCTACGACGGGACCACTAACCCATTCGGCCACCTACGCCATTACCAGGATGTAATAGCACTCAAAGAAGGATCCGAGTCGGTGATGTGCAGAACTTTTCCCACAAGTCTGAAAAATTCAACACTAACATTGTTCCACAGCCTCCCTCTGAAGTCGATCAACTCATTCAAAATGCAGGCAAAGAATTTCTTGTCGCGTTTTGTAGGAAGTCAATGCCTCCAGAAAAGCCCACACTACATACTCTCTGTCAAGCAAAAATCCAATGAGACACTCAAAGAGTATCTCACGCACTTCAACGATGAGCTGAAACTCATCGATGGCCCCTGAAACAACACGGAGATCCCTCCAAGTGTGACGACAGCAAGTACTGTTCGTACTACAAGGAGGGTGGCCATGATACCAACGACTGCAAGAGTTTAAGTTATGAGATCGAGTACTAGATCCATAGGGGCAAGCTCAAGGAATTCATGAGCTCTGAGAAGCGACCAGACCGATCTAGGGACCGGGGGGAGTCAGTCAAGGAAATAGATAAGGAGACTTCGGGCATAATCTATGTCCTTCATGGAGTGGGATTGGATGAAGACTAGTCGACAGGTCCTACAAGTAGACTCTACTGGAAAGGCAGACATAGCCTGCAGATGAGGACAAACACGTTTGCTATTCGAGGGTGCAAAACCTCATTCCCACCTTAACCTTTACAGACAAAGACCTCGAAGGAGTCTGAGCGCCACACAATGTCGGTCTCCCAATAGTGGTGGCTAGATTTAGAACAATCCAGTGGAACCAAAGCAAGCCGCTATTCAACCCAGCTGAATGGAGAGGTCAATGCAGACAAAGTTAAACCCCCCGACATTTAGTTGGCGCAAAGATTAACTCCTACATAAGGTTTACTCTTTAGTAGCCTACGTGACATTAGCGAAGCTCAACAGTCTGCTGGAAGTATCAACGATCCAACAAAGACCATGCGAATTCACTTTAGGGTCGGGTCAACTTCTCTCCGCCAACAGCTAGTCTGTTTTCAGTTGTTTATTTTCCTTTCCATAGTCAATGTAGAGTTTTAGTTCTTAAAAACTTATGTGATTTGCAATCATTTAAGGAATAAAGAAATAATTACACAAACACACTCTATTGATTACTGAAAAGATGTAACAACGGGCGCCCTGAGGTGGCTACAAAAGACTAAATACTACGAGCATCTAAATTTGATGTGACATAATGACTCGCTTAAACAATCTGACTCCAAAAGAGAGCTAAGGCACCCAAAGTATGCTCCACAAACTTTTCGATGAACGTTATCTGTGAGCAACTGTGGGACGAAGGACTGGCATGTGCAAAAGTAGGATTAAATAACACGTCCAATCCAAGGCCCCGGGAGCAACCCTATATGGTATGAGGTGGTAGAAAATCAGCAACCAGGAGCCCCGTGAAAAGATACTGCCAACTCACATGTTCGATCTGGTCGACAAAATGAACTTGGGACAAGTATCGGATTGATACAGGTTGAGTGCACCCTCTCATAGAAGAGATGAGAAGAGCGTCCAGGAGTCAATGGCCCAAACCAACAGACCATGTCCAACTCCACCCCATCTCGAGATCCCGAATTTGAATGCAAGGCGAGTCAACGGGGTTAATCGTGAAGTGATGGAGGTGATCGCTCAGGAGTCGGCTACTGGAATTATCTCTGAGATTAAGCACTCCAGAGCAGCATGGGGTACCAACACATAATGACAAACTCATCCCTTGAGAAGGAGTTCACACTTCTTCTCCGCAATACGAGAAGAAATTACTAGATCTCAACGAAACAACTAGGAGCACACCTAGGGTAGGTGATCACACATAGCAGCGATTCTCATCGTGACTCATCGGCGCAAATGTCAGAACATTCGAAGACTCCAACGATGGAGAAACAACATTATATAGACATGATGGTTTACCGAACGTGCGCTTCAACATTAACTATCAGGATTGAGTACCATATGGGAACCGAGAAGACGACCGCTCCCAAGGAAACTACATAAGTCCACGTTCGTCCAATCAACGGGGCTGCATCCAACCCCATTAATTGAGGGGCAGCAACTGATACTCAACCGTCTCGCAATCTACGTCGTACACGTGCTGCCATGCGATCTATGTCATACATGTGCTACCATGTGATCTACGACGTACATGTAGCATATTACGTACAAGAAACCCTAGCTCTCACTCTACAAGCCCATGGGCTCGACCCACTATTCAAACAATATTCTACCATGTGCTTGACACGAGCATCAAAAACCCTAGTCATTCCTAACACACGGATCACACCTGCATATCGCCAGGTGATTCAAGTTACTTCTATCTCTTAATAACTCATCCGCACAACACACTCCACTCGTGAATATAGGCTCGCACGCCCGTAGCTGGTGGAGTCTCCATCTAGTCGAACAAGCTTAGTCAGCCTTGGCTGACGACGATGACTTCTAGCTCACCCTGACATCTAGTCCGCCCAGTGCGGATGCCGATGGTTTAGGAAGTGGGAGTCTAATTAGTGGTATCAAGTCTTGTGACGACGTCTCGCCAAACCTGATCAGGTAAGCCTAGCTGGTGACGACTGGCAACAACAACTTCTGATAAAAGCCTAGACCGGTAGCCCATTCCGTCGTACTGTAATGAGATGGATTTCAATGGAGCAATGACTGGTAAAATTGTGATCTTATGGAATTTGTGGAGTTCTAGTTGTAGCCTAATGGTAATAGGAGTATGTAAACCAAATCGTGAATCTTGGGTTGCCTACTAAAAAAAATCGATTGGGTATGTTCTGTACGGTAACCCTAGACGAAAGAGAAGGGGAAGGAGAAGATAGGAGTGTCGGGAGAGACCTCAAATTCAATGCTTTTCTTTGTTGAATCGAAGGAGGAGGAGGAAAATTGCCTCCTCTACTGTAGACGGAATGATCAGATGATAGGATCGAAAGAGAACTGTACATGGGCTTTGGCTTTAGGTTCGTGGGATAAATATGTTTTTTGTGCTTGAGGAAGATTTTATTTCCTCACTTTTGGTCTTTTATTTCTTTACTATTTGTTTGTGCTTTGGATGAGAAGTGAGGAGGTGTTAATTTTTATCACCACATGTATTTTATTTAGTTGCCAATTTTCTCTATTTTTGACGTGTGACGAGTGCAAAATATTTATGTAAGGAACAGGGTACCAAAATTTCACTTGATCAAATATGTGACGACTCGTCAAATTTCCACGTAAACTCGAAATTGGTGACAACTTTCTAAGCTTCACATATAAGTTAGCCATCTAATGCCAAATTTCTTGTAGTGTTCTACTAAGCATTTTCTTGTTTGATTGCTTGCTCTCGAAATTAGGTATTTTTTTCTCCATTACTTTTGTTGTGAGTTTTCGATTCCTTTTCCTATTTTTAGAATAAGTTGTTTTACTTTTCAATAACTTGATACATGAATATAGTCACAACACGCGTTTACGTGAACAAAAAGCAAGAAACTTCTTCTAGAATCACTATGGGTTTTGTGAATCTTGGTAATATGGATGCATGTGTTCTAAAGATTAATTAGTACGTATATTTGTGTTGAGACTTATTACTTGCTAATGTCGAATGCATATTTTTTTGGTAACTACAATGCAAGGTTGTACCAACAATGGTTCCTCCCACCACGATCCAAGTAGTTCTAATGGTAGTGATGTACATCCGATAATCCTTATTTTGATGATCTTGGTGACCATGATGATGAAATATTCAAGAAGGTTGGGGATATGAATAAATGTTGATAAGTTAAGGAGCTTAGTTTACTATAGTAGACTACATTTTTTTTTATCGCCAACATGGTGGTAGTTGATATCATTATGAAGGTTTTGTAGACTAGTTTGGGGATGATTTATGCAATAAAAAAATGCATTTTATTGTGATGAATGGGTATCCGATTCCTTTAATTTTTAGATTGTGCATGACCCAAATTTGGGTGGTCCCATTTGAGAATAGGTGCTAGTAGATAGCTACAGTAAATTGGTACGAACGAATCGTCACAAATATAATGAAAGTGTGAGGAAAATTTCGTCACACGTAGATATTTTTAATGTATTAAATCAGTACCGTGACACACTGTTCCTCACATATAAATTACATAAGTGAGGAAAGATTCCTCACAAAAAGTTCACAGTAGATACTCTTAATGTATGAAATCACTATCATGACAAATTGTTCCTCACATATAAATCACATAAGGAACGATTCATCACAGAAAGTCAATACATGTGACACCAAATTTTCATCACACATAACATTGTAGAGTGAAGAAAATTTTGCCACCCATGTTGTAATTGTATACTCGCTCTAAGTTTATGTGAGGAACCACTCGCCACATAAGCAGACTGTGTGACGACTAAGAAATTTGTTACATAGTACTTTCCTTAACGCCCCTTATGTGAGGAACATTGTGACGACTAAAATTTATCACCGTTGCTGAAACAGGACGAATTAACATGTTTCAATGAGGAACAACATTATTTAGTAGAGCCAAATTTTCTTGTAGTATATAAGTTTTATAATTCTTAACAATAACGATATTGGTTATAGCTAGCATCTAAACTTTCCAGCTTGAGCAAACTGAGTATTGGTGGAGACAAATTATTAAACTTTCTGGGCTTGGTGTGAAAGATTGTTCCTTCAAAATTTCACTTGGTACTTTAAGGGTCCATTCCCACACAGGGTTGGGTAGCTCACAATATCAGGGTTGGGTAGCTCACAATATCAACTGACAATGTTGTGGAGGAAGGTATACTATTGCCAGTGATAATAATAACGTTTACGAGCTAAGTTGTTCATTTTTGGAGAAGGCATAAATAACAAGGACGACTCCCTAGCATTGATGGAGGGATTAAGATTTGTAAATAAGTTTTAATTATACAAACTAATTCAAGAGTTGGCAGATGGTGATTGATGATACATCAAAATAGACCAATCATCGCGGCCATACACTTGTTTAATTATACAAACTAATTCAAGAGCTAAATTGATGAAAACATCCATCACGAGGATCTGGCATCCCTTCTACTTGGCCAGCTCATAAAACCCAATAAGAATAAAGCTAACCATAGAGACCCAGACAAGGCCCACTACAAGAAGATATAATAAAAGCACGAATCTAGGCCCGACACTAGTTCTTTCATAAAGAAGAGGAACGTTTCACCAAAAATGAGTTGTGGAGGGAGTTACGCCTCCACGAACACATCTCTATCAAGGAGGATACCGTTACGAGAAACATCTCGTTCTCTTTGCGTCTCATATGCTTATGTAATGTAGAGAATTAACTGCGGCCATTATAAAAGGTAAAGGGAACGTTCGCCACAGGTATGCAACTTTGATTGAGTTTTGTCCAGATTTACTTCTTTCTTCAAACAAAGTTGTTGACTTAATCATCAGATTGCCAAGGACCATCTTTTTGTTTTGCAAGTAAAATTCATAGGAGGACGATTTTTGGACGCATCAGTTTGGCATTGTCCGTAGGGAATTGGTGGAGATTTTATTTACCTAAATTAATAAGTTAATAAACCCTACATGTAATACCGCAAATGCACGACAGTCTAACTGGTAGACAGTGGCAAATACGGATCAATCCCAGAAGGATTGACGAGACAGTTGAATTCTAAGACTTATTTAAACTAATTTAGAGTTGGGGGTTACAGCAAATGTAAATTACTAAATTAAGATAATGAAATTGAACAATTAAAGATTAAACTGATAAGATGATAAGAGAGTGGACCGAGACATCGAATCCACCACAGGTTCTTCGAGATTTGTGTAATCCAAATTATTGTTTTCAAGAATCAACACGACTAACCTAAAGATTAATATAAGTTTGCAATTGATTTTAGTAAAGGCATAAACCCCTAGCATTGCATGTCTTTCTATGGCACACACAATCACAGATTTATTTTAACTAACTCTAAACCCCTAGCATTTGCATGTCTTCTTACGGCACACACAATCCTAGATTCAAATTAATTGATTAAAACAGGCTTCGAATATCAACAAAGGGAACTTCTAACTACCGATTAGTCTAGATAATTATTTCGGATATAATCGGTGAAAGCAAATTATTGAAATTCATAAATCAACTGTGTTTAACATTCAAGCATATAGAAAACAATAAATTTAGATACGACAAACTCTAAGAAACCCTGTGTTCATCTTTGCCTCGGCACGGAGTTTAGAAGATCATGGTGGAGGACATCACAACATCAATGGAGGTGAAATCCATCAGTTCCCGCGCGATCACGCGACGTAAGGGGCTGCTACGAGACTGTGGTGGTACAAAGTAAGCCACTCCAACAGCTTGAGATTCAAATGTCTCTTGGTTCCCGCCAAAAAACTGAGCTCTTCGTCTCCAACAAGCCGTTCCTCGCCGTTCTTCCTCCGTGCTCCTCATTCTTCTTCTCCGTTTTGCTCTGATACCTGCAAAAGACAGAGAAAGGTTGAGGGAAGAATGAGAGAGAGAAATATGAGGAGGAAGAGAACAGGGGAGTGAAATAGGGAGGTGCTCCCTGTTTCTGTTGCTGCTTGCATCCTTCTTCTTCTTCGCTGAACCTACAAGAGATAGAAAGACAGTAGAGGGGAACAAGAGAACAAATGCGAGAGAGAGAGCTCCAGTGATGATGGTGGTGTGTGCGGGTTGTAAGTTGGCTGCGATATAGAGTAACAGGAAATGGAAGTGTTGTGTGGCTTCCTCTGTTGCTACTCTGTTTGGTTGCATGAATGAAGCAGGGGCGGAGAAGTTGGTTTGGTCGGTGTGTGGACGGTGTTGTTGTTTGGCGTGACGGAACAAGGAGGATAAATAGATGGAAATAGGGAGGTGCTCCCTATTTTGTACTTTGTTGCTGGTTTGTGACTGTGGCCGAGAGAAAGAGAAGAAAACAGGGACGGCAAGTGAGATGGCGGCGATGGTGGTGATGGCGAGGTGATCGCGTTGCCGGTCCTCCTATCGAGCGAGGATCGCCAGCAGGGTGGATGAGGCGTGGTGGCTGGAAAAAATAGAAAATGAGAAAGAAACGTAGGAAAAGAGATTCCCCGAGGAGAAAGGAGAGAGGAAGCCTAAATAGGATTCTCTTCTTTCTTTGTTAGGTTGGGTTTGGATTTCTAGGTTAGCTTTTGGGCTTGGGCTTAGGTTAAATTAGGTGGACTTAGGTTTGTTTGGGTTAGGTTTAGACATGTGACCCACTATTTTGTACCACCATTTGAATCAACCAATTGATCATTCCTCAAATTGTCGCCTTAATGCGATTTCATTGTTCACGCTCAAGTTCCTACAAAAACATGAAAATAAAATAATTAGAATAAAATATAATAATTTAAAGACTAACAAATATAAATTAAAGGATACATTATGTAATAATTACGTGAATATAAAATACCCCCAAACCTATATTTTGCTAGTCCTCGAGCAAAACAATAAAAATAAAATCCTAACTCACTTTCGTAGGAATAATCGGTTGCACTTACCTTAAACGAACAACAAGGCTTTAAACCCCTAGATTACCTCTAGTGGATGAATTATAGTCTCATTAGGGTTTCCAGAAATGTTACCCACAAACATTATGACTCAATAAATTTAAAAAACATGGTAACTTGATTACTCTATCTATTATCCTCAGAGTAATAATCTAATTGCCAAAAATTTCAGAAAACAACTAATAGTGTCACAATAATATATCAAAGAGTCTAACATTGATTTAATAATACCCAAAGGTTAAATAAATTTCATCAATTATTCTCAACTCGAAGTGTGTGTGCATGGCCTTATCAATATAACTTTCTTTTTCACAGTAAAGATACGACTAGATAACATTTGGATAGTATGCTTCGACTACAAATCTCTCTTGTAACTCAGAAATGAATCACTCAGAGATTGGTTAGTTATCATTTAGTTTATATGCGAGAAAGAGAATAAATTATGGAAACACAAACATCTCACATATAATAATCATGAAAAACAGACTTTTAAAAGAATGAAATGAATATGATCTCATGGACAGGAATATCAATTACTTTGATAATGTTGAATCACACACCATAATTCTTGTCTATTTAATCTCCACATCTATGAACCAGACCTTTAATTAAGATCGATTAGGTCTTTATTAGGTTGTAATGAGGCTAAGATTTTGGCTAACAAGAATGGAAAATGATACGAAAAAATTCTCTGAGAATGGATACACCTTTTAATAAACACGTGGGGCTCTGAAGAGTAAACCAATGTTGTACACCATTAATTTTTCTTTCTTCGAAATTCTTCATCATATATATATATATATATATATATATATATTTTTTTTTTTTTTTTTCAAATGACATGTTTTCCCCTTCTGCACAATGAAACATTTTAGTCCCGAGGATTCATGGAATATTTAGTTTCAACTCTTTTTTATTTGCCCATGCCAAAAATACATCAACCATACACATTCTCAGAGACATTGCGTAAGTATAAAAATAGTATGGGATATTACTCCCTAACTGGAGTAGGTAATGGAGATGTGTTTTGAAAAGAAAAAGTCTATTTAAAGGCTCAAAGGGCTCCAAATAGATATTTATCATTAGGTATGCTAAAAGGCTAAAGAACGGTTCAAAGAAAAAAAAATGTCTATATCACTTCTTAAGCTCTAGACGGTATTATGACATCTCAACTAAATAAACCAAGAAGTTCTAGTGTAATAATTAAATTTTAACGTCACTCTCAAAGCAATCAATAAAAGAAACAAAAATAATGAGATCATCAATGAGATAATGCAGATTCAAGAAAAGTCATAGTTTATTTAATAACCCACAAGAAAAATTGAATGTCTCGACACTCAGAAGGGTTAAGTCTCCACTATGAGAAATTCTAGCTGGCCTGGGAAACCAGCGAGGTTTCACTGCCTGGGGGGGGGGCAAAAATACATACTCTTCACTGCCTGGGGGGGGCAAAAATACATTTTTGCCCCCCTCTTTAAACAATACTCCAAAAAGGTGTTTTAAAGAGGGGGGCAAAAATGTATTTTCGCCCCCCTCAGGCAGTGAAACTTCGCTGGTTTCCCAGGCCAGCTAGAATTGCTCCTCCACTATTATTCTAAAATTTTCTAATTAATATCTTACTGATTAACTTCAAATTATGCTAACTCGGCTTATAGTGCAAGAGTGGTGGAAATCAAAAATATCATGAAATATATTTAACAAAAAAATAATATCAAACCTTATGTTTTTCTATTAATATATAAAAGTGACAAGTGAAAGCATGCATTTCTCAAATTTAACAACATACTTTAAAGCACATCCTCTTCATTAGAAAAGAACTTAGATTTTGAATACATTTTGAAATTGAAAGACTTTCACACAATCATAATAACTATGTATTCAATGGAGATTGAGTAGAATACAATAGTCAACTGTGAAATACATTTCAGTTCAAAAATTTTGAAGAATGCAGAAAAATTCCTAAACCTAACCACCATACATAAACCAAACATTGTCCTCAATGTATAAAATGATGATCATGACAAATGCAAGAAAAAGAAAAGATGAGATTTAGAGTGATATTACAATGGGAAATTTTTTACCAATTTCGATGAAATCGTCAACCAATGAACGCTAAAAAAACATAAGAGCCGTGGACTCATCATGATAAATTGATAAAAACAATACAGGACACAAAAGAATATACAAATGAAAAAATTACATGCATCGGTTGTAAGTCAACATTGTTACGGAGCTAACGAGTATGAGTGGAATGCAACTAGAAATAACTCGAAAATCAATCCAGACTAACCATAATGACACAACTGAAGCTAGGTTGCCTCCTAGGAGCCCTTGGTTTAACGTCGTCAGCCCGATATATATTCTTCCTCAATCTGAGTACACAGGATCCCCTAATAACAACACATCAACCTCGACTTCTTATATAGGCATCTCTAAGAATGGTTTAAGACGTTGATCATTGACTTTAAAAGCACGACCATCTTTGGGATCAACAATCTCCACAGCTCCATGTGGAAACACTGTTTTCGCAGTGTAAGGTCCAGACCATCGAGATCGCAATTTGCCAGGAAACAGACGCAACCAAGAGTTAAATAACAAAACTTTTTGGAAAGGTTCAAAGGACTTGCGAAGAATGGATTTATCATGAAACACCTTCGTTCGTTCTTTGTAGATTTTAGCACTTTGGTAAGCATCATTCCTAATCTCTTATAACTCATCAAGTTGGAGCTTACGATGTGATCCAGCCTCACCTATAACAAAATTAAAGGTCTTGATAGCCCAATAAGCACAATGTTCAAATTCCACAGGCAAATGACATGCTGGCAAATGACATGCCTTACCAAAAACAAGTCTATATGGAGACATTCCAAGTGGGGTCTTAAACACTGTCCTATAAGCCCAAAGAGCGTCATTCAGACGTTTTGACAAATCCTTACGGTCTGGTTGAACAGTTTTCTTTAAAATGTGTTTAATTTCCCGATTGGATATTTCAACTTGCCCACTTGTTTGTGGATGATATTGAGTACCTACTTTATGAGTGATGGAGTATTTCTTAACTAGCAGTTCAAATGGTCTATTACAAAAATGAGAACCACCATCACTTATAATAGCACGTGGAATACCAAAATGAGAGAAGATGTTATCTTTCAGAAATTTGACCACAACCCTTTGGTCATTCGTTTTACAAGGTATCGCCTCTATCCATTTGGAAACATAATCAACAGCTAGAAGAATGTAAAGATGACCAAATGATGGGGGGAAATGTCCCATGAAGTCAATACCCCAAACATGAAAAATCTCAACAATGAGAATGTTAGTAAGAGGCATCATATTCCTACGAGAAATGGAACCCATTTGTTGGCATCTATCACATGTAGCACAAAATGCATGGGTGTCACAAAAAATAGTCGGCTAATAAAAACCACACTGCAGAACCTTTGCAGTTGTCTTTTTAGAACTAAAGTGATGTCCACACACCTGACCATAACAAAAGGAAATGATACTATGAAATTCACTCTCTGGAACACATCTCCTAATGACCTGATCGGGACAATACTTAAATAAATAAGGATCGTCTCAGAAGAAATGTCTGACCTCAGCAAGAAATTTAGTCTTATCTTGTTTTGACCAATTAAAAAGGAGTTGACCCGTAACAACATAATTCACAATATCTGCATACCAAGGTAACTAGGAGATAGCAAGTAATTGCTCATCAGAAAAGGATTCATTCAAGGGCACATCTGTAGTAGATGATTCTACAAGATGTCTAGACAAATGATCAGCTACAACATTTTTGGAACCCTTCTTATCCCGAATCTCAATATCAAACTCTTGTAGCAATAAGATCCAACGAATCAAGCGTGGCTTAGCATCCTTTTTAGAAAAAATGTACTTTAGCACTGCATGATCAGTAAACATGATAAGTTTGGATCCTATAAGGTATGACTTAAATTTGTCCAATGCAAAGACAATAGCGAGCAACTCCTTCTCCGTGGTGGAGTAATTAAGTTGCACATATTGTAGAGTTCTACAGGCATAATAAATAGCATGGGGCTTTTTGTCCACCAGTTGTCCTAAGAAAACTCCAACCGCAAAATCAGAAGCATCACACATAAGCTCAAAAGGTAAACTCCAATTAAGAGGTTGGATGATTGGAGTTGAAGTCAACAATTGTTTAAACTTTTCAAAGGCTTTCAAATAGTCTTCATCAAAGATGAAATTAGAGTCCTTAGCAAGTAAATTGCATAGAGGACGAGTAGCCTTGCTAAAATCCTTAATGAACCTACGTGAAAAACCAGCATGACCTAGAAAAGATCTAATGTCTTTCACAGTCTTCGGTGGTGGAAGACTTAAGATTAAATCAAATTTTGCTTTGTCAACTTCAATGCCCTTGTTAGAAATTATGTGCCCAAGAACTATACCTTGCCTAACCATAAAATGGAATTTCTCCCAATTCAAGACAAGACTTTTCTCTTCACACTTATTTAACGCTAGGGTTAAATGATGCAAACACTCATCAAACGAATCCCCAAACACTGAGAAGTCATCCATGAACACCTCAAGAAACCTTTCTACCATATCTGAGAAAATACTAAGCATACACCTCTGAAAGGTGATGGGTGCATTACACAACCCAAAAACCATTCTCCGATATGCAAAAGTCCCAAAAGGGCAAGTGAATGTGGTTTTTTCTTGATCCTCGGGTGCGATGGGGATTTGATTATAACCGGAATACCCATCAAGAAAATAATAGTAATCATGTCCGGCTAACCTCTCAAGCATCTGATCGATAAAGGGGAGATGAAAATGATATTTCCTCGTGCCTGAGTTCAACTTACGGTAGTCTATACAAACTCGCCATCCGGTGGTCATGCAGATAGGCACTAACTCATTCTTATCATTTGTGACTACAGTCACCCCAATTTCTTGGGAACATCATGAACTCGATTGACCCAAGAGCTATCTGAAATGAAGTAAATACTACCAACATCTAACAATTTGAGCATTTCAGCTCGGACAACCTCCTTAAGATTAGGATTAAGTCTACGTTGCATTTCATGTGAAGCTTTGACATTATCTTCCATATGAATACGATGCATGCAAACAATTGGACTTATTCCTTTAATATCTGTTATAGTCCACCCAAGTGATGCTTTATGTTCTTTCAGAACGTTTAGCAACTTACTTTCCTGTTCAATAGTTAATGTCGATGAAATAATAATAGGTAAAGTATCATCAGAACCTAAAAACTTATACTTAAGGGTGTCAGGTAATGGTTTAAGGTCAAGCTTTGGTGGCTTCTCAACCGAAGGGACGGGTTTTGACTCACTAAGTGGAAGGGGTTCCACTTTAGAATTCCATGAAGAACCATGAACCATACTAGGGGATGCATCAAGCAAAGCATTCATTTCCCTAATGGAATTATTAATATCAAATTCTAAACTAGAATGAGTCAAACAAGCCGCTAAGGGATCATCTAAGGCGGACTGTGGAAAAGAATTCTAACAAACTCTTAATCATGTCAACCTCATAGATGTTCTCGGACTAGGGAGGTTGTTTGACTAACATTAAAAACGATGAGTTTGACGGTCATGTTGCCAAATGACAATTTCATAATTCCATTCCTTCAGTTAATAATGGCATTGGATGTGGCCAAAAGTGGTCGACCCAAAATGTTTGGAATGTGACTATAGGGATTATGAATAAGTTGTGTATCAAGAACTATAAAGTCCACAGGGTAATAGAATTTTTCAACCTTGATAATTACATCTTCTATAACACCACGGGCGACTCTGACAGACCTATCTGCCAATTGCAAAGTTACTCTAGTCGGTTTTTACCCGCCGAGACCTAATTGCTCATAAAAAAAATATGGCAATAAATTAACACTCACCCCTAAATCCAATAATGCCTTGTCTATCATATGATCACCGATAATACAAGAAATAGTCGGGCAACCAGGATTCCTATACTTTGGCGGGGTTCTGTGTTGAATAATTGAGCTCACTTGCTCGATGAGAAAGGCTCTTTTTTGCACATTATGCTTTCGCTTCTGTGTTCAAAGATCCTTCAAAAACTTGGCATAGCTAGGAACTTGCTTGATAGCATCGAGTAATGGGATATTTAGGTGAACTTGTTTAAAACTTTCCATTACGTCATTTACATTTGTTCCTTTCTTTTCCGGAGCTAATCGTGACATAAATGGGGCTCTAGGCAAATAAGATGCTTGAGTGGGGTCAGAGTCAATAGGATCATCTGTAGAAGGTGAGGCTTTATCAGCCTCCTTGTTAGATGGAGATGCAACCTGTTTGACTTAGACGGGGATGCAACGACACTCAAAGCGGGCACTTGTACCCGATTGTCAACCTGTTTTCCACTCCTAAGGGTAGTAATAGATTTGACATCTTCATTGCAGGACTCAGATGTACTACCAACTGCGAATTGACCCTTTGGGTCTGGAACAGGTTGAGTAGGAAATTTCCCTGGCTCTCTCTTAGAACAAGACTGAGTAATCTTACTCACAGCTATCTCAAGTCTATTGAGGGCTTGAGATTGGTGTTGAGTCGTGGCTTTCAACTTAGATATGTCTTTAGAATTATACTCAATTATACTTTCTAAGCGCTGCAAAAACCGATTAACCGTTTCCTCTAAACTTGATGTGTTGGATTGAGGAACTTGGTTAAGATGGGGCCTAACAGGGCTAGGGGCTTGAAAAGCCTTGGTGTGTGCCATGGGCCCAGGAGAGACTTGGATGTTTGGCGAACCCTAAATTGTAATAGTTAGGTTGCGGATTATTGCCAGGTTGTCGAATCACTTTAAAAGAGTTGACTTGGTTAGCATAGTGTGCAAGATAATTGTTTTGCAAGTCACAATTAGCTATTGAATAACAAGGGCTCGAACATGCAGCGCAGACTTTATATGAAGCGTTTGCGAGAAGTGCAGGTTGAGTCAAATTCAAAAGTGCATCTATCTTTTGAGCCATGGTAATAACAATTGTCTCTAACTTCGAGGCGGAAGGGGGTGAACAGATGTATCTCTAACTTCATATATACCGCCCTTACACCTATCAGACACTTCTCTCTAATTTCATATATACCTCCCTTACACCTATCAGACTCCTTTCTCGAATAATCCCATTGTTGAGAATTTTTGGAAAGCGTTTCAAAGAATTCCCGTATCTCATTGACACTAATCTTCATTAATGACCCACCACTAGTGGCATCAACCATACGACGGTTTTGAGGGGTTAAATCGTCTTGGAAGTATTGAACTAGCTGCCACTTCTCAAATTCGTGATGGAGACACTTGACAATGAGCTCATTGAACCTTTCCCAACATTCATAGAAATGTTCGCCCTCTTTTTGTTGAAAATTAGATAAATCTCGTCGGAGGGCATTCGTTTTATGAATGGGTAAATACTTAGTCAAGAACATTATTGACAACACATCCCACGTTGTGATGGATCCCATCTCTAATGAGTTTAACCACGATTTCACCTTATCTTACAGAGAAAAAAGAAATAACCTAAGACGGACCGAATCATCAGAAATGTGTTGGTACTTCAGGGTAGCGCAAATGTCAAGAAATTCTTGGACATGAAGATAAGGGTCTTCTTTCTCAAAACCATAAAAAAGAGGGAAAGGGATGAATAATAGATGGTTTGAGTTCAAAACTATTTGCACTTGTCTTAGGTAAGACAATGCAAGATGGAACACTACTAGGAACAAGGGCAAAGTAATCCTTAAAGGCCTCCCCTCAGCCATCTCAGTGGACAAGGATGATGAACCTAAATAGGTAATGGGGACTTCAAATAACTCCTCTAAGTCTTGTCAGACAAGCCTACTCTTAGAATTACGCACCCAGGTATGCATAAACTATTGGATATCGAAGGTTCAAAGTCAACACTCCTAAACTGGCTTCAAATTTTTTTATATATATTTTTTCATTTAATTTTTTTAATTAATTTTTTTAAATGCAAGCCTAATCGCTATATGAAGATGACCTAACTCTATAAAATAAAAACAACGGAACCCTAAATGATGCAGAAACAAAAAGAATGGCAAACGACTCTAGAGTTTTTCTTTACTAATGCAGGGCTAGAATTCAATTCAATATACCTAACCGTGGGAGAGGCACGGTAATTTTCTGTCAATCTGCCACTACAGAGTTGCTCCTACCACTTTTTTCCACTTTCTAGCTCAAAGTGAAATGCCAGTTCAAGAACTGTTCCAGATGGGATATGTTCCTTCACTCGACCACTTTAAGCTATCAAACGTCCAAAGAGGGTCCCTATGAGCGTCACACCTATCCTAGATTATTATCTTGCTACAAATGTTAACCCTAAAATAGTACATATCAACTCAATCCTACGACTATTCAAATTTGCATGCAATACTACCTAGAACAAACTAAACACAAGTGATCACATAGAAACCACGTGCAAATGCGATGGGTAGAAGTTACCTCCGGCATGAACCTCTTTCGGGTTACTTGCGACGCCGGGTAGAAGTCAACTTCTGAGAGTTTCTTCACGAATCCCAATATTTCACTTCGTTCCCACTTGAGCTCCTATGTGTGTGACCGCCTGCAAAATAAATACAAAAATAATTCAAACTCAAGCAAATAAAACAAATAAGAAAGTGACTCGTAACACTGTTGCTAAAAAGAAAATTAAACCTAAATTATAAACAAGCAAAAACAACCCTAGATTTCGATTGTACCATTACAATCCCCGGCAACGGCACCAAAAACTTGGTGGAGATTTTATTAACCTAAATTAATAAGTTAATAAACCCTACCTGTAATACCGCAAGTGCACGGCTGTCTAACTAGTAGACAGTGGCAAATACGAGTTGATCCCACGAGGATTGACGAGACAGTCGAATTCTAAGACTTGGGGGTTACAGTAGATGTAAATTACTAAATTAAGAGAATGAAGTTGAACACTTAAAGATTAAACTGATAAATGATAAGAGAGTGGACCGAGACATCGAATCCACCACAGGTTCTTCGAGATTTGTGTAATCCAAATTATTGTTTTCAAGAATCAACACGACTAACCTAAAGATTAATCTAAGTTCGCAATTGATTTCAGCAAAAACATAAACCCCTAGCATTGCATGTCTTTCTACAGCACACACAATCTCAGGTTTATTTTAACTAATTCTAAGCCCCTACCATTGCATGTCTTCTTACGGCACACACAATCACAGATTCAAATTAATTGATTAAAGCAAGCTTCGAATATCAATAAAGGAAACTTCTGACTACCGATTAGTCTAGATAATTATTCTGGATATAATCAGTGAAAGCAAATTATTGAAATTCAGAAATCAACCGTGTTAAACATTCAAGCATATAAAAAACAACAAATTTAGATACAACAAACTCTAAGAAACCCTGTGGTTTCATCTTCGCCTCGACGCGGCGTCTAGAAGATCATTGTGGAGGATGTCACAACATCAATAGAGGTGAAATTCATCAATTCCCCCGCGATCACCCGACGCGAAGTCCTGCTAGGAGACTGTGGTGGTACATAGTAAGCAATCGGGGCGCCAATAGCTTGAGATTCAAATGTTTGTTGGTCCCCGCCAGAAGACCGCGCTCTTCATCTCCAACAAGCTGCTCCTCGTTGTTCTTCCTCCGTGCTTCTCGTTCTTCTTCTCCGTTTGGTTTTGATACCTGCAAGAGAGAGGGTGGCGGAAGAACGAGAGAGAGAGCTCCGGTGATGATGGTGGTGTGTGTTGGTTGTTAGTTGGTCGCGAGGCAGAGTAATATGAAATGGAGGTGTTGTGCGGCCTCCCCTGTTGCTACTCTATTTGGTTGCGTGGATGAAGCAGGGGCGGAGACGTTGGATTGGCCGGTGTGTGGACAGTGGTGTTGTTTGGCGTGACAGAACATAAAGGAGAAATATGTGGAAAACAAGGAGGTGCTCCCTGTTTTGTACTCTGCTGCTGGTTCGTGACAGTGGTCGAGAGAAAGAGAAGAAAACAAGGACGGCGAGTGAGATGGAGGCGATGGTGGTGATGGCGAGGTTATCACGCTGTCGATCCTCCTAGTGAGCGAGGATCGCCGGCAGGGTGGATGTGGCGTGGTGGCTGGAAAAAGAAACGTAGGAAAAAATATTCCCCGAGGACAAGGGAGAGAAGAAGCCTAAATATGATTCTCTTTTTTTTTTGTTAGGTTGGGTTTGGATTTCTAGGTCAGCTTTTGGGATTGGGCTTGGGCTTAGATTAAATTAGGTGGAGTTAGGTTTGTTTGGGTTAGATTTAAACATGTGACCCGCTAGTTTGTACCACCATTTGAATCAACCAATTGATCATTCCTCAAATTGTCGCCTTAATTTGATTTCATTGTTCACGCTCAAATTCCTACAAAAACATGAAAACGAAACAATTAGAATAAAATATAATAATCTAAATACTAACAAATATAAATTAAGAGATAAATTATGTAATAATTACATGAATATCAGGTAAACGATCAACAAGCTGTAAGAATAAATGACACACCCTACAGATCGTCAACCCAGTGACGACAACAACAACTCTCCTATCGGCAACAAGGTATCACAAGCAGCTCACGAACAAGATGTAGCCCAAATCATCGGACCAATGGCACCCGAGAATCTAGACCCACGACATGCAATAGCCCAAAGAACCCAGACATCCGGTGTCGCTATCAAGAATCCTTGAGTAGACCTGTTTATGGTCTAGATGAATTACATTATGAAGATGCTAGAGAAAATCACCCAATAGTGCATCCAGCCAGTTGATCCTGTCCAGGCACTACCCAAACAAAACTCCACTAACAGAACTTAAGGTAGTGACGAAGTCCTAGCAGAGCCCCAACACAGAAACTTCAAGAAAATCGAACTCCTCCAAGGCAAAACTCCACAGTGTGAGCGCTCGTTGAGATCACGTTCAGAATCGGAGTCACTGATCCCAACGTGTTGTACAAATTAGCCAAGTCCCCATTCTCTGATGATCTCATGAAGACTCCTATGTCAAAAAAGTTCACTCCGCCAAAGTTTGAAGTGTATGATGGTACCACTGATCCGTTGGGATCACCTGAGACACTTCCACCGCATGATGGCATTGAAAGAGACCACAAAGTCGATCTTGTGCATAACATTCACAACTAGCCTTACCTCCACAGCAATGAATTGGTTCAATAGCCTACCACCGAGGGCAATAGACTCCTTTCAGATGTTCCACTTTTATTACGAGATTCATCGGAAGTCAACGGATGAGGAAAGGACCACACTACCTCCTGCATGTCAAACAGAAGCCTGAAGAGACGATACGGGAATACGTCACTCATTTCACCAACAAACTGACTATGATTGATGAGGCTGTGATAATACAGCCGCCGCAACTTTCACCGCCGGGTTGAAAAGAGGCCCTTTTTTACGCTCTCAACTTAGAACCTCTAAAAAGCATGCCGGTCTTGCTAAAACAACCCAAAAACACATGTCTCTTGAACGGATGAAAGTTGCCATGAGGAAAAATGAACAGAAAATGAAAAATCATTCAAGAAACGGGAAAGGAAGAAAGAAAAAAGGCGAGACGATGGACCATGGGAAGATAGCGGTCAATCAAAAAAACATCGAAACAGTGGAAGGTTCGAGTTCTGCTATTATGAATCCAGGAAGTCACAATCGGCACGGGCCAATCATGAGTGGATAACCAGTGTAATGATAAAGGAATACAAACCATACATGGCCCTAAAGACAACTCGGAACAATATCCTGAAGTACATGACGAATTTGAAGAACGTCAACTAGCCACCCAGGATGAGAGAAGACCCAGATAGAAGAACAAAAACATGTATTATTCCTTCCAAAAGGATCATGGGCATGATATTGAAGACTGCTAAAAGTTGAAAGAAGAAACGAGCAATGGATTCAAAGAGGACGAATCAATGAATTCATTGGAATGTTAGATAAGCAACTCAAAAGAAAATAAAGGCGGATACCACTGCCATGGAATTGAATAAACAATCTAGGGAACTTATATACGCTTTACACTGTGTCTACCCAATCAAAGAAGCACCTTCCACTCGAGCAAATTTATATCGAAGCGAAAAAACTAACGCTTTGAAGACGCTTGCATCGGTCAACTCAAGGACTCCACCAACGAATGCAAACCCAGTCCGAATTACCAACGAAAGAATAAACGACAACGAATGAAGTAGCTAGAATGGATAGAAGCGTATAACCAATCCCATGACCAACCCCTGATGTCATTGTTAAGGTTGCCCAAACACGTGGGAAAATGAAGAAAACAAGTACTCTTGGTCGTCAACAAATCAACAACCGAGTGCAAGATTCTAGCAGTCGAAGAAACACCAGAAAGGATGGCCCTTGCATATGTGGAAACATAACCCTCCAACCGTTCAGGCCCATCTGAGCAGGAGGAACCCAGAAGATCTAAATAGGACCATAATAACTCGGGAGCTAGAAATCAAAAATCAGAGTGAAACATTAAGTAGGTAAAGTGCAATATACCCCTTCCTCGGACGACGAGGACTGTCATTCTCATGAGGAACAATGATCTCAAGGTCGGAAATAAAATAGTAGTCGGAACGAACGCTATCCAAGGTGGCCTGAGAAGCCTTATTGGGAGAAAAATGAGCTTCGCAAGTAGCAAGCTGCTCACCATCTAGTAAATCATCGACAGACATTGCGAATAGGCACTAATGGATGGAAAAAATGATAGAAAGGATAAACAACCCTAATATCAAAGATGGCGTAAAGAAGGAAACAAAACCGTCACGATCCCATTTATACAATCTAGCAATTAAGAGACTGCTCATGGGGCAACGTGCGGGATATAATGGCATGCGAAATTCTGAAAATGTGCGCGAAAACAAACGGATAAAGAAATGATCGAGATGATCGACTGACCAAAAATTGCTTACAGCATTAAGTTCAAAACAAATATACAATTGGAATAATAACCGCCATGAAGTTAATGGATACGCACTAACTAAGGGGAGTAGCTGATGATACATCAAAATAGACCAATCATCGCAGCCATACATGTGGCAGAGAACATCCATCACGAGGATCTGGCATCCCATCTACTGGGCCAACTCGCAAACCTAAAAAGAGTAAAGCTAACCAAAAAGGCTCGAACAATGCCCACTATAAGAAGATATAATCAAAG
Source organism: Berberis vulgaris (assembly GCA_963556465.1). NCBI lineage: Eukaryota > Viridiplantae > Streptophyta > Magnoliopsida > Ranunculales > Berberidaceae > Berberis > Berberis vulgaris. Next base: position 33,670,231 of record OY747126.1, on the reverse strand, counting down.
CCTAAGGCCCGAACGAATCCAGACCCAACACAAGTTCTCTCATAAAGAAGAGGAACGTTGCACCAAAAAAGAGTCGTAGAGGGAGTTACGCCTCCACGAACGCATCTTCATCATAAAGGAGACTGTTACGAGAAACATATCCTTCCATTGTGCCTCACATGCTTAAGTCATGCAAAGAATTAACCATGACCATTATAAAAGGAAAAAGGAACATTCGACACATGTATGCAACTTTAAATGAGTTTTGTCCAGATTTACTTATTTAAAAAGAGTTGTTGACTTAAGCATCGGAGTGCCTTCGGTCACCAAAAAGGTGGTCCTTGACAGTCTAACATTTGTTTTGCAGGTCAAACTCACATGAGGACAATTTTTGGACGCATCAGTGATCATACAAACTAATTCAAAATTGGTTAAAAGTTAGTTTAATGGTGTTACAATATACCTTGGCCATTAAACAATTACTGGTAAAACATTTTATACCCTGTGATCAACTCCAATGCATTTGCACGCATGTCCATTAAGTGGTCGCATATGGGCTAGCAAATCGAGCACTAGCATTATTTTTCTTCAAAATCCTACGATGAGACCCTGGTTCCTAGGCATGTGAAAGCTATGTTGTATGTTGATATGATAAGAACATCGTAAAGTCATAATGCACCACCTTTGTGTATTAGTTTTGTTGCCATATTTTGGCTCAGTGAGAAAGGTTTGAGAAACCACAGCGCCCCTTCTTACTGGAGGTTCAACAAAAACGACAATAATTAATACTATCTATAAAGCTAAGGTTCCTTGGAGTAACTACCTCATTTTTTGGGAACAATTTAGACCCCGGTTTATTTTTTTAAAAAAAATCATTGATTTTAACTTTTAAAGGTATTAAAAACGCTTTTAATTAATTCAACTTGTAACATTTTTTTTGAATGTTGAATATTTTAAATTTAAAAACTACCTACCAATCAAACCCACTATCATTTATTCTTAATAATTAGCAAATTAAGAATTATGTCGTTTTGTTTTAATTAAATACAATGTTATTTATTCTTTCAAATCTTCATGTGATTTATGAAACAACAAAAAGTCTCCATTTATTCTTTTATAAACTATAGAATATTGTGTTGGCTACAAATTTTTTGTTGAAGAAACAACCATCATAACATTATTTAAACAAAATGTAAGGTGAAATAAATAAATGCATATATCGAATTTTATTCCGAACTCTTTCGATTACATGACTATATATACTATGTTTTTCAAATATTTTATTATTGTAATGTTATGGATGATTTGAGAGTTTATAGTGTTGAGGTGTATATGTTCCAAATTTGATATCATTTATGTAAATCTTTACGGCATTTTAATATTCACTTTTTCATTGTCATTCATATAATCAATTTATTTAATATGTCTACAAATTGTAGCTCAGTTGGTCGGACATCCATGGACCGGAGCGAAAGCAAGTCTCTATGCGAGATGGAGGCAACGAGGATATTAGGTGGCAATAATATTGTAGCCTTCGGGCATGGGTTAATAAATAAATAAATAAATAAATAAAAATGGTCAACGACCCATTTTTTGAAAACATAAAAAAATTATCTAATATTTTTTTTAATGTACCATAAAGTTTTACATAAAATCCTTAATGTTACAATTATAGAGATCATGATATTATAGTCAATAACACACAAATAATATCATTTTACATAGTACATATCTTGCAACTTAACAAGCAAACAAATATTGGAAAATATAGTACATATTTTTTACATAGTACATTTTTTATTTTTGTTTAATTAATGTTTGATGATTATTTCTTTACCATGATATTTTTAGCCCATACAATTTTTAATATATTATAAAATTATAGACAAAGACTTTTCGTACTTTGATAAATCAAAGATAGAGATTTGAGAGATTAAAGTATTAAGAGACTCTTTAACTTGGTGGCAAATTTTGTTTTTAGGTCAAAGAGTTTTCTCATAAGGTGATTTTTCGCATCCATTTGGATTATAATTCGACTTAATATTTCCTTTTTTTAAATGTTTTTCTTGGTTTGATGTCATCAAATATCATATTTCACTGTAGCAAATTTCTATTCGCCCGATTATTAGGAGCACATTTGCTCCGCCGTTGATAAGCCTGCGAGTATTGAATGCAGCTGCTTAGATGGACTAGACCGGAACGAAGCGAAAGCGAGTCTTCGTGCAAGGTTGAGGCGATGGACCGGAGCGAAAGCAAGTCTCTATGCGAGATGGAGGCAACGAGGATATTAAGTGGCAACAATATTGTAGCCTTCGGGCATGGATTAACAAATAAATAAATAAAAAGGGTCAACGACCCAGTTTTTTAAAAAATTAAAAAATTATCTAAATTTTTTTTTAATGTACCATAAAGTTTTACATAAAATCCTTAATGTTACAATTATAGAGATCATGATATTATAGTCAATAACACACACATTATATCATTTTACATAGTACATATCTTGCAACTTAACAAGCAAACAAATATTGGAAAATATAGTACATATTTTTTACATAGTACATTTTTTTATTTTTGTTTAATTAATGTTTGATGATTATTTCTTTACCATGATATTTTTAGCCCGTACAATTTTTAGTATATTATAAAATTATAAACGAAGACTTTTCGTACTTTCATAAATCAAAGATAGAGATTTGAGAGATTAAAGTATTAAGAGACTCTTTAACTTGGTGGCAATTTTTGTTTTTATGTCAAAGAGTTTTCTCATAAGGTGATTTTTCGCATCCATTTGGATTATAATTCGACTTAATATTTCCTTTTTTTAAATGTTTTTCTTGGTTTGATGTCATCAAATATCATATTTCACTGTAGCAAATTTCTATGGATTAAATTAAATACTAATTTAACACAACTAAATATAGCGAGATTATCAACTTTAGGTGAAGTTGTGATTTGTGAATTTTGTTTTAGTTTTATTCCATTATGTTTCATTTTAAGGCTAGGAGATCTGGATTGTAAATTAACGAATATTACATTTTTAAAAGTTGAATCCTCAAAATGATATTTATAGCCTACACAATTCCTTGTAATTTGTAAAATCATAGACATAAATTTTTGTTGTTTCATAAATTAAAGAAGAAGATTTGAGAGTTTAATATGACCAAATTCTTATTTAGCTAATTAATAAAAAGATTTGATAGTGAGTTTGAGCAGTGGGGTAGTTATTAAATTAAAATATTCAACATAAATAAATGTTAAAATTTATTCTCGAAAAACGTTGTATACATTAAAAGTTATAATACAAGTACATTATCTATATAATAAATTAGGGTCCAAATTGTCCAAAATACGTAGTAGCTACTCTAAGGGGTCTTGACTAATTGTAAACATCAACTAAACCTGGGTAGTTAACTCGGTAACTCTACTCGGATGATGACTGAATACCAAGTCAATCGATTGCTTTAGTATTTACCAATCATCATTTTGTATTCCTAATAACATTTTAACTAAGAAATAAATATCAAGAAATTAAATATTTAAATTTATTTAATAAATATAAAAATGCAACATTCACATAAGCAGCTAGTCTACATAGCCATGCTTGCTGGCTAGGAGTGCGCCACGAGCTGCTCCAAAGCACGTGTTTCAGGAGAGAGAATCCAATTGTAAAAATGAAGAGTTGGGGGGAGAAAAACTTAACAGTAATATTTTGTTAACCCTTACACACCTTCTCCCCCAAAACAGATCTCTTGAGTTGCTTCTCCCCCAAAACGAAACTCTGATCTCTTTAGTTGGGTCCCTAACCTCTGAGGAAGAAACTCTATTCTACATTTCTTCTCCCCCAAAATGAACTCAGATCTACATATTTTCTTCCCCACTCAAACTCTGAGTTCGAGTGGGGAGGGGGAGGGGGGAGAAATGTAGATCTGAGTTCATTTTGGGGTAGAAGAAATGTAGATCAGAGTTTCTTCCTCAGAAGTTAGGGACTCAACTCAAGAGATTAGATTTTCACTTTGGGGTAGAAGCAACTCAATAGATCTGTTTTGGGGAAAAGGTCGTTTTGGGGGAGAAGCAACTCAAGAGATATGTTTTAGGGGAGAAGGTATGTTAGGGTTAACAAACTATTACTCTTAAGTTACTCTCCCCCAACTCTTCATTTTTACAATTGAATTCTCTATCCTCAAATCACGTGCTTGGGAGCAGCTCTTGGCGCATGACATAAGACACTACAATGACAAGATATCTGATAACACAATTCCAATTGGTCCAATTGGTATTTTGTTTTTGTTTACCCAATCAAAATTAGTGGCAACACACAATTGAACAATATATTAAAGCTATTGAAAACCTTCAATTGAATAGGCAACAACAACAACATATTTGAAGAATGAAGGCAAAATTGAAGAATGAAGAAGAACTGGCCAAAGACCGTGCCTTGTGGGGAAAGGGGAGCAACAACGACAAGATACAAAAGAAGATAGCAACAACAATGGGTGGCAACGACAACTCGTAATCAGTTCCCCTCGCAGACTGTAGCAACAACAGTCACCACTCGCCAGCAGGTAAATGTCCTAAACTCTCTCTCGGCTTCTCCCATTTTTCTTTTTCGTTTTATGAGATCTGGGTTAAAAGTTTTGGACTTTTGGTGAAAATGAAAAAATGAGGGGGAAAAACCGATTTGGCCTTTTAAACTAGGCAGAGTCCGAGTTTGTTAAGAAAAATTGGGTGACTCACTAATTTTTCCTTAGTTTCCGGACAAAGTTTTTAGTCCTAATTTTGTTAAAATTTTAATCGGTCTGTAGTCTCATAGTGATTAATCGTCGAGTAATCAACAATAATGGGGAAAAAATGTTAATCTGAAAAATGTTAAAATCATGTTTTAACACCAATTATGATTTTGTACAGAGACACAATAAATTTTTGTAGTTTCATAAATTAAAGAAGAAGATTTGAGAGTTTAAGATTACCAAATTCTTATTTAGCTAATTAATAAAAAGATTTGATAGTGACTTTGAGCAGTGGGTAGTTATTAAATTAAAATATTCAACATAAATAAATGTTAAAATTTATTCTCGAAAAACGTTGTATACCATTAAAAGTTATCATATAAGTACATTATCTATATAATAAATTAGGGTCCAAATTGTCCAAAATACGAAGTAGTTACTCTAAGGGGTCTTGACTAGTTTTAAACATCAACTAAACCTGGGTAGTTAACTCGGTAACTCTACTCGGATGATGACTGAATACCAAGTCAATCGATTGCTTTAGTATTTACCAATCATCATTTTGTATTCCTAATAACATTTTAACTAAGAAATAAATATCAAGAAATTAAATATTTCAATTTATATAATAAATATAAAAATGCAACATTGACATAAGCAACTAGTCTACATAGCCATGCTTGCTGGCTAGGAGTGCGCCATGAGCTGCTCCAAAGCACGTGTTTCAGGAGAGAGAATCCAATTGTAAAAATGAAGAGTTGGGGGGAGATAAACTTAACAGTAACATTTTGTTAACCCTAACAGACCTTCTCCCCCAAAACAGATCTCTTGAGTTGCTTCTCCCCCAAAACGAAACTCTGATCTCTTTAGTTGAGTCCCTAATCTCTGAGGAAGAAACTCTTATCTACATTTCTTCTCCCCAAAAACTATTTTCTCCCCCACTCAAACTCTGAGTTCGAGTGGGGGGGGGGGGGGGGGGGGGGGGGAGAGAGAAATGTAGATCTGAGTTCATTTTGGGGTAAAAGAAATGTAGATCAGAGTTTCTTCCTCAAAGGTTAGGGACTCAACTCAAGAGATCGGATTTTCACTTTGGGGTAGAAGCAACTCAATAGATCTGTTTTGGGGAAAATGTCATTTTGGGGGAGAAGCAACTCAAGAGATATGTTTTAGGGGAGAAGGTATGTTAGGGTTAACAAACTATTACTGTTAAGTTTCTCTCCCCCAACTCTTCATTTTTACAATTGAATTCTCTCTCCTCAAATCACGTGCTTGGGAGCAGCTCCTGGCGCATGACATAAGACACTACAAAGACAAGATATCTGATAACACAATTCCAATTGGTCCAATTGGTATTTTGTTTTTGTTTACCCAATCAAAATTAGTGGCAACACACAATTGAACAATATATTAAAGCTATTGAAAACCTTTAATTGAATAGGCAACAACAACAACATATTTGAAGAATGAAGGCAAAATTGAAGAATGAAGAAGAACTGGCCAAAGACCGTGCCTTGTGGGGAGAGGGGAGCAACAACGACAATATACAAAAGAAGATAGCAACAACAACGGGTGGCAACAACAACTCGTAATCAATTCCCCTCGCAGGCTGTAGCAACAACAGTCACCATTCGCCGGCAGGTAGATGTCCTAAACTCTCTCTTGGCTTCTCCCATTTTTCTTTTCCGTTTTATGAGAGTCTGGGTTAAAAGTTTTGGACTTTTGGTGAAAATGAATAAATGAGGGGGGAAAACCGATTTGGCCTTTTAAACTAGGCAGAGTCTGAGTTTGTTTAGAAAAATTGGGCGACTCACTGATTTTTCCTGAGTTTCCCGGACAAAGTTTTTAGTCCTAATTTTGTTAAAATTTTAATCGTTCTGTAGTCTCATAGTGAGTAATCGCCGAGTAATCAACAATAATGGGGAAAAAATATTAATCTGAAAAATGTTAAAATCATGTTTTAACACCAATTATGATTTTGTACAGAGACACAATAAACTAAAATTGTGAGGTATGCAATCATACTCACTAAGAGTGCATTGCCAATAGGCTAATATCGACAATAGGGGTGAATAGTCACTTTTCGAAAATCGAATTCGTTTTGAAAAACAAGCGAAAATATTCGACCTCGAAGTTTTTTGTGCCTAAACTTATTGAAGGCTTATGTTGTGACTCAAGATGAGTCAACACTAACATGTTTAGTTGATACACTTAAAATGAAACCCCAAATGATTTTTTTTTTTGCAAAATCTCCTAAAGAAATCCTAGAATGCAAGTTGAGCATTCAAACAATTGAGCTATGCATGCAAGGTGAAGTACATAGAGTCAATGAAAGAAGAAAGCAAACCAGACAAAAAACAACAACATAACGAGGTTCACCTAAGTCGAAATTTGATTGGCTCCGACCAGTTACTTCCTAGGTGGAAAAGGCTCGCAAGCCTCAAGTCTTTATTACTTGATCAAATGAGAAGTCTACTCTAAGTCACCGTTCCACTTCGCCACGATCCTGTAAGATTTATTGACAAAAACCAAATCTTTTGTTTTGCAAGTCTTACAAACACCATGGAAATCATTGATGGGATACACAACAACCAAGTCTTACAGTCGTGTGCTTGAAATTTCAGAGATACAAGTTGGACTTATTTTCATGCTTCGCATGACTTACCGAATAGCCAAAGATCACATCATCATGAAATGCGATACAACCAAGGCTTACCGCTTGCTTGGTGAGATTTAATCATCCAAATCCACTCAATGAGTTCAAGAACCCATACGGGCTGAATGTGAGTTTAGGCAAGGAGAATGCTCAAAGCGTTTGTCTCTTCTAGTGACAATTGTTTGTTGGATAGAGAGGCTTTAAAGCTCTTTAACATTTACTCCCTCACTCAATGAAAGATGGAAGCTTCACTCAAGGATGAGAAGAATTGGTTGAAGGTTCAACAACTCTCCAAATGAGATATATACCATTACAAAGCTAGCTTCAACTCTTCTTCCTTATTTCTCTTTAGATAACCACATAGCTCATGAAAAGATGAACAGTTTCTTCCTAAAGCACTTTGGATCTCTCTCAGGGATAAAGATTTTGAGTGGGTGAATGAATCTATCAAGGGAACACTAAAGAAGGAATATAAGGATGTCTTCACAAATTTTAGAGCATGAGAAATATTGCCAAGAGAATGAACTTGAGTCCTATATATAGGCTCAGCTGGGGAGGGTGAAGTCGGCTTCGAAATGACTTTTTATTTTTTTTCAAAACAGTCACTATTGAAGTTGACTTTTCAGATAGTGAAGTCGATTTTGCTTGCTACAGACATCTTTTGTAAAACAAAAGCTTACTCAATTATCGCATGTCTTTGTAGTTGATATGGACATCTCCTTTTGGCACAAGGGTATGTCTCAAGATAGAATATCCCTAAGAGTCTATCCATTCTCACGTGAGAGGATAACCCAAAATTCAAACTTTAAATTTTTTCTGCCACATATTTTGCCTAAAAATAGCTTTTGGCACTCCATTTGGAATTTGACCATTGGTAAACTATTTTGGCTAGTCTTAACCTTTATGGCTTTGACTTGTCTTCATGAGTTGAGTTCAATCTTCTTGTCATTTGACAATAGTCCTCATGAATTAGATAATCTATAAATGATTTTTACAAAGCATAGACCTAATCACAATCACTCGATTTATAATTGTATCGTATATTTTTACATTGTTTTGACATAACTTGCAAATAAATTTTCATAAACTCAAGCTATATCCTAATAACCCTCGATTGAGATAAGATGTGACACCTATCTTTTTCATCATCATCTCAAACTTGACCGATGATGTTCAAGTAGTCGTGGACAACCGGTTGAAACTTGATACCAAGTAGTCGTGGACAACCAGTGAAACCTACCGAACGAATAAAATAACTTGTTAATGATTTGAGACTTGAAACTATAGTATAAGTTTATACTTGCATTGTGTTAGATTTTGATGACCTAACTTATGTTGAACATAAATCCTTGCGTATGTGTTTGCTCATTCTTTTTCTGTTTTTTCTTATTCACCATTAAAAATTTCCAAGAGCTTGAGTAAACCTTTCAAGCTGACTCACTGTAAATTTTGTTATTTCTGTTTCTTTTTTTTAATTTTGTCAGTACTAAATATAAATATTTTTTAAAATAAATTCAAAACGTTTACTTACCCGTAAATGTATTGTAGTAGGGTTGGAGAAATTCAAAAAATGAAACCGAGTTGAGGGAGAGAATATGGTACGAGCTGGATGGTTGAAATTGATCCGATTCAGAGTGAGCACGTACGTGGTGTGTGTGGTAACTCAAACGGGTGGGAAAGATGGGGAAGAGTGTGGAAGGCCGTTAAGTCTTTTTCTCCCATTAGGGCATACAGAGATTACATAGAGGCCAACGAGCGAGTGAGTGAGGTGTCTCTTCTCTTATCTCATCACTAACTCTAAAGCCCATCTTCAATGGCAGTTGCTTAACTCAGCATCGAACCCTATCAGGTTTAGCCCTTCAAAAACACTTTTTTATTTTGACATCTGTTGTTGATTTGTGAAATCATTTGCTTCTTTTGTTGCTGAGATGGAACTTTTGTTCTGGCATTCTATTCATTAATTTTTAGGTCTTTGCCCACTATAAATTGTGACAATTGTTGATTTTTTTATTCTAACCCAAATTTTAGGCAATTTGTCTCCATGTTAGATCACACCACCTTGCACCACTTGAATGCCTATTAACTAGTTCCCTGTATTTCATCTAAAAAGCCAACTAACCGTGCAAACTTCCAAGTTTTCTTGACCTGGGCAACCGTGAAAGTGATGTAAATTGATCGCGGAAACAAGAATCTATTTAAACACCAATATATATAATCTCGACACAGTGACGGAGCCAAGATTTTTGTTGAAAGGGAGTGAAATGATGAATCATAATTAATTAATTATAATATATTAATTATTACTTTAACATAAAAAAAATTATTTGAACAATACATAAATAACTATACAAAACACCAATTAATATAAAAAACTTCATCTAATCTATTGAGGAAGAAATTTGATCTATCTAATTGGGTTATTTGCGATTTGCCTTTATAAAAAAAATATAACTAATTAGAGGTCCCATCAGTAGCCACTATTACAGTCTCCCCTAAGACTAGCAGTCCACATACATTGACTGTCAAAAGGCTCACGTTGATTACCAAAATGTTCTTTAAATAATAATCAAAAGATAAACCTCAAAATCCAAACATGTATCTTGAGGAAAAATTAATGAATCCAATTTTTTGTGTCTCCAGAAAAATTTTATGAATAAAATACAAAACTAGACCTCGAGATACAAATACATCTCGAGAAAATACTTTAAAAAATCCTTTTTCCTCAAAATAGACAAGAAAGATTGGGTGGCTCGTAGTGATGGTGGGAAAATGAAATAAGTCTACCAGAAAAGGGAGGGAGAGTAAGAGAGGAGGAATCGGAGCGGTTGTCGTACTCACATTAAATAGAGAGAGGGAGCAGAAAAGAGGAAAGAGGCGAGGTGGGATTCATCAGAGTCGCAGAAAATAGAGGGAGAGAGGAAGGGGTGGGGGTGCGTCATCGAGGTCGACGTGCTCCCTCGTAAAAAAAATTCAAAGTTCAGCAAGGGCAAGTGCCCCCACCTAGATTCGTCCATGTCTCGACATAGGAGAATGCCAAAGCTATTTGATGATACACCAAAACGGTCTTTCTTCTACACCGTACATGTGTCATTAAGATCTCGAGGAATAATAGGCCCAAGCGTCAGCCAAACACTGATCCAGCCCAAGCGGTTCTAAGCCCGCACAATACAGTCTGCTAGACGGACCCAAATCATTACAGCCTACTAAGCCCACGCATCTCACAACTATCCTCAATACCCGAAATCCCTACTAGGCAAGTATCTCAAGGATCAGTCTCGAACAGGCGACAACAGCACTTTGATTCCAACTAGAAAGCAAATACCAAAGTATATGTCACACATGGAGAGTTCTATCTATGGACTACTCAATGATCTAGGAGCATGAGACTAAAAGGGAAACTCCCCTTCACAGCACAACTCCTAATTAGATAAGGATATCCACGAAGATCTTCTTCCCTAAACTACACCACCGATGGCCTGGTTGAACCAGGACTCCAACACTATAATATGACATGAGGTTGGTAAGCTAAGGTACACTACAAATTCCAAATTTACAACATTACGCCTTCCTCAGATTCCTGTCTGACTTTAGCATCGAGTTCCATTGGCTACCACAACGGTGGTCCGTGGCTCATGTGTGCAGGTTTCCAGGTCAATGTCAAAGCAGGGAGCAAGAATCGACTGCATCAGTTTGGCACCGTCTGACGGAATGACAAAGTTCCTAACCTTTCACTAGCATCACATCTCTTCAGAATACAAGAAGATGGTGACCACCAGATCACGCAACAATGGAGAACAAGGGGACACATCAAATGCTCAGACTAGCACAATACCACCGCTCTTAGCGGTGCCAGTGACACACAGGCAACACCCCCATGCCAGCAACAGCAACGACAAACCCAAGGATAGATTTGTTGTCGTCTCAAATACAACAAATTTCCAAAGCAGTGGAAGTTCTCATACAACAGAGCCCTCCACCTGCTAATGGAGATTTGGAGTAACATAAGCCCCCATTTTCGAAAGACAATAAAAAAAAAGCATAGGAAAGTCAAGCCCCTGCTAGTTCTCATTGGACTAGAGGAGGCAGTGCAGCTAATACAAACCCGACTTTCAGGGCAGACAAGCTTGCCCTACAAAAACCCCTCCGCAAGGGGGGCTCATGACCCTGACGTGTTATATCATTTTTCTGTTCTACTGTTCGTGGACCGTATCATGAACGAGGATCTTCCAAAGAAGTTCATGCCTCAAAAGCTCGACTTTTATAACGGGACTACCAACCCATTCGATCACTTGCGCCATTATCGGCATGTAATGGCACTCAAAAAAGGATCCGAGTCAGTGATGTGCATAACTTTTCCAACAACCTAAGAAAGTCAATACTAACATAGTTCCACAGCCTCCCACCAAAGTCGATCGATTCATTCAAGACTTTTGCCAAGGAATTCTTGATGCGGTTTGTCGAAAGTTAGTGTCTCCAGAAAGGCTCACACTACATACTTTCTCTGAAACAAAAATCTAATGAGACGCTAAGAGAGTATGGCACGCACTTCAATGACAAGCTGACACTTCTTGATGGCTGCAGCGACGACATAGCCGTGACAGCGTTTACCGCGGGCCTAAGAGAAGGAAAGCTTTATGACTTCCTCACCTTGGAACCCCTTGGATATGGCATAACTCTTGAAGGGCGCCCAGAGATACATCACCCTAGAAAAGATGAAAATAGAGAAAAAAAGAAACAAAAGTTGAGAAGAAGCCCTCCGTTCCTAGGGACATAAAGGAGGGAAGAAGGTGAGAGAACGAAGAAATGAGCAAGCAAAAGCGTAACAACAACAGGTTAGACCTTGGCCTAGCCAAGCCAAAGAAAGCTTCCAACTACAATGGATCTAGATACAAGACCCCTCTCAATTCTAGCCTATCGGAAGTCCTGAATTCCATGAAAAACTGAGAAGATATCAAGTTGCCCCCAAAACAGTGCGGAGACCCCTCAAAATGTGACAATAGCAAGTATTGTTCATACCATAATGAGGGTGGTCACGACACCAACGACTGCAAGATTCTAAGGTATGAGATCGAATATTGGATCCACAAGGACAAGCTTAAGGAATTCCTGCACTCGAAGAAGCGACAAGACCGACCCAAGGACATGGGTGAGACAATCAAGGTTATTGAGAAGGTGACTACGGCATAATCTATGTCCTTCATGGAGTCGGATCGGATGAAGACATGACAAATAGATCCCGCAAGTGGACTCTACTAGAGATGTGGATAAAACCCGCAAACAAGGACAGACGCGTATACTACTCGAGGGTGCAAAGCCCCCTCCCCACCTTAACCTTCACAGACAAGGACCTCGAAGGCGGCTCGTGTACTGCACAATGACACTTTCATCATTTTGGTCTCTATCGTAAGTTGGGAACTAAAGAGGGTTCCCTCAATGTCCTATTCTACAACGCGTTCCGCAGTATGGATCTCAAGTAAGAAAACCTGACATCCTCTGGTTACCCGCTGATTGAATTCAGTGGGGAGAAATGCTTTCCGATCGGGAAGATAAGGTTAGGAGTGGTGGCAGGATGGCCACAATTAGAAAAGTTATGTTCTTGGAGTTCATGGTGGTAGACGTACCGTCTACCTACAACCTTGTCTGGGGAAAACCGTGGCTTTACTAAATGGAAACAGTAGTCTCCACCCTTTACCAGTGCATCTATTATACCGCTAACCACTCAGAAGGAACAATACGTAGGGACCAACCAACGGCACGAGGTTGCCATTATATTGCACTGAAGTAGATAGAATGTTCCCAGATCTAACTGGAGCCCAAAGGGAAAGTTGAACAGATGCAAGACCCAGTGATTGTGGAAGAGTCACTACACTCACACGAAGACGAGATCCCAATAGCGGTTTCTCAACTCAGAAATGGAGAACATTCAAACATCACGGAGCAATCCGCCATTCAATCCGGCAAAGCGGATAGGTCAATGCAGACGAGAGTACAACCCCCGGCAATCAGTCGGTGCAGAAGAAAACACCCGCGCGAGGTTCACTTTTTAGTAACCTCAACGACATCAGTGAGGGTTGGCAGTACGCTGAATGTACTAACAATCTAGGAAGGGCCATAAAAATTCACTTCAGGGCCGGATCGAACTCTCTCCGCCAACAGTTACTCTATTCAATTTTTTATTTTCCATTCCATAGTCAATGTAGAATTTCAATTCTTAGGAGCTTATGTGATTTGCAATCAATCAAGAAATAAAAGAGAATTACACAAACACACTCCATTGATTACTGAAAAGATGTAACAACGATCGCCCTGAGGCAGATACAAAAGACTACAAACTACAAGCATTTGAATCCGATGCAACATACATTAAAGACTCGCTTAAACATACCGACTCCAGAAGAAGACTCAAAAGCGATAGCTAAGGTACCCAAAGTAGACTCAGCGACTCCTTTAGAGAAGATGTCCCAAGATCAAGTACAAATGTGCAAAAAAAGGGCTGAAAGAACAAGAGCAACTAGTTGTAATTGCTCTGCCAAATCACCCCAAAAAAATAACCCCCCAACGACAATGCAGACCTTGCGACGAGCTGTAGAAATCCAGGCATCCGGCCTCACAAATGAGGTAGAAGAGGATGGACAAAGATAGCTGCAAGCGACAAGGAAGTTAAGCTCACAATGCTGCCAAGCGAGGATACTTCTCCCATGCATGATACTCAGGTGACTCAGAGATATCACCCCCGAAAGCTACAACGCATCTGCCAACACTTTGATCAACCCTAAGCTAGCTGCAGGGAGTGTTTCCGGACAGATAGAACGACACAAGGTAACACAAATGTGTTGGCGAATAAACGACAGACTCATTCTTGAAGCATAGTCCACAGCAACTTCCTGATGCCAAGCATGGTTGCTCATCTTCACTACGTTCGGAGCAAACAAACTTATCTACGCATCAGGATGGAGCTCTCTCAGACGTGGACTTACGCCAGCACCACCCTTCGTAGTCGCCACCGCACCCAGGCCCTCATCTACGACCTTCCCTTTGTCACCAACAGTCGACCCTTTATTGCGAGATGGCTCAATGGAATCCAAAGGAAGTGGAGTAAGCGAATTGTCCAGTGGACCCTCCATCATTCTGATATACGGCCTAAAATGAGACGAGGAGCAATGCGGACTACAAGAAGGATGGCCTGCATTACTATGGCCACTGTCTAATGATCTATCAGTGAAGCGATTGGACTCTAGGACCTTAGGCGAATCCTCATTAGAAATCTCGAATAAAACGGTTATGGATTGGTCAATACTAGTAGAAGCCGCCACAGCAGCCAACATCAGCTTCTCGCCCAAAGCTTCAGCCTGCTCAACCCCTGCTAATTGCAGGTGGTCCCTCTCCCAGCTGGATACTTCGGCCTTCGCCTAGCAGGCTAACCAGGTTCATGCTCATCCCTCACTGGAGCATACCGTTTGGGAGCCGGCTCAGTCCTAGTGCAGCACCTCTTTGAACTTATAAAGGAGGCAAGTGTCTTAGAAAGGCCCTCCGCGTCAGAAAAAGTAGGAGCCTTAACTTTGGAAGCCTTCATCTTTTTAGAAGGGGCTCTACTTTCACACTTGACCTTCAGTGTACGGTAAAGAGTAGGGGCCACATGCCAATTGGGCTACAAACCACTGCAGATGAAGTTAGCAAGACATATGACTTCCTTCAACTCATCTTCGACATGTCACGAAATGTCTTCATAGTGTCTTGATCCTCTATAAAAAGAGGAGAAATAGGGAACCTCCCTGCGAAGAAACATATGCAACGATCAGCATACAATCAGCGCGACAAAATCAATAGATGAAGCTATACTTACGAAATGGCCTGAACTCCCGCTCCAGCGAACAACCCCTGAACTTGAAGTACTTCGAATCCGAAGGAGCCAAGAAGCAGTACTTCTGCCAGAACTTGAAGTCATCTAGCAACTTCCTAAAATAGGTCGACGACGTCATCTTACAAACGACCTGATCATCCAGCCAAGGAGAAGTCAGCAATTGGATCACCCACGGAGTCATGTAGACGCTAGCATCCTTTGCTATGATCAAAATAAGAAGAATGATCCTATACCCATTGGGTACCAACTGGGCAAAAGGGATTCTGAGGAAATCCAAGAAGCCCCAAATCTCGTCAACAAAAGGAAAACATACTTTAGTTTGAAGTATTCCACGGTGCAAACAAATGAACCCTTTCGGAGGGAACTTCAGCTTCTGATCATGATTCAGAGCATACAATGCCAGGTCCTCATGCACCTCGAACGTCTTTCAGATTTCACCAATGCCCGACTAAGAAATTGACTTATCTTCGAAAAACTCGAGGCCTTTGGCCAAAGTTTCATCATCAAGATGGTTTTGGTGAGCCATGAAAAAGGTAAACAAGCTTTCAATCAAAATACAAGCAGAGCAATATCTCTAAAAGCAAAGAAATGGAAGAGTCAATCTCCATAGAAAGGAGGATCTAAATAGGGATTGGTTTCCCGCCTCTTCTCCACAAAACTGACGCATACTTAATTAATGAAAAGCGCAGCTCAAGTAACGATTCCAAGTCGATCATCATGAGTGGCAACTTAGTGAACCGATGCAATGGCCCACTAACCGGGGGGAGTAATCGATGATACACCAAAATGGTCTCTCTTTTACACAGTACACGTGTCATGATGTTTTCAATGAATAATAGGCCCAAGCGTCAGCCCAACACTAATCTGACCCAAGCGACTATAAGCCAGCACAATGCAGTCCGTCAGACAAACCCAAATCATTACAGCATGCTAAGCTCATGCGTCTCATGGCTGTCCTCAATACCCGTAAGCCATGTAAGGCAAGTATCTCGAGGATCAGCTTCGGACAGGCAAGACAACAACACTTTACTTCAGACTAGGAAACACATATCATAGTATATGTCACACATGGAGACTTCTATCTATTGACTATTCTCTGATTGGGAACTATCTCTCACGTATCTAGGAGCACAAGGCTAACAGGGAAACTCCCATTCACAGCACAACTCCTAATTAGATAAACATCTCCACAAAGATCTTTTTCTCTAAACTACACCAGTGATGGCCTGGTCGAACCAAGACTCCAACACTATAAATAAGACATGAGGTTGGTAAGCTAAGGTACGCTACAAATTCCCTGTTTATAGAATTACGCATTCCTAAAGTCCCTGTTTAACTTTAGCATCGGAGTGCCATCGGCCACCACAACAGTGGTTCGTGACTCACATGCGTTCCTTGTGCATGTCAAGGTCAAAACAGATAGCAAAAATTGACTGCATCACTACTCAAGCTGGATTTTTAATTAATCGATATCAAAGCTGAGTAAAAATCTCATTATATCCTTATTAATAAAAAAAATTCTTCTAAAACTTGCCAAAACTACCTAAAAAAACTTGAAAGTTAAGGTGATATAATCAAAATATGACACTTTCATAGTAGTTGTTGTCTAGCATCATTGGTGTGCCACGGTCATTCCTCAAATACTAGACAACCTTTGGGTCAGGGATTGCATCAAGGCACTTGTGGAACATGTATTCGACATGGCCGGGGTTGAGGGCAGGGTTAACTTCAGGGTACAAAATGGCATACAACTTCACACAATGAGTTCGGCCAACATTGTGGGCTCTTAACAAGGCAACAACTTCTGAGGTGTAAATGCCCATGGCTTCAAACACTTCCAAGACAACAGAGATGTTCTCATTGCATGTCTTTGTGGTCTGGGGGGTACTTCTGCACAGCTCTTCCATCTCTTCTCCCAGTCTTGAGATGGATGTAAGGTCCACCTAGCGAAACAATGCCCTCTCTCGCTGACAAGGCAATAAGATATCAGCACAAAAAACAACTTCGGGCCACTCCCTCGCCACAACTTTTTTGATGGGGTCAGGATATCTGAAGTTCCTCAGTCCAAAGCTCCTGCCAATTTCCTTCTAAGACAAGTCCCTCCTAGTAGAATCCAAAAGAAGTGAAACATCACAGGGCTCAACAACACAGTCATGGAAGATGTTCCTCAACCATGAGAATGTAGTGTTCATGTCGCGCTTATAAAAAAGCTTGACTTGTTCACCGATAATTTCCATCGTTGCATTTCACGCCACTACTTCCTTATCAAGATATCTTTCATTCTGAAACTTTGTTTCTAGCATGGAAAGAAATCGAAAGGAGAGGAAGGAAGAAGAAAGAGTTTGGGGCGTTGATACCCACTGCAAAGCTCAGAAGTAAGTGAGTTAGGTGAATTTCGAAAAATACAACTTGGCAAATGAAATAAGATTTTAAAAACACAATTCCAATTAAGAAATTCTTTAGGTCTTATTTTCACAATAAAATTTCATATCATACAAAGAAACACACTAAATATGCATAGACATGATGCTACTTATATCTATATTATCTTAACAAGAACACAAAAATAATAAATTGAAACTTTATTTACAAAAATATTATTAAGGTCGTTGAAAAGTTATGGGTGTTACATTGTTCCTTAATATGGATTTTTGACTTTTGTTGAGGGGCATCCGCTGTTTGGGGACAAAAATGATTTTTACTAACAAAACCCCTTAGTTTTCAATTGTAAATTAAGGACACTATTAGATTTAATAAATTATTTTTAATTCTTTTGAGCTCCATTTGAGCTGAAAATTTCAAGAAAATTATAGGCTAACATAGAAACAACATGCCAAAGTTTCAAGCCATTTTGACATTGTAACAACAAAAACTTGCCATAGAAACAACATGCCAAAGTCCCCACCATTAAATATCTTGATAAACAGTCTTTGTGGGTGTTTAAGGACCACCCAATAATGGTGCTAGTCGGTTCACTTGTGTCGCACCCATGGCAGGTCGTCACTCGCTTCATGAATATGATAGGAAAATTCACTTTTCACAATTTAATGCATATCTCGAGGCACACATGTCGGCTTAAACATTTTTTCTAATGTTGATTTTAATTTTCTTGAAATTTTAGCCCAAATGGAGCTTAAATGATGCAGTTTTCATTTAGTCACGTATATGTAGTGTCTTTAATTTACATGAAAACTAAATTGTCCTAAATGAACTATCAAAATGTTTTTTTTTCCTAATATGCGAATATATATTTTGTTAATTTTATTATAACATTAAATATACTAATATATTCATTGCACATGATTAACTCACATACTAAAATTGATACTTATGCATTGTGTGATACATTGGAATAAATAAATTTACAAATACATATAATTTGTATGCCTAGTCAATAGTTATTTACAAATATTCTTTGATTTCAAATCATTTGCTAATTTTCTTCTTAAAATAAAAAAAAACAATTGTGGAACTTTTGAATTGGGTTGGTCGAAGACTTAAGAGTAGTTATATGTGTGAGGGTATTATGAGAAATAGAGTCATCATCATCATCATCAAAGCCCATTCCCGAGATTTTGGGGTCAGCTACATGGATTTTGGTTCTCCAAGCAATGCGATCTTCCCACATATCCTCGCCTAATCCAAGCTCAATGATATCTTCATTCACCGCCTTCATCCAAGTTTTCAACAGTCGTCCCCTCCGTCTACACCCTCCATTAATTTTCCAATCTAGACATTTTCTAATTGGCGTCGTGCTTGGTCTCCTCCGCACATGACCAAACCAAGTTAAACGTCTTTCTCTAATTTTGTTCTCTATGGGCGCTACACCTAAGTATCTCTTAATTCTTTCATTTCTAATTTTATCCTTACGAGTTTTACCACACATCCACCTTAGCATACGCATTTCTGCTACTGCCATCCTATGCGTATGTTGTCCTGTAGTAGCCCAACATTCTGAACCGTATAGCATGGATGGTCGAACAATTGTCTTATAGCATTTCCCTTTTAGCCTTGCAGGCATCCTTCTGTCGCATAATACTCCTGACGCCATTCTCCATTTCAACAAACCAGCTTTAATCCTATGGTCTACATCTTCTCCAATAGCCCAATTCTTTTGAATTATAGATCCTAGATATCGAAAAGCCTCACACTCTGGGACCTCTACACCTTCGATCTCAATTGCATTACTTCTCCCTCTTGGTTCACAACCAAAGTTGCACACTAGATACTCCGTCTTCGAACGGCTAATTCTAAAACCTTTATTCTCTAAAGCCTCCTGCCACTTAACTAATTTCTGACCTAAACCTGCACTAGTCTCCTCCATTAAGACAATATCATTTGCAAATAACATGCACCAAGGTACATCTTCTTGCAGATGTCTCGTCAACTCATCCATGACCAAAGCAAAGAGATATGGACTTACTGACACTGGAAATTCACTAGACATCCCACCTACTAAGCGAACACTTGTTACAGCCCCTTCATACATATCCTTAATGATATCGACATAACATTGAGACACTTTATTCCTTTCAAGCACCCACCAAATTAACTCCCTGGGGACCCTATCATATGCTTTCTCCAGATCAATAAAAACCATATGCAAACTCTTACGTGCCTCTCGATATTTTTCTATAGTTTGCCTAAGCAGGAAGATGGCCTCCGTAGTAGACCTACCAGGCATAAATCCAAATTGATTCTCCGAAACCGTGGTTAAACTCCTAAGTCTTCGTTCTATAACCCTCTCCCAAAGTTTCATCGTATGACTCATAAGCTTTATCCCTCTATAGTTCGAGCAATTCTTGATATCCCCTTTATTCTTATAAATTGGTACCACAATGCTATGCCTCCATGAATCTGGCATTTGTCTAGTTTCCAAAATCCTATTAAAGAGCTTAGTTAGCCATTGAATCCCAACTTCTCCCAGACATTTCCATGCTTCAATTGGTATATCATCTGGTCCAACGGCCTTCCCTGTCTTCATTCTTTTTCAAGATTCTCTCACTTATGTGGCACTAACTTTGCGATGGAACACGCGATCTCTCCCTTCCTGCGAAGTATACCCCTCCAAGTTTAACTCCCCTACATGTGTTCCATTGAGTAGGTTCCAAAAGTAATCCTACCATCTATCTAAAATAGCTTTATCCTGCATTAAAACTCTTCCATCCTCATGCTTAACACACTTAACATGACTCAAGTCCCTAGTTTTTCGTTTTCTAGCTTTAGCTATCTTGAAAATATCCTTCTCCCATTCCTTCGTACCTAGCCTATTATAAAGAGCATCATACGCTCTCTTCTTAGCTTCCCCTACTGCTCTACTACTCAACTTCTTAGCCTGCTTATAAAGCTCATAAGACTCTAGGCACCTTAAAGCATATTTTCTTTTCCGCAATGGTTTGTTGCACATCAGCGTTCCACCACCATGTCTCCTTACCATATAAACCTCCTCTTTTGGCCTTTCCTAACTCTTCCTTCGCACATCTTCTTATTCGTTTTGCCAAATGTTCAAAAAGATCCGCACTACTAGTCTTATCCTTTGGTTCTAGATTCTCCCAACCCTCTGAAACTGACTGGCCACCCAAAATCTTCTTTCTAAATTTTTGGCACACATCTCCATGTAAGGTCCACCACTTAATTCTCGGTCTAACCTGTTCTATAGCAATACGACCCCTACTCTTAAGAAAAAAATTGAGAACTAACAGCCTATGTTGGTTTGTCAGACACTCCCCTGGTATAACCTTACAATTTTTACACCTACCTATATCGTGTCTCTTCACAAGAAAATAATCAAATTTGACTTCTATTACGCCCACTCGCAAAGGTCACCAAGTGATCTTCCCTCTTCTTATAAAAAGTATTTACGATCCCAAAATCTTGAGCTAAAGCAAAATCTAGAATAGAAATCCCCGCAGTGTTTCGATCCCCAAAGCCTTAACCTCCATGTACCCTCTCATACCCAACTCTATCCTTACCGACATGGCCATTCAAATCCCCGCCTAGGAAAACCCTATCGGAAGAGGGAATTCCAAGAACTAACTCCTCTAAAGAGTCTAAAAAATCCTTCTTAGTCTCTCGTCCAAACCCACTTGTGGTGCATACGCACTAATAACATGCACTATCTCTAGTTCTAAAGCTAATTTAATACTTATGATTCTATCCCGAAACCTCCTAACGTCGACTGCTGCATCCTTAAAAAACTTTATCTACCATTATTCCCACCCCGTTCCTAGTTCCATCTTTACCAGAATAGAAGAGTTTGAACCCTCCTCCTAAATCTTTAGCCTTGTTCCCCTTCCATTTTGTCTCTTGAAGACAAACTATGTTTACTTTCCTCCTACGCAAGGCATCCACTAATTCTATTGTCTTTCCCGTCAAGGTTCCTATGTTCCAAGAGGCTAATCTAATCATTCTATCTCTAGCTCTAACCTAGACTAGCTTCTTTACTCGCCCCCGCCCAGAATGGTGCGAGAACCCTTGCCTATTTAACATTACAGCCGGGCGCCCTTGTAGCGCGCCTTGCTCATTTGTCACTACACCCGAGCGTAGGTGCAGCGCGTCGCTTATAGCGGAGGACGCCCTATCCTTCTGCATTAATCTTTTTGAACCAAAATCCATGAAAAAGGATGTGATGGGTTTTTCATGGAGTGAAAAAGGATATGAGAAATAGAGTGAAAAAAGATATGAGAAATAGATGTAGATTAATTAACCTTTGAAGGATATGAAAAAGGATATGAGAAATAGAGTGAAAAATAAAAATAAATAAATAAATAAAAAACCTTTGAAGGGTTAGTTATCTTAAAGGGAAGATTAATTACTTACTTACCCTTTTATTTTGAATTTCGAAACTACTACAATACATTCAATTTATTGGGAGTTGCATGGAATATTTGTAATTGTCTGGACCTTGAATCTACTGCGGGTAGCCAATTTATAGATGTAGATTAATGAAGAGGTACTAGAGTAATAACTTTTTATAGTTTAAATTTTTTTAACACAAATGTCCATCAAGACTTTGGTCTGTAATGATCTCAGGGAGATCCTTGATGATGATACATCAAAATAGATCGTTCAACATGATCGTACACGTGGCATAGAGACCCACCGTAAGAATACAATGCACAATCTATTGGGCCAGCACGTAAAGCCCAGGAAAAATAAACTCAATCACAGAAGCCCAAACGAAGCCCACTAAAGAGGAGATGAAAGCAGGTCCGGAATCCAAACCCAAATGAGTTAAAGCGCGAGTCCAGGCCCGACACAAGTTCTTTCATAAAGAAGAGGAACGTTGCAACAAAAAAGAGTCGTAGAGGGGGTTATGTCTCCACGAACGCATCTCCATTAAGGAGGAGACTGTTACAAGAAACATCTCATTCCATTGCACCTCACATGCTTAAGTCACGCTGAGAGTTAACTGCAGCCATTATAAAAGGTAAAGAGGATATTTGACATAGATATGCAACTTTAATTGAGTTTTGTCCAGATTTACATCCTTCTTTCAATAGAGTTACTGACTTAAGCATCGGAGTGCCTTCAGCCACCAAAAAGGTGGTCCTTGGAAGTCAAACCCACAGGAAGGCGATTTTTGGACACTTCAGTTTGGTGTCGTTTGTGGGGAACGAAGAGTTTCCTTTCAAAAATAAGATTCACAGTAACTGAGCTCACACAAACCGATAGAAGATCAATTGAATACTCCACAAATCTTCAATCTGGCATTGAAAGATAAGACGTGTTGCCCAATACTGATCCAACAACGACTCTCGAAACAACAATACCTACTGGAAAATAGCTCCAACAAGTAACGGTACGGACCTCACTAACATCTTGGGGAATACTGTAACACTCTTATTATTCCAATGACAATAAAAATTTATGTACCTAAAATTCAATTGAAAATTTGTATTTTAAAATCTTCTTTTGTTTGGCAAGTAGTATTTTTCGAAATTCGTTTTTTTCTTTCCTTCCAAATCTCGGGACGAGATTCCATTTAACGTGTGTATAATGTAACACCCCTAAATTTCATAAAACTAATTTATTTTATTTTGAATTAAATAAAATAGAGTTACATTTAATTAAAATTAAAATTTGAAATTTAAGGTTTATTTAGTGTGTTTAGAGGGTGGGTGCTTTCGAAATTTCAGTGGGGGGCGAATAGCCACCCAACTTATAAAGAGAGAAACCTTTTTTTTTCTTCCCCATTTTCTTTCTTTTTGCCTTCCCTGCGTACTTTTTTACTTCTGCGGAAGCCGATGCGGCGAGCTCGGCTGTGACCGAGCGTCAAGCAGCCCTACCAGCCTTACTTCCTTTTTTTCTTCCTTTCTCCTTCCTCTCTCGCCCCTTTCCTTCTCATTTGATTTGAATACCAGAAAATAGAGAATGAAAGAAGGAAGAGAAGAGAAACAGGGAGAAACAGATGGTTGCCAATGGCACCCTTGAATGGAGCTACCTTGCGGACGATCGATGGTGTGGGAGATCACAGGCGAGAGGTTGTGTTTTCTGTGCCGCGGATTGATTTGCGATTGCGAACCTGTGTGGTGTGGGAATCAAATCGGTGAGTTTTCCTTCACAATTTTCTTTGATTATTGTGTTTGTGTTTTGTCTAGATTCAGATTCGATTATCGAAATCTAAGTAATTTTGCAATCAGCTGTCTATTTATTCGTGAGGTCGCGTTGTAATGATTTGGTTCAATTAGATTGGAAAAAAAAAAAAAAAAAAAAACAAAGTGTTCTCCTTTCATAGGCCCACCCATCAGATATTTAAGAATGAAAGAAAGAGAGAGATTCTCTCTGATCCATAACATATGTTGATTTTTATATGTTTTCGTATGTTGATGTTTGTTCTTCTATTAAGTTGGTATTTCAATTTATGTATTTTGATTAGTTTTTTAGATGGGGTATGTTGAATTTATAGTTTTTAGGTTATGGCTTATGGGTATGTTGATTCATGTTCTTGGTGAGGTTTTACAAGATGGATATGTTAAATTTTCAAGTTTTAGGTTATGGGTATGTTGATTTCTGTTGTTTGATCTTGATTTCCTTAGGTTTTATGATCTGGTTGTGTTGGAATATTTGTATAATTGCTGATCAATACAAGATTATTCTAGCTTGTTTTGTGCTGGGAACTGGGAAGTGTTTGAAGGAGTTCTAGTCATGAACCACACCATGGGTGACCTCGATATGGGTAGCAATGCATTTTACCAAACATACAACAGGAGATTCGGACATCTTCAAAACGAGGAACTAATGGCTGCTTCAAACAATCTCATAAATTCATCTCAAAATGGACCAAACCTACATTATACACACTGTGTTGTCTTGTGTTCACTAGAACATTTCTTGGTAAAACCTTGAAATGTTTATTTTGTATGTGTGGATTCTTTACAAACTCATTGTTGCAACGGAATAAAATCGTCACCATTCCTATGAAGTTTTATGATGTTCACAAGGGCATGCTTTGATGTTGACTCCCTTCGATTGCCAACTCACAACTTTTGGGTTGGCTTGTGTAAAATGAGTGAGTATGTTTTATGATCGATTGTTGCACTCCTAAGCTAACACATTAAACCATTGATCCCAACCCACCAAACCTGTGTACTGCCACAGTTTCTGTTATAAGCTCCTGTGAGCACCTTCAGTTTGTCCCAGGATAATCGTACATGGTTGGTTTGTTAGAAATTTTGTTCTTAGCTTTATTTCATGTCTTCAACCATTTCCCTACCAGCTTATCCTCAGGTCCAAAAGTGTCATTAGCAGGTATGCTTAAATCTCTGATCCACATAATGACATCCCAAGACAGCATAAACCCAATTCCTGGCATATAACCAACAAAAAGGCTCTGACTTGGGCAGAATAGCAAACCTATGGTACAATTTTTTTCCTTTAATTCCCTTCAAATTTGCTCACTTTAAGTCAAAACACTGTCTGGATTTTGTATGAAATTGAGTTTATAGAGAGTTAGAAGACAATTTCTAATGTCGGATCGAATTAGATCAGTATCAATGGAAGAATTGCCATCTCATTTTATTATGGAGATACTAAGTTCGAGTCGGTTGAATGCAGCTGGTCTAGCTTGTTTAGAGCAGACTTTTCAAATTTTCAGAGGCACCCATGACTTGTTTCCTCAGGATGCTTGATCACTATTTGATTTTGTTTCATATAATATTTGTGTTTCACATCCCATATATGTTCTATTGCTTGGGAATGCTCGGAAGGTACTCTATGATTGATGCGGCTGGAATTGTGCAACACCTCTACAAAAATTGCTAGACGGGGTTTTGGCTTTAGTTAGTTATTTTTACATCTTAGTTGATGAGGTATACTTGTACATTCCATGAGATTTAAATGAATATACACGAAAATAGTAAACAGTAATAGGTGAAAGAAAAGATGAGTCAGAAAAGGATTCATGTCAGTTTATAATGTTTTCCCATTTGTGAAGTCCGAAAGTAGTACAGAGGAGTGTCTTTCTTGCTACTGAAGTGGTGGTGTTGTGTTTTTCGTCAGATAAGATTATGGGTAGCCTTGGCCTTATGGACTCATGGAGTCTAGTTTTCCTCACTACGTACATTTAATCATGTATAGGGTGATTGAGGTTCAGTAGAGGAGTTAAGGGATCTTTGGGTTTGTGCCTTTGTGCTGGTTTATGTAAGAAATGTGTGAACTTTACACCTTTGAATTATGAGGCTTGTATGGAAATGATGGGTTTCATTTCAGATAATCCGTTATGAGATTTTAGGCATGTTTGAGAATGAGGTTGCCTTATTTGTGGTGTTTTGTGTCGCAAATGCGTGATCTTCACTATTTTGATCGGTTTGATGTGTGAGTTTTTCCTAGCTTGATGGGTTAATGTTTTGGGGCATTTGCATGATTCTACGAATTTGCATTTGTATGTTTATGACTTAAATTGGATTGTTATGCAAATTGCGTCGCTGAAAACAAATTTATTTCTTGTATTAAATGGATTATGATCCCCGTTTTGTTATAGAAAGTTTTATATGAAGAAAAATGTAGGTTGCCCCAAAATAATGGGATGATATATCCTGATGAGATTGTTTATGATTTGGCAATGTGTCAAATGCTATGCTTCCCCAAAAGAATGGGTGGATTTACTTATGAATGACAAAATGTCATTGTGAAGGAAATTCGAAATATCAAAGATAAATGATATTGATAAACTTTGACTCCTGAAAGTTTAAACACCTGGAATTGTATCACTTAGAACTACCACACCTCTTTTTGTTTATTATTTTTCCTCTCTTACTAGAGAAACTAAATAACCAGCGGGTTGTCTTGTGGAGGTGGAGCGCCTATTTCTTTTAGAGAAACTAAAATAACCTTCGGGTTAGTCTTGCGAAAATGAGGTGAATTTTTATGCCTAAGATATGCTTTGATCTTTATCTGTAAAAAATGTGACGTGACTTTATGCGCATTGCTAGCCCAAGAGTGGCTATTGTTACTCATATAGTTAGGAGTATCAGGTGATGCATGCATGTATGTGATGTGTCCCTACTTAGGCATGGATGACGGAGAAGTCCTCCTTTATATGAGAGAAGCATCCGGGCATGTATGTTCGGCACGGAGGTGGTGCGAATGTGGTATCGTCTAAGTGATCAATCCGTTAAAAATGAATCAAATGCAAATAAAAATGCATAATTTGCGTAAGTCAAATATTGTATGAAGACAACTATTTAAGTAATAAATTACGTTATATTGTTCTAACCCTTTCATGCAGGATGGCAAGTCCACTAATATTTCTGCAGGTCAGACTTGCCATAGTCAACTTCTACAGTGTAAGTACGAGTAAATGCATATTTAATTATTAGGATGATGACATGATTGCCTCGATGAGGTAATAAATTCTTTGAATTGTGTTTTCTTGCATGACACATTTGCCTCATTGAGGAACTACCTGTTGGTGTGGTTGTTTATTGTTCGTGTTTAGTTTGATGTTATCACGTGCAAATTTATTGATTTTGGGATGAAGATTACTCACATCAGCTTTATTGCTGACCCTAGTGAGCTTTTGCTTCTTGGGTACATTCCTTTGGGAATGTAGCCTATGAGCCTTTCAGGTTTAGAGACTTTGAGCAGCGTTAGTGAAGTTTCGCTAGTGGGGCTAGCAACGTCAGTGTTTCCCGGTTCGAGTTCTTACTTGTTTCAGTTATTAAATCATATTTAAGTTGATGTTGTTGCTAAATGTTCTATTGTTATTGAATTTTACGTCCTGAGTTTTGGGGAAACGTATAATCTTACGTTGATAATAGGATTTTGTTTTCTTGAAAATCGGGGCGTGACAGTTTGGTATCAGAGCATTTGGTTTGCCTAGGCTGGCGTAGAGTCTAGGTGATCCTCGGAATGTGGATATGGGTATGTGGTAGTATAGAAATCTTAAAGAGGAAGTGACAAGGGTGAACCTTGAAACTTTAGTATTGTCTCATTTTCTTCGTGAATCTTATGATGAGGCTTCATTGATTTGTGTGTGTGCAAGTAACCATATTTTTTTTTATTTATAATGTCAATATTTGAGTGGCGTTATTTCGTCTAGTTTCTTTCGTTTGGCAAGTAGTATTTTTTGAAATTCGCTTAACTTTCTTTCCTTTCGAATCTTGGGATGAGATTCCATTTAACGTGTGTATAATGTAACACCCCTAAATTTCATAAAACTAATTTATTTTAATTTGAATTAAATAAAATAGAGTTACATTTAATTGAATTTAAATTTCGAAATTTAGGGTTTATTTAATGTGTTTAGAGGGTGGGTGCTTTCAGAATTTTAGTGGGGGTGAATATCCACCCACCTTATAAAGAGAGAAACCTTTTTTTTTCGCCATTTTTTTTCTTTCTCCCTTCCCTGCGTACTCTTCTTCTTCAGTGGCAGCCGATGCGGCAAGCTCGGTTGTGACCGAGTGTCGAGCAGCCCTACAGCCTTATTTCCTTCTTTTTTTCTTCCTTTCTCCTTCCTCACCCGTCCCTTTCCTTCTCATTTGATTTGAACTCCAGAAAATAGATAATGAAATAAGGAAGAGAAGAGAAAACGGGAGAAACAGATGGTTGCCAATGGCACCCTTGAATGGGGCTACCTTGCGGACGATCGATGGTGTGGTAGATCACAGGCGAGTGGTCGTGCTTTCTGCGCCGCGGATTGATTTGCGGTTGCGAACTTGCGTGTTGTGGGAATCAAATCGGTGAGTTTTCCTTCACAAATTTCTTTGATTATTGTGTTTGTGTTTTGTCTAGATTCAGATTCGATTATCGAAATCTAAGTAATTTTGCAATCAACTGTCTATTTATTCGTGAGGTCGCATTGTATTGATTTGGTTCAATTACATTGGAAGAAAGAAGAGAAGAAAACAAAGTGTTCTCCTTTCATATGCCCACCCAGCAGATAGTTACGAATGAAAGAAAGAGAGAGATTCTCTCTTATCCATAACATATGTTGATTTTTATATGATGTCGTATGTTGATTTTTGTTCTTCTATTTAGTTGGTATTTCAATTTATGTATTTTGATTAGTTTTTTAGATGGGGTATGTTTAATTTATAGTTTTTATGTTATGGCTTATGGGTATGTTGATTCATGTTCTTGGTGAGGTTTTACAAGATGGATATGTTAAATTTTCATGTTTTAGGTTATGCGTATTTTGATTTCTGTTGTTTGATCTTGATTTTCTTAGGTTTTATGATCTGGTTATGTTATGAAATTTGTATAATTGCTGATCAATACAAGGTTATTCTAGCTTGTTCTGTGTTGGGAGCTGGGAAGTGTTTGAAGGAGTTCTGTTCAAGAACCACACCATGAGTGACCTTGATATGGGAAGCAATGCATTTACCTAAGATACAACAGGAGATTCAGGCATCTTCATAACGAGGAAGTACTGGTTGCTTAAAACAATCTCATAAATTCATCTCCAAATGGACCAAACCTACATTATACACACTGTGTTGTCTTCTGTTCACTGGAACATTTCTTGGTAAAACCTTTAAATGTTCATTTTGTATGTGTGGATTCTTTACAAACTCATTGTTGCAAGGGAATTAATTCGTCACCATTACTATGAAATTTTATGATGTTCACAAGGGCCTGCTTTGAGGTTGATTCCCTCCAATTGCCAAGTCACAACCTTTGGGTTAATTGTGTAAAATGAGTTAGTCTGTTTTATGATCGATTGTTGCACTTCTAAGCTAACACATTAAACCATTGATCCCACCCCACCAAACCAGTGTACTGCCACAGTTTCTGCTATAAGCTCCTGTGAGCACCTTCAGTTTGTCCCAGGATAATCGTACATGGTTGGTTTGTTAGAAATTTTTTTCTTATCTTTATTTTCTGCCTTCAACCATTTCCCTACCAGCTTATCCTCCGGTCCGAAAGTGTCATTAGCAGGTATACTAAAATCTCTGATCCAGATAATGACATCCCAAGACAGCACAAACCCAATTCCTGGCATGTAACAAAAAAAAAGGCTCTGACTTGGGTAGAATAGAAAACCTATAGTACAAATCTGTTCCTTTAATTCCCTTCAAATTTGCTTACTTTGAGCCAAAACACAGTCTGGATTTTGTATGAAATTGAGTTTATAGAGAGTTAGAAGACAATTTCTAATGTTAGGTCGAATTAGATCAGCATCAATGGAAGAATTGCCATCTCATTTGATTATGGAGATACTGAGTTCAAGTCGGTTGAATGCAGTTGGTCTGGCTTGTTTAGAGCAGACTTTTCAAATTTTCAGAGGCACCCATGACTTGTTTCTTTAGGATGCTTGATCACTGATTGATTTTGTTTCATATAATATTTGTGTTTCACATCCCATATACGTTCCTTTGCTTGGGAATGCTCGGAAGGTACTCTACGATTGATGTGGCTGGAATTGTGTGACATCTCTACAAAAATTGCTAGACGGGGTTTTGGCTTTAGTAAATTATTTTTACATCTTAGTTGATGAGGTATACTTGTACATTCCATGAGATTTAAATGAATATACACAGAAATAGTAAACAATAATAGGTGAAAGAAAAGATAAGTCAGAAAGGATTCATGTTAGTTTATATAGTTTCCCCATTTGTGAAGTCCGATAGTAGTACAGAGAAGTTACGTTCTTGCTACTAAAGTGGTGGTGTTGTGTTTTTGGTCAGATAAGATTATGGGTATCCTTGGCCTTATGGACTCATGGAGTCTAGTTTTCCTCACTACTTACATTTAATCATGTATAGGGTGATTGAGGTTCAGTAGAGGAGTTAAGGGATATTTGGGTTTGTGCCTTTGTGTTGGTTTATGTAAGAAATGTGTGAACTTTACACCTTTGAATTATAAGGCTTGTATGGAAATGATGGATTTCATTTCAGATAATCCGTTATGAGATTTTAGGCATGTTTGAGAATGTGGTTGCCTTATTTGTAGTGTTTTGTGTCGCAAACGCGTGATCTTCACTATTTTGATCGGTTTGATTTTTGAGTTTTTCCTAACTTGTTGGGTTCATGTTTTGGGGTATTTGCATGATTCTACAAATTTGCATTTGTATGTTTATGACTTTAATTGGATTGTTATGCAAATTGCGTCACTAAAAAGAAATTTTATTTCTTGTATTAAATTGATTTTGATCCCCCGTTTTGTTATAGAAAGTTTTTATATGAATAAAAATGTAGGCTGCCCCAAAATAATGGGAAGATATCATGACCATGTTGTTTATGATTTGGAAATGTGTCAAATGCTATGCTTCTCCAAAAGAATGGGTGGATTTACTTATGAATGACAAAATGTCATTGTGAAGGAAATTCGAAATATCAAAGATAAATGATATTGATAAACTTTGACTCCTGAAAGTTTAAACACCTTGAATTGTATCACTTAGAACTACCACACCTCTTTTTGTTTATTATTTCCCCTCTCTTACTAGAGAAACTAAATAACCTGCGGGTTGTCTTGCGGAGGTGGGGCGCCTATTTCTTATACAGAAACTAAAATAACCTTCGGGTTAGTCTTGCGGAAATGAGGTGCATTTTTATGCCTAAGATATGCTTTGATCTTTATCCGTAAAAAATGTGACGTGACTTTATGCGCATTGATAGCCCAAGAGTGGATTTTGTTACTCATATAGTTAGGAGTATCCGGTGAAGCATGCCTGTATATGATGTGTCCCCACTTGGGCATGGATGACGGAGAAGTACTCCTTTATATGAGAAAGGCATACGGGCATGTATGTTCGGCATGGAGGTGGTGCGAATGTGGTATCGTCTAAGTGATCAATCTGTTAAAAATGAATCAAATGTAAATAAAAATGAATAATATGCGTAAGTCAAATATTGTATGAAGACAGATGTTTAAGTAATAAATTACGTTATATTGTTCTAACTCTTTCATGCAAGATGGCAAGTCAACTAATATTTCTGCAGGTCAGACTTGCCATAGTCAACTTCTACAGTGTAAGTACAAGCAAATGCATATTTACTTATTAGGATGATGACATGATTGCCTCGATGAGGAACTAAATTCTTTGAATTGTGTTTTCTTGCATGACACCTTTGCCTCATTGAGGAACTACCTGTTGGTGTGGTTGTTTATTGTTCGTGTTTAGTTTGATGTTATCACGTGCGAATTTATTGATTCATATTCAGCTCCTGTTGCAGCTGCAACTGCAGTTTTTTTGATCTACCCAATTGGTCAAGGAAGCTTCTCTGATGGTATGCCTCTAGGGATTTCTGGTACTTTCAATTTCATGATCGTATTCCAGGCTGAACACAACATCCTTATGCACCCATTATAGATAAAAACATTCATAGTTGGGGTGATAGCGCCAGCTCTGGTTGCGAAAATGTTGAGCATTTATTTGGTGTCAGGGGCATTGGGAGTTTCATCTCTAATAAGACTTTTTTAGTTAGGGATAGTAATGGTAACAATTATTCCATAATTTTTGATAGTGAAAATGATATTTTTGAGATTGACAACCATCCTTCGTTTCCGGGTGAACTAAAAAGTTCTTTTTCTAGTTATCTGAATAATGGGTCTAAGAGTGACGATCACTACTATGATCGTTACATGTATGATACTAAATATAGTTGGAATAATCACATTAATAGTTGCATTGCCAATTATCTTCATTCTGAAATCAGTATTAATAGTAACTTTTCAAGTGGTAGCGACAATTGCAGTAAGGGTTACATTTATAGTTACATTTGTAATGAAAGTGATTTCCCTGAACCTGAAAGTGATTTCGACGAAAGTGATTTCGACGAAAGTGATTTCGAGGAAGGTGATTCCCAAGAAAGTGATTTCGAGGAAGGTGATTTCGAGGAAGGTGATTCCTTTGAGAATGTAGCCGATGAGCCTTTCAGGTTTAGACACTTTGAGCAGCGTTACTGGAGTTTCACTAGTGGGGCTAGCAACGTCAGTCTTTCCTGGTTAGAGTTTTTACTTGATTCAGTAATTAAATCATATTTAAGTTGATGTTGCTGCTAAATGTTCTATTGTTATTGAATTTCACGTCCCGAGTTTTGGGAAAACGGATAATCCTACGTGGATAATAGGATTTCGTTTTCTTGAAAAGCAGGGCGTTACAAATACCCTCAAATCCCTGAGTAGAGATGCTTATGTCCTAGATGAACTGCATGATCGAGATGGTAGACAAGATAATCTCAGACCTGAAGGGTAGCAACTTTTGAGAAGAAATCACCAAGCTTAATAGACACCAGACTAACAATAGTTCCAAATGCAATCAAGGGTCGTCTT
The DNA here is from genome assembly GCA_963556465.1 of Berberis vulgaris. NCBI lineage: Eukaryota > Viridiplantae > Streptophyta > Magnoliopsida > Ranunculales > Berberidaceae > Berberis > Berberis vulgaris. Next base: position 33,637,290 of record OY747126.1, on the reverse strand, counting down.
AAAATCTACAACTAAAAAAGCTCAAATACGGGAGATCGTTCTCGAATCTCATAGCGAGTCAAAGAAAGATTCTTGAAGCTATGGCAAGAAGATAAGATGTCAAATGGCCGCCAAAAATGAGAGGAGATTCGGAGAAGCGGAGCAAGAGCAGACACTGCCTCTTCCACAACGATTACGGCCACTACCGAAGATTGTCACATTCTGAAGGACGAGATTGAACGTCATATCAGAAAAGGACGACTCAGAGAATTCGTCGAACTCGAGAGTGAAACAATAATTTCAAATGAGCGATCAAAGGAAACAATTTATGTCTTGCACGGCGAAGGCGGAGAAAATGAGCAATCCAATCGATCTTGAAAGCGTATAGTCAAAGACTTACGTACAAAGATCAGATTCCAAGAACCATCCGCACAGCATGCGAATACAATGCAAAAGACTCTAACCTTCTCAAGAAAAGATGCTGAAGGGGTTAATTTTCTACACAATGATGCTTTAGTGATCTCAGTCATGATAGCTAGATGGGAAATCAAAAGAGTATTAGTCGACACCAGCAGCTCAGCCAACCTCTTATACCTAACAGCATTCTGAAGGATGCGGTTCACCACTGAGATGTTCTCACCAAGCGATCAATCCATGGTAGGTTTTAGTGGGGAACAATGTCACCCACTGGAAATGATTCAACTACCAGTCGAAGCGGGAAAGTCGGGAAAGCAACGAGTATTAATGACAGACATTCTCGTCGTCCACGCTCCTGCTGCGTACAACATGCTACTCGGGGAGACTGTGGATACACAAGATGGCACAGTCTCCTCCACTATGCACCACTGTTTGAAGTACCATACCGACAATGGTATTAGAAGGATCAAAGGAGACCAACCAGCGGCTCGGGAATGTCATTTTGCAGCAATAAAGACCCCATAAATAGCAATTACTGCAACAACTAGAAGAGCCTTCACAATAACTTGATGAAACAAGTTCGGACTCTCCGGACGACAATACGGCTCCAACCAGTCCGTGAGATCAACCCAACACCGAGCAACCAAAAGAAGAAACGATCGAGGTCTGCTTAGACAACGAAGCAGAAAAGGCAGTCTGAATCAGCACAAAGATTCAACATGAACTCGCCAAGGAACATATCCAGCTGCTGAAAGATAACCAAGATATTTTTGCATGGACGATGAAGGACATAGTGGGAATAGACCCATCCACCATCTCCCACAAATTTCAAGTTAATCCAGAGAGGAAACCGATTCAACAAAAAAGAAAATCGGTGGCCCCGGAGCATAATCTGGCGATAAAAGTAGAAGTGCATCGACTGCTTAGCGCATAAATGATAAGAGAAGCTCATTACCCTGATTGATTGGCGAACAAGGTACTAGTAAAGAAGAACAAAAAATGGAGGGTGTGCGTGGATTACACTGACCTAAATAAAGTCTACCCCAAATACAATTTTCCACTTCGACGAATAGATCAAATAGTGGATGCAACTGCTGGACATGAAATGTTGAGTTTCATGGATTCGTACTCCAAGTATAATCAAATACAAATGTACCCTCCCGACCAAGAAAAAACCCCTTTCATAACGAAAAAGGGTATATATTATTATCGACTAATGTCGTTAAGATTAAAGAACATGGGAGCAACGTATCAACGGCTAGTAAACAGGATGTTTAAATATCAGATTGGCAAAACAATGGAGGTTTACATCGACGATATGCTCGCCAAAAGCTCACGCAGAACAAACCACATCGCGGATCTCGAACTAGCTTTCCCAGCTTTGAAAGTACAATATGAAGCTGAATCTTGAAAAATGCACCTTTGGAATGGAGTCAGGGAAGTTCCTCGGGTACATGGTCAACCAACGTGGAATTGAAACTGATTCAAAGCAGATACAAGCGCTTGTCAACATGCAATTGTCGAATAACATAAAAGGTATTCAAAGTCTTAACGAGAGGATAGCAGCTCTGAACAGATTTATCTCTAGATCATCAAACAAGTGTCTGCCTTTTTTCAAAAATCTTGAAGGGGAACAAGACATTCCAGTGGAATGATGAATGCGAGAGAGCATTTCAAAGCCTTAAGACATACATGGGAAGCACGAAGCTACTAACAAAACCAAACACAAGAGAATCACTGTATTTGTATCTATCTGTGTCCAACCACACGGTAAGTTCAACACTAATACGAGAAGAAAGGGCATGCAAAAACCAGTGTACTACATCAGCAAAACACTTGCAGATGCAGAGATCAACTATCCGGCCCTAGAAAAATTGGCGCTCGTTCTAATCGTGTCATCAAGAAAATTGTGACCATACTTCCAAGCACACCCGATCACGGAATGATCGAACAACCGCTTCGGTCGGTATTACACAAACCGGATTTGTCTAGAATAATGGTAAAGTAGGCAATAGATCTCGGACAACTTGACATCCGCTATGCCCCCAGAACCGCTATCAAAGCTCAGGCACTAGTGGATTTCATCGCCGAGTTCACAGGAAGCAACAACCAACATGAGGATAAGGAAAACATAACAGAATAGCCCGAACCAATCCTAGAAGGATGGATCCTCCATTGTGATGGGGCGTCCAATGAGGCAAGAAGCGGAACTGGACTAGTCTTGTACAATTCGAGAGGCATCGCATTAGAAAAGACAATAAAATTTAGTTTTAGAGCCTCCAATAATGAAGCCGAGTATGAAGCTGTGATAGCGGGGCTACAATTAGCAAAACACCTGGGAATAAAAGACATTAGTGTCTTTACTGATTCCAAGCTGGTGGTCAATCAACTAAACGGCGAGTTCCAAGTAAAAGACACCCGAATGAAAGCCTACCACTAGAAAATCACCAAGCTAATAGAAGGCTTCCGAAATGCTACCATTCAACGATGCGAGCAGAGAACAAAAGAGTCGATGAACTAGCAAAAAAAACTTCAACAACGAAGGATAATGACAACCCACTCGTCATGACACAAGGAAGTTCCATACTCGAAAATCAATCGGAATAAGTATGCGTCGTAAACCAAGAAACCAACTGAACAACTCCAATCCTAGTGTATATATTAAACGGAGAACTCCAAACAGATAAGATAGAAGCCAGAAAACTACGAAATCGGGCAACAAGATACACAATGATCAATGACAAACTGTATAGGAGGTTTGCCACAAGCTCATTACTGAGGTGCCTTGCACCAAGAGATGCCGAGTACGTCATGCAAGAAATACACCATGGCAAATGGGTAGAAGTAGAGCTCCTCACAAAGATAGGGGAAGCACAAGGCGCGAAATTTCTTTGGAGAGACATCATATGCTAATTCTGGATCCCAAGAGTAATCGTCACGGACAATGGGAGGCAATTTGAAGGCAAAAAGGCTAGGGAGTTATGTGAGAATCTGAATATCCAGCAACCTTTCTCCGCGCCAGCTCATCCACAAGCAAACGGACAAGTCGAGCTCACTAACAGGACAATCTTGGAAGCAATAAGAAGAAGACTCAAGGCAGCAAAAGGGCTATGGACATCCGAGTTATCTGGCGCCCTTTGGGCGTACAGAACAACAAAACGAACTCTGACATGAGAAACACCTTTTGCCCTCGCATACGGGTCAGACGCATTGATACACGTGGAGATCATAATGCCAACATTCTGAACCAAAAAATTCCATGTTGAAGACAACGTTGAAGCATTAAGAGTCGGGCTGGATCTCCTCGAAGAAAAGCGAGGAGCAGCTTCCATTAAAACAACAGCCTACCAACAGTGAATGGTAGGGTATTACAACAAGAAGGTGTGAATCCAAACTTTTAACGTCAAAGACTAGGTGTTACGAAAAGTCTAGCTAAATAGAAAGAGCTCGACGCGATCAAGCTGAACCCAAACTGGTAAGGATCATACAGGGTAAAAAAATGAACAGACCAGTAACATACTAGTTGAAAGACAAATAAGGTGAAATGATACCTCGGCCATGGAATGTTGAACACTTGAAAATAAATTATCAATAAAGTCTTTTGCTCTCAATTTCGAAACCACAAAAATTTAATCAGGACAAAAAGTCAGATTAAAAAAACCAACTTGAGAAAATACTCAGCACGGCAAGAGTATCGAGCAAAAACAAATACATGTACTGGACAAACGAGTCAAACATAAAACAATAACTTCTGGCCAGATCAACCACGAAGTAATAAATTACTAGGACATAAGAGCTGTACTTTTATGTCGATTGTAATATGCGACATCATAATCCGAATGTGAAACATGATTTCGTAAATTATAGCTTCTATACGACTAGAATGTCAAGCATCGAAGCCATCCATAAAAATCCGGATAAACAAATCAGAAATCTCATATAAATGTCATAAATAAAAGCTAACAAGCTAGACATACGGGACACAAAAATGCGAAATAAAAAATTTCCAGTTATCTTCTAAAAAATAAGATTACAAAAAGAATAAGAAAACAGAACCGAAGAAGGAGATCAGTGTCATGGGCACTGTCTCCAGGTAGCATAGGATCACAAGGCTTCTCGACATCCAAATCACCCATTGAATCCGGAACAACTTCATCGACATCGTCAATTTCCTGCTTAGCAAAGCAACGGTATGGGGTCATGTCCAAATTTTGCGTCTCCAGGAAATCATGGCGACCCTCGACAACTCTCTTGAAATTCGCGGCCTCTACTGCCTTCAGCTTCTCAACAACATTTGACAGTATAGCTCGGGTTGATGCTAACTCTCTGTCAACATCAGCAAGTTTAACAAAGATCATTGATTTGGTCTCTACAAACTCGAAATTCAGCTGAGCAATGCGAATAGCAGAAGCCTTGAGTTTGGCAGAACATTCTTCGGCAGAACGAACAACCTTTCTGTCGGACAGCTCCTTCTCAGCAACATCCAGTCGAGAACAAAACTTGCCCAATTCCACCTCAGATGTCTCGAGGTCAGAAGCGAACGCATCACGCGTACCCTCAAGTTCCCTCAATAACACCCACACAAAATCTGCAGCTCTCTCATGCTCCATGCACCGTGCCTTCAACAAATCCAATCGACGAAGAACATGAGAAAGGACCAGAATGTGTCTTGATAGTTTCTACTCGACGTGCGCAGGCTAGTCACGAGATGCCTTACAATCTGACCCCATCATGGCCGCATAAGTAAGATGTGTCATCCCCTCCATAAGATGTTGGAGGCCATCATCAATATGACAGTGTGGTTGTCGCACGGGCATAAGATCCTATTAGCCAACCGCCTGTGATAGCCGTCAATGAGGTTGCGAGCATTGTCCTGCACATCAGCCTCAAAAGACCAGAAGGTTTCACCAAAGATAGTAGGAGCGGGGCGAGATGCAGAAGGAGTAGCTTGTGGTCTCGAAGTCCCAGCCACAACAAAAGAAACAGTGAGCTTGAGATCTCGAGCCTGAGCAACAACTTGATCCTCTACAGACGGATCGTACTCGAAATCATCCAAGGTCTTAGTACCCTTCAGATTCTTCAACAGCCAAACACCTAGCAAAAGAATTTTTTTTCAATAATGCGTGAATCATCAATCAAAAAGCCGACAATATCCGGCAAGCCATAAGAAGTAACAAGTTTTTTCTCATGGTCATCCAGATGTCGAGAAGGAAGCATCAAGAGCACCGTGGCCCAAAACCTTGAAGTTACACATGACTACAAAGCGAACGCAAGGAATCAAAGGGTTAACAATAAAATTAATGAGGAAGTGCAGAAGGAAGCAGGGCATACACAAACTTCTCCTTTTATAGGGACGGGCAATGAAAGGACCACTCTGGGGATAACGTGCAAGGTATGACAGCTACACGAAATCATAGAAATCGCGTCAAAACAAACAAGCGGATGGAACACCAGAGTGACAACAACAACAACAAATAGCAAGAGCACTAAATGTGATGTAATGTTGCAATCAAAAGCAAAATCGCCACACAATTAGTGGATACATGAATGTACCCACTAACTAAGGAGGGAGTAGTTGATGATACATCAAAATAGATCGATCATCACGATCATACACGTGGCATAGAGACCCATCACGAGAATACAACGCCCAATCTATTGGGCCAGCTTGTAAAGTCAAGGAAAAATAAAGCCAATCACAGAGGCTCAAATGAGGCCCACCAAAGAGGAGATAATAACAGGGACCAAATCCAAGCCCAAACCAATTAGAGCCTGAGTTCAGGCCTGACACGAGTTACGAGTTCTCTCATAAAGAAGAGGAACGTTGCACAAAAAAAGAGTTGTGGAGGGGGTTACGCCTCTATGAACGCATCTCCATTAAGGAGGAGACTGTTACAAGAAACATCTCCTTTCGTTGCGCCTCACATGCTTAAGTCATGCAGAGATTTAGCTGCGGCCATTATAAAAGGTAAAGAGGACATTCGACATAGGTATGCAATTTTAACTGAGTTTTGTCTAGATTTACATTCTTCTTCCAACAAAGTTACTGACTTAAGCATCGGAGTGCATTCGGTTACAAAAATGTGGTCCTTGACAGTGTAACAATTGTTTTGCAGGTCAAACTCATAGGAGGAGGATTTTTGGACGCATCACTTGAGGTTGCAATCCAACTTATCAACTCAAGATTTAGAGAAGAGAAAATAGGTTGGGACTTTTGGCATCTCTGAGGGAAATACTGAAGAGAGAACTTAAGTCTGGTGGTAACTAATCCTTCTTTAGTTTACCATATTTATTAATGTATGTACTTCGTTGTGAATATTTTGATTAGTATAAGAATTTATAAAGGTATAGACTAAGAAAAAATAAATTAGTTGTAGAAGCCGTCATACATAACCACCCTCCCCTATCCGGGCAAAAGAATAAGCATGGGAATACTTATTTCCTTCAAAAGCATCATAGATATTAGAATGAGCATCCAAATGAAGAAGATCCACCAAGCTTCTCAGAAACATCTCTTACAACAGGATACGATATTGAGTGGTCACCACCCACAACTAATGGGCGTATTACGTGGAACCTGAAGTAGTAATGCAACAAGTCAATAGTTTATCCATCATCACCTTGATGCGTGTAGATGTTAATCCAATCCAAATTAGTTCTAGATGATGAATAGAGCAACTCTGAAATTCGGTGGAAGTGATGAGACAAACATTACACATAATCGCTATGAATCCTTATCAATATCCAAACGTTTATGGAGACGTATGTGTAGTCTAATGCCTACTTTCAAGCTTATTTTGACAATTTACCACTATACATTGCACAACCTTCCATTATACTGGTTTGCAAAGATTGGTATAATTAAGACTATGTTTAAAAGCGGGTTTAATTTTTAGGATACATACTTATTGACAAGGTACATACAATCTTTTTGTAGCTGCTCATGTTTTGATGTGATGACATGACATGACATTTAAACACTATGATAACACTAAGGCAAAGTCACCATTAGCATTCTCATTAACACCCTTTGATTGGCAATTTCCTCATTCAAAACTCACAGGGAAATACTGAAAAAGAAGTATATATAAGAGCCTAGATTAAAAATAAGCTGCCAAGAAGGATATAATCATGTTGATCAGCAACAGACTTGAGTTAAGCTATGGAACATTCAGGGTTGATGTCAAATTAAACTTGGTACAATCAAGCATTATACAATTTGATAGACAATATCCTTATCACTCATTTAAAATATAAACAAAGTTATTTCAATATGTGGAAAAATCACAACACAACAAGTTATAAGAATTATTTAGGATTCAAATCCACTCCAGGTGTCCATATTGCCCTTACTGAGCTAGATCGAATTTCTCCATGTGTATGTCCAACATAATCCCTATATAAATTTGTGGTATGATTCTAGCTAGAGCACCCACTTATATGTATACATATTATTAACCTCATGCTTCTACTTCTACACGATTTATGAAAATACTTGTCGAAATTCAAGCAATTCGGAAGACTAGCTGTTATCATGGTATGAGAATCGCTTTTGAGAAATTGTGGGTTTTAAGCCACATCTAAAACAATGACAAATACATTTCCTAGTACTTTCTTCTAATGCGGATTGCTAAAAATCAAATAAAATAAAATAAAAAATAAAAATAAAAATAAAAAACACTTCTAGATATAAATTCTTCCAAAAAGCATTATATAAAGAGGAAAAGTCGTCAAGATGGTTCAACCAATTTGGATGAGAGTTAGGTTCAAACTGCCTCTAGGTGCTTCAGAGTTCAGACTATATTTTGAATCTGGATTCACTATTATGTTTCTTCGATTGTTTACTCTGATGCCTCCCTCTATCAATATAATATGTAAATACAACCTCACACCTTTATTTGAATATAGTGAAGATTAATTGTATTTATGATGGAATTAGGAATATAATTAATTTTATGTAATAAAAGTTTTTATTATTTGTTTTTTTTTTTTAAATTGGGTCGTTGACCCTTTTTATTTATTTATTAATTCATGCCCGAATGCTACATTACTGACCCAATAGGGTTAACCAAACCAGACCCGAAGGCTACAATATTGTTGCCACTTAAGGTGTGTTTGGTTGCATGAAATCCTAAGGTGGGAATTGGAATCTCATTCCATGGCATCCCATGTCATGGCATCCCATGCCATGGACTTGACCAACTTTGATGTTTGGTTGTCCATGGGAATTGGATTCCAATTCCTATTGTGAGTGTATGGTTGCCCAAAACTAATCATGGGATTTTTTTTTTCATTTTTTTTTTAATTATGAAGATCCCACTATTCTATTTTTATATGTAACCTAGAATATGATTTTGATTTTGCTTCCTGCAAAACATCCTTACAGTATTATTTTAAACCCGACGTCTACTTAAATCTTTCAATAAGAAATCAACGTTCAATACTTGTATTAAGAATTCTAATAAAAAAAATTAGCAATATATATTTTGACTAAAATTTTCAAAATGAAAGCATGTTTACTGCATAAACATAACAAGTCAGACTTCTGTTGTCAATTAAACAATAAAATGGGTTAAAGACAAAGACTAATTACTAAACCACATACTCCCAAACACCAATTAAACAAAATCCAAACTTTCTAACTCCTTGATTACTAATCAAAACACATAAAAAAGGTTAAAGACATAAAAACCAATTATTTTTGCTCCAAACTTATTCTCCTCTAATTCTGCAAGAACCCAAACCCACTTTGCTTGTGAACTTCTCAAACTGCCAAATATTGCTTCTTGAAGGTCTCCAGCCTCGACCGGACATGATCGTGGGTAATTACCATATTGTGAGATTTCTTAATTTCTTCCACCACGTGCTCCAGTGCGCTTGACTTCCACCCATTATCTGTTCTTTTTTCCTCCAGTATTACTCTCATCCACCAATGTTCTAATCAAAACCAAATCCATCGACCGGACCTGATCGTGTTTTTTTTCACTCCATTGTAATTTGGAAGCCATACCTACAAAGATAACCTATCAATTATCAAAATCAAGAGAAACATATACTAATAGATATCAATTACCAAATGAACATAAGCCACAAAACTATTTGTAAACAGGTTAAACCCATACACATACACTTTGTATAAAAAAACATTATGTTAGCACTCTTTTTTCTTCCAAATCAAGCAATAAGCCCCAAAACCCAATCTTCTAGCAAGTGTAGTGAGCACAATTACATGCAAAGCATCAGATAACACAAAACTCAACTTGAAAAATCAAATGAACTCCTTCAAACTAACTCACTTCAAACAAAGGAGTTCCTTCAAAGAGATCCTTAGTACAGCTCCAAAGTCTACGGTGTTTCAAAGTACTGTTCCCTCTGACCACCAGACCTATCTTATCTTGTAGAAACTAATAGAAGGCCCAAGGTCATACAATTGTTCTATTGATTCAGAGTTCGAGCAATGATCAATCTATTCCTCGGAAGAAAAAAAAATCAGATCACATCTGGATAGAAACAACGGCATTACACATCTGGAAAGAAAATGTTGCATCACTTGTTTCCTAATTGGGTAGTCACAATCCTACCAAATATGAAAATCCTCCTCAAGTTCAGCGGAGCTCTGCACTGCCATGGACTGGTTCTAAATTAAGAACAGATGCAACAAGGATAAAAAGATTTGTGCTTGCATTCATAATAACATACACTGTACTACAATGGCGAGATGAGAATGAATCCATGAAGAAATTCCAATGACTATACTGGGAACACATATCCGAATACTCTCAGAAAGGACTTGTATATGTAGCTTGCTACTGTCATTATGCATTTTCATGTTTATTTGCCTCAAGTTAATCTAATGCAATTTCTCACTACTCAGATTCACTTCACCTTGGGGATATATATTCATACTATTCTATAAACCCCAGTAAAAATAAACAACAACAGTTCCAGCTGCGGGATGGTAAGTTACCTCCAAAGCTTTCACCAGGTCTTTTCTGGAATGAGATGCAAATATGCATATTCGCGCCCTAGCAAGAAGTAATGGGGTTGCCAGGAAAGCAACAGTCACAACAACAACCTGCATTATAAGCAACTATGTCAATCACATAGACGAGCAATTGCCTATTTGTTTCAACAAAACCTCACTCTCAAAAAGGAATACAAGTATCAAGTCACAAACCATCACTTGCTTTGCTTCTATCCCTTTCAAATGTTAAAAAGAAAAACAAAGTGCAAACATTGTCATGATCTTTTTATCCCTGATTCGCATTTTCATCGGGATGCCAATGACCAAAAGTTTAAGAGAAATGTTGGTGAGATGGTGAACAAACTAATGAAGGCCATTGCTGTAGCAGTCTCAAACCTGGCACAGTGATTCTTTGCACAATAACCCAGATCACTACTGATGAGGACAGTTATGCCTGCTAATGCACAGGCTGCAGCAAATGTGAGTGTGAAAGTGATCTACAACGAAAAACATATCTTTGAGATAAGCTATAAACAAAAAAGGAACATCATTAAATACAAGTCGACAACGAGATTAGAATAGATCATCTCCCATATAAATTACTTATATATCTCTGGAATCAGAGATTACTGGCTTACAAGAATCATACATATTGTCTACTAACTACATATATAGAAACTATAAATCCTGATTGACCTGTCCATCACAATTTAAAAAAAAAAAAAAACACTGTAAATGAAGGCTTAAGCCAGCAAATTTCAAAAGACCAACATCTCAATACTATCCCTTGAAGCATCTCGACAAGATAAAGCTCAAATAAACAAACAGAAAAATCACCATCTGATGTCTTTCTGTGAATCTGGCAGTTATTTAAATGCATATACACAAAGATAAGACTATAATTGGCAGTTATCATCAAATTTAAATCACTCATTGGCCCATTCATGATTGTGTCGGTTTCAGTTAAAAGCTTGTTTCTTGTGATGCCCACACATGTGCATAAAATCTAGTTTTTACATGAAAGGAAAAAAAAAACCCATTCGTTAAGAAGAAGCCACGTAGTCGTGAACTCCCTGAACGCATGAAGGAAATTCTGTTAAGAACGACTTATAGCTAGTCACGTAGTCATCCATAAATATCTACCTACATACATACAAAAAGATTTCAAGATGACCGAGTTTGTGGAGAAACCCAAAGAAAAACAATTGATACAATAAGTTAATTTAAGCAAGTTATAGTAAGAACAAAAAAAACCAGAACTATAGTTTACTGAAGCTAATGAACAGATTAACTAGCAAGTGATGAACACAAAATTTTTTATCAAACAACTTCACTACTCATCAAACTAATTCAATCAAACTAAACTTCACAAAAGCTTATAAGCAGTCATATACTCATATTTAAGTCTAAATACTTCCCAAAAAAAAAAACCATAATTTACTGAACAGGCAAGTTAATTAGTTAACAAGAGTCCTTTACCAAACAAACACTACTTATCGAACTGGTTCAATCAAACTAAAACTTGAAATAAGGAATACATCAAACTTCGAGCTTTAGGCCTATGTAAAATACATACCTGAGGCAACTTCTACACCCTCTCTGTTACATACCCCAGGAAGCTACCTTCTCTCCCTCTTTTCTATGGTATAACCCAAAATGTAAAGCTTTCGCTACAAGTAGTGCCCTATAGCAAAGTCAACAAAAGGTCGCATCCCAATCCTATTTTTGACTCTTGCGTCTCGTGAGAAATTCTTCACAAGCGGAAATCCACATGGAGGACAGTTGGGAACATATTAAATGATATTAACGCATCATGAAACAATCACTCTTTTAACATTTTCAATGAAAAATATTATGTCTAAACCGAAAAAAAAACATATTCATTATGCATCTGCAAGGTTTATTTCTCACAGGAATGAACAAGACCTTTTTGTTTAGTGCCGAGCACATTCGCAATCAACAACTACAATATCTCAACAGATTCCTACTATCGTCATTTTCAAACAGATGCACACATCTTAGCAAGTTTTAAAATCTCTGAACCAAAAATTGAAAGATTTACGACCCATTGACACTTAAATTGATACAAGTCATAAATCTCTTCTGATTCACATCAAGAAACAAAAACAACCCAAGAAGGACACAAGGTAGAATATGTATGACCACAGTCACAGAGAGATACCAACATTTAATGTCTTCTAATCAAGAACAACATTTAAAGAAGGAGAACCTCTAGGAGTAGCCTTCCCTGATAATAATGCGGATTTCATTACCCCATTCGATCGTAAAGACAATTGCCTCACTGATTTGTGAATCTCTCTTATCCTCCATTAATAATTCTCTCCAACACTTTACTGAACTACCAAACACCCACTCACAAACATCACTTAAACCCTTAAAATTAACCTGAAAACACTGTGTTTCACACTTGAAAACACCTACACAAAACCCACAAAAGTTCTTCACTTTACTGATCCAACAAACAAGTAATTACTGTAATTGATCAATAAAACTAGTTCTGAGATATCCATTTAGTTGTTTCTTCAGGAACAGTTAATTTAGCAATAAATGAACAATCTTTGAGACTCAAGAACTACAGAAGATCAAAATTGAAGAAGTGTTGTTTCCTACTGATTCAAAAACCCCATTTTGTTTTTTTATTCATTGTTCATCCATGTTTAGTTTTCACTGCAATTCCAATTTTGTCTTCCCAGACAATAACAATAGGGGTTCCCAGTATGTGTGTTTTGACTTCCTACAACAATTATTTTGAGACAAAGTATATTGTGAAAGCATCTTGGCATGAAAGGGGTTCTACAACTCAACAATAAATACGTTGGCAAGACCATCACAGACTACAACTACAAAATGGATTTTTACAAAACACAAAAATCACCAAAAAAAAAATCCCACAAATCTGAGTTTGGGTACCAAAAAAAAGCTCAACTTCAACTGAGAATGCTAAAAATGATACAAATTCAAATAGATGCTAAATATTGCACAAATCAGAGTTTCGGTACAAAATACCTTGCCAATCCGTCACCAACCGCTCAAATCGCAGTATATAGAACCTATACAATAGACACAATGAAACAAATTGAATCAGTTAGAGATGAGAACAATATACAAGAAGAAGAGAGGGAGGAAGAAGGATCAGGCAAACCTGGAGCACAGAGATGAGATCACAGAGGAGGAGATGAGATCGTGGAGATGAGAGATCTTCGAAAAAGGTGAGATCGAGCCTTTGATGCGATGGAGATCAAGAGATCTTTGATCAGCCCTTCACAGAGACGAGGAGAAAGAGATCTTCGTGAGTCTCTGATGCGATAGAGTCTTCGCGGAGATGAGAGGAGGTCTTTGATCAGCCCTTCACAGAGACGAGGAGAAAGAGATCTTCGTGAGTATCTGATGCTGGAGATGAGGAGGTCTTCAATGGAGATTTGATGTTGGAGAGAGACGAGGAGATCTGATGCTGGACAGAGACGAGGAGAAAGAGATCTTCAATGGAGGTCTTCCATGGAGATCTGATGCTGGAGAGAGACGAGGAGACGAGAGGTTTTGTGTCCCGTGAATTGTATTCTCAGTGTGAGTGAGGTGTCTGACTCCCACCATTGGAGGGAATCTATGGCACGTGTTGGAATCCCTCACCCACCAATAAAATCTCAAACAAACACCCAAAATGCTATTCCAAGTGGGAATAATATTCCTATTCCCATGGAATGGGTGCAACCAAACACACCCTAAATGTCCTCGTCGCCTCCATCTCGCATAGAGACTTGCTTTCGCTCCGATTCATCGCCTCCACCTTGCATGAAGACTCGTTTTCGCTTCGCTCTGGTCTAGTCCATCTAAGCAGCTGCATTCAATACCCGAAGGCTTATCAACGATGGAGAAAATGTGCTCCTAATAATCGGGCGAAAACTCACAAAATCTTAACTGGTGAGTCTCGAACCCACGACCTCTCACAAGGAGAGTGGATGTCCGACCAACTGAGCTACAATTGGTGGACAATTTTTATTATTTGTTGGATTTGGCCAATGAGCTCGTAGATAAGATAAGCAGGGTTGGGTAGGGGTGGGCACGATTCAGGATTGGACTTGTCCCGGTACCAGACTCGGTTATACAGTAACGGGACAAAACAGTCCGGGGTAGAGAATTTTTTGGGGCAGAAGCCTTTGGTCCCGGATCAGTTTGAGCCGGGATGGAACCATGCCATCCTGGTTCAAAATGTTGTTTTGGACCGAAGTGCTTTATTGGGCTGGACTCAACCCAAACATCAAAAACCAAGTGAACCACAAGCCATTTCATTTCCTTGAGAGGCCTCTCTCAGTCATAGCTCAGAAACCTAGCATGTTTTTTCTGCAAGACTGCAATTCAATGGCGGGCGAAGATCCATACGTTTGCAAGAAGCATCACAAATCTCCCGAAGATGTAGCCGGAGGGTTCCAAGCGTCGAATGCACAACCACCATCATAGTAGCAATCAAAGCAGCAAACACGATCACGAGCCATCAAAACAGTAAACAAGTAGGAAGGCGAGATTCTTGAAGACGGAGAGTTCTTAGGAGCCTCCATGGTGATGTGGAGAAGAAGCAATCAGACGTTGATGCTGAGTCTGTTGAGATTAAAGTGCTTTATTGGGCGAGTGATGATAAAGAAAGTGAGGAGGTGAGGGATTGGTTATTGGGATAGTGATGATGAAGAAAGCAAGGAGGAGAGGGAGAGGGAGGAGAAGAGGAGGACTGATCCGAGGGTTGGAATTGAGTCTGATTGTGAATCGGATGGGGAAGGTGGTGTTCAAGTGTATGAGGACGAAGAATTGGAAATAAAAGAGGAGGAGTTTGAAGAGAGGGTTAGTGAAGAAGGGGATAATGTGGTGGCTGAGGTGGAAGTTTGAGTTCAGGTTGGGTTGTAGGAATCTGATGGGGATGGGCAAAGATGTAATGAGGAGGGATTGAAGGGAAGAGTCATCCTCTTTGTGCTCAATGGGTTGTGAGCTTAACAAGATGTTGGCGGTGTTTGTGGTGGTGTTGAACTTGGTGTGGGTTGGATCAGCACAACAAATAACCTGTTTATTTGTTTTTGGTGATTCTTTGGTTGATAATGGCAACAACAATAGAATTGCTTCAACCACATCTGATGCTTACCCAACTACAAATTCATGAAATGAGATCGTCATCATGTTGCTTTAATGCTGATATAATTATAATCAAAAGTGTTATTTATAGTTATTCAAAATGCTGCAATAATTCATGCAGATGAAGGCAAAACTGTATCTGTTATGCAAGAAGAGATAATAAAAAAAATAAAAAAAATGTCGTTCTTATGTCAAATAAATAAATAAATAAATTTGGGGTTCTTCAGCTTAGTTAGGAAGCTCTTCCTCTTCTTCTTCTACATTACTTATTACTCTGGATTATATTGTAGACACCTGAGATTATTTCTTCTTTGATGAGTTGATTCAGAGTGTAGAAAAAACCCTGGTTAGGAACATCAGAGTGTTGGAGTGAGGTCCGCAACAGACAAAGGCCCAATTTGACTTGGGCTTGGGTGTTAAGTAGGTTCAATATAGTAATCGGTACGGTCTGGGATTGGATTTCAGGAATTGGTTTTGTCCCAGTTAATATCGGTCCTGGACTGGGACCGGGATAAAAATTGTACAAACTGTTTTGGCATGGTTAAAACGGTCTGGAATGGAACGTGATGAACCGGGATTCTTGCCTAACCCTAGGGTGGGGGCACTCTTAGAAACTTAGGGAATTCGCTGCCTGAGCAAAATATATTGTAAACAACACTTTAAATCAGTCTTTGTAAGTGGTTTGAAAGTGAGAGAATAGGTTATTTTATTGATTGTCTTTCCTTGAGGATCTTTTTGTTTCACGAAAATAAATATTCAATGAAAAATTGGAAATAAAATTTCAAGAATTTTTATTTTCCAAAAAACTTTACACGTTGTTTGGTTGTGTCATGGAAATAAATATTCAAATTATCAAATATTTTTCTTGTGTGATAGCAGTTGGGTTGATATTGGTGGCAATAGGGGAGGTGGTTATTGATTTTGTAGTTGATGTGGTCATAGCAATGGTAGCGGTAGTCATTATAGTGGCCTTGGTGGTGGTGGGGAGTAAGTTGTAGTATGGAGGCAATGGCGGTGGTTTTCCTATGATGGAGGTGGTTATATTATGGTGTTGGTGGTTGTCCTGTGGTAGTGTTAAAAATGGTTAGTTGTTGTGTTATGGTGGTGGTGGTGGAGGAAGTTGTGTTATGGTTGTGGTAGTTGTGCGATGTTGGTGATGGATGTTGTGTTATGGTGGTGTTAGTAGTTGTTTTGTGGTTGTGATATGGTGGTTGTGGTGGTCATTGCATAACTTTTGTTGAGATGGTGGTGGTGGCGGTGGTTGTGTTATGGTGATAGTAGTTGTGGTGGTTGTGCTATAGTGATGGCGGTGGTGATTGTGGTATTTAAGGTGCTATGGTGGTTGGTGATACACCAAAACGGTACCAACTCTGCGTCGTACACGTGTCATGATGATCTCGAGGTAAGATTGCCCTAGCGTCAACTCAACATTGATCCGGCCCATGCTTTTCTAAGCCCGCTCAATCCAGTCTGCCAAGCGAACCCGAATTCTTACAGCTTGCTAAGCCCATGTGTCTCACAGCTATCCTCAATATCCGTAAGCCCTGCTAAGGCAATTATCTCAAGGATTAGCTTTGGACGGGCAAGTACTGCTCATTGCTTCCAACTAGGAAATAAATTCCAGAGTATGTATCACATATGAAGACTTCTACTTATAGACTACTCTTGGAACATGAACTATCCTGCGTATCTAGGTGCACGACGCTAACAGGGAAACCTCCCTCTACAACACGACTCCTAATTAGAGAAAGATCTTCACGAAGATCTTCTTCCCTAAACTATTCCATCGATGGTTTGGTTGAACCAGGACTCCTACACTATAAATAAGACATGAGGTTGGTAAGGTAAGGTACGCTACAAATTTCCTGTTTACAGCATTTCACCTTCCTCAGATCCCTGTCTAACTTTAAAATTGGAGTGCCATCGGCCACCACAACGGTGGTCCGTGGCTCACGTGCGCTCCTTGTGCAGGTCAAGGTCAAAGCAGGGAGCGAAACATGACTGCATCAATTTGGCGCCATTCCTAGGGATGACAAAGTTCCTAACCTTTCACTAACATCCTCTCTCCCCAGAACATGAAGAGATGGTGATCACCCGATCACGCAATAATGGAGACAAGGGGACACGTCAAACGACTAGTCTGGCGTTATACCACCGCTCTCAGCGATGCCGGTGGCACACAGGCAATAGACTTACGCCCCTGCGCCAGCCATGACAATGACGGACCCCAAGATAGATTTGTTGTCATCTTAGATATAGAAAATCACCAAAGCAGTGGAGGCTTTCATATAGCAGAACCGTCCACCGGCTAATGGAGATCAAGAGCAACACAAGCCTCCATCTCAGAAAGACAACAAAGAGCAAGTGCAGGAGAGTCAAGTCCCAAGAGTTCCCATTGGATTAGAGAAGGTGGCACAGCTAATCCTGAACCGACTCTCCGGACAGAGAGGCTCAACCCTCAGAACCCCCTCCACGGAGGGGCACACGACTCAGACGTGCTGCACCGTCTCTCTGTTCAACCATTCGTGGACTGTATCATGAACGAACCCCTTCCAAAGAAGTTCACGCCTCCAAAACTCAACTTCTACGACGTGACCACCGACTCATTCGACCACCTACGCCATTACCAGCATGTAATAGCACTCAAAAAAGGATCCAAGTTGGTGATGTACAAAACTTTCCCCACCAGTCTGAAAACGTCAACATTAACATGGCTATACATCATCCCTCCGAAGTCAATCAACTCATTCAAAACGCTGGCGAAGGAATTCTTAACACTTTTTGTAGAAAGTGAATACCTCAGGAAAGGCCAACACTACATACTCTCTCTCAAGCAGAGATCCAATGAGACACTCAAAGAGTATGTCATGCGCTTCAACGACGAGCTGACACTCATAAATGGGTGCAGCGATGACACAACCGTTATAGATTTTACCGCGGGCCTGAAGGAGGGAAACACTATGAGTGCCTCACCTTGGAACCCCCTTTAGATATAGCGAAAATCCTCAAGAGCGCCCAGAGATACATCAGCTTAGAAGAGTTGAAAATAGTGAAAAGGGAAACAAAAGGTGATGACAAACCCTCCACTTCTAAAGACAAGAACGAGGGAAGGAGGCATGAGGATGAAGAAATAAGCAAGCGAAAGCGCAATGACAACAAGTCAGACCCTGGCCGAACTAGGCAAGAGAAAGCATCCAACTACGTTGGATCTAGAACTGCGACCCACTCAATTCTAGCCTATTAGACATCCTGAAGTCCATGAAAAACTGGGAATATCTAAAATGGCCACCGAAACAGCGCGAAGATCCCTCCAAGTGGACAACAGCAAGTACAGCTCGTACAACAAAGAGGGTGGCCATGATTCCAACGACTACAAGAGTCTAAGTTATGAGATTGAGTATTGGATCCACAGGGGCAAACTAAAGAAATTCTTGAGCTCTGAGAAGCAACCAGAACGATCTAGGGACCGGGGGGAGTCAATCAAGGAAATAGAGAAGGACACTTCGGGCATAATCTATGTCCTTCATGGAGTGGGAATGGATGAAGACCAATCGACAGGTCCCGCAAGCAGACTATACTGGAGATATTGACACAGCCTACAGATGAGAACAAGCGTGTTTGCTACTCGAGGGTGCAATGCTCCATTCTCACCTTAACCTTTACATACAAATACCTTGAAGGAGTCCGAGTGCCACACAATTACGCTCTAGTCATCTCGGTCTCCATTGCAATGTGGGAGGTAAATAAAGTTCTGGTAGATATGGGGAGCTCGTTCAACGTTGTGTTCTATAACTCGTTCAGCACTGTGGACCTCAAGGAGGAAAACCTGACGTCCTCAGACTACTCGTTGATTGGATTCAGCGAAGAAAAACGCTTCCCGATCGGGAAGATTAAGTTAGTAGTAGTAGCAAGAGAGCCATAACTCAGAAAGTTCTTGTGAAAAGACTTCATGGTAGTAGACATGTCGTCTACCTACAACCTTATCTTGGGAAGACCGTGGCTCCACCAAATGGAGGCAGTAGTCTCCACCTTTCACCGGTGCGTTAAGTACACTGCTAACCACTCTGAAGGAACGATACGTGGAGACCAATCTATGGCACGAGGCTGCCATTATGCCACGTTAAAGCAAATAGAATGTTCCCAGATCAAACTGGATCTTACAGCGCAATCTGAAATGGAGTCAGATCCTGCGACTGTGGACTCACA
Source organism: Berberis vulgaris (assembly GCA_963556465.1). Taxonomy (NCBI): domain Eukaryota; kingdom Viridiplantae; phylum Streptophyta; class Magnoliopsida; order Ranunculales; family Berberidaceae; genus Berberis; species Berberis vulgaris. The sequence goes on along the minus strand of OY747126.1, from coordinate 33,617,588 downwards.
ACTCCACTAGCACGAGATCCCAATAGTGGTGGCTAATTTCGGAACAATCAAGCGGAACAGAAGCAATTCGCTCTTCAACCCAGCTGAATGGAAAGGTCAATGTAGACAGAAGTACAACCCCCCGACATTCCATCGGCGCAGCGATTAACTCCTACAAAAGGGTTACTCTTAAGTAGCCTCAGTGACATCAGTGAAGCTCAACAGTCCGCTGAAATTATCAACGATCCAACAAGGACCATGCGAATTCAATTCAGGGTCGGGTCGACTTTTCTCCGCCAGCAGTTAGTCTATTTTTAGTTGTTTATTTTTCTTTCCATAGTCAATGTAGAGTTTTATTTCTTAGAAACTTATGTGATTTGCAATCATTTAAGAAATAAATAAAAAATTACGCAAACACACTCTATTGATTACTGGAAAGATGTAACAACGGGCGCCCTGAGGCGGATACAAAAGACTACATACTACGAACATCTGAATCTGATGTGACGTAAATACTCACTTAAACAGTCTGACTCCAGAAGAGGGCTAAGGTACCCAAAATAGGCTTATAGAACTTTTCGATGAACGTTATCTGCGAGCAATTGTGAGACGAAGGCCCCTGCGGACGCAACCCTCAAATATGGTCTGAAGTGGAACAAAATTGGCAACCGTGGGCCCCGCGAAAAGATACTGCCAACTACGACCAACTCACACGCTCTATCCGGTCGACAAAATGAACTTGGGACATGTATCAGATTGATACAAGTCTAGTGCACCCTCCCGCAAAAGGGATGAGAAGAGTGTCAAGGAGTCAATGGCCTAATCCAGTGGACCATGTCCTACTCCACCCGTCCCGAGATACCAAATTCCCGCGCAAGGTGAGTCAACGGGGTTAATCGAGAAGTGATGGAGGCGACCGCTCCAGAGTTGGCTGCTAGTATTATCTCTAAGATTAAGCGCTCCAGAGCAGCACGGGGCACCAACACATAAATGACAGACTCATCCCTTGAGAGGGAGTCTGTACTTCTTATCTGCAATACGAGAAGAAATTACGAGATCTCAACGAAACAACTAGGTGCTCACCTAGATTAGGTAACCACACATAGCAACGATTCTCATCGTGACTCATCAGTGCAAATGTCAGAACATTCAAAGACTCCAACGATGGAGTTCCCCATTTAGCCTTTGAAAATCCCAAAGCATTTTCTTCAAATAAGAACATTACAGGAGATACACTCCGCAGAAGATAGTGCCTACAACGATGAACAAACAACATTATATGGACATGATGGTTTACCAAACAGGGGTTTCAGCATTAACTATCAGCATTGAATACCATATAGGAAACGAGGAGACGACGGTTTCCAAGGAAACTACTCAAATCCACGCTCATCTAATCGACGGGGTTGCATCCAGCCCCATTAATTAAGGGAATAACCGTTACTCAGCCGTCTCGCAATCTACGCCGTACACGTGCTGCCATGCAATCTACACCGTACATGTAACATATTGCGTACAAGAAACCCTAGCGCTCACTCTACGGGCCCATGGGTTTAGCCCACTATTCAAACAATATTCTACCATGTGCCTGACACAAGCATCAGAAACCCTAGTCATTCCTGACACACGGATCACACTTGCATATCGCCAGGTGATTCAAGTTACTCGCGTCTCTTCATAACTCATCCGCACAACACACTCCGCTCGCGGATATAGGCACACATGCTCGCAGCTGGCGAAACATCCACCTAGCCGAGCAAGCTTAGTTAGCCTTGGCTGACGATGACGGCTTTCGATTCACCCCGACACCTATTTCGCTCAGTGCGGATGCCGATGGTTTAGGAAGTGGGAGTCTAATCAGCTTTGTCACGCCTGGTGACGACGTCTTGCCAAGGACCGCTACCCCCTTTGCGGGCAACGGTTGCCAAACCTGATCAAATAAGCCTTGCTGGTGACGACTGGCAACAACAGCTTCTGATCAAAGCCCAAACATGTAGCCCCCATTGCGTGGGCATAGATGGTCTGGAAGGTGGGAGCCTAGTCAGCCCTGAATTGATCCCGACAGCTCACCACGGGACCACTGCTCTTCTACAGACCATGGTCGCCAAATTACCAACCCTTAACTTGTAGCCCCCACTGCGCGGGCGTAGATGGTTTAGAAGGTGGGAGCCTAGTCAGTCCCGAATTGATTTCGACGGCTCGCCACGAGACCACTGCTCTTCTACAGACCATGATCGCCAAATTACAAACCTTGAACTTGTAGCCCCTACTGCATGGGTGTAGATGGTTTAGAAGGTGGTAGCCTAGTTAGTCCCGAACTGATTCCGATGGCTTGCCATGGGACTACTCCTCTTCTACAGACCATGGTCATCGAAAACTCCCAAATTTGTAGCTCGATTAGCATGGGTGTAGATGATTTGGAATGTTGGAGCCAAGTCAGTCCCGATTTGATTCCGACGGCTTGCCACGGGACCACTGCTCTTCAGCATGGTCGCCGAACCCCCTCATCTCAAACTTGTAGCCCGCTACGTGTGGGTGTAGATGGTTTGAAAAGTTGGAGACTAGTCAGTCGCGAGCTGATGTCTACGCCTTGCCACAAGAACATCGATCTTCAACAAACCATGAACGCCAAATCCTTGCACCCCTAACCTGTAGTCCAATTTTCTCAGACATAGATGGTTCGGAAGATGGGAACCCTAGACAATTCCTAACCACCGCTCTCCATCGAAAGAGCAATCGCAAAAATAAATCACAACTCAAGCAGCGTATTCACGGTCACACTAGCTGACATTCTATTACCAACAAATGACACGCATGTCGACCAATAAATCGTCTTGCCAACGCGCGAACGAGTGCTACATGGAATGCCAGCTCGAGTTTGCAAAACCTGACTCGGAATAAGTGCTTTAATTACAAAGCATGTGCTCGACTACCAAAGTTCACTCATGCCAGTAACCGTGACTGACAGTTAGATAGACAAAATGAGCCCCCAACGGCTTACCTTGAGAATGGGCCATAGTTGGGCAGCACATAGCCCGCTTCTCAACCATCCGCGGAACGCCCATTACCAGACGTGACTAAGCAATAGTGACTCCGAGCACTTGCAACATAGTCAAACTCTTAACGACGGATAGACCACTCGACTTTCTACTGACCCAACTAGCCTATTCCAAAGTAATACGACAAGGCAAAATAGGAAACACACAGTAGGGAAGACAAACATAAAACGGATACAGAGCATATTCAAGAAAAATTTGTTTTCATTAATAGTTAAATTAAAAGAGGTACAAGTGTATATAGTCTATTCCTTATCAAGAGAGGGTACAAAACGGAAGAGCTAAGTTTAATAGAGGAGGAAGTAGGAGTTGTGTCTGAACGCGCCGCAATCTGAGCATCATGGTCCAGATCACCCTCTTCGTCTGACGACGCAAAGGCCACTGATAAGTCTACATACAACATTTTCTTATACCGATCAAGGTCTCATTCTAGATGTTCTCCTTCATCAGCCCCAACCGCTCCAATCTACCATGTATGACCTAGCGGAATTCACACTTGCCTTGCTCCTGGACAAGCTTTTCCTCACGAGTTTTCGCTTCAACAAGCTCACGCTCCAATAGCTTCAGCTTGCCAGTCAGCGCATTGATGTTAGACGGCTCCATAGTCAAACTACTTTACAACACTGAGCTCGTGTTTCTCCAGTTCAACCTGGTCTTCAGCCTTCCTCGCCACTCGAGCGTTAAATTCCACATCGAACTCCAACTGTTGTTTCTGAACAGCCCAATCAGCCTCCTTCAAGACATTCTCCTCAGCAAGGGACCGCAGTTCAGAATGCACCTCAGCCGTAGCTTCCTACGCAACCTCCGGATCAAAGCGGGTCAGATCCAACTTCTGTTGGAATCTGTCTCTCGCAGACATCGCCTCTGCTAAATCAGACTCAATGGCTTCCAGACCAACCCTTGAGACTCAACAGCAACGACCGACTGTTCCAGCCTTCTCTCTTGCTTCCTTAGCAGCTCAATTTCAAAAAGTGCTCCAGAATACAACCTTTGCATGTTCGAGAATACACGCTCCATGGTGTACACCTCTCACGGGTTGCCTCGACTTTCTTTCCCAGCAACGGTCACCTTGCTCAAGTGAGACATTCCCAGCATAAGGTACTTTAAACCCTTATCCATACGCCCTTCTAGTGTATCCTCCTAGGGTTTTGGAGTGTGATCCATCAGCTAGCTATGACGCCTGCTTATATGCTTCTTTGAAGCATAGTCCGCATCAACCTCCTGGTGCAAAATCTGAGTACTCATCTTTACTAAGTCTGGGGCAAACAAATCCGCGCATCCGGATAAAGCTTTTCTGGATGAGGGATTATGCCAGCACCACCGTTTGTAGTCACCACTACACCCAAGCCTTTCTCCGCAGCCTTTCCAATGTTTCCAGTAGCCGATCCCTTAGTACGAGACGACGTAATAGGATCCGTAGGAAGAGAACGAAGTGAGTTGTCCAACAGACCCTCCAACACCTTGGGATACGGCTTGGAGCAAGATGGGGAATAATGCAAACTATAAGAAACTTGGCATGTGTCACCACGGACACTATTGGACAACCCACCAGTGGGATGATAGAATTCCAGAACCTCGAGCGAATCCTCACAGAAACCTTCTATCGAAACAATCCCAGGTGGATCGGCACCAGTAAAAGTCGCCATTGCAGTAAACATCAACTACTTGCTTAGAGCTTCCGCCTGTGTGGCACTAAAATGCAATACATCTTCAACCCCTGCTAATCGTAGGTAGTCCCTCTCCTAGCCAGATACATTAGCTTTCGCCCTGACGGGTCGATCAAGCTCATGCTCTTTACTTACTGGAGCGGATCGTTTTGAAGATGACCCAGTTCTAACATAGGACTTCTTCGAACTCATGAAGGAGGCAAGCATCTCAGACAATCCCTTCTCATCAGACGAACCGGGAACCTTTACTCTGGCGGCTTTCCTTTTTATAGAGGGGGCCCCACCATCATAAGTAACTCGCAACGATCGGTAAAGAGTGGGGGCCTTATGTCATTTGTCCCCAGCCCACTGCGAATAAAGTTGGGAACACATATGTCCTCCACCACATTCTTCGTTGGCAAATCGCAGAATGTATCCATAGTGTTCCATTCCCTTGTGGTAAGAAGAGTAGTGGAAAACCTCCTGCGAGAAAACACGAGCAACGATTAGCATACAACTAAGTGCAACGGAATCGGAAGAAAAATCTATACTTACAAAGTGGCTTGAACTCTCGTTCGAGTGGACGATCCTTGACCTGGAAGTACTTTGAATCTGCAAAAGCCATGAAGCAATACTTCTGCCAGGACTTGGAGTAATCAGGCAATTTCTCAAAGCAAGCTGGTGACGTCATTTTACAGACATCGTTATTGTTCAACCGAGGAGAAGTCAACAATTGGATCACCTACGGAGTCCGCGGACGCTAGCTTCCTTCGCCCTAATCAAAATGAGAAGAACGATCTTGTACCCATTAGGCCCCAACTGTGCCGGAGGAATTCCAAGGAATTCTAAGAAGTCCCAAATCACATCCAGAACAGGAAAACGGACTCTAGTTTGCAGCATCCTGCGGTGCAAGTAGATGAACCCCGCTGGCGAAAACATTGGCGTCTGATAATTCCTCAGAGCATATAATGGCAAGTCCTTACGGACCCCAAACTTTGTACGGATTTCAGCAAGGCCTGATTTAGAAAACAACCTGTCTTCAAAAAACTGAACCCCTTGGTCAAAGTTGAGTCATAAAGGTGGTTTTGTTGAGCCATGAAGAAGTTGAATAATATTTTCAATCAAAAGATGAACAGAGCAAGATCTCTAAAAGCAAGAAAATAGAAGAGTTAGTCTCCGCACAAAGGATGACCTAATTAGATATGGGATTCCCGCCTCTTCTCCACTGAACTGACGCACATTCAATTAATGAAGCATGCGGCTCAAGCAACGATTCAGACTCAATCATCATGAGCGGTGTATCTTTTCGAGAAGTAGCTTAGCGAACCAATGTGACGGCCCACTAACTCAGGGGGATTAGTTGATGATACACCAAAAACTGTCCCAACTCTGCGCCGTACACACGTCATGATGAGCTCGAGGAAAGATAGGCCCTAGCATTAGCTCAACACTGATCCGACCCATGCAGTTCTAAGCCTGCCCAATGCAATCTGCCAAGTGGACTCAAATTCTTACAGCGTGCCAAGCCCACGTGTCTCAAAACTATCCTCAATACTTGTAAGCCATGCTAAGGCATGTATCTCAAGGATCGACTTCGGATGGGCAAGTACAACTGCTCATTGCTTCCAACTAGGAAGTAAATTTCAGAGTATGTATCACATATGGAGACTTCTACCTATAGACTAATCTCGAAACAAGAACTATCTCCCGTGTATCTAGGAGAACAAGGCTAACAATGAAACCTCCCTCTACAGCACGACTCCTAATTAGAGAAGGATCTCCACGAAGATCTTTTTCCCTAAACTATGCCAACGATGGCCTGGTTGAACCAAAACTCCTGCACTATAAATAACACATGAGGTTGGTAAGCTAAGGTACCTTACGAATTCCATATTTACAGCATTACATCTTCCTCGGATCCCTGTCTGACTTTAGCATCGGAATGCCATCGGCCACCACAACGGCGGTCTGTGGCTCACGTGCGTTCCTTGTGCCGGTCAGCAAGTTTGCAGGTCAAGGTCAAAGCAGGGAGCTGAAACCGACTGCATCAGTGGTGGTGGTGTTATGGTTGTGGTGTTTGTGTTGGTTGTGGCATGGTGGTGTGATTTAGGAGTTGAAATGGTGGGAATATAAAACTAAGAAAATCCTGGAAAATCAACATCCCCTTAAAAATAAGTATATATAGCCATTCTAAAATAACAATGAAGCACGGGAAAATATGGCTTACTTCTTCCATCACCAGCTTGACAAAATCAGAAATAATACTCATCACTCTGTCATCATCTATACCACAATCTCGAATATCTAGAACATGAACATCACCAACCTCAATTAACACCTTTGGGTAATTTAATGTTGGAAGAGGAGGCTTCTAAAGGCTTTTAGAAAATTTGGGAGGAGATGATGAGAGAAGGAAAAGGTAGTAGAAATGAGAACTTCTTATTGATTCTCAAATTTTGCTTGATACAAAATGGGAGAACTCAACCCCTATTTATACTAGTGGCACCTCCTTAAATAATGGTTAGGATTGTGCCAACACATTTTCAATCTAACGGTTACAATCCATCATCTAGAGTTCTCCACCAAAATATTTACTTGTCTAGAGCTCTCTACATTTCTCTTATCCTAAAATATCTAGATTTTATTCAATGACTTTTCTAGAAAGAGCTTTATAGAAGTTGGGCTTTTATCTAATTCTTTCTAGAATTTGCACTTTTTAAGTTATACTCCTAAACCCAATTACAACGTAACCCTACTAAAGTCCAAATCAAGCTTACAATCCAACACCCCCCTTAAACTTGATTTGTTATCCGAAGCAAACTTATCAATTTGATAAAGCATTCAAGCTTGAGTGGCTTAGTGAAAAATGTATGTTGCTAGATCCTAGGATCTGACATACTCTAGTTGCACTTCTATTCTTGTTATACACTTTCTTATGTAATGATATCGTGTATCAATATGTTTGCTTCGACCATGAAAGATTTGATTATTTGATAAGGTCATTGTTGATTATTGTCGACATAAACCTCGGTTGGTTTTTCTTGTGGCATTCCAAGCTCTATTAGTAGACGTCTTAGCCATATTGCTTGACAGACACAGGATGTTGCAGCTACATACTCTGCCTCACATGTAGAAAGTGTGACAATTGGTTGCTTCATTGACATCCAATTAAAAGCGGTATCTCCCATTAAGAATACAAAGTCGGTTGTGTTTTTTTTACCATATACGTCTCTAGCCCAATCATTATTACTATATCCAACAAGTTTATAATCATTATTACGATTATTGAATAAACAAAAGTTGCTCGTATCTTTGATGTAGCGAAGAATTCTTTTTGTTGTCTTTAGATGAGTAGTTGTTGGAGATTTCATATACTGACTGACTAATCCGACGACATAAATAATGTTGGGCCTCGTACAAGTTATGTAGCGCAAGCTTCCAACCAGGCTCTTAAAGTTTGTTGAGAGTGCTCGTTCTCCTCCATCGCTCTTGGAAATTTTGATTCCATATTCCACCGGCTTACTAAGGGGCTTGCAATCTTCCATTTTGAACTTCTTGAGTAGATCTTTTTGCAAAGCCTTCTTATGTGATGAAGATTTCATATTCGTTTTGTTTTACTTCAATAACAAGATAATATGACATAAGCCCAATGTCAATCATCTCTCCTTAATCATTGCTTTCTTGAATTCTTCAAACACACTTGGATTGTTTTCGGTGAATATCAAGTCATCCATGTACAAGCACAGGATCAATATGTCTCCATATTTGATTTTGACATATACCACATGCTCATGAGGGCATTTAGTGAAACCATTTTCTTGAAAATATTTATTAATTTGACTGTTCAATGCCCTTGGTGCTTGTTTTAACCCATAAAGGGCCTTGTTCAACTTAAGGACTTTGTCTTCATGTCCTTTCACTTTATAGCCTAGCGGTTGTTCAATGTAAACTTCTTTTTAAAGAAGTCCATTCAGGAAAACAAATTTCACATCCATTCGATGAACCTTCCATCCATTTTGAGCAGCTAAAGGGATAATTAATATACTAGTTTCTAGGCGAACAACATGAGCAAATACCTCATTACAATCAATGCCAGCTCTTTGATTATAGCCCTTTGATACCAGTCTTGCCTTGTATCTTTCTATTTCTCCTTTAGTATTCTTCTTTGCCTTATGCACCCACTTGACACCTATCGCCTCGTGTCCTTTCAGTTGTGAAACAAGATCCCATGTATCGTTCTTCGTGATAGCTTTGATCTCCTCATCCATAGCATCTTTCCACTTTTTGTTCTGGACGACTTCTTTGAAATTCACCGGTTCACAGTCGGCAAAAAGACAGAAGTGTGTGAGATCTTCTATTCTTTCAGTCTCCTCATAAATTTCCTATAGATTCCTCGTACGCGGCATGCTCCTGGCAGTTGGTGGCGAAATTTCAAGCTGTTGATGTTCGCGAAGTGGGTGGAGTAGTAGACCCTTGTTGATAGTCACTTGTCTGCTCCAAGCTTTGTTGCTCATATTCTTCAAGATAGGGGACAAAGTTATCATTTTCATCATGTTTTTCCCCAATCTAATTCGTCTTCTTCGTCACACTCCACATCTCGACTTATCACAGTCTTTCCAGTATTTAGGTTGTACAATTTGTAGCCTTTGGAGTTTGAGTCATGCCCGATAAATATGAACTTCTCACTTTTGTCATGGAGTTTCGTTCATGTCTTGTTTGGTACATGGGCATATGCTATGCTTTCAAAGACTCTTAGATGAGAGATTTCAGACTTTCTTCCACTCCATGCTTCTTGTGATATTTTTCCCCACACACTTCTAGTTGGTGAGCAATTGAACAAGTAGACCGCACATGCCACAACTTCAGCCCAAAATTCCTTCAAAATTCTCTGCTCTTGAGCGTGCTTCGAGCCATGTCGAGGATGGTTATGTTCTTCATTTTTGCAACGTCATTTTGCTGGGGGTCTCAAAATGGTTAGAGAATATCAAATCTATTTGCTTCACAAAATTCTCGAAACTCATGAGAAGTAAACTCTCATCCTCGATCAGATCCCATGAACTTGGTCTCACGTCCAATTTTTTTCTCCGCAGCAGCTTTGAATTTTTTGAAGGCTCCAAAGACTTTTGATTTCTGCTTCAAGAAATATACCCAAGTTTTTATTGAGATGTCATCAATAAATAGAAGGAAATAATTGCTTTTATCAAAGGAGCTTGGCTTGATTGGTCTACAGACATCAGTGTGTATGAGTTTGAGAGGTTTCTGGGCTTTTGAGTTTAACTCATTTGGAAAACTCTTTCAGAATTGTTTTCCAAGTAGACATCCTTCGCAAAGTTGGTCAGGATGATTGATGGAAGGATATCATTTCACCATTTCCTTATTCGATAGCAAGTCTAGTCCACCAAAATTTAAGTGCCCAAACCGAAGATGCCAAAGACATGATGCATCTTTGCAGCAAGCTTTGAGACACTTTGCTACATTGTTTTGAATGTTTAACAAAAGCATTTTATTTCTTGACATTGGCACCTTGGTGATCAAATTACTTTTCTTATCTCTTATAGTTAGGCTACAATCTTTCATGTGAATATCATAACCCTTCTCTAAGAGTTGGCCTAGACTCAAGATATTATTTTTCATGTTGGGCGCATAGTAAACATTTGAAATAAATTGATGTTCTCCATTATTCAAGTAGATTAGGATTGTACCTTTGTCTTTCACCGGAATCTTGGACTCATCAACAAAGGAAACATTGCCATTTATCGACTCATCAAGCTCCATGAACATGTTTCTTCTTCCCCACATATGGCTACTTGCATCGGTGTCAAGATACCTTGTATTGTCTTGTCTTCCATGATCTTCTTTATAAGCTAGCAGCAACGTACCATATTCTTGGATCTTATTTTCAGCATAGTTAGCCCTTCTTCAACTTTATAGCACTTGACTTGAGGTTTGTCATACCTTGAGTTGCTCTTCCCACGACCTATAATAGAGTTTTCTCTTCTATTTCATTATTTACATAACCTTATCATCCACGTCCTCGACCTCATCCTTGTCCAGGACCACTTCCATGTTGACCATGTTCATTGTCGAAGCTTTCTTCCTTCTCATTTGAGTGGATTTGCATCTTGAGGAGTTGTTCCACCATCTCTTGTTTCTTCTTATGTTTTTATTTGTATGCTTGCAATGGCTCCATTAATTGATCGATAGTCATTTCTTCCAAGTCTTTTGCTTCTTCAATCGTCACAACAATGTCCTCAAATTTAGGATCTAACGAGCGTAGTATCTTCTCCATTATTATCACATCTTCTAGCTTTTCACAATTTCTCTTCATTTGATTGGAAACGGTCAAGACTCTCAAGAAATAGTTTGAAATAGACTCAGATTCCTCATGTGTAAAGCTTAAAACTCACCTCTTAGTGTTTGGATGCACACCTTTTTCACTTGCTCCGCTCATTTGCAAGAAGTTTGAAGCTTTTCCTATGTCTCATTTGAAGACATTGCACTTGAAATCTTCTCAAAGCCTTCATTATCTAAAGCTAGATAGATGATGAAGAAAAATGTTTTATCTCTCTTTCTTGAATATTTTAAGTTATCCCTTTGTGGTTGGGAATTGGGATATGATGCCTCATCTTGTTACTCATTATAGCCTTTCTCCACGATCTACCAGACATCATGCGCTACAAGGAAAGCCTTTTTGATACTCCAATTGTTGTAGTTGCTCTTGTTGAGCATAGGGACTTGGAAGGAAGCCATACCATTACTTGCCATGATTATAGGAAGAGATCTTTAGGTGTTTGAAACATTGTTCTGATACCACTTTGTTGGAAGAGGATGTTTCCAAGGGCTTTTAGAAAATTTGGGAGGAGATGATAAAAGAAGGAGAATTTAGTAGAAATGAAAACTTCTTATTGATTCTCAAAGTTTGCTTGATACAAAGTGGGAGAACTCAACCCCTTTTTATACTAGGGACACCTCCTTAAACAATGGCTATAATTGTGCCAACACATTTTCATTCTAATGGTTACAATCCATTTAGAGTTCTCCACAAAAATATCTACTTTTTTAGAATTCTCTAGATTTCACTTATCGTAAAATATCTAGATTTTATTTAATGATTCATCTAGAAAGAGTTTTCTAGAAGTTGCGCTTTTATCTAATTCTTTCTAGAATTTGGGCTCTTTATTTTAAGCTATAGTTCTAAGCCCAATTACAATATAAACCAACTAAAGCCCAAATCAAGTTTACAATCCAACATTTAATTCCTTTCCTGCATTACACAACAAAAATGAAAAGCATGGCGTTAACGTGAATCTAACTATTGCAAGATAAAAACAAGCCATCTATTTTTTCCCATACATAAGAGCATTTGAGGAAACAAATGCAACTAAACATGTCCTAACTTTGTTAATGATGACCCATGAAAATTGGAAATGCCACACAAAGTTTAATGGTATACTCTTTGCTCTATAACAACGACACGAACAAGGGTGTCAGTGTCTTACACGGATACACGGTGTTGGATACGTTGACTAAAAAAAATATAGGGTTGCAGTTGTACATTATAATATTATTTACTTAAGAATTAGCTTTAATTTGTAAATAATATTATATGATAAATATGTACTAGTAGCTTACAGTAATATGCTTATAACATTTGTAAGGAATTGAAACTACTGAAAGATATGTGAAAATGTTGATGATCTAAGCATGGAGTACCTGAACGAGTGTCCCGGAGGGTCCAATATGGGAAATTTTTAAAAAATGAAATATCATTGTTATAGACTCTTAGTAATATTACTAACAATCACACTTACCTTTAACGATCAAGCAAATAAGAAATATTGAAAAAAAAGATAAAACCACAAGGCACACAAAACAACAATATATACTTGTAAAAAAAATTTCTGGAAAATTATACAAGTAAAAATCATGACGCAAGCCTTTTACACCCGAACACCAAATTAAGTAGAATGTCTTTCGACATATTGAGGTCTACAAATCATTACTTCTCTTTACGTGGTCATTGAATGATAGGAATTATATTGACTTTGGCCGACATGAGTTTCCCGCATTCCCTAGAGGATTTATCTATCTTTTATTTTTTATCAGCAAAACAAGTAGACATAAAGGAAACAAATGCATAAGGGTCAAGCAATAGCTACACATGGGTGCTATTATAAGTTAAATAGACTCTCCCAGTGTAAACCCACATGGAAATTGATTCTAGAATCTAGATTAAATGCCCCAAGTAGTTACCAAGTGCCATGTCAAGGCTATGATATCTTTACAAAGTTGCAAGTAGTCTTTTTTTTTATCCTCCTAAATATTCCATTGTTTACCTTGTCCCAAACCTAAACACCTTTTTAGCAATGCTTTTAAACGTGAAGGCATGATGCAAGGCGTAAGCCTTTTAAAAGTGCAAAAAAAAAAAAAAAAAAAAAAAAAAACACTATTTAGAATTAGGAAAATGATAAAAATCTTAATTCCACAAATAAAAGTGATATAAAATTTATTTTATTATTAATTTATTATATAAAATTAGCACATTATAAAAACAATTAAAAATGTTAAAATATAATGCACAGTTGTGCCTATCGGCCATAAAGCGTATGTGAAGCCTCTAATGTACATTAACCTCATATGTTTTTTTATAACATTGCTTGCAACGAACAACTGACTTACGCCAATTGACAACCCAATAGAGAAAAAAATTTGTACCTTCGGCGTTAATGGGATTCTTTATATGTTTTAAGTAATTGGGCCAATCCACGTTAAAAAGCAAGTGAGAATACAAATAAGATTAGGTTTAGGATCTTATTTTGTTTAACTAGGCCATAATCAAAAGTTGTATTATTTGAAGTTTTGAAACTTTGTTGAACCCCTAAATTTCAGTATCAACAGGGGTAAAATCTTGAAGAAGATATCGTTGAAGGGAATTAAATTCACCGTAATAAGGATGAAATGAATGAGAGAAAGCCCTTGTTGACATCTCCAAGACATTGGTTGTTGTTTTGATTCACTTGCAATGTCAAGCTATCTATGTAAAATCACGTGAACGAACAGAGAAATGGGATATTTCCAAATTCGTTTAAAGAAGAGGTGAACCCTATTATCATTGCTTAGGAGATCGAAATCACCTCCATTTGATAACTACGAAGGTTGTGAGTCGGAATGATCGCCCGTTACATTTTTTAGTTGTAAGTTGCAAGGCTCACATTTGAAATATTTGATGTATGACAAAGAACTCTTTGCGACATTACAAACATTGCGACATTGCAGACAATACCTTGTTCACATGATATTTGTTATTCAGTCAGATCTTGCAGCATTGAGTTTGGTGAATATCGAATAGCTAACAAATGGTTTAGTAACTGTTGGACGGTGAGTATTTGGGTAAAAAAGATTTCTAAGAGGAGTGAGTAAATTAGAGGAGAGAAGAGGCTCTTGAACTCAATTTACTTGGCTTGGCTTGGAGCAAATTGCTTTACATCAACCTTATTTATAGGGATCTTGGATGACTCTAAAATCTAATTTTCTACATATCTTAGATATTTCTAGAGAACTACCTACCTAAGATAAATCTAAACTTCAAAGAGAATTCTAGAGAATGATTTTTCTAGAACCTCTCTAGAAAAATCTACCTCTAGAGTATTCTACTTCTTGGACTCTCTAACCTATTGGGCTCAGCCCAAACCAACATACAACTATATAATGAAGCCCAACATCTTGGGCCAAATCAAGTTTACAAATCAACACTCCCGCTTAAACTTGATTTTCTAACTCCCAGTAGACTTCTCATCTTGTAGAAATCTTCATATTTGAGGGGCTTGGTGAATATGTCTGCAACTTGATCATGAGTTTTCACGTACTTCAATTGCACATCCTTCTTTGCTATGCAATCTCTGATGTAGTGATATCGTGTCTCAATGTGTTTGCTTCTATCATGAAATACCTGATTCTTCCCCAAGGCAATCGTAGACTTGTTGTCGACATATATCTTCGTCGCTCCTTGATGTATTTTGAGTTCCTTCATCAAATTTCTAAGCCAGATTGCGTGACATACACATGATGCAGCCGCAACATATTCTGCTTCACATGTAGAAAGTGCAACAATCGGTTGCTTTTTTGAGCTCTAGGTGAATGATGTGTCTCCCATGAAAAATGCAAATCCAATGGTACTCTTTTGATCATCCACATCACTTGCCCAATCACTATCACTATATCCAACTAACTCAAAGTTGTTAGATGGTAAATAACATAATCCATAATCCAGCTTACCTTTGATATAGCGAAAGATTCTTCTGGCGGTCTTCAAGTGAGTGGTGGTTGGAGCTTCCATGTAGAGACTTACCAGTCCGACTCCAAAGAGTATGTCCGGCCTTGTTCATGTTAGGTACCGCAGGATTCCTACTAAGCACTAAAAATATGTAGGATCAACCTTTTTTTTCCTTTTTCATGCTTTGATAATTTTACTCCACATTCCACGGGTGTGCTTATGGGCTTGCAAGTGTCCATCCTAAATTTCTTAAGTACTTGTCTAGCATACCCTTCTTGGGAAATTAAAACTCCTCCTTCTGTCTGTTTTACCTCTATGCCAAGGTAGTAGGACATGAGCCGGACATCCGTCATTTCAAATTCCTTGGCCATTGCTTTTCTGAAATCATCAAGCAAGCCTTGGTTGCTTCCGGTAAAAATCAGGTCATCCACGTAAAGGCACACGATCAAAATATCTTCTCCTTTAATCTTTATATAGAGGGCACACGATCAAAATTGTAGGGACACTTTTGTAAGCCATTATCTTGGAAGTACTTGTCGATCTGACTGTTCCATGCCCTTGGTGCTTGTTTTAACCCGTACAAAGCTTTCTTCAGCTTCAAGACATTCTCTTCATGTCCCTTCACTTCAAAACCTGAAGGTTGCTTGATGTAGACTTCTTATTTGAGTACCCCATATAGGAGTGCAGACTTTACATCCATTTGGTGTATTTTCCACTTATTTTGAGCTGGCAGAGAAATGATTAGTCTAATAGTTTCTAATCGGGCTACTGGAGCAAATACCTCATCATAGTCAATTCCAGCCTTTGGCGACTAGTCTTTACTTGTATCTTTCAATTTCTCCATTAGCATTCTTCTTTGCCTTGTACACCCATTTGGTGCCTATTGCCTTTTGTCCTTTGGGAAGTGAAACGAGTTCCCATGTGTCGTTATTCTCGATGGCCTTGATTTCTTCGTCCATCGCATCTCTCCACTTCTTATCACGTACAACTTCTTGAAAACTGACTGATTCACAATCAGCAAAGAGACAAAATAAAGTAAGATTATTTTGTCGTTCAGTTACCTCATATAGATCTTGAAGACTTCGTGTTCGTGACACATCTCTTTTACTTTGACTTCCACTTGAAACCGACAAGGGTGATGCATCTCCATGAGTTGATGTTGGCGAGGTAGATGGAGTCATGGGCTCTTGTTGATCTCTTGGTCGATCCATTAGCGTCTTCTCATTTTCCAACTCCGGAAAGAAATTGAAGTCATTTGTATGGGATTCAAAATCCTATTGCCCTTCTTCGTCGAATACCACGTCTCGGCTAATCACAATCCTCTTATTGGTCGGATAGTACAACTTGCAACCTTTTGAGTTGGAGTCATAGCCGACAAAGATGAAACTCTCACTTTTGTCATCAAGTTTGGTTCTTCGCTCATCTGGTACATGATCATGGGCTATGCTTCCGAAGACCCTTATGTGGGAGATACCAGGCTTTCTTCCACTCCATGCTTCTTGTGGAGTCTTTCCCCACACACTTCTTGTTGGCGAATGGTTGGACAGGTAGATTGCACAAGCCACTGCTTCTGCCCATAACTCCTTGGGTAATTTCTTGCTTTTTAGCATGCTTCGTGCCATATCAAGGATGGTTCTGTTCTTTCTTTCTGCAACACCATTTTGTTGGGGGGGGGGGATCTTGGAACGGTTAGAGGACGCCGAATATCGTTTGCTTCACAGAACTCCAGGAACTCCTTGGATGTGTATTCTCCTCCTCGGTCATATCTCATGGCTTTAATCTCCCGTCCACTTTCTTTCTCTACTGTAGCTTTGAACTTCTTGAAGGCTTCAAAGACTTCTGATTTTTGTTTCAAAAAATACACTCAGGTTTTCCTTGAAAAATCATCAATAAAGAAAAGGAAGTAATTGTTTTTACCAAGGGAACTTGGCTTGATTGGCCCACAAACATTTGTATGTATCAACTCCAGTGGTTTCTTGGCTCTCGAATTTGACTCTTTTGGAAAGCTTTTTTTGAATTGCTTCCCGAGTAAAAATCCTTCACATAGTTGTTCAGGGTGATTGATGCATGGTAAGCCCTTCACCATCTTCTTCTTGGATAGTAGCTCCAATCCTCCAAAGTTGAGGTGCCCAAATCGAAGATGCCATAGCCTTGATGCATCTTTGTAGCAAGCTTTCAGATATTTCGCGACATCGTTTTGTATGTTGATCAAGAACATTCTATTGTTTGACATTGGCACTTTAGCAATTAAGTTATTCTTATCATCTCTTATTGAAAGGTTATAATCCTTCATAAGTATGTCATAACCTTTCTCTAAGAGTTGTCCTAAGCTCAAGATATTACTTTTCATAATGGGAACATAGTAGACATTAGAGATAAATTGATGTGTACCATCTTTCAAATGGATAAGGATGTTACCTTTTCCTTTCACTGCTGCTTTGGAATCATTTCCAAACGAGACATTTCTGCTCACCGATTCGTCTAGTTCGACGAACTTATCTCTTCTTCCACACATGTCATTGCTTGCATCAGTGTCAAAATACCAAGTATTTGCTTGGCCACCATCATTCTTTTTCCCAACCAAAAGAAGTGTTTCTTTCGCATCAGTCTTCTCTTCCACGTAATTAGTCTTCTCATAGACTCCGTTCTTGGGAGCTCTACATTCAGATGCACAATGTCCGAACTTTTGACAATTATAACATTGAACTTGATATTTATCATACCATCAGTTCGAATGGCCTTTTCCACGGCCACTTGTTGAACTTTCTCTTTTCTCGTAATTGTCGTAATTCCAACCTCGTCCACGACCACGTCCTCCGTCTCGTCCTCGACCTCGGCCTCTGCCTCGACCATGTTGGTTTCTCTCATAGCTTTGGATTTCATCCTTCTCCTTGAGTTGCATCTTGAGGAGTTGTTCAGTGATCCCTTGAAATGATCCTTGGAGTTGCTCGATTGTCATTGTTTCCAAATATTTTGTTTCTTCAATCGTTACAACAATGTGCTCAAATTTGGGATCCAACGAGCGGAGTATTTTCTCCATTATCCTTGGATCTTCCAACTTTTCACCGTTCCTTTTCAATTGATTAGAAACGGCTAAAGTTCTAGAGAAATAATCAGAGATCGACTCGGTTGCTTTCATAAGTAAAGATTTGAACTCACCTCTTAGTGTTTGGAGACGAACCTTCTTCACTTGTTCGGATCCTTTGCAAGAGATTTGTAGCTTCACCCACGCTTGCTTAGCAGAACTTACACTTGAGATCTTCTCAAATATGTCATCATCTAATGCTTGATAAATGAGGTAGAGAGCTTTGTTGTCTCTCTTTCGCAAGTCTTTCAAACTCTCCTTTTGGGCTACGCTTAACGTAGCTTCATTTTCTTGCTCACTAAAGCCTTTTTCTACCACATGTCATTTGCACCCAAAAAAGCCTTCATCTTGATACTCCAATTTTCGTAATTGTTGTTGTTGAGTGATGGGACTTGGAATGATGCTATACCATTTGCCATGGCTCAGATACCAAACTGTTGGACGGTGAGTATTTGGGTAAAAAATATTTCGGAGAGGAGTGAGTAAAGTAGAGGAGAGGAGAGGCTCTTGAACTCAATTTACTTGGCTTGGCTTAGAGCAAATGGCTTTACATCAACCTTATTTATAGGGATCTTGGATGACTCTAGAATCTAATGTTCTACATATCTTAGATATTTCTAGAGAACTGCCTACCTAAGATAAATCTAGATTTCAAAGAGAATTCTAGAGAATGATTTTTCTAGAACCTCTCTAGAAAAATCTACCTCTAGAGTATTCTACTTCTTGGACTCTCTAACCTATTGGGCTCAGCCCAAACCAACATACAACTAAATAATTAAGCCCAACATCTTGGGCCAAATCAAGTTTACACATCAACAGTAACTGCTTCAGTAAATGGATCAATGAAATACAGGACTATACTTTTGTTTTCGGCCGGATAGCAATGTTACTCCGCATGCAAGTGTGACAGATTTTGAATCGCTTAGCTCCTTATATGGATTAGGCCCATATTTTGGTTGCATTTTTTCGTAAAATATCAATATGGATTTCTGTTCAAAGATCATTCTTCCAATGCCGTATCTCAATGAAAGAGGATACCGTTGTGAGAAATATCCCCCTTCATTGCGCCATGGATGCTTAAGTCACGCATAGAGTTATATAAGGTAAAGGAGAGAGAAAAGGCAAAATGTACGAAAACACATCACAACTATACTTTTTTCAAGTTCACTTTCTCCTACAGTTAACTGAGTTAAGCATCGGAGTGTCTTTTCGACTCCAAACAAGTGATCTTCTGCATTCTAACCTTGTTTTGCATGTCAAATCTCAAGGAGAACAAATTTGGATGCATCAGTTTGGCGTCGTCCGTAGGGAATGACGGTTTTCTTAAAAAGGGAAAACAAAGTTGGTAGTTTCCTTAGAACGAACCAACAACCAAAAGTACAATGAAAATGGAAACCTCTACAAAGAATAGCAACAATCAGGATAACCCTTCCATTGGTGAAACTCAACTGCCAAGTGAACACATCCTTAATGCAGCATTGGGAGGACAAGTTGCTCAAAGAAGTGAATTACACCACGGATATGGTGGCCCATACTACTCATCTAGAATCCCAGCTAGCCCCTATTCTCGGGAGAATGATAATAGATCCTCGTGTGGATCAACTTTTGGCCCATATGGCCCAACTCACAAAAGTAGTCGAAAGGCTCACACAAGAACACGCTCCACCTATCGAGCACGTCAGAGATCCACCTCAGCAAAACTCTATCAATCACTTTCAAGAAAATCAGAAAGCTCTTGCAGAGCTTCGCAGAATAAACCATGAAAGAAATGAACTCCTAGACGATATATCCAGAACTGGTGGATTTCCTCCACAAATCCCATTAAGGATTGGGGCCATGGACCCAAATATTTTGTATGAACTTGCCATGCTACCCTTCTCCAACGAACACCCCTCTGCCCAAGAAGTTCATCCCACCAAAGTTTGAACCTTATGATGGGTCTACTGACTCATCTGATCATCTGCGCCACTTTCACCATATGAGCGCTGAAAGAAAGCTTAGATTCTATCATCTATAGAACCTTTCCAACTAGCCTCACCACGGCGGTAAATTGGTTTAACAACTTTCCACTGTGATCGATAGACTCCTTCCAGGCATTGGCCATAGCCTTCATCACAAGATTCATTGGCAGTCAGCGGATCAGAAAGAGTCCTCACTATTTGCTTCATATCAAGCAAAAATTTGACGAGACTCTCATGGAATACGTTACCCGTTACACTGACGAGTTAACCATGATAGACGGATGCAGTGACGACACGGCTATGACCACTTTCACCTCCAGAGTCAATGGAGGATAACTATACAATTTCCTAACTCTGAAGCCTCCAAACAGCATGGTAGCCTTATTAAAGAATGCACAAAAATACATCAATCTTGAAGAGATGTGAGCTGCCAATAAAAACGAGTCTGATAGAAGGTCTTTCCCAATGAAGCCAGGAAATAAGTAAAGACATGCGGCGAAATGATAGACTGCAGGAGGACAACAGTCAACCCAAAAGGCACCAAACTAGCAGCAGGTTCGAAAATGGCAAACATGAGTTCAAAAAACTGCAATTAACTAGAGCAAATCCCGAACGATCAACTCATTTAGTTGACACGAAGTACAAACCATACACCACTTTAAAAGGGAATATGGCAACAGTTATGAAGTCCATGAAGAACTAGTAGACTTCAAGTGGCCATCCAAACTAAGGGGAGATCCGTCCAGACCAAAAAAGAATAAATATTGTTATTTCCATAAGGACCATGGACACGATACCGAGGATTGCCACAATCTGAAGAATGAAATCGAATGTTGGGTCCAAAGAGGACGATTTTATGAGTTCGTTGGACTTAAAGAAAAATAGTCCAAGGGAAAATAAAAGGTGGACCCCGCAGCAGGATCGGATGGACAAGAATATACCATCTAGATTTTTTTTTATCAGCGCGCCAAAATAGGCCACCCAACTCTGACCTTTTCAAAAAGAGATACGTAGAGTATTCATTTCCCTCATAATGACGCCCTAGTAATATCAGTGTCAGTAGCAAAGTGGGAAGTTAGGGGAGTACTCATCGACACTGGTAGTTTTGCCAACCTCTTGTTCTTAATATCATTCCATAAATCCAGTTCAATATGGAAGGCCTCACAGCCACCGACCAGCCTACGGTGAGCTTCAATGGAAAACAATGCTACCTACTTGGGCAAGTTCGGCTGTTAGTTGTAGCAGGAATACCAGGCAAGCAATGAGTTATGCTACAGACTTCTTTGTTGTCGACCCCATCAACATACAACATGCTTCAAGAGAAACCCTCGCTACAGGATATGGTGCAGTATGCTCCACCATGCACCAATGCCTCAAGTAACACATTGATGATGACATCGGGGTTATCAGAGGTGATCAACCAGTTACACGTGAATACCACAATGCAACAATGAAAACTCTCAACAAATAGAAATCACAGTCAAGACCAAGGGAGCCATCACATCAACTGCTCAGTTAACTACAGATAGATCAGTCACTATCGGATGAGAATGCAACTCCAACGATTCCAAGGGGACAACCGAACACTAGCCAACAGAAAGAAGAGACAATACAAATCTTTCTTGAAGGTGTAAAAGGTGACAAAAGTTCACCCAGAATTGACCAAACAACTGATCTAGCTTCTGAGGAACAACCAGGATGTATTCGACTGGACAATGAAGGACATGGTGGGTATTGACCCCTCTGTCATCATGCACAAATTTCATATCAACCCAGACAAAAAACCAGTCCTATAGGAAAAAAAAACCAGTCGCCCCAGAGTGCAATCAGGCCATCTATGAGGAGGTCAACCACTTACTGAATGCAGGGATGATCAAACAATCATACTACTCGGACTAGATGGCCAATACAGTTCTGATTAAAAAGAAGAACGGGAAGTGTAGGGTCTGCGTGGATTACACGAACCTCAACAAAGTCTGCCCAAAAGACAACTTTCCACTTTCGCGTATAGATCATATAATGGATGCTAACTCCGGACATGGACTCCTCAGCTTCATGAACGCATATTCTTGTTACAACCAAATACAAATGCATCCATCAGACCAAGAAAAAAGTCCTTTATAACCAAAATAGGTATGTACTGCTACCGAGTGATGTCATTCAAATTAAAGAATGTGAGAGCAACGTGCCAATGCCTGGTCAACAGAATATTCAGATATCAAATTGGCAAGACTATGGAGGTATACATTGATCATATGTTGGTCAAACGCCTTC
Source organism: Berberis vulgaris (assembly GCA_963556465.1). Lineage (NCBI taxonomy): Eukaryota > Viridiplantae > Streptophyta > Magnoliopsida > Ranunculales > Berberidaceae > Berberis > Berberis vulgaris. The sequence continues at coordinate 33,595,314 of OY747126.1, read as the reverse complement.
ACAAAGATGACCACATCAAGGACATACAACAAGCCTTCTCTGAACCCTGCAAGTACAAAATGAAGCTCAATCCCATAAAGTGTACATTCGGAGTAGAGTCAAGAAAGTTCCTCGGGTACTTGGTAAACCAAAGAGGAATCGAAGCTAATCCGAAATTGATACAAGAGCTTTTAAACATGAAGTTTCCCACCAACATCAAAGGTGTACAGAGCCTTAACAGTAGGATAACAACCCTAAATAGGTTTATTTCCAGATCTTCAGACAAATGCCTACCCTTTTTCAAGATTTTGAAAGGGAAAAAAACATTCAACTTGGATGAGGAATGCGAACAAGCTTTCTAATGTAGTCGATTTCTGCTCTCCTTTCTCGCTACTTACCTAGACCTGCACAAGTAGAAAACGTGAGCCAAGCACCACATTGTGGTGGTTGATGGCACTTCGATGCTTAAGTTAGATAAGGCTTAGGAAAGGCTTAAAACTGTAAACTAGGTTATATTGCATACCTCTAGTTCATCGACAATATCTCCCTTCTATAGTGAAGGAGTCCTCGTTTGGCAAGGACTTTGGTGGCGTAGTTTAGGAAAAGTGATCTTTTTGTGGAGATCCATTTCTGATTAGGAGTTGTCCATGTGGGATAGTTTCTTTACGTGATTCGTGCTCCTCAATCTGCGGGATAGGTTTCCCTTTCTGAGTGTTGTCCATGCAAGAAAGTTCCCTTGCTCGATTTACACTTTAATATATGTTTCCTAGTCGGATCCAATGTGTTGATAGCCTGCCTGTCTTGGGTAGATCTCTCAGATACTAGCCTTAGAAGTCTTTCGAATATTGGGCCCGACCGCATGACATGTTGGCTTACTGGCTCAATGCAACTCGGACCCGACTGCTGGATTTTGCCAATGATGGGCTTACTATTGTTTAGGCCTCGCTGGATTGAACGTGCAATCGGGCTTGCTTCATTCTATTGATGAGATCATCATAACACGTGTACGGTCCTGATTAGAGGATGATTTGATGTATCATCAGCTACTCCCCCCGAGTTAGTGGGCAGTCTTATCGGTCCAGTAGATCATTTCATGAAGAAGTTGTGCAATCATGATGATTGAGTCTGAGAGATTTCCTCGAGCAGTGAATTGCATTAATTAGGCATGCGCCAGCTTGAAAACGAGAAAGGCGGGAGCTCAGCTTTCTATAAAGATCTCCTGCTTGTGGAGTATAACTCTTTTACTTTTTCAATCTCAGAGATTCTGCTTTGCTGTATTGTCTATTGTGCTTTTGACTTTGCTCAACCTTCGTATTTGAAAGCTTGTACTTTCTTTCATGGTTGGCCGGGATCAGCTTTCTGATGTACCGTTCGCCAAGAGCCATAAGTTTTATAAAAGAGGTTGCTCTCTAAATCTGATTCTGAAGTCCTCTGTAAGACATTCGAAATTCCTCATGATCTGGTGTTATGCACTCTGGGCATCGATCTGGCGCCATTGTACCCTCCTGATGGGTTTATCTAATTTCACAGAGGCATGTTACAATCAGGTGTCCACTTTTCTATTATCAACAAGATCTGGGAGTTCTTAGTGTACCTTGACATTTTACCCGCTCAACTTGTGCCGAATGGGTATAGGAATTTGATTGCCATTCATATTAGAGCTAAGGACGCTGGTGTTCGAGTGTCTTTGAGGGCGATGCAATTGCTCACTTCTCTTCGGCTAAACGAGCACGCTGTGTGTGTGCTGAAGATGTCGGACTGCTTCGACAAACTGCCTGATGATTTTAAATAGTGGCAAAAGTTTTGTTTCTCGGCTCCTGCGGACTCCCCGTATTTTGAGCTTTTTGGTCGTCCGGTCGAGCGTGAATTTAGACTACTGAGTAAGTTGATTTCTTCTCTGTTCTTGCTTGTGTTAACTGCATATTAGATTGACCTGTTGTGATTTTTGTAGGGAGATTTTCTATTTTGCCTCTTTCTGCTGAAGATAAAGCAACTAAGGATGCGTTCCGCGATATGCCTCATATGGAGGTAGAGGGTCAAGCCTTCTAATGTTGAACGGAACGATCTATGGGCTTATTGGCACATGGCTCCCACTGTGTATCGGGTGAAGAAACCAAAGCATAAAGGTATGTCTGTTTCGCGGAAAAGGAAACTTCCCAAGATCAAGGTTCCAAGCCCTTCAAGGAGGGCAGAGATAGATGAGGCGCTTCCTTCTCCTGTGCATCAAAAGAGATTTCATGCTTTGTCTAGGTCCGTTCATAGGCATCTGGCCTCGTCCGAAAGACGTGATGTTGTCGGGCAAGGGCAAGAGCCTCATGAGACTGTTGTTTCTGTGGGGCGTGATGCTCAAGTCGTGGCCCCTGTCTCTTTTCCTGAAATGGAGAGAGAATATCTGCAAATGGTGGGTGTGAAGAATGTTACCAAACTGAAGACCAAGCAGGTAGATTTTATGAATAAGATGTTGCTGCAGGCAGGCATAGAAGCTTCAAACAATCATCCTTTTTCAATAAAGGACTTCGAGCTCCACCTCTCTCTGGATCATGAACCTGTTGAAGAGTTGTCTGATCATCAACGTCATGGTGAAGGTTCTCCTTCTTGTCGCCTATACTATGTTGGATCTCGTTCTAGTCCTCATATTTAACTGACGATGGGTCCGAGGAATAACTCGCTTCCCTCTTCCCCTGAAGCTTGGCTGACATAAAAGAGAGAGAGCCAGCTGTTGCGTCAAAGGGAAAGTTGTTGATGAGGGCCCTGATGCAATGAAGACGGCTAAGGGCGGTGCTGGAGTGATTCTGGTTCTGAATAACCTTCATCCGGATGCTCGGATCAATTTGTTTGCTCCAGATGTAATAAGGATGCACAAACATGCTTGACATCAAGAGGTTGACATCTCTTACACCACGATGAAGCATATCAGCAAGTGGAATGACTGGCTGGCAAACTTTGCTCTGGAGCCAGTGGGAGAAATGTTAGGTGAGCGTTTGGATAAAGGAAGAAACACCTCGTGTTGGGATGTTATATCTGAATCAAGTGGTCGCATTTGAAATTGAAGTCAAGGCGGCTCGTGAGAGGGTGTACACCATGGAGCGAGTCTTCGCAAACTTGCTGAAGTCATACTCTGATGCTCTTCACGAGATTGATTCGTTGAGGAAGAAACTCGAAATACGTTTTTGGTGGCCGAAGGCACTCTGATGCTTAAGCCAACAACTTTCTAGAATAATGAAGTAAATCTGGACAAAACTCAGTGAAAATTGCATACCTTGGTCGATTATTCCCCTTACTTTATATAATGGTCATGGTTAATTCTCTGCGCGACTTAAGCATGTGAGGCACAACGGAAGGAGACATTATTCGTCACATTATCCTCCTTTATGAAGATGCGTCTGTCGGGGCGTAACTCCCTCCATGAATCTTTTCTTATATAACGTTTCTCTTCTTTATGAGATAACTCGTGCAGGCTCAGATTTGGGCCTTAATTATGACTTTTTTTGATGGGCCATGTTTGGAATTTATGATTGGTTTTGCCATCTTGGGTTTTATGAGTTGGCTCAGACGATGGGATACCTGATCCTTGTGATATGGAGGATTTATATCACGTGTATGACTGTGATGACGGTCTATTTTGATGTATCATCACTCACCGAAGTCATTTCTTCTTCCAAAATTTCCCATAGACCATTTTTTACCATGAAAACATGCAGTGCACGTGAATAGTGACCGTTTAATTCACCAACTCTCTAACAGTTAGGGCTCATAAACCCAATTCAAACGGGAGAGAATAAGAGAGAGGGTGGCATTCGAAGGGGTTACGAAGGGTGGATTCGAAAGGATTTTAGAGTAGGTTTCGAACTACACATGAGAATGGGATTCAATGGAGATCTTCTGAACATGGAGCAAGGAGTGTGGGGGGTTTCAGTGTTAGATCTCCCATCAATTTTGCCACATTTAGTTGGAAGGAGAAACTCTAGCCTTAGTTTCTGACTTCTCAGAGGGTTTGCAATAGACGCACCCACAACCTTTCGTGAACTATTGTAAGTTTCCAATCCTTCTTATTTTCTTCGTTTCTATGATCTTCCACAAGTTTCCTCTAACTCTAAAGTATAGGTAAATTGAAATAGTTCACGAACAAATTCCCTCTTCATTCAAATAGATGGTGACTTATTGAATAGTCAAGCATGATATATTTTCTTACTTTGGTCTACCTTTCACATGAATAGTCATTTTCAAATCTCCAATGTACTGCAATATGTTAATCCACTTTTCACATGATTTGCTCTTATTATTCTCAACATTGGACTGTCATTTTCTTCAATTAAATTTGAAATACACAACAATTGTCATTTTCTTCAATGCACATTAACTTGTTCACCATGTTGCTCATTGTCTTATTGCGTGTGTTGTTGTATCTTACCATTTTAAATTGGCCTAAGGAACTGACAACTTACCATTTGAATGTTCATTTTGGTGGAGAATGGAGTCCAACACCTGAGAAGAAAGGCTATTGGATGCCTTTTGATAATGTGAATGGGAATGAGAATGAGATGTATCTCCCCGACATGGATGGTGGCAAGGTCCATTTCAAGGGTTTGAATGAGCTTATTGTTGCTGGTGTAGATGATTCATTTGGTTTTGGCTTCACTCTAGAGGGTGTCACTTGTATTCGGAAGATGAATTTAGAATGAGCATTGACTGTGATGAACCAGTCCGTGAGGTGTAGACCTATACTTGGGTTGATGAGGATGACTCAATGCATTTATTTGTGGATGTTGAGCTCCAAAGCCATTGATGGTTGAAGCAGCAGTTGTTCCAACACCTCCTCAAGATCAACCAATAGGTGATAATATGTACTGGTTAACACCTCCTCAAGCATAACACCATCCTTGGTTGTTTGAATCTCAACCAATGAGTCAAGAAGGTATTGGTGGTGAACTTGTTGGAGGCAACAACAATTATAAAAAAGTTAGAAGGAAGATAAGGGCTAAAAGAAATAAAACAACAAGTCGTACAGTTGTGAGGAGACATGGGCCCCCACACCAAAGCCTAAAAGGAAGCTTTGAAGAAAGGTTAGAAGAAGTGGACATTGGTAAAAGGAGGAGTTAGATGAACTTCCAGAAGAAGATGAAGTTGATGCAGTCCCACCACCACATCAGCAGGAAATACTCCACCTCATACCCCCACCAGCAGCAGCAACAACTACCCCTTCTCATACAGTCTAATCACCACCGCCTGCAACTACTCCTCCAACTATAGTCCCAACACCACCACCATCATCTTAGGGGTGGGCAAAAACCGATTTAAATTCGGTTAATCGACCAAACCGATTTTCAAATTTGGTTCGGTAACCGAACCGAAATATGAGTAAAAAGAAAATATTTTAAACCGAACCGAACCGATTATAAACGGTTCGAAATCGGTTTACGGTTTTGAACCGACCGATTTATAACCGAACCGACCGATTAATTGGATATATATAAATAACTAAATAACAAGTAGGTGTCAATACTTGATTAGTGCAACAAATGCATTGCAGTACACCCTGTTGCACTAAATCACCCCTTCTCTCAAAGTTTTCAATTTTGGGCTAAAAATTGGGTCTATAAAAAAATTGGGCCTGTAAAAAAATTGGACATGTTTTAATGAAAGTCTTTCAAATGCTTGAGCCTGAAATTTTGGTCCAACCGAACCGAATCGATCCGAAATTCGGTTCAACCGAATTCATCGATTTACAAATACAAAATTCAGTTTCGGTTTCGGTTTTTGACAAACCGAATGAAATCGGTTCGAAATCGGTTTGGAGCTCAAAACCGAACCGAACCGACATTACCCACCCCTAGTTGCAACACCATCACCTGCAAATATTCCTTCGACTTCAGTCCCAACACCACCAAAGAAGATGAGTATGCTGACGTTTTTGAAAGAAGCGCATCTATTTATGATGATATTGATTTAAATGAACCACCACCAAAGAAATTTAGGATGGAGCACTTGGCATATGGAATGCAGTGGGATAGTGTCAACAGTTGTAGGGACTACATGAAAAAGTAGGGATCAACATATGTATTGTTTCATATGATGCTGCATATATTGCTGATGTGTTGTTTCATATGTACTGTGGGAAGTTGTTTCTATAAGATCGACATAGGTGTTGTTTCATATAATGTTGAATATATTGTTGATGTGTTGTTCAATATGTTGCTGATGCTGAGTTCAGTTGGATATGTTGTTTTATTTGAACTATTTGCGTATGTTGGATATGATGTATATTTGAATGAAAATAGGTGATGCAAATATGCTGGATAAATTTAACTTGTAGATTGTACATGCAGATATGTTGGATATACGGAAGCATGGATTCATGTTGTTGCATGTCAAAATATGTTGCATATTTATATTGATATATGGACTCATATGTCGAACTATTGCATATTTATTATGTTGTTATAATTGGTAATCAGTGTATAACATATAAGTTGTGATTCATGTTCAAGAGCCACCATATATCATGAGGAGAAGAGATGCATAAGAAAATAATCCTAACAAAGCTTCAAGGAAATGCAAGGCCCAGTTAGAAGTGAAGGACAAAGAGATTTTTCTTATGGAAAATAAGGCGGTGAAACATCTGCCGGCAAGGATTGTGATTTTGTTTTACAAGTTAATTTAGGTCTCTTGGTTTTAAGAAATATTTTAGTTTGTAAAGAAACTCCGTAAAAATTTCGAGGATACATGAATTATAGATAATAAATTTCGAGTGTATATGAAATCATTACAACAACTAAGGCATTTTTCAAAAAATTATTTCCTTAAAAAATCAAAATTTTGTTGAGAAATACTTTTAACTAGAAAAAAAATCGTTACTGGGCAGCATCCCCTAGTTAAAGGTTTTTACAAAGAATTAAATTTGTTGTTTATAAAAGGGATGATAAATCAAGGAAACATGGAGTTAGTATACTGACAACTACCAAGGAAGTTTGTTGGTAAAAATCAAATATCTTTACCAACAAATTGTTTTGTTGCAAGAAAACTTTAATTTACCTATAATTTTTTTCTCGAAAAAACTTAGAATCATTAAGGAAATATGTTGTGGGAAAAAGTAACTATATTTATCATAGAACTGTTTTGGTTGTAAAATGCATGTATATCAACGAAAGTTGTCATAGGTACTGTTAACAATTACCAAAGAAATTCGTTGATAAAAATCAAAAAATTTTACCAACGATTTATTTTGTTGCAGAAATGAATTCGTAAATCCAAGGGTAACTTTTGCGGGAAGAGGCATTTACCTATACCAAGAAAAACATTTGTTGATAAACATATAAGCATATATACCAGGGAAACACAATTTTTGTAGCAAAACAATATTCTTTCGACAAGGAATATTATTCCTTGATAAATGCATAATATATTTAGCCACGAAATGTTATTTGAACGAAAACTTAGGATAACAACTAGTAGTTGAACCTTTTCTAGGAAAGTTAACGTATAAAAATTTAATGAATACCAATATAATTTTCGTAAAAAATGTTTTAATGCCACGACAAATTGTTGGTTTTGTACCAAACGAAAATTTTCTTTAAAAACATGTTAAAATACTTTAATCAATGAATGATTTGGTTATAAATTTTCATTCAATTTTTTGTCGCCAAATTGTTTGATTTCTCTTCGATCAACATTGGATATTTATCAACAATCTTGATACAAAAATTAACCTAATCTAACATAAAACCAATCTTGAAAATTAAGTCAAACAATACCATCATCAAAATAAACTTTAAGCTCTACTAATAATCCTCCAAACTTCCTACTAAAATAATATCAATAAACAATATCAAGAAATCACTACACCAAAAGGCTTGATTAGCTAGACGTAGATGGCTACGGTTCAAAATCGTTATTTTATTTGCCACGGCAAAAAATCGTTAGTTTATTTGCCACGGCAAAAAATTGTGGCTAGAGCCTAAAATTGTCACTATACCAAAAGGCTTGATTAGTTATACGGATATGGCCACGACTCAAAACCGTTGGTTTATTTGCCACGGCCCAAAACCGTGGCTATAAAAACAAAATGCACATGTTGCTTTGGCGCCATTGCGAAAGAAAATTGGCGGAATGAAAAAATTCGCGGTCTTAGCGAAAGAAAAATGGCGGTCCCAGAGAGATTTGGGGAGAATGGAAGAGTAAGAGAGAGATGTTTTTCGTATCTGCGAGTGCGAGACTTTTCGAACCAGAGAGGCGAAATCAGAGATGGAGAATGGAAAGGTAAGAGAGAGATGTTCTTCGTGTCTGATCGATTGATCGATCAGTTCTTCGCTCTCTGTATTGTGCTCAATTTCGCTGAAATCGATCAAGTTTGTAGAACACTTGATCATTCTTTTTTCGCACAAAATTTTAACCTAATTTGATGATTTCGTTTGAAAACAGGAGAAATCAAGCGATGAACAATCACCGAGTTCTGAGATCTCAAACTCGAATGAGTTTCTGCAAATCAGTCCACACAACAGAGGATTGACGAGCGATCAGTTCGATCTCCTGCACGAGATGATCCTCACGAAGCATGAAGACCTGTCAATTCGCTACAAAGAGACCTTCGCTTGTCTCGAACAGACCTTCGAAGAGGTGAATCTTTTCCGCGAAGAGAACCTAAAACTCCGAGCGGAGAATCTCGATCTGTCCACGCTCGTCGCTGCCAAGGAAAAGGAGTTCATGTCGTTAGTCACCGAAGATGAGCTCGTGTCAGATTTTAGTCAGTTTGGTCTCGGTGCTTACAGCGAGAGATTTGGGGAGAGGGAGAGGACGCCGAGAGATTTGGGGAGAGGGAGAGGGAGGACGCAGAGAGCGATTTGGGGAGAGGGAGGATGCAGAAAGTAAGGGTTTTTGTGTTCTGTCAGTGTTCTTCTTTGTGGCGAAATTGGTTGTGTTTCAGGAATGACGAATCTGAAGATGATAGGTTAGTGTCTCTGTGAGAAGCTCACGGAGCATTTCTTCATGCTCCTTTTGAAGCCTTTTTGACAGAAAGTCTATATTTTGGAAATAACCCATTGTTGATTTGTCACGCCCCGATTTTCAAAGGAAACGAAAATCCCAAAATCCACTTAGGATTATCTGTTTCCCCCAAAACTCGGGACGTGAGAATTCAATAATAACAGAAACAAATAGCAGCAACAACTAAACAACTAAAACGAATAAAAAGTCTAACCCGGAGAAGACTGGCATGGCTAGCTCACTAGTAGAACTCCAAGAACGCAGCTCAAAGTCTCTAAACCTGAAAGACTACTCGGCTACATTCCAAAAAGGAATGTACCCAAGAAGCAAAAGCTCACTCGGGTCAGCAATAAAGCTGGTGTGAGAAATCTTCATCCCAAGATCAATAAATCCGCGCATGACAACATCAAAATAAACAAAACAATAAACAACCACACCTGGTAGTTCCTCCATGAGGCAAAGGTGTTATCATCCTAATAAATAAATATGCATTATTTATTACTACGAAATAAAATTTATGAGTTATCAATCCTCATCAATGCAACACAATACAATTCATACTCATATTAGACTATTATTGAAATATTAAACAAACACATTTTTCTACCTTTAGGAAGACGTGTAGTTCTCATTCAATGGTTGAATGAGCATTTAGTTTCTTCCTTTAAGGTAATCATGCACATACACAAAACAAAATCTCGCTTCTTTTCCACAATCGCACTCTCCTCCTGTGCCGAACACACCTCACCCAAGTGTGCCTCCCTTGCCTTCGAAACCACTCGGAGCGTACATGTTCCAAGTGGGGTGCCACCTCGAGGAACATGTCATCACACCCGAAGTCCGATCCATGGCAAGTATTCTTCCTAAATCTACACGTACAACCGAACTCACATGGAACGGTGCACCGATATGCAAGCAAGTCTGCATACCATAATAATATCACACGTATACAAGCAAGTCTGTATACAAAAATTTCTTTTCTTTTCACATTTTTTTTTTTTTTTTTTTTTTCGGAGTTGTGGAAAAGAGCATAAAAAAAAAACATTCACTAAAACTCAAAACTCATTTATTATGACACTTTGTCAACCATAAATCGATTCACCACAATCTTTTAAGGAAACATAGCAGTTGACACATTGTCAAATCATAAACAATCTCATTAGGATATCCTCTCATTGTTTTGGAGCAACCTACATTTTTCATATATAAACTTTCTGTAATAAATGGGGGAATCAAAGCCCATTCAATATAAGGAATTTAGACTCGCTAAAACTGTGATCCCAACTTTAGGCTTTGCTATGGGAAAGGTCCAAAGCATTGCTTTGTTGGCTTTGTCCCATTCTGGCTCAGCTATAACAGGTAGGATGGCAATACTAGGGTGAAGGAAAGAAAAAAATTTTGGAAATGCCATAAAAAAAAATAAAACATAACACATTAATGAGGTCTAGACTCTGGACCCTGCAGCTGTGGCATATAGGACCACCTCTAGACAAACCACAACTCAATTATTTTTGTTGATCTCCTTGGGACAAATATTTGTACCTTACTTTAAAATCACAAATCAACCACATGAACAATCTACCATTGTGATCCTTGCCTGATGTATGATCACAAGGTGATCAGCCTTACAAGGAGTTGGTTGATCTTCTCAGAATTACTTAATGGGGCAGTTGAAATGTACCAAGGACTTTTAAGAAAAAGATGTTATGCTTTCTGGAGCTTTTGGAAGAGAACTGCCCTGCTATGGGATCATTTTCTATGTCACTTCCCTTGCTAAATGATTTGGTGTGTAAAAAAAAAGTTATTCCATCTCTATTCTATCTATTGGGCATATTGGAATGATGGAATGAACTATATGCATTGGGGGACCAACACTGAAAATGAACTGTGATGCACTCAGGTCAAACAAAGAAAAGATTTAGGCCACAGTATAAACATTCGGTGCAAATGAAGAAAACAGAATGTATGATGTTCTTATATCATCTTCATGACTACTTGTAACTCTGCTATGAGTTCACCGATCATCCTTACGGGTGATAATAAAGATACCAAAAGGACTACTTGTTCAAACAGAAAATTGTACCCCCTTACAATAGCGCAACAGACATAATAATATACTGATAAAAGCTAAAAAAAAAAAAATAATAATAATAATTTGTAGCGCAAGCCAAGAATGATGCGAGTAAAACTGCAACAGATAAATTTCGAGTTTAGGTTAAGCAAAGGCCATCTAAAAACCAAAAATAACCACACATAGAATGAGTCTTGACCATTAGAGGAAGTTGGGATAAAGAATAAAATCAACTGGTCATACATGTTCCATGACCCTATGTTAACACATGGAATCCACGCTCATTACAACATAAAAAAAAAACCAGAAAACTCCAAGGGACTATAGAAACTGACATGAAGCAACAATAAGATATAATAACAATTTCCTGTTTAACAGAGACATGGTTGTAAGTAGAGAAAGATAATGCTTAGGGTCCTTCATGACCCCATAATTTACTTTTTCAGTAAATTGAGCTCCTATCATATATATCAAATCCCATCAATAAAATCCTAGTATCACTATCCATATCAAAAATAAATTTTACTAACCAGACCTTAGGTGGGATAATTGTTCTCAAGATAGGATTAAAATAAAGCTCTGACTTTGACTGGTTGTGTAGGTTGTAGAAGTTGTTTCATAACTATTTCAAAACATAGATTGCAAAACTAGGGTTGATAAGATAAACTAAAAGTATACTGATTTTTATTTATGGTTTTCCAGCATAGTTAAGACCACTTTCAACAAACTCTTGTAATGAAAAAGAACCCCAATCTAGCTCAATCCTATTAAACAGGCACAGTATCACAGCTGACTCAATAATCCAGACCTCCCCAAAAGGACTATCAATACATGATTTCCACAAATGGAGGGTAATAACACAAACAAGTTTCAACTAAACCAACATACAACAACAAACAATTTGAATAAGAGATGAAAATGAACTCACGGACAAATCATCAAACAATTAACCTATAACCCCAACTTTTCCTCCAACAAATTCAACCAAAATCAACAAACAAGATATGGGTACTTCAAAAAGAGGAACTCATAAAGAGAATGAAAGAAGACTCACCATCGTCTCTGAAAACCAGACTCAATCAAAGACACCATCGCATGCTCCCTGCTGCGGCATCCTCATCATCCAAAGCTCGCCCGTCTTCCTCTTCTTCTTCTTCATCTTCCATCAATCGAACAACCCCTTTCCCTCTTCACCTCAATTGGACACACAGTCCCTTCTCGCCAGCCACGACCACAACGCTCGCCTAATCGCAGGTCCAACACCACATTTCCAGCAGCCTCGCCTTCCATTTCTTCTTCGTCCGCCATTGATCGGGTTGATGGATTCTTCTTCTATTGGGTTGGGTTGAGCAAGGATCTGAAACCCTAACTCTATGTGAAGAACAAGAGAGGAAAATAAAACAAAGGGTTTTGTTTCTTTTATATGGTGGGTGGCTATTCGCCCCCACCGAACTTTCGAATGCTCACTCCCTCTTTCACAAAATAAAAACCCTACTTATTAGTTTAATAAAGGCCCAAAACCAAGCCCAAATACAATTTAGTAGCAACCCATCAACATTAGGGTTTACAAATAAAAAATTTTTATATTTATTTAATTAGGCGGATATTACAATATATACAACTCAAAAGAATCTCGTCCCGAGATTCGGTAGAGGAAGGTAGATAGAAAATTAATTTTTTTAAATAAACAAACTACACATCAAATGGACAAACAAATAGCTCGTACGTATGTCCATAACTTAATGAAGACAATCACACAAAAATATAAATATTTTCAGTAGGTACAAAAATTTACGGGGTGCTACAGTTGATTTGCTTCCTTCGGAGCATTTTATATTCTCAAGCATCGATTTTTAGCTTGATTTGAGTCTGGGATAATTGTTTGAACTTTGAAGTGAAAAGAAAGCAAAAAAGCTTGTACTTTGCTCAATCAGGTAACAAGTTCTCTGATTTCTTATTTCTTATTTTCTGTTCATGTTTTAGTCTGGGGTTCTTTTGTTTTGTGATTCTCCTTCGAACGGTTCTTCCTTTTGTCTGGTCATTGACTTGATTTGAGCTGGAACCCACTTCAGTAAGATGCACACCATTTGTTTGTAAAAATTTATATGAGGAGAACCATTTGTGAAGGAAAGCATTAGCTCATTTGAGTTGTTTGTAATTTTTATGTTCATTGATGGTCACATAGTTTCAATGCATTTGTCAGGGGGTTGAAGGTGAAAATGGTGGGTTTTACTCTCACTTGTCTGTAATGCCACTCAAGTCTGATGGTTCACTTTGCATCATGGAAGCTCTTAGTAGATCACAATCAAAAGGTTTGCAACACTTGCTTGCCACTTTTCTTTTTCTACTTGATTTGAATCCATTTTAGTTATAGCTTGTTTTGAAACTATTTTTGTGTTAAATGTGTGAAGGGATGGTGTCAACAACAACCCCAAAACTTGAGAACTTTTTGGGTGGTGCAACAATGGGTGCTCATCACTATGGGAACAGTGAGAGGGAAGCAATGTCTTTGAGCCTAGATAGTATGTATTACAACAGGTACATGTGCAGTCTGTGTTATTGGTGGTGAAAGGTGAGTTCCAGACTCTTAGTCCTTTTTTCTTTACATTTTTTGTTTTATTGTTGAGCTTACCTGACCTGCCAATAAAACAGTCAAGAAAAACATTATTGTTTTATTTTTAATCAGCCAATAAACTTAGGCTGCATTTGGTTTCTTGAAAACAAGGTGGTGGAAATCAGTTCTAGTCTTAAAACTGTTTTTAGGGTGTTTAATTTAAATAGCTAACATCACATCTCTCATTTACAACTACATCTCAATACCAAGTTCCTAAGTTTGTAAAGGCTCTGTTTGGTTTATCATGTCCAGTTCTCAGTAGGTATAAAACAATGTCATGTTGCACGTTCCAGTGTTCTTGTTTCACACCACATGGTTGTCACGTGAGAAAAACAAGGGATTGCCACTGATCTTAAGAAGTGGTGAGGTGGACTTTTCATGACCCCCCTCCCCCACTTTCTCTACAATCTATGTTTAACGAAGCATATGTGTTTCTTTTTGTTAAAAACTCTCCACCAGCACCTTTTTTTATGATATCAAATACAGTCAGAGCTTGGAAATAACAGTACTATCAGTTTTCATAGTTAATAACAAAAGTATTAGTAGCAGTACTAGTTGTAATGCTGGAGTCTATGATCATATTTCTTGTTACTTACATACCCACGTAAACACAATACAAGTTTCTCACATCTAACCAAACAACAAGAAAGATGGTTGTTTGGAAACTTCAAAAAATGAAATTTGTTATCAAGGAAAACATGGTTTAACGAATTAAAACACAGCCTAAATGATTAAAACACTACCTTTTGATATTTCTAATAGTGTTTGATTGATAGCATGCCGTAGCGATACCTAATGAACTGTTAGCTAATTGTAAGGGAATGGCTATTATATTCACATTGTGTCAATCTTATATTCTTGATTGGAGTTTTCTCTGTTTTGTTGTAACTATTTTATAATGCGGACTTGAACCTTGACATATAAATGAACAGGTCACTCATTGCAAACCTGTCTGCCGCGAATTGCTACAAGTCAGAACATTTGAAGAGACCAAAAAACTGGGCTTTGGGTAATTTTTCTCCTATATTTCTTGATCCTTACCATGTTGTTAGGTTTCTAGGTGCGGCTTATCTTGTATATTGCTGACCCAACTTTCTTGTTCTGTTTAATGCTTTGTTTACAACCTGCAAAGATGAAACTTTCTTGTTAGGTTTAAGGTTCTTCACAACCCACTGTGGGGAGCATGTGTAATATGTAGGTTACCTCATTATCTGTGCAATATATTCATTGATTTTGGAAAAGTCTTTTAAGTACAATTATTTGAAGAACACCCTTACCATGAGCTGATATGATTTATCTGTTCTTAGCCTTCTCTATAATTGCCTGAACCTTGCACTTTGCAGTGAAGTGAGTGGAGATAGGGAGGTTCAGAGAACTATGTTGGAATTGCTCAATCAACTTGATGGGTTTAGCAGTGATGATCGTATCAAGGTTGGTATTCTTGAATTTTTATGCATTGTATAATCCTGAAATCCGTGAAATACTGGGTTTTGGTGCTGCAATTGAAATAATGCAGATACGTTTGGAGGTCCTCTTGTGATCTGTAGCGATTAGAACGAGTCGTGCCTTGCATGTGTTATGACATGAAGTAATGGTGATTAAGCTTTGTTTTGATTAATCATATGCAGGTAATAGCAGCAACAAACCGAGCATATATCCTTGATCCTGCACTCATGCGTTCAGTCGTTTAGCTTTTGTTTCTAACGTATAAAGGATGAAATCGAATCCACTGGCCTATGGGATCGGCTGGGATGAGGTAATCTGTTTTGTTATCCATTTGCATCTGTCTATGTGCGCACCCTATTCTAATATAACCAAGGGCATGCTTCATTCTGTTTCTTTTGCAGGTCATTGCTGATCCTTCATTGATTTCTAAACAAAGATCTCTTGTAATTGATGCTGCACGAGCCCTTGATAAAGCAAAAATGATGCGCTTTGATGAAAAAAGTGGCAACTTCTACTGTACAGAGCTTGGTCGTATTGCAAGTCACTTTTATATTCAGTACTCTAGCGTTGAAACTTACAATGAGATGCTTCGGCGCCACATGAGTGAGAGTGAGGTAGTTGATCGTCTAGTCTGTATTCTTTTATTTCCACCCCCTGGTCTGTTATGAAATCTGAAGTGCCTTGTCTGAGGATAAATAGCAGTTCTAGGTTCAGAAGTCAGGGTCGCTGCATTAAATTTTTAACTTGCCCAAGCTTGCATACTAGGTTTTTTTTTTTTTACTCCTGTTTGTTTGCCAATGATTCTTTCTTTTATAATTTTTGTCCCTCCAGGGTCGCAAGTACTTTGGGGGCAAAGTCTTGTGTGCCCTCTTTGTTTTGGTTTTTGAGATACCTATCACCTCGATGTCTCCTTAAGGAGCTGTTGATTTTTTTAGTGATGTTCTTGCGGTCTTTTTTTGCTTCCTTTTCTTGGACTTTCATGTATTGATTTGGCTTGCAATTAAATTTAATATTTTCTGAAAAATTCTTTTCCCTCCAGGTTATCAACATGGTGGCCCATTCTTCCAAATTTGAAAATTTTGCTGTTAGAGATGAAGAGCAGGAAGAATTAGAAAGGCTGGTCTGGACATCATGTCCTTTGGAAGTGAAGGGTGGCCCTTCCAACAAACATGGAAAAATTTCAATACTTATTCAGGTTTGCTTGCTTTCAGTCCAACATTAAAGTTGCTTTCCACTTCATTCAATAAAATGACTGACTAACTTCAACTTGTTTTTATATGGCAGTTGTACATATCACGTGGCTCATTAGATAGCTTTTCATTGATTTCTGACGCAGCAACATAAGTGCAAGCTTGGCCCGTATAATGCGGGCATTATTTGAAATATGCTTGCGCAGGGGGTGGTGTGAAATGACCTCTTTCATGTTGGAATACTGCAAAGCTGTGGATCGACAAATTTGGCAACATCCCCTACGGCAGTTTGACAGAGATCTATCTGCAGAAGTTTGTCTAGCATCTTAACTACTTTGTAGTTTGATACAATTAGACTGTTCTTTCTGTCTAGTAAATGTCATTTTGTTATTCTCATCATTGATTTGTATCAGATATTAAGGAAGCTTGAAGAAAGAGGGGTTGATATGGATCGTCTCCAGGAAATGGAAGAGAAAGATATTGGATTACTGATTCGTTATGCAGCTGGAGGAAAGGTAAAGACATTGTGTAATGACACCATTTCTTAACAATCATAATGTTTGTGTATGCATGCTTCTCACATTATTTGCTTTTTACTTTGTAAGTTGGTTAAGCAATATCTTGGGTATTTCCCATGGATCCACCTGTCTGCTACCGTAAGTCCAATAACCAGAACTGTTCTGAAGTTAAGTTTATCATGATTATTTCTGTAGGTACCAATTTCTTAGTCTAGTCTCCGGGATGAATTTCTTCTGCTATGTAACTTATTTTCAGGTTGACTTGCTGATAACACCGGACTTTGTTTGGAAGGATCGCTATCACGGGACCTCTGAGCATTGGTGGATTCTTGTTGAGGTACTAGCAACCGTGACCAATGCTTATTGAACACTTTTACTAATAATTCAGGTGTTCAAACTTGATCTTCTGCAACTGACAAAGGTTTCCAATTGGCTCAAATTCTTTAACATTTTGAGCAGGACTCTGAGAATGATCACATTTACCATTCTGAGCTCTTTAAGCTGACTAAGCGGATGGCAAGAGGAGAACCACAGAAGCTCTCTTTCACTGTACCAATATTTGAACCGCATCCACCTCAGTACTTCATTCGTGCTGTTTCTGATTCTTGGTTGCATGGGGAGGCTTTTCACACTATTTCATTTCAAAATCTCGCCTTGCCAGAGGTGATGTCCTTCACTGTGGTATGCGAAACCCTGAGATCTTACAGAACCGTTCAATAGGCTTGCGTTTCAATTCTGAACCGGGAGAACCAATCCAGGTTGGATGGTGGTCAGAAGCATTTTTGTTCCACTGTATGTTGCTTAAAAACTGTCAGTTATCAGGTTCTGATTTCAACTTTCATATTGCAGGAGAAAGTGTCACTTTCAAAAGACATTTACCGGTGGTCATGGGCTTATGGTGCAAGGGTATTATCCTGTAATAAAGGCTCTTGCAAAAGACATTGACATACGACTCAATCATAGGTATACTTGTGTACATCACTGTAGCAAGGCTTGTTAGAGATGAGAAGACTAAAGAGCTTTTTGCTGTCAAATTCATTGAGAGGGGGAAGAAGGTAAACTAATGAATGCTCTTTATCCTTTTTTTTTTTTTTTTTTTTTTTTTAAATTTCCATTGATTGATTAAATGGAATGAAATGGGGGGTGGGGGGTTTTTAATGTACTTCTGTTTGGTTCTTTTGGGGTTCATTGGAGTTTTGATTTGATTATTGATTGAAATGAGATATTGGGTTGTCTCTTTTTTTCACTATAATTGGAATTTAATCAGTTTTGTTGAAATGGGTATTTATCTTCCAGTTTGAATTTGTTGTTGTTTTGTTCCTACATTTTTTTGTTTAGGGTTTGTCCTCTGGTTATTGGCCACTTCATTGTGATGCATTTGTGTGTGTTTTCTCAGATCTCAAACATGAAGCCATTTTTGAAATTTGCTTTGATTGTTGTATAGCAGGTTTAGCTTTCCTAATTTAACTTCATGTGTTATAATTTTGGTTCAGATTGATGAGAAAGTTCAGAGAGAGATTATCAACCACATGTCTCTGAGGCATCCAAACATTGTTCGATTTAAGGAGGTAAGTAGCAAATTCTTTTATTGTATTTGTTCTAAGTTCTAGGTTTTTAACTTTATTAGTTGCATGAGGAAAGATTAAATGATAGAATTGTCAAAAGACGAAGCAAGTTAGCATATTATATGTGGTTTGTGTGCCATAGTGAGACTCAAACACGCAACCTCCCACATTGAAGAGAGATGTATGGTCGTTCGCTATGATGGGTTGACAATTGTGTTGCTTAATTTGGGTACTTAAACTTGTTTTATTTCAGCGTGATCCTGTGCTTCTATCATGCGGGTTTTGCATCTACCTAAATAAATATAATTTGACCAATAAATTTATATATTGATATAATGGCATTAACACTATTTGAAAATAAGTAAAGTGATTGCAGGTCTTGTTAACCCCTACTCATCTTGCTATTGTCATGGAATATGAAGCTGGTGTTGAACTCTTTGAGAGAGTGTGCACTGCAGGCAAATTTAGTGAGGATGAGGTATATACTATGGGCATTGAGGATTATAACTTTGAGATATTTGGTTAAGACCATTTTGAGGGCGACCAATTTTCTATGTCTGTAGAATTTCTCTTCACTTTGTTTTTTACTTAAATTCATATGAACAAATCTGTAAGTACAGATTCTTATTTTTTTCAAAGCAAAACATGACATTGTATTACTTAATATATACATTTCTAGTGAAAAAAGTAGTTTCAAAATTTGTTGAGATTAACATTTTTCATATTTTATGGGAGTAGCATTCACCACGTTCTCACCAGGAGTACTCTCTCTTTCACTGTGGTTTCTATGTTGAACCAAATGTTTTCTTTTTTTCTTAAATATGATAAAATTGTTAAGGTTCAAAGAGAATACAACTGTGATTTTGCAGGTGTGGGGCTGTGATTTTGCTGCTGTAGCAAAAATAATGTAACTTTTTTTTCGATTATATTAATTTGCAACGGTTTCAAACCATCGCAACAAATTAGATTTCTTTTTTTTTTGACTGGCCACGGCTTAAAATCGTGGTACTTCATGCTTGCCACGGCTTAAAACCATGGCCATAACTTGTCACGGCTTAAAATCGTGGCCATCATGTTTGCAACGGCTTAAAACCGTGGCTAAATGCAGAAAATCCTCGAGCATAAAATCGTTGCTAATATGTGTTGCCACGGTTTATAGCCGTCAATGGTGATTTGACGACGCCTCAAATGGTCAGGCCTCTAAGCCGTGGCAATAGTTTACCTCCATGGTCCCAAACCGTTGCGGATGGGTATTTTTGGTGTAGTGAATCAAGGAAATATTAATTCCATCATAGTGGAATTCAAAAGTTCTTCGCCCTCCATGCTAAACAACACCTACAACTTGGTTGAGTAGCCAGGAGACTTAGAAGTCGTGTACTTTCTTCAAACAATAATATTTTTTCTAGTGGTTCCCATTGCTATCGTTCTCCTTGACTCCATTAATATTGCTCCCATCTCTGAAAATCGAACAATCTTTCAATCAACCAAAAGACTTTAACATTAAAAACTGCAAAGAGACACTAGCTTATTAAACAAATAGTGAACTGCAACATCAGCAATGACATCCACAATGCTCGGTGATGATTTAAAAGACATATAGCTCAGAATTTAAACAAAAGAAGAGGATATTGTGGGAGAAATTAAACAAGTGAATAATGAGAACTTGAGAAATAAGTGTATGATGATAGGCACCAAGAACAAGTAATAAACAAGGATGATAAAGGTACCTCAAAAGGAAAGTCATATGCCAGATAGGGTGAAAATTCAAGAAAGTTTAGAATGAGTCGGTTTACAGGAAGAAGATAATTAATAGTGTCAATGAAGATGAGGCTAGCTGGTAATGATGTTAGCTAATAATGATGGTAGCAGTAAAGAGGGAACTAGTGTTATTGATAATCTAGGAAAGCTTTTTGATTAGTGTATTAGGTATTTGAATCCAAAGCTTCTTATCTAATTTTTCTAAGATGGCCATGGCAGTGGCAGAGTCACCCTTTTTGCAATACTCATTAGCCACTGTAAGCTGTGTTACCTCGCATGGGAGGAATCCTTTGTCTATCATGGAATTATAAACCCTCTTCCAACTTCGATTCCTTGCACAACCCATTGATCGTATAACACAACTGATTCTTAATATTGTTAGGCAACACAACTATAATAATCAACTAAAATATAAGATAACATGTACCTATATAGCATTTCTAGTAGGTAACTACAACATCCTATTTACCAGTCCAGAGTAGCACCGTATTTCTAATGTCAATTCTATAACAAGTCAGTAGTTCACGCTGAAGTAATTCTCCTATTATGTGTATTTCTAGCCTTGCAAATCCATTAGGACCAAAGAACTCCAGCAACAAGACCGTCTGTAGTTCTCAGAAGGATCCCTTTATACTTAGCAGAAGGTCACGACCTCAGAGGACAAAATCACTTTTTGTATGACTGTGATGGTCTAATTAACCACAATATGCTGAACCTAGAGGTTTTCCAGCATGACCAAAATCATGGAAGGACTGGCATCAGGACCAAAGTAATTGTGGCCCACTACAAAAAAAAAACTCAATAGCTACAGATACTAGCAACGGTATCAAAACACCGTCGCTAATTAAAAGATTTGCGACGGCAATAAATCGTCGCTAATGCTTTTGATAGTTGACTTGACCCATAATCATAAAAACCGTCGCTAATTATTTTGCGACGGCACAAAACCATCGCTAATTCTTTTGTGACGGCACAAAACCGTCGCTATTTATTTTATTAGCTACGGTTTCTTAGCCGTTGCTAGGTTTTACAAAGAAAAAGTTGGCAGCTACGGTTTTCGCCGTCCCTAATAGATTTTTTTTAAACCTTAGCTACGGCACATAAGCCGTAGCTACGTTTTACAAAGATTTTTTATTAGCTACGGCAAAAAACCGTCCCTAATTAATTTTTTGAAAAAAAAATATATACACAAAAACATTTAGCTACAGCACAAAACCGTCGCTAATGTTTAAAAATATTTTTTTATTAGCTATGGCAAAAAACCGCCCCTAATTGTTTTTTTGAAAAAAAAAATTATACACAAAAACATTTAGCTACGGCAAAAAACCGTCCCTAATTGATTTTTTTTGAAAAAAAAAATTATACACAAAAACATTTAGCTACGGCAAATTACCGTCGCTAATGTTTACAAATATTTTTTTATTAGCTACGGCAAAAAACCGTCCCTAATTGATTTTTTTGAAAAAAAAATTATACAAAAAAACATTTAGCTACGGCACTAAACCGTCGCCAATTTTTACAAAAAAAAATTTATTAGCTACGGCAAAAAACCGTCCCTAATTGATTTTTTTTAAAAAATAAAATTTTACTCAAAAATAGAACCTCATCACAATTGTCAATAACACCCAAAAATTTTAGCTCAATCCAACGCACTAAACCAAACCACGTCACCGATCCGCGTGAAACCAACTCAACCAATCCCCTTCAATTACCTATCTCTCTATATAAATTTAAATTTTCTCTACCAACCAACTCAACCAAAAATTTTGTCTCAACCCGCAGAGAAGAAACCTACAGAGGAGAAGTCCGCCGTGGCAGAGAAGACCCCAGCAACAGAGAAAAAACTAAAGCCGGGAAAAACTCTCACTCGACACCCATCCCGGTCGCCTCCCTCTCCCATCCCTTCCCCCGCCTTTCCCTAGCTGCAAGAGATCTCAGATCTCAGAGATCAGAGATCTCAGATATTCTCTTTTATATAAGGAGGAGGAGGGTGGTGCCATGGTGGTACTATCTGTCCCTTATTCTGTACTCTCTATCGCCTCCGCCCACTCCCACCCCGCCATCTCCTGCGTGCGTCTTCTTCTTCAGGTGAGAGATAAGCTTTAGTAATTCATAACCAAGGCTAACATTTGTCGAATGTTAAAATTGCATACATTTGTCGAATGTTCTCTTTACCTTATATAATGGTGGTTGTTATTTCACTGGGTGACTTAAGCAAATGAGGCTCATCGAGGGGAAATGTTCTTTGTAACAGTTTTTTTGAAAAGAGAAGGCTTAGTAATTCTTTTAGCTACAGTTTCTTTGCTATGGTATAAGCCGTCCCTGCATCTTACCCATATTCTCTTTGATATTCTTACCGCCTTCCAGTAATTTTTTTATTCTTTTTGACTAGTTGAAGTGCCTTCATTTTTCTTCAGGGCGAAAGATTGTTTGATTTTTATAAAACTTGCAGACACTCTTCATCGGAGGGATTTCATGGGAGACAATAGAGGAGAATCTCATGGAGCATTTCAACAATTATCAAGGATTACTAACTCTTTATCATTTTTTTTTCCTTTGATTGTTTCAGAAGCAACTCCCATATTAGTCTTTCAACTAATGAATGTGAGAGGACTTAGCATTGCCCATGTTAAAATCCACTTGCAGGTATGAGAATGATTTAGAATTTTTTTTTGGATCATCTCCTGCATCTTACCCATATCATCTTTGATATTATTACTGCCTTTCATTCATTTTTTTAGTCTTTTTGACTAGTTGAAGTGCCTTAATTTTTTTCAGGCCGAAAGATTGTTTCATTTCTTTAAAACTTGCAGACGCTTTGAATTTGGACGGGGAGAAAAATTTAATAAGATTGAAAAGGCATGGACACTCCGAATTTGTCTTTCCAAAATCCTTTTTGTTGTTTTTTGTTAAACCTTGATTCAAAATTTGTCAGTTTTAGTTTGTCCTTGATTGTAAATCCATGTAAGTTTTCTGCTTATGTAGCCCCTTGAATCATATATATATAATATCAATTTGAGGTTGATAGAGTATAAACTTGTTTGGGATTTACAAATAAAAACACTTTGCTACGCTTTATGTCGTCCCTAAGTGTTTATTTGAAAAAAATAATATATACAAAAAAATTACTTAGCCACGGTATATTAACCGTAGCTAAGATTTACAAATCTTAGCTACGGTTTTTGCCGACCCTAATCGATTTTAAAAAAAAAAGAAGCTACACAAAATAAAAACCTTTGGGCGCGAGTAAAATTGGGAATCCCGCGTATTTTAGAAGAGCGTATTCAGAGGAAGACTTTGAGAGGACGAAGCAATGAGATGAAGAAGCTTTGAGAGTAATAACCCTATTTTGAGAGGAAGAAGCTTTGGAAGAGCGATTTTGAGAGGACGAAGCTTTGACATCCCGCGTCACCCTATTTTGAGAGGAAGAAGCTCTGAAAGGCAGAACCCGCGATTTTGAGAGAAAGAAGCTCTGAGAGGAAGAACCGTCGATTTTGAAAGGAAGAACCCTATTTTGAGAGGAAGAACCATCGATTTTGAGAGGAAGAACCCGCGCCGCGTCACCTGCTGAGGGGCCTAATCTCCTTCTTCGTCCAAGTTTTGGGCGCGAATTAGGAAGAGCATCTCCTTCGTCATCTTCTTCAACTTCAAGGTGGGAGAAATTTGGGGTTTTTGTGCTCTATTAAGGGTTCAAGGTGAGTAAAAATCAAATATCTCGCTTAGGTTTATACTGTTTTGCAAATTTTACCTAATCATATTATTTGGTTTGAGCAAATTCTCTTCTTCTGAATTATTCTTTGAAGATGTTCTTGCTATGTTTGTTTTTTAGTTTCTGAGTTTCTGAGTTTTTGAGTAAAAAGCTCTTAATTTGGGTCTCTGAGTTTCTTTTTGTTTGTTTTCTAATTTTTATCATAACTAAATACAATGTTGTCTTATGTGGAATGGATGGAGCGGATGTTGCTGCTATGTTTTCTTCTCATATGTTGCTTTCTATCAGGTATACTGTCATATGAGTGAATTTTTCAATAAGGAAGTAGAGTTGCAATTGAACTTTCTTGAAATTTTTGCTGAAAACTTGAAATTGGGTTTTGGTTATTGGTCTGTATGTTTCATGAAGTAACATCAAATTCTTCGTCTTTCACCCCTTTCTCTCTTCTCCTCATCTCTTGAATTTATGTTTAGAACTGGAATTTGCCATAATAGGATAACAATGTATTTCTGGGAGTTCCATGGGGATGTAAGCATACTTGGGCACACACAGGCTGAATGACACGTTGGGGGTGGATAGAAAGATTGAACTCTCTTATCATAAATAAAAGTTTTGACAACATGTGAAAATAACACTAATGCTAAACTGAACTATTAGAGATGGTGCAATGACATGTCATTGGTGCCCTATAGTGATTCAAACATAGCTGGGAACACACAGTGCCAAGCAGGGGTGGGACAACATAATTCTTGATGGTGGGTTGCCATGACAATTTGGAAAGGTTTGGCCCAAACTGTAGCAAAAGTAACGGGGTTAAGAGATGACTTCAAGGTAAGTCCAAAAATTTGAAAGGGGAATACAAGGAAAATGAACGATCAGAGGATTACAAGTTTTAATTTTGGCTGGAATTTGTATTGACGAGAATATTCTAAAGATAAATTCATCGAGTACCACACGTATGGTTGGCATCCAACTTTCAATGTTTCTGAGTATGTTTTTAGGGCTGCTGACTTTTAGTATGTTCAAGGGGCTGAAGTGATTGCCATTCTCTTTTGCTGTTGTAATGCTCCAGAATAGTAAGAACTTTAAAAACGATAAACAGTATCCTAATTCAAATCCCAGTAGTGGGGAAAAAGAGGATACACAAAATGGAGTGCTCAAAATATTTCTTACCGATGAATACTGATGGCATCCAATTGTTTCAAATGGGCTTATTTTCAAAGTATATCAAATTTAAGTTGTTTCTTTGGTAAACATGTAAATGATTGTAAGATGTTGTATGCATCCAACCTTTAATAGCAGAAATTTCCCATGCTTAGTACTCAAGTAACAAAAGGATTAGATCACCTTGAATCATTGAAGAAATCTGAAACGATGGAGGATTAAGAAGAAGATCGCGCATATACCTGGGGAAAAATGAAAATGATGAAAAATACCATGTGAAACTGAATTTTTTTTTTAATTAAGAAATAGATATTTAATGATAGAATCAGTGGGGCAGAAGATCTGAAAGAGAAGACTACAAAATCGAAAATGGCATTGGAGTTATTATGTTCACCATCTTTATCAGATATCTTAAGTTGGAGTTAACATGAATTGGTATATAGGAAGTAAGAAAGAACTGTAGAACTCATTATTCTTTAGGAAGAGGTTAATATGTAGTGGCTCATTATTTACACCTTGTGGCTGCAGGTAAGAACTGCCCTTTAGGTTTTGACTTTGCACAAAAACAGTGACTCTGTAAGATCCTGCATTATATGCTCTTGTTCAAATATTTTGTTTGTGTCCTGCATTATCCTGTTTGTTTCGTTTATTTTGAACTTTGGGTTCATTTGATATATTTGGATTGATCCCCCATTTTCATGGCTTTTAGGGATAGAGCATCACACAGAAATAACATATTGAGTTTGTAAAACCTTCCAAGAGCAAGCTTCAGATTTGAATAGCCATAAAAGATAATGTATAATATATACTTGTTTTAATTTATCTTTTTAAAAGAATAAATTTTTGCTTTTCATAAATGTCAATTAATAAATTCAGCTTGATACTATTATTCAGGCTAAGTTAGATTCCAACATGGAAAAAGATTGGATTGAGCATAATCGTCTCAGCACCGAATATCAACTAGGGTTCCGCACCTTCCTTAATGATGCTTTTGAGTTGATGTCATTTCATGGAAAGATAAAATGTCCATGGAAAAAGTGTCGTAACAGGCAATTCCAAGTTCGTGACACTGTTCATGAACATCTAATCATTTCTGGGTGGGATAGTCAGTATGCCAAAGGTATATGGGTACACCACGGTGAATTGGAAGTATTAGATGCATTTGCAGATGAAAAAGATTCAGAGGAAGAGGACGATATGGAAGGCATGTTACATGACGCATTTGGGCATTCGCCAATTATGGGTGAACAAGAAGACATTCACCATGAACCTAATGAAGAGGCAAGGTCATTTTACAAGTTAGTTGAGGAAGCTGAGCAAGAGCTATACCCTGGTTGCAAGAACTTCAACAAGTTGTCCTGCCTTGTCCACTTGTTTCACCTAAAGTGTCTAAATGGTTTGACCAACAAATCTGTAACTCAACTACTCAAATTTCTTAAAAAGGTGCTCCCCCTTGGTGAATGCTTGCCTGATTTGTTCTACAAGGCGAAAAAAATTGTGAATGATCTTGGCCTCGGTTATAACAAGATTGATGCTTGTCCCAATGACTGTATTTTGTATCGAAATGAATTTGCGGATGCAGTATCATGTTCTATATGCCACTTATCAAGGTGGAAACAAGCAGCTGATGGGTCTAATGTACTTACTAGTAAGAGACGTGGGGTACTTGCTAAGACAATGTGGCATTTCCCACTTATTCCAAGGTTACAGAGGCTATTTATGTCAGCTAAGACATCATCAAGCATGCGTTGGCATGCAGACTCACGAGCACGGGACGATATCCTAAGGCATCCTGCTGATTCTATGGCCTGGCGACATCTCGATAATCAATTTCCAGACTTTGCTGTTGATGGTCGAAATGTCAGGTTGAGATTGGCAAGTGATGGCTTTAACCCATTTGGAACTCTTAGTATTGCACACAGCACGTGGCCAGTTGTCTTAATTCCATATAATCTATCGCCATGGATGTGTATGAAGCAACCTTTCTGTATGATGTCTTTGCTTATTCCTGGACCTCGTGCTCCAGGCAATGATATTGATGTATATCTACAGCCATTGATTGATGAGTAGAAGGAATTATGGGACGTTGGGCGTCTAACATACGATGCATCAAGGAATGAAAATTTTGTGATGCGTGCGGCTATCTTATGGACAATTAATGACTTTCCTGCATATGCAAACTTGTCTGGGTGGAGCACAAAAGGAAAGTATGCATGCCCCACTTGCAATGTGGAGACAACACGTCATTATCTGAAAAATTCTCGAAAGTTTTGTTATATGGGTCATCGTCGCTTTCTAGATCAGACTCATAGATATAGACGTCAAGTAGAATCATTTGATGGAAAGATTGAACTACGATCTCCTCCCCCTAACTTGACTGGGCAACAATTGCTAGCCGAGGCAAGTAAGGTGACAATAACGTTTGGGAAGCACCATGCACAAGTAGTTGGCTCTAAGCGCAAAAGGGATTGTGAAGGAGTAATAGGGTGGAAGAAGAAAAGTATTTTCTTTTCATTGCCTTATTGGGAACATCTCTTAATACGTCATAACCTTGATGTGATGCATATCGAGAAGAACATTTGCGAGAGTTTAGTTGGAACACTACTAAACATGGAAGTGAAAACCATGGACACGTTGAATGCCCGCTTGGACCTGCAAGAACTGGACATTAGGCATGCCCTGCATCCATAAACTACTTCTGGTAAGGTTCATTTGCCTAAGGCATGTTACTCCTTGACCGCGGAAGAGAAAAAGCTAGTCTGCACAGTGCTCTCCAAGGTTAAAGTGCCAGATGGCTATTCGAGTAACTTATCACGATGTGTTCGTGTGAAAGAACGTAAAATATCCGGATTGAAGAGTCATGATTGCCATATATTAATGCAACAGCTACTGCCAATAGCAATTCACAAAATTCTTCCCAAAGAAGTTAGTACAGTTTTGATAGAGCTAAGTACGTATTTTCGTGAATTGTGCTCCAAAACTGGGACAGTTAATTGCTATTAGCAGTTAGAAAGTCATATACCTCTAGTACTTTGTCATCTTGAGAGGATTCCCCCCCTCGCTTTCTTTGATATCATGGTTCACTTGTCCATACACTTGGCAAGTGAGGCTAAAATGGCAGGACCTGTTCACTATCGCTGGATGTATCCTATTGAGAGGTAAATCCCCAAACCATGTGTCATAATGTTAAGTAGTATGTATTAAAATAACTACTAATTTGAATGCCAAATTATATCTCCTAGGTACCTTCACACAATGAAGTCATATGTGCGCAATCAAAGTCGTCCCGAGGGATCAATTGCTGAAGGATACCTTGCAGAAGAATGTTTGACATTTTGTTCAATATATTTGAACGATGTCGAGACAAGGTCTAACCAGCCAGTGCGAAATGATGATAATTATGTGCAAGCACCACGAGCCTTCCTCAAAATTTTCTCATCGCCGGGGCGTGGCATTGGGAAGGTAGAGTTTATGAATATTGACGAAGTTACGTGGGTACAAATGCATAGATGGGTGTTATTTAACACATCTGAAATATACACACATGTAATGTATGCACGTCTACTATCTCCTCTCCACTTCATTCTCGACTTTGTAGCACCCTTAGTATCTCTAATGCATCTTAACCTTTTGTAGAGAACATAAGGAAGCCCTCCGAGCACGATACCCGAACAAACGACAAATAGACATTGATCGGATTCATAACTCTGAGTTTTGTGAGAACTGCGGTTTTAAAAAAAAAAAAAAAGATTTTTTTTAATGGCAGGGTGTACTCAGCAAAGGTGGTGGGGGCACATAGCCACCCACCCCTTTAAAACAGAACGACCCCTCCCCCTCCCCTTTTCTTCTTCTCTTTCTTTTCTTTCTTTTTGGTTTTCCTTTCGTCCGGCAGCGAGCTCCTCGCCATTTCTACAGCGATTTCTCGGCGGTTTTTGGTGGATTTTCTTCCCCAATCTCACCTCCTCCTCCTCCTCGGTTCGTTCTCTCTTCCCCCTATTTATTTCTCAGTTGTTTGTTTTCGAAAAAAAAAAAAAAAAATCAGTTTTCATTTGGGTTGGGTTTGATCGGTTTCCCTAGCTCCGATCAGCCGTGTTGGGGCCTTGGTGGCGTCCTTGGGAGCCCTTAGAACCGACATGCAAGACTGTTTTGGGGTTGGCCAAAAATATTTCAAAAAAATCAGGGTGCATGTTTGTTTGGAGGGTTCCTCGGCGTGAAACCGGGCTTTGGGTGCGTGGGTGAGCATCATTTTCGTGACTCTGAGTGTCCTTAGACTCTTTTGTGGGTTGTGGTGCAGTTTGGTAGCGATCAGACCGGTGTAGGGAGGGTTTCGGCGCGTTTTCGCCCCACTTTGGGTTTCGGCGGGGTGGTTGCCGAATTCCTATTGCCTGTAAGCTTTCCTTTCAGTCACGCGCCGCTTGTATTTATTTATTTATTTCAGTTTTCGGCTAGTTTACTCATTTTCGAGTCCGCCTTGCAGTTTTAGAATTTTCGTGGCCCCGCATTCGTGGTATTGCGTGTTTGGAGCTTCGACCGGTAGGAATTGGGTTTTGAAAATCCATTCCGCCAGGTGAGTGGAACTATAATTTTTATTTTAAGAAATAAGTATTTGAAATCCTAAATGGAATTTTTACATTATACCGTCAATTGTGTGGAATTGAATCCAAATCTGAAATTCGGAGTTTTAAGATTTCGAGGATTGTGTTAGTTATGTGTGAATGAATTATGCATTGGATTTTCGGAAAACATGATATACTTGAATGAAATCGAATAGTAATTTTGGTGTGATTAGGCTTTGGTGTAATGACATGAGACTGGTATGCTTTGTTTTCTAGTTTGCATAGCCTATCATGTTACCGTGGATTTTCGAGTCTTGAGCATGCATGATAAGCGACTCGAGTAAATTTATTGTGGTGAATTGGGTCATGTTGGGACCCTGGCATAGTCGTGATTTTATAAAAAAATTGCCGAATTATTTATGATTGCACGCTTGTACATTTGGTTATGCACAGACTCGTCATTTGTGCATGTGGATAGTAGTATAAGTGTCTTTACCCCGCTATAATGCCTGTTTGCCGATGCTTAGGAGCTTGCTCGCATCGAGAGTTGGATGGTGCTTGAGATGACTCGCACCTGACATTGTGGACGCTACTGCATGTGGCAAGCTTGCTGAGGTGCGGTGAGCTCCCGCACGCACTTGCCACTATAGAGTGCAGTAGGACGGGTCCCGGAGGATGTGCTTTGGAGATTACTCGCTTTCCCTCCCAGCGCGCTTGATTTTGATTATGTTAGGTTGGCCGTGTTAGGCCAGTCGTTCGGGACGTTTGAGTTTGTATCCTGGCAGATGGCACCCCATTAGGATACAAACAAGCCCGAAGTGGTACTGGTGCACGTTGTGGGATGTGTCTGGGTGAGACACATTCGTAGGGTATGCGGATACCTACGATATGAGACACTTATACAGGGTTTTACATGATTTTTGATTTCAACTTGATTGCTATACCTAGGAGGCTAGGAAGAATTATGAGATTGTTTTATTTCCATTGCTTGATATTTACCATGTTTGAATCGTGTGTAATGATGGACATATATCGTAAACTGGTAGTTATTGTTGAATCTGAAATGTTTGTGTTGTTGCTTGAACTTAGAAACATTATCCTTAGAGACACGGTGTGATTTAGACTTTAGAGCTTGTTGCTTATTCATTGTTGTGTGGCATGAATTTTCCTTGTTTATTATCCCGTTATTTGTATTTAGTTCGCTCGCACCAGCTAGCTTTGTGCTTTGCTGACCCCGCAAGGGGTGTGCTTCTATTGGAGTGCAGGCAGTGTTGGCGTTCCTGCTGATCGTGGCGCGTAGGCCTCGATTTTCGTTGTAGGCGTGTTTTGAGCTTTTTGGTTGTGTCCGCCCTGTACGGGTATGTTTTGCTTCTGTATTTCGGATGTATTCTATTGTTAAACTAAATGTTTGTATACTGGTTTTGTCGCTATGACTCTGGCGGGGCGAATCAAATATATATTTATTTTGTTCAAACTTTAGCGTAGTTTTATTTTCGTTTGTTTATCGTATCAAGAATGTGTTATATTATGATGTTGTGGCCGGTTACGATCCGCCTGTGTAGGTGTTAGTTCACGCATCGGCACGCTGCGATTCCCGTGGCGGGTCGGGGCATGACAGAGCTTGGTATCAGAGCCATTGTTACCGGTTCACATAGAACGTCATCGTATACCACTTTCTTGAGTGGATTGGGTAGAGGAGTCAGGACTTTTGTTGTGTTGTTTGATGTATGGTATGTGTGTTTTTTTTTTCTCGTAGAGGTTGTTTGGTGATGGCGAGTGGTCAGAGAGTCCCTCTCCCAGCACCGCCTGTTCGCCTAGCAGCTATTTGATATTCACATAATTATTACAGAATATATCCCTTAATTTGTACATGTTAGTGTTTCGATTATTATATTTTATAGTAATTATTTCGTTTTAATATCTTTGCAGGAATTTGAGCTTAAACGATGAATCCATATTAAGCAGTCACAAACGACAATTAGGCAATTTCAATGGTGGTATAAAACAAATCACAAACCTAAACCCAACACCTAGCTCACAACCTAAAATCCACAAACCTACACCCAACACCTATCTCTTAACCTAAAATCCACAAACCTACACTCAACACCTAATTCATAACCTAAACCTCATCCATAACCTAATCCATAACCTAAAACCATACCCAATCCTACCCTCATTGATGAATCTTCCCCTCATCTCATCCTTATTCATCTTAGCTATTTTCTATAAATAGAGGATAATGGGGGTGAGAAAAGGGGGAGAAAAGAGAAGGGAAAAGAAGCAAATTAGGAAAAATTCAATCCTCTTTCTCTCAAATTCACCTCACCCTCACCACCACCACCTATCCCTCTTCCACTCACTCAGCAGTCATCTCTCCCACTCACTCACAGTCTCCTCGCCATCGCCATCGCCACCACCGAGCACCACCACCAATTCCGCCACCGTTCTCACGCCACCACCGCGAAACAGGGGCGTGACAACCCTGTTTAGCGTCCAACTTTCACTCTGCCACCACCCTCGGCCCCTCTCCCCTGTCCACGCACCATCACCACCTCCGCACGAGCACCGCCACCGCGCGAAAACCACCGCGAAACAGAGCACCGCGGCCCTATTTCGCGTCGCGACAGAGCACTCGCTGCTCCTCCCTCTCGGCCTCTCTTCGTCGCGAGCTCCTTCCTGTCCTCACCTCTTGCGACCACCGTCACCACCACGACCGAGAACCCCCTGCTCCGCCTCGCGAACAGAGCCACCACCGCGAAAACAGGGAACCTCTGTTTCGATTTGATCTTCCTGATTTTCAATTGTTTTTGCTGTTCCTCACCCTCTCTCTCTCTTTTACAGGTTATGGGACGTGATTTGGCGGTCGGGAAGGTCGCGAGGAGCGACGGAAGGCGGCGGAGCAGCCGCTGTCGCGCTGGAGAAGACAACCGGCTCGGGTTACTGTAGCGCACTGTAGCAGCGGGAAAATCAATTTTAATTGATTTTGGCTATTTGCACCCCCGCTCTCTGTAAGAGCCACCACAGAGTGTTTTGGACCAATTTTCTCGGGATTCGTGTCGGACCACTTGCTGACCTGCTGAGTGCCACCACATCGAGTTTGTGACGAACTAAATGGGTTGTATAAATTAATTTGATTCATTTTATTGAATTGTGTACTTAATTGTTAATTGCAATTTATTTCTGAATTTTTGATAAATTGCTTTCACCTTGCATGTTCGAGTAATTAAACTTGATATGCTTGGTAGTTAGAATTACCCTTTATCAATATTCAAAGCATGTGCTAAAAATATTAAGCTTAAACTTTGATTAAGTGTGCCCTAAAAAGACACTTAATACTTGGTAAAAGCGTATTTGCTTGAAATACTTTGTTAAGGTTTAAAAGAACATGATATAATTTAAATTGGATTTTAACGATCACATATTCGGTGTAAGCAAGGGATTTTCATCCCTAAAGCTTCTCGTAAATTCAGTAATTTAGATTAAATAATTTTGCTAACTCATTGGTGAGTCCAAGCCCACCAAACCCATCTCATTTCATCTATCTTTTATTTTTCCTATTTTTAATTTATTTTTAGTTTAGTTTTAAAAATGCTGTAACCCCATTTTCCATTTAAATTAGTTTAATTAAATTCTAAAATTTCAATTGCATCCACCTTCTTCGTGGGATCGACCCGTACTTGCCGTTGTCTACCAGTTAGGCACCGTGCACTTGCGGTTATTACAAGTGGGCTGAATTAACTTATTAATTTAGGTTAGTTAAACTCGCATCACTATTCCCGGTCAGGGAAATGTTGAGGGTATGTTATTTTATTTATTTATCGTTTTGTGTGTGCCAGATGTAGTAAGATTGTGTTATGTGCATTATGCGTAGGAAAAATTGCATGTTAGTGTGTTGTTATGTGATTCAGGATACTTGTGTTGTGTGTCAGGTTTTGTGCATTCGTCGTCTTCCCTGTTGAGGGCTCTTTTCGATACAGGAGCATCTAGGTCTTTTATTTCTAGACAGTTGGTTGTTAGAGACAACCTTGAGGTGGTGCCTTTGTCGGAGCCCTTGTGCGTTGTGTCTCCCTTGGACAGTTCGGTTTGGTTGTGGGAATTGTGTCCCAGTTTCGAGTTTTCCTTGTTGGGGTACAACTTTGTGTTTGACTTTATTGTTTTGGGTTTTGAGGGCTATCAATTGATTCTAGGGATGGATTGGTTGTCCAGTCATCCGGTGATCATTGATTGCTTGCATAGGTCGGTGATGTTAGCGCCACCTGATGCTTCACCTCGTGTGTTGGCTTGTGAGCCCGATTCGGTTTCGTTGATGTCGAGTTTTCTTAGCTCTCTTGAGATTTCTTGTGCCGACACTAGTTCTGTAGAGGTTGTGTGTGAGTTTCCTGATGTCTTTCAGGATATTCCTGGTATCCCTCCACGTCGTGAGGTAGAGTTTCGGATTGACCTGGTTCCTGGTACTGCACCTATATCTAAATCAGCGTACAGGCTTGCACCTAAGCAATTGGAAGAGATGAAAGTACAGCTTGATGAGTTGCTTCGTAAGGGGTTTATTCGTCCGAGCAATTCACCTTGGGGAGCTCCAGCAATATTTGTATCCAAGAAGGATGGATCATTGAGGATGTGCATAGATTATCGAGATCTGAATAAAGTGACCATCAAGAATAAGTATCCATTGCCTCGGATTGATGATCTATTGGATCAGTTGAGGGGAGCCGTAGTGTTTTCACAGTTAGATTTGCAGTCTGGGTACCATCAAATGAGAGTTGAAGAACATTCCGTTCCAATTACCGCTTTTCGGACCCGTTATGGCTTGTATGAGTTTCCAATCATGCCATTTGGATTGACAAATGCACCAGCTTTCTTCATGGATTTGATGAATAGATTGTTCAGTCCGTACTTGGACAAGTTTGTGGTAATCTTCATTGATGATATCTTAGTGTACTCGAGGAGTTTAGAGGAGCACAAAGAGCACCTTCGCATTGTTTTGCAGACACTTAGAGAAAATCAGTTGTATGCGAAGTTCAGTAAGTGTCACTTCTGGGAGCCTGAAGTTCGATTTCTTGGGCATGTCATTTCTAGTGGAGGTATTGCAGTGGACCCTGAGAAAGTCGAGGCAGTGAAGTCTTGGAGACGACCTAGTAGTGTGACAGAGATTCGTAGTTTTCTGGGTTTGGCTAGTTATTACCGACGGTTTATCGAGAAATTTTCCTTGATTGCGGCACCACTCACTCAGTTAACTAGAAAGAATGTTCCTTTTGTATGGTCAGAAAAGTGTGAAGAAGCTTTTGAAACTTTGAAGCTTCGGTTGACTTCAGCACCAGTGTTGACTATTCCGACACCTGGTAGCCGACTTGTGGTATTTACTGATGCTTGCGGTACAGGATTGGGTGGAGTGTTGATGCAAGGCAAGAAGGTCGTAGCCTATGCGTCTCGACAGTTGAAACCCCACGAACGAAAATATCCGACACATGATTTAGAGTTGGCAGCCGTAGTCTTTGCTTTGAAGATTTGGAGACATTATCTGTATGGTGAGAGGTTTGAGTTGTTCACAGATCACAAGAGTTTGAAGTACTTATTCACTCAGAGGGAGTTGAATATGAGGCAACAACGATGGGTTGATTTCCTTAGCAGCTATGACTTCGAGATACAGTATCAGCCTGGTAGGGCCAATGTGGTTGCAGATGCCTTGAGTAGGCGACATGTAGTGATGGCAACCATGATGATTCAGGAGTACCGAACACTTGAGACATTAGTTTCATTTGCAGTTCAGCCTACTTTCAGTACAGAGGGCAGCATGATAGCGGGTTTAGCAGTTTATCCGTCATTGATCAGTAGAGTGGTGGAGAAACAGACCTCTGATCCAGTGATTACGAGGCAGATAGCAGATTTGGTAGTGGACACATTGGATGAGTGTCCTACCGATTGGTCAGTGGGTTCAGATGGAGGGTTGCGATTTCATGGGCGGCTTTGTGTTCCGTCTGATGAGGAGTTGCGAAGAGATATCTTACAGGAAGCTCATAGATCTCGTTTCACCATTCATCCCGGTGGAACGAAGATGTATCGAGATTAGAGACGTTCTTTCTGGTGGCATGGCATGAAGAAAGACATTGGAGAGTTTGTGGCACGGTGTGCGACTTGTCAGCAGGTGAAGGCCGAGCATCAGAGACCGTCTGGGTTATTGCATCCATTGGATATCCCGACGTGGAAGTGGGAGTATATCACTATGGATTTCATCGATGGACTTCCACGGTCGAGGAAAGGTAATGAGTCGATATCGGTCATTGTTGATCGGTTGACGAAGTGTGCACATTTCATTCCTGTTAGTATGAATCGGACGGCAGACAGTCTAGCAGTGTTGTTCATTCGGGAGATAGTTCGCCTTCATGGGTCGCCTGTTTCGATTGTATCCGACAGAGATCCGCTTTTCACAGCCCACTTCTGGCAGAGCTTTCAGCAAGCTATGGGTACTAGATTGGACATGAGTACAGCTTATCATCCACAGACAGATGGCCAATCTGAGCGAGTGAATCAGGTAGTGGAAGACATGCTTAGAGCATGCATTTTAGACTTTGGGGGTAGTTGGGAAGATCACCTACCGTTATGTGAGTTTGCGTACAACAACAGCTACCACGTAAGTATTGGCATGGCACCGTTTGAGGCACTCTACGGACGACCGTGTAGGTCCCCTGTTTGTTGGGCAGAGATTGGAGAGTCAGTTGTGATGGGGCCGGATGTGATCAGAGAAACTACTGAGAAGATTGAACTGATTAGAGCGCGGTTGTTGACAGCTCAGAGTAGACAAAAGAGTTACGCTGATAGGAGGCGTAAGGAGTTGGAGTTTGATGTTGGTGACAGGGTTTTTCTGAAAGTTTCCCCGATGCGCGGAGTTGTTAGGTTTCGAAGTCGTGGAAAACTTGCACCGAGGTATGTAGGGCCATATGAGATTACTGAGAGGATTGGACCAGTGGCCTACAGATTGGCTTTGCCGCAGAGTATGTCAGGTATCCACGACGTGTTTCACGTATCCATGTTGCGAAAGTGTTTGGCAGACCCGTCACAGATTATCGAGCCTGCTGAGGTGGAGATTTCGGATGAGTTGACGTATCCAGTGAGGCCAATAGCCATTGTTGATGATGATGTGAAACAACTTCGTCGGAGGATAGTGAAGTTAGTGAAGGTTCAGTGGAGTCACCGAGCGGGTGACGTGACTTGGGAGCTGGAGGACCAGATGAGACAGAAATACCCCGAGCTTTTTGCCTAGGTTTTCTTGTCGTGGCTTTTGTCCGATCTCGAGGACGAGATCTCTTTTAAGGTGTGTATGATGTGAGAACTGCGGTTTTTAAAAATAAATTTTTTTTTTTTTTTAATGGCAGGGTGTACTCAGCAAAGGTGGTGGGGGCACATAGCCACCCACCCCTTTAAAACAGAACGACCCCTCCCCCTCCCCCTTTCTTCTTCTCTTTCTTTTCTTTCTTTTTGGTTTTCCTTTCGTCCAGCAGCGAGCTCCTCGCCATTTCTACAGCGATTTCTCGGCGGTTTTTGGTGGATTTTCTTCCCCAATCTCACCTCCTCCTCCTCCTCGGTTCGTTCTCTCTTCCCCCTATTTATTTCTCAGTTGTTTGTTTTCGAAAAAAAAAAAAAAAAAAAATCAGTTTTCATTTTTGTTGGGTTTGATCGGTTTCCCTAGCTCCGATCAGCCGTGTTGGGGCCTTGGTGGCGTCCTTGGGAGCCCTTAGAACCGACATGCAAGACTGTTTTGGGGTTGGCCAAAAATTTTTCAAAAAAATCAGGGTGCATGTTTGTTTGGAGGGTTCCTCGGCGTGAAACCGGGCTTTGGGTGCGTGGGTGAGCATCATTTTCGTGACTCTGAGTGTCCTTAGACTCTTTTGTGGGTTGTGGTGCAGTTTGGTAGCGATCAGACCGGTGTAGGGAGGGTTTCGGCGCGTTTTCGCCCCACTTTGGGTTTCGGCGGGGTGGTTGCCGAATTCCTATTGCCTGTAAGCTTTCCTTTCAGTCACGCGCCGCTTGTATTTATTTATTTATTTCAGTTTTCGGCTAGTTTACTCATTTTCGAGTCCGCCTTGCAGTTTTAGAATTTTCGTGGCCCCGCATTCGTGGTATTGCGTGTTTGGAGCTTCGACCGGTAGGAATTGGGTTTTGAAAATCCATTCCGCCAGGTGAGTGGAACTATAATTTTTATTTTAAGAAATAAGTATTTGAAATCCTAAATGGAATTTTTACATTATACCGTCAATTGTGTGGAATTGAATCCAAATCTGAAATTCGGAGTTTTCAGATTTCGAGGATTGTGTTAGTTATGTGTGAATGAATTATGCATTGGATTTTCGGAAAACATGATATACTTGAATGAAATCGAATAGTAATTTTGGTGTGATTAGGCTTTGGTGTAATGACATGAGACTGGTATGCTTTGTTTTCTAGTTTGCATAGCCTATCATGTTACCGTGGATTTTCGAGTCTTGAGCATGCATGATAAGCGACTCGAGTAAATTTATTGTGGTGAATTGGGTCATGTTGGGACCCTGGCATAGTCGTGATTTTATAAAAAAATTGCCGAATTATTTATGATTGCACGCTTGTACATTTGGTTATGCACAGACTCGTCATTTGTGCATGTGGATAGTAGTATAAGTGTCTTTACCCCGCTATAATGCCTGTTTGCCGATGCTTAGGAGCTTGCTCGCATCGAGAGTTGGATGGTGCTTGAGATGACTCGCACCTGACATTGTGGACGCTACTGCATGTGGCAAGCTTGCTGAGGTGCGGTGAGCTCCCGCACGCACTTGCCACTATAGAGTGCAGTAGGACGGGTCCCGGAGGATGTGCTTTGGAGATTACTCGCTTTCCCTCCCAGCGCGCTTGATTTTGATTATGTTAGGTTGGCCGTGTTAGGCCAGTCGTTCGGGACGTTTGAGTTTGTATCCTGGCAGATGGCACCCCATTAGGATACAAACAAGCCCGAAGTGGTACTGGTGCACGTTGTGGGATGTGTCTGGGTGAGACACATTCGTAGGGTATGCGGATACCTACGATATGAGACACTTATACAGGGTTTTACATGATTTTTGATTTCAACTTGATTGCTATACCTAGGAGGCTAGGAAGAATTATGAGATTGTTTTATTTCCATTGCTTGATATTTACCATGTTTGAATCGTGTGTAATGATGGACATATATCGTAAACTGGTAGTTATTGTTGAATCTGAAATGTTTGTGTTGTTGCTTGAACTTAGAAACATTATCCTTAGAGACACGGTGTGATTTAGACTTTAGAGCTTGTTGCTTATTCATTGTTGTGTGGCATGAATTTTCCTTGTTTATTATCCCGTTATTTGTATTTAGTTCGCTCGCACCAGCTAGCTTTGTGCTTTGCTGACCCCGCAAGGGGTGTGCTTCTATTGGAGTGCAGGCAGTGTTGGCGTTCCTGCTGATCGTGGCGCGTAGGCCTCGATTTTTGTTGTAGGCGTGTTTTGAGCTTTTTGGTTGTGTCCGCCCTGTACGGGTATGTTTTGCTTTCTCTGTATTTCGGATGTATTCTATTGTTAAACTAAATGTTTGTATACTGGTTTTGTCGCTATGACTCTGGCGGGGCGAATCAAATATATATTTATTTTGTTCAAACTTTAGCGTAGTTTTATTTTCGTTTGTTTATCGTATCAAGAATGTGTTATATTATGATGTTGTGGCCGGTTACGATCCGCCTGTGTAGGTGTTAGTTCACGCATCGGCACGCTGCGATTCCCGTGGCGGGTCGGGGCGTGACAAGTTTCCTCAGTGGTTTCGTGATGCTGTGAGTTTTGCCTCTACTAAATTGTAAAGTCATGTTAACCAAATACTAAGGTTGTGCATTCTTTGGCTTCTAATGAACAGGTTAGCAGTTCTGATGAACCTAATGATGTTCAACACTTGTCGTGGAGTCCTTCCAAGGTTGTTCGCAAGTTAAAAAAATACCTTATTAATGGGTGTAGGTATCGCACGCAGTGTGCAGATAGGAGAAGTAAAACCCAGGACAGTGGAGTTGTACTCTCGGCAAGTTGCATTAATTATGGAACGGTTAATGACAGTTCCCCCACAACATTAGATGTGACGTACTATGGCGTGTTGACTGACATCAGAAAGTTGGATTACGGAGGAGGGCGACATGTGGTCCTATTTAGATGTGATTGGGTTGATAGGCGCGGCATTGAGGTAGACGAGTTAGGATTCACAATTGTGAAACTTAATTGACTACTATATACTGACGAACCCTACATTCTTGCTTCACAAGCGAAACAATTCTTTTATGTACAAGATCCTGTTAAAACTGATTGGCACGTCCTTGTTAAGATAAATCCTAGAGAATTTTATGATGTCAATGGAGGGTCTTCTACATCCACTGAAGAAGAAATTGTTGAATCTAACCCCTTTCCTGTTAGAATGTTGGATAATATGGCTGGTGATGAAGATGTTGTAATAGAGTGTTAACAAGTTGGGTCTCCTAAGTTCATAGAGTTGTATGAAGTTGTCATTCATATTTTAAAGTATGAGCACATTATTTGCATCTCAACTTGAATGCTATTTTACAATATGCACATTATATGACTGCTACTTATATTTTATTCAATGGATGAATATTGTGATTCAATCTATTTGGCTTTATGGCTGCGATAAATTTGATGTTGCTTTTTGAACTTATATTTTTTTCCATGCATGAATATGTGCAACCTTGAATGTTATACAAGGTTAAAAAAATCTAGATATGAAGCGTCCAACTCAAAGAGGACAGTTGCATTCTCGAAGATCCACCTTTTCACAGCATGCTTCTACTTCACAAGCTCTATCAAGTCAGGAAAGGTCACAGCATGTGTCTCAAC
Organism: Berberis vulgaris; assembly: GCA_963556465.1. Lineage (NCBI taxonomy): Eukaryota > Viridiplantae > Streptophyta > Magnoliopsida > Ranunculales > Berberidaceae > Berberis > Berberis vulgaris. The sequence continues at coordinate 33,554,890 of OY747126.1, read as the reverse complement.
TATCTCAAACAGATAGTGTATTCCCTGAGACTATTACTCCCTCTATTGCTGGAGAGGGCCAGCCTTTATCTGATGATCAACAAGACCTTGGTGACCATGATATGAATGTAATGGAACAACAACTAGAGAGAAGTGCGGATGAAAGCCAATCTACAAGGCATAGGGAGGCAGCTGTACGTATAGGTAATGTTTGCTGACATATCGCAAGTGTATAATTTTTTATTTCCAGATATGACATAGTTTGAACCAATCGAAGTTATTTTTAAATTCATGTTATCTAGCTTATTTAACTTTGGTGCTATTGGAATTGCAGTACGACGATATAAGAAACGCAGGGGTACTCATCAATATGATGTCCCAAACCAGACAGAATTGATGGTGGTGAAATGCAATGCCTTTGGACAGCCTATTGGCAAGACTGCGGCAAAAGTATCCACTAAAATAGGTATTATCGCACGGGATGGAAGTAAGGTGCCTCTTTTACCTTGCAAATGGCTGAAAATTTCACAAAATGTGAAGGAAACTATTTGGAAGATCATATCGTTAATAGTCTTGCAAGTTTAATAATTTACGACAGAGCACATTTTTGCAAAAAGTATATCTATATTACTTAATATAGCTTGATAATTATTGGAATCCTACAATTTTGTCACAGGCAAAGTTCTCATTCCAAAACTGTACAGAGAGAACTAAGGTCTTTGTCTATCTCGAGCAATGATTTTGTTTATAATTTGATCATTAGTGTTTTTATATATCGTCATGTCATTATATTATACTCTAAAAAAACTTGATTTTAAAATTTGATAGAGATGGGTCCAAACTAAAGCTAGAGAATGTTGGAAACAATGGAAGCACTAATTGTTCATGGAATATCATAGTTATGATCAACCACTTGAGCAACAATATGAGCACACTGATGATGGGGTGGATAAGGCCTAGTGGCGGAAGCTTGTAGAGTATTGGAGGAGTGAAAATTTTAAGGTGTATATGTTAAGTACTGTAGTGTTACTAGTAGGATAGTTCATATGATTGAAAGGAAATTTAACCCTGAATTTGTGTTTGCATGCAGAAAGTCAGTGCACAAAATAAAGCAAATCTCGCCCGATTGAAGATGATTCATCGATGTGGAACCCTGTCATTTGCACGTTAATGGGAGGAAGATGTAGCATTATTTCCCCAATGATTGTGATATAAAATGTATGTTATGTGCTATGCAGCTCATATATTACCCCTTAATGCATGAAGATGTAGTAGCTTATGTATATTTTTTCATGTAATTTGTATTATTCCAGAGAGAAAAAAACCTAAATGGACAAGAACCAGATCGTATGCAAATGTTCTATGAAACTTACACATTATCTGATGGATTATTCCCTCAGCCTGAAGCAGCAAGGAGATATGTACGTTATATTCTATGGAATTATATGAATGTACCTAGTTAATGTGTTGTTAAAATGTTGTTAACCATCATGATGTCTATTGGATCATTTATGGTTTATGGGTATGCACATCTCTTTTGATGCAGGAGCAAATGGAACAACTAACATGGCCAACAAATGTCCTAGAGGGAGTGAATAGGGAGGAGGCGTTTACAGATGTGATGGAGGGGGGTAGACATGGGAGGGCCAAGATGTATGGGGTTGGCGTCACTCCAAAAATGCTCCGCAATGAAGATTGCCATCATCATGAGCAAATGAATGAGGTCGTTCAGAGAATGCCAGATGAAGCTAATGCCAAAGTACGTGAACTAGAGGAATCACATGAGCATACTAAGCAAGAGCTGGTTGCAGCTCATGATGCAACTGCACAAGAGCTCGCAGCTACCAAGGAGAAGCTAGCAACCACTGAAGCAAATCTGGAGACAACTAAAGCAAATCTGGAGACAACCAATCAGAAGGTAGACTCGTTGTCCATTGATATTGAAGCAATTAGAGCATTCATGACAAACATCCAACCTCTAATGGGATCCACGACACAGCCAAGCGGGGTGAGTAATTATACTTTAACCATACGCACCTAAATACATGAAAATATTCCTATATTGTTTTTTTTTTTTGTTAAAATTAGGCAAGCTATTTGTTGTTGATACATGATCTAATCCTATACAGTAATTAAACTTAGAGAAAACATTTTGTCAAATAATGGAACTCGGTTACCTTGGGCAAGTTTTTTTGCAATTTGATTAAATGTTTCAGCCGCCGATGTTTTGATGAAAGGTTGCTTCAGGTTTATGCTAGTTCTATGGTGTCTTGGTCTGGTTTATGCTAGTTTTATGCTAATTTGAATGATGAATGCTACTTGAATGCTAAAATGCTGAAATGCTTGAATGTTGAAATGTATGCTGAATGCTTAATTGTATGCTTGAATGCCTCAAATGTATGTTGAACACTGCTTGAATGCTAATTTGTATGCTTGGAAAAGGTTGCTTGGAAAAGTAGTAAAAGTTCGCTGAATGCATAGATAAATGAACGTGAGGGCCATGTTCTAGCTTCCTAAAATATCGGTTTCCTTCGCAATGATAATTGGTTTTTTAATGCATGTTTGAGCCACGATATCTGTTGTTTAATTCATTCTTTGGTTTCAATTATAGGGATGAAAGAATCTAAAGAATTTGCGGGGGAGTTGTTCGGTGCACTTGTTCGGAGAAGAAATATAACAGGAGATTCCATCAGCAAATCCGAATTGAGAGAGTTTTGGGAACAGATTGCTAATCAGAGTTTTGATTCAAGGCTACAGACCTTTGACATGTACCTATAATTCCTTACACAATTCATTTTTAATCACAAACTTTTTTTCATTTTAGCTAAGAAACTAATGAGGAATCTCGGAAATAGGGTTGACAAAGATGCAGATGGGAGAATCACTGAGGAAGAAGTCAAGGAGATTATAGTTCTGAGTGCTTCCGCAAACAAACTATCTAGCATACAAAAACAAGCAGAAGAATACGCCGCCTTAATCATGGAAGAGCTTGACCCAGACAATCTTGGTTACATCATGGTAAATTTACATTTCAGATTCACAAGAAATTAGTGTATGAGCTATAAATTGAAGTAATGAAGCTAATTTGATGGTTGAAATTTGAACAGATTTATAACTTGGAAACACTGCTATTGCAAGCTCCGAGCCAGTCTGTCAGAGGAGCAGACAGCAAAAACTTGAGCCAGATGTTGACTCAGAAACTTAAACCCACACAAGAGAGTAACCCTATGAAGAGGTGGTACCACAAGACCAAGTACTCTAATTTGGATCATTGGCAGAGAGCTTGGGTAATGTCGCTATGGCTTGCAATCGTGTTGGGTCTGTTCGCTTATAAGTTCGTTCAATAGACAAACAAGGTTGTTTACGATATTATGGGCTATTGTGTCTGCACAGCCAAGGGTGCTGCAGAAACACTCAAATTCAACATGGCATTGATCTTATTACCTGTCTGCCGCAACACCATCACCTGGCTCAGAAACAAAACCAAGTTAGGTCGAGCCATTCTGTTTGATGATAACCTCAATTTCCACAAGGTTAGCAAAGCACAATTCAATTCAAGGAAAGGGGATTTCTTTTTGGTTAGGGGTGGGATGAGAAGTGTAGAATTTAAGGTCATCGAGACTGGCCCAGCAGAATACTGTGTAGTTGCTCCAGACACTGAGATCTTCTGTGAAGGGGAGCCAAAGAGGAGGGAGGATGAAGATAGACTTGATGAAGTGGGATATGATGATGTTGGTGGTGTGAGAAAGCAGATGGCTCAGATCAGAGAGCTAGTGGAGCTCCCTCTTAGACACCCCCAGCTCTTTAAGTCAATTGGTGTTAAGCCACCAAGGGGAATTTTACTTTATGGACCTCCAGGTTCTGGAAAGACATTGATTACCAGAGCAGTTGCAAATGAGACCGGTGCCTTCTTTTTCTTTATTAATGGCCATGAAATCATGTCCAAGCTAGCTGGAGAAAGTGAGAGTAATCTCAGGAAGGCATTCGAAGAAGCTGAGAAGAATGCACCCTCCATAATATTTATTGATGAAATAGACTCTATTGCACCAAAAAGAGAGAAGACTAATGGGGAAGTTGAGCGCAGGATTGTTTCCCAGCTCTTGACACTCATGGATGGACTGAAATCACGAGCTCATGTTATTGTCATGGGAGCTACCAACCGGCCAAACAACATTGATCCAGCTCTGAGAAGATTTGGAAGATTTGATAGGGAGATTGACATTGGTGTTCCAGATGAAATTGGGTGTCTTGAGGTTCTCCGTATCCATACTAAGAACATGAAGCTTTCTGAAGATGTAAGCTAGACAACTACCTTTCCCTTTTTTTTGTCTGGTTTTGTGCAATCTTCTCTAGTTTGCAAATGCTGATTATAATTTTTTATGTCCAGGTTGATTTGGAAAAGATTTCAAAGGAAACCCATGGATATGTTGGTGCTGATCTTGCTGCTCTGTGTACTGAAGCTGCACTGCAATGTATCAGAGAAAAGATGGATGTGATTGATTTGGAAGATGACTCAATAGATGCTGAGATACTAAATTCTAGGGATGTTACAAATGAGCACTTCAAAACTGCTCTTGGGACAAGCAACCCATCTGCTCTGCGTGAAACTGTGAGTAGTCTTGTAAAAAAACTGCACAGATCAGTTGTAATCTGTATGTGAATCCTTTTTTTAGTGTTCTGATTCTTGCATTTTCATGATCAGGTTGTTGAGGTTCCAACCGTCAACTGGGAAGATATTGGAGGTCTGGAAAATGTCAAGAGAGAGCTTCAAGAGGTAATGCTAGTTTGTGTGGATTAGTTTTATCGTCTCTGTTTCATTTTATTGTTGTTGTTTTATTCACTACTTCTTGTTTTGTATAGACGGTGCAATACCCAGTGGAGCATCCGAAAAAATTCGAGAAGTTTGGTATGTCACCTTCAAAAGGAGTCCTTTTCAATGGCCCTCCTGGTTGTGGGAAAACTCTCCTGGCCAAGGCAATTGCCAATGAGTGTCAACCAAACTTTATCAGCATCAAGGGCCCTGAGTTGCTTACCATGTGGTTTGGTGAAAGTGAGGCTAACGTGAGAGAAATTTTTGACAAAGCTTGTGGATCTGCACCATGTGTTCTATTCTTCGATGAACTCGATTCTATTGTGACTCAGGTTTGTTGGTTATTTTCTTATATCCGTTCATAGATGTATTAACTACATTGATTGCTTTCGATTACACGTTTAGCTATCAGTTTGACATGTATTTTCCCGGCAGAGGGGAAGCAGTGTTGGAGATGCAGGTGGTGCTGCTGATAGGGTTCTAAATCAACTTCTGACTGAAATGGATGGCATGTCTGCTAATAAGACTGTATTTATAATTGGTGCCACCAACAGACCAAATATCATTGATCCTTCATTACTGAGACCAGGTCGTCTGGATCAGCTAATCTACATCCCTCTTCCTGACGAGAGCTCTCGCTATCAAATCTTCAAAGCTTGCCTCATGAAATCACCTTTATCCAGGATTATTTATGGTTTAGTCTACTTGGATTAGTTTAATTTAGTAATAAGAAAGTATCAATTTGGGTTTCTTGTTGTACTGATGCACGATATAATATAATATGAACAAGCATCCATTCTCCATCACTTCAGCACCCAGAGACGATTACTTGAGCGTTCACATTAGAACTCTCGGTGACTGGACACGTCAACTGAAAACCGTCTTCTCCGAGGTCTGCCAGCCTCCCACAGGTGGAAAAAGTGGATTGCTCTAAGCTGATCAATTTAGCATAACTAGCAATTGGTAGTCAATACATGAACATTAACTCCATTTCATCGTATTCTAGACAACTCAGTTTTCTCCTATTTAATTGTATATTATAATAAATTTCTTTCTTTTATGAGACACTTTAAACAATGATTCCCATAAAAGCTTAATAGAGTTTTATTAAGTTAGCTTTAAAAATTGTAGTAGACTTTAATTGTTAGATACCTAGATTAGTATTATTGTTATCATAAATGTCATCTAAACCATACTAGACATATGTCATCTAAACATGGATGATATTTGTGCAGTTAATCAAGAGGTTTGCTTGTTAAAAAAAAATGATAATATACAGTATTATATGAATACCGACTCTAGAAAATAGCAGGAAAGTGAGAAGAAGTATGTAAGAACATATGGAACTTATAATTTGGTTGAATACGACACGACACAATTAGAAAATCAAAACTTGACTTAAAAGTTGTTCCCAAATTAAACATGCTCCCTAAAATTACCCATAAGGATTATTGGAAATAATTCGAGTTGGGGATCGGATTTCCTTCCACTGAACTTGGGCTTATAACAAAGGTAGAAGGGCCATTAAAAAAAACCACTGATGGCACCATACTTTGTGGTAAGGACTGCGTTTATTATAGTCCTTAAACAATGAGGCAGAGAGATTCACACTCCTACATGCAATTTTGAATTACATTGTACAATTAGCAATTTAAGTTTAAAACCACCTAAGTTAAGCCATTTGAATACTGCGTAAGAGTGTGACGCCGTCTCCTTCATTGTTGGAGGCCCATTCCAAATGTAGTCCTTGGTGCCAACATGGATGTTGCCATCGATTGGGGCATTATGAGCATCTCTAGGATGATGGATGGTATTTGGCTTGGCCTAGCATGCCTGGTTATCAACACTTTACAATTTTTACTACTTTTTCAAGCATACATTGTATTCGACGGGATTTGCCTAAATTGGAACAGCTACTACTCAGACGCAGATCATACAAGGGAGAAGAGTTGCAGTTTCCAGGTGAAAGTTTTCCAAAGCTGAAGATTTTAGTGTTAGTTCAATTGGATAACTTGCACTCGGTGACAATAGAAAAACATGCAATGCCCAACCTGAAAGAGTTAACAATCAACGAATGTGTACAGTTGAAGGCGGTTCCTCAAAGCATAACTCACCTCAACAATCTCAAAGCTCTTTATTTCATTGACATGCCCGAAGATTTCAAAAGGAAAAGATTATTGGAAAGTGAAGCATGTGCCCAGGATTGTCATCAGGTGATCCCCAATCCACAGCTCTACTATTGCCGGTGAGGATGTCAAATTCTTCTTGTAGCCTGTTATTCTTTCCCACCAAGAATTGTCATTGTTTTCTTTTCATGTTTACATTAATCAGATTGAATATGATGCATAATTGCACATGTTAAACCACAGAAGTAACACTTGAAGTGCAATGGTATAATTTTGGAATAGGATATTGTAGGTAAAAAAAAAATCTGAGTGTTAAATGTCCATACATGGCACATTGTGACTTATACTCTTACAACTTTCTTTGTATGTTCCGTTTTTCATGTATGGATATGACTTTTGGTTTGGTTTGCTCCTTTGCTGATGATGAACACATCCTCAATTTCTCCATCCTTTTTTGGTCTAAAGTTAGATTGTGGTTTCTTTTTGTGTCAGTTTTATGTATGTCATACTAATGTCGCCGCCTCTGTGTACTTTTGAATTATGACATCATACTCCTAAAATGGACTAGATATTACTCTTTTTTAGTTTAATTTTTGCCATTTGGTTCGGAATCTATTCAATTCTTGATTTTTAAAGTTTGTCCCTTGTTAAATTGCAGTCTTTTTGCAAACTAGCATATTCTTTGAGTTGGTAAAACAATGCTGAGAGATGACATCTTACCTTGAGATGTTGGTCCGGCCTTTGAAAGAGATAAAGGTGACCGACAGAGATGAGAAAGAATGGTTGTTGAAGCCTCTATTTAAGGACTTAAGTTTTCAGTTTAAAGGCACATGCAGAGCACCAAATATGAATACTGCATGAAGACAACAAAGAAGAGGTAACATGGTAAAAGATGGTAAATTTAATTTATCATTTCTTTTCTGTTACTCTTAAAATAGCACTTTCAATATCCCTACTTTTTAATGCAGTGAAAAAAATATCCTAAATCACAGAGATCAGAAATAAGAGCTTTTCTATATCAATTTGTATGGACTATTCTCTACATATATTCTTCAAAACTGAGATGAAGCTTGCACTACACACGTTAGCATTTCTGAGAATGACAAGAAACGGTTAAACGTAATTACCCTAGTGTATACATGCTTTCCAAAGATGATTATTACGTAATTACCTTAATTGGATACTTGCTTTCCAAATATGATTATTTATTCACCTTCATTTAAATGTATTAAAATTTCTGAAATGGTATTATGATTTCTCTAGATCAGTCGGATAAAGTTCTTTCCAATAATCCATTGCAGAGGCTGTTACTGTAGTGAATCACTACAAAAAAAAGCCGGAATAGCTACAAATGCACCAACTCAAAATAGAAAAGAATATTTTATTTTATCTAATAAGATGTTCATTAGTAATGTACAAAAACATCTTAGTTGTAACTTAGAGTCTCCATTTGAATGTGAAACTTAATGAGATTTGTATTACATAGTTTAAGCATTCAATACGTTTCTCATGCATTGCTTCTTCAAATTTTACAGGTTTAGGTGTTGCTGAATTGATATTGGTTTTGAAGTAGAAGATATGAAATTTTGAAGTAGAAGACATTTTGTGGGATGATCTATATTGTGTGCAAGATCACCTAAATTGTTGTATGTATCATTTTTTTGTATGTCCCATAGATGATCACTATGATTTATGTAGTTATTTAAGTTTTAAGTGAGTTATATCTCAATTTGAGGTTGGCAGAGTATTTGGGATTGTATTTTTTTGTGATGGACAATTTATTGATTATACGAAAATTAATATAATTGTGTTCAGGTTTAAGATGTTTCTTCCGAATGACAAAAAAAAATGATATGCCAAATCTGAAAATTAATATAATTTTATTATAAAAATATAATTTTCATTTGTAATTCTTTTAGCCACGGCAAAAACCGTCATAGTTTTGTCAATTTGATTTGCAGATTAGGGACGGCTTCGAAGCCGTCCCTAACTAGCCACGGCAAACACCGTCGTTAATGTTCATTTGGATTTGCAATTTAGCGACGGCTTCCCTACCGTCGCTAGTTTTCATTTTGCGACAGCTTTGGCAAAATTTTGAAATAACTTTAGCGACAACACTTTTCAAATTAGCGACGATTTTTAGCCGTTGCGAATTAGCCACAGATAGTTTCCCGTTGCTGATTCAAATAGCGACGATTGAAATAGCTACGGTATTGTGACGGTTATTGAGCCGTTGCTGATTCCTTTTAGCTACGGTTTTGTGACATTTAGCAACGGTTTGTAGCTGTTGCTGAATTGACTTTATTTTGTAGTAGGCTCTTTATTCCCTATTAATTGGTTGTATTCTACGGTCAGTACTAACAACTTTTCTTGGACTGCAAATTGCAGAATATGACCAGATTATGCCATATAAAGAGTATTGTTAAAGTCAATGGGATTTTCCCAGGTCGTCATATTATTGGATGAATAGGGGACCAAGTGATTATTAAGGTGGTTAACAATGTCCTGAACAACGTCGTTTTACACTGGTAGGGAAGAAATACAGTAGTCAAGGGGTCAATATAGTGGCCAACACCATATGAAAGCCTTATCTCCCATCAAGTAACACTAAAATTATGGATTCACAAATTAAATTTCATGGAACTGGTTGACTTTATTAACGAGGGGATTCCAACTTAGACTTTATCTTAATAAAGATAAAAGTGTTTCCCTTATTTTTTAATTTGGATAAACAAAATACTCTAATGTTCTTACTTTCTTATGAGCATGAGTTCATAGCATATACTTTGATTTGGATGCATTCACAACATATATTTAAATTTATAATAAAAAAATTCTGAAATTTGAAATATATCCAAAGCATATAATTAATTGAAATTAACATTTGGATGCAAATATATTCAGGCATATAGTGTGGATTCATCTATTTTGCAGAGACGAACCTATTATATTTCATAGCATATATTTTGCTTTAAGTGACCATATCGGGTTGCTTTGGCTATACACTGCCATAGGATTTATGCTATAATATACACACACATCGACTCGACTTATACATACACTTATATTTATCATATAGTACAAACACAATATGTGACATGAGGTTCTTAAAAGTAAAGTATTAAACCTAAAGAGATAATCTAGTACAACTTTACATGTTAACTCCTAATTTTTGTTTGCCAACAAAGAACCTGTAATAGTGTCACTTACCACTATATCAAAATGGATAATTAGCAACATTAATATTTTAATTTGTAACTCTTTATAATATCACAAGTCTTGTAACTCACAAAAAATGTTACTAATTATTAAGTAAACTTACTGAAAAATAAATTAGTAATTTAATAAATTATTTATAAAAAATAATTAAACACCCCTTCACTATTCAGTTCCACTCAAAACCCCTCTTCTACAAAACCTAAAAACCCTTTCAAACGTGCAAATCTCTCTCTCTCTCAATCCAAGATATCTATCTCCAATACTCTAGATCGATTTACTCTCAATTCATCACTCTCCATTGATTTATGCGTTTCCTATCGATCTATCTCTCTTCAATTTCTATTTCTCTGAACTCTTGATTTGGGTCTCTTTTTCTATTGTTTCACTCTCTCTCTCTATTTAAGCCAAACTAGATAAGAAGGTGAAATCGAGCAAACGCTCATCAATGGCGATGAAGACCAAACGACAGAATCAATTAAGCTGAGTTGTTCAATCGTTGCTTTTTTGAGAGGAATTAATCGATCATTCACAGAGCAACCTCAATTTCATTGAGAACAACAATGTTCTTCGTTTCTCACTATCGCCATTTCAGATTTGTTAGACGGTAAGGATATTTGATTATTTTCTCTCCTCTATTCTTCTTCGTTTCTCACTATCGCCACGTGTACTACATCAAGCATGTGCTTCATTGATTCTCTTCCTTTTGATTTCATTTGATGTTAGATCTTAGATCTCTATAGCAATGTTTGACATCTAAACTAGGGCATAGTTTGAGATTTTTGATTTAATATGTGGGTATACCAATCACCATAGATTATTAGAGTCATGCTTAGCAAATTTGAGGAAATAGGAGGTAACGATGCTCATCTTCAGATAAGTAACATGTTGTTTATTTACCTATAGTCTTGATATTGCATTTGGAAATCAAAATTACATAACAAGTAACCTGTGAACGTCATACTTTAACATGAGCAAATCATCAGATTCCATCGATTTCTATTGTATATGGCCCTTCTTAAGTCTTATTGCTTGATTTGTGAGAATATGACAGTTATTCTCCACCGTTTTGGCTATTTTTTGTATTTGAGATGCAACGTATCAATCTTGGGGTCCGTCGTTGGTGTTGCTGGCGTGGGGGTCTGAGTCTGTTGCCTATGCATAACTGGCACCGTGAAAAGCGGGGGTATAGTACCAGTCGAAGCATTTGACGCGTCCCCTTGTTCTTCGTTGCTAAGTGATCTAGTGGTCATCATCTATATGTATTTCGAAGGGAGATGATGCTAGTGAAAGGTTAGGAACTTTGTCGTCCCCACAGATATCGCCAAACTGATGCAGTCATTTTTCGCTCCCTGCTTTGACCTAGTCCTGCTGACCTGCACAAGCAACGCACGTGAGCCACGGACCACCATTGAAATGGCCAATGGCACTCCGATGCTAAAGTCAGACAGGGATCTGAGGAAGGTGCAATGCTGTAAAAAAGGAATTTATTGCATACCTTAGCTTACCAACCTCATGTCTTATTTATAGTGCAGGAGTTCTGGTTCAACCAAGCCATCGATGGCGTAGTTTAATAATGAGATCTTTGTGGAGATCCTTTTCTAATTAGGGGTCGTGCTCTATAAGGGAATTTCCATGTTACTCGTGTGCTCCTAGATACGCGAGAGATAGTTTTCAATCAAAGAGTAATCCGTAAGAGGATGTTTCCCTGTGTGATATGTACTCTGGTATTTACTTCCTAGTTGGAAGCGGAGAGCCGCTGTAGTCTGGGTAGTTAAATCGTTTCACTGTCTAGGACCGAATTATAATTAATCGGGAATAATCGAGAATAATTGGAAATAATCGGATTTAATCGGTATATTTTTTTAAATCATATATGTTGTAAATTTAATCATAGTCATGTACAAAAATAAATAATTAATTAAAATAGTATAAATTTGTAATTATATTACTTCACTAATTTATACAATGAATTTAATTTTGCAGGTTGGAACTAGTTCCCTGGGCTCCTTGTTTAGGAACAACAACAAGAAGCAAGCAATAGAAACAAGTCAATCTAATGTTCACAAGCAGTTGAACATGCACAACATTTGCAAGGAAGGAGCAAATTTGAACATCAGCAATCAAAACATGACATACCCACAAAGCAAATATAAACACTGAGAATTGCCAAAATATGGACAGACGATCCTCTCTCTAATCCGATTTACAACTTTCGCAATTAAAGGATCCTAATTCACACAAGCAAGGATATCACCATGACCCGCATTACCAACAAATAATCCACCTCCCCCAACTTATCTCGTCACTCTCAGTTTCACAACACCACTGTAATTTGCGTGCTTAACTTTTAAGAAGCACTAATCACTTTTTGTACTTTGTAGTGTTGTCAAAGCTGGGCTTCAAAAATAGTGCAAAATAATCACATACATTTTCAACATCTCTCCATACAATTACAAACCAGCATTTTTTGTTTCTCTTCGACTTGTCCGCCACTTCAAATTCTTGTACTTCCTTTTAATCATCACACTTCTCATTGATTTTGATATTTGGTGAGATGAATGATTTCTTCCGTTTCTTCTTCTTCTTCTTCCCGGTTCTTCTACAGTTTACTTGGAGAAAATCAGAGAGGAATGTCAATCCCTTTCCCGATTTCGAATCCAATTAAGGATTTGAAAGAAGAAGAAGGGATCTGAAAGAAGAAGAAGAATAGATCTCAACTCTGAAAGAAGAAGAAGAACAAATCTCTTTCAGCTCCTTCAGTTAAGATCCTTCCAAGGTACGATTTCTTCTTCTTCTTCTCAATCTCCACTTCTTCGTTGTCCGTTCGTTCTTCTTCTTTCATTCTTCTTCTTTCAATTTTTGGAAAAATGAAATCGATTAGGTTTGTTTTTTTTGTTTTTTATAAAGACGATAAGTCAGCGGGTCAACTCGGTCGATTATGCGGTGACTCGCTGATTTATCTGAGTTCGTTAAGGCCCGACGAGTTTACTCAATTCGAAACGGTCTAGTCCCGTTTTTCAATTAATGGCTGATTTTATAACACAGACTATAGTTGTCTGTCTGAAGATGATCCTCGAGATACTTGCCTTAACAAGGCATACGGGTATTGAGGATAGTTGTAAGACGTATGGGCTAAGTAAGTTGTAATATCTGTGTTTAAAAAAAAAACAAACAAAAAATTCTTTGTTAGGGGTGTACTCAGTAAATGCCTTGGGGGCACATAGCCACCTGATGCAGATTTAACTAACCTAAATAAATAGGTTATTTAACCTACTTGTAATAACTGCAAGTGCAAAGTGTCGAACTGGTAGACAAGGGCAAGTACAGGTCGATCCCACAAGGACTGTGGTTGCAATTAAATTTTCAGAGTTGACTTAAACTAATTTAAATGGGGTTACAGCAATTAAAATATCTAAACTAAAAATCAATTTAAAAAGCAAAATAAGAAGTTTTTAGGAATATTAGAAGGGAAACCAAGGCATTGAATCCATCAATTCAGTTTTTCAAGTTATTTTAATCTAACTTATTATTTTCTAAGGCTAGAAGCTTTAGGGATGAGAATTCCTTACTTGCATCTATGATGTGATCGTTAAGGACAATTCAGTTTAAAAATTCAATGTTACAATTAATTTCAGCATAAATTATAGACTCCTAGCATTGAGTGTTTTCTTACGGCACACTCAATCACAAGTCTAATTTATTAAGTTTCAACTCCTAGCATTAAGTGTCTTATTACGGCACACTCAATCACAAGTCTAACTTAACCAATTAAAAATAATGCTTTAAATATTAGTAAAGAAATATCTAACTACCGACTAGTCTAGATAAAATCCGATATAATCGGTGAAAGTAATTTTCTAATACTCAGAAATTAAATGTGTTTTTGCAGTTAAGCACATAATAAAATAAAAAGTTAAACTAGAACAAACTCTTGAAACCCAATTGGTTTCATCTTAGCCTGGGCGAAGGATTTAGCTCTCCATGGTAGCGGTGGTCACAACATCATTGGAGGTGGAAATCATCTCTGCACGGACGCGAATCCCGAGAAAAAGGGATGAAATTGCACTGTGGATGCTCTTACAGGTTCTCGGGGTGTCAATAACCTAACTATTTGAAAAACAGTTATTCCCGCCCGAAATCGCTCTCTATGTCTTTGTTCCCAGCGCGACAACACCTGCTGCTCCCTCTTCCTCCGTGCTCCTCGCGAGCTTCCTCCTCCTCCAACCGGGTTCTGAACCTGCAAAAAGAGAGAGAGAAAGTGAGGAAACAATGAGATAAGGAAACAAACAGAAAAGCAAAACAGAGATCGGAGTGGCAGAGCCCTGTTTCTCCTGTCGCGGTGGTTTGTGCCGCTTGCGACGGTGGTCGTGAGAGAGGGAGGCAGGAAGGAGGTCGAGACGAAGAGAGGCCGAGAGAGGGGAGGAAGGTCCTGTGGCGAGGCGGAACAGAGTCGCGATGAGGCTCTGTTTCGCGGCGGCGGCGGCTGATGGCGTGGTCACGTGGTCTGCTCGTGACGGTGGTCGTGAGAGAGGGAGAGAAACAGTGAGAAAGAGAGAGGTAAACAGGAAGGAGGCCGAGAGAACGGAGAAACAGGGGTGGCGGCGGTGGTGCTCGGGTGATGTTCGTTGCGAGGAAGGAAAAACAGGGACAGATGCAAGGTGGTGTGAGAGGAGAAAGAAAAGAGTATTGGTGAAATGAGGTGGTGATGGTGACAATTGTGGGATGATCACCCTGCCGATTTTCCTATCGAGCGAGGATTGCCGGTAGGGTGGATTAGTGTGGTGGCTGGAAAAGAGAGGAGGGGAGAAAGAACGTCGAAAAGGAGAGGAAAAGGAGAGGAGATCCTTTCTCTAAGATGGGGGGAGCTAAATAGGGTTCTCCTATTATCTTGGGCTTGGGTTTTTAGGTTAGCATTTTTGGGTTTGGGCTTAGGTTAAATTAGGTGGACCTAGGTTTATTAGGGTTAGGTTTAGATATGTGTCCCTCTACTTTCTACCACCGCTAGAATCGACAAATTGTAATTCCTTAAATTGTCGCCTTAATACGATTTCATCGTTCACGCTCAAATTCCTACAAAGACATGAAAACGAAATAATTATTATAAAATATAATAATTGAAACACTAACATATATAAATTAAGGGATATATTATGTAATAATTATGTGAATATCAAATACCCCCAAACCTATATTTTGCTAGTTCTCGAGCAAAACAATAAAAATAAAATCTAACTCACTTTCGCAGGAATCATCGGTTGTTCTTACCTTAAACGTGCAACAAGGCTTTAAATCCCTAGATTACCTCTAGTGGACGGGTTATAGTCTCGTGAGGCTTTTCAGAAATGTTACCCACAAACATTATGACTCATAAATTTCCAAAACATGGTAACTCAGTCTATTATCCTCAAAGTAAGAATTTAATTGCCAAAAAAATTTGAAAATAGCTAACAGTCTCACAATAATATATCAAAGAGTCTCACAACAATTTAATAATACCCAAAGGTTAAATAAATTTCATCAATTATTCCCAACTCGAAGTGTGTGTGTGCATGGCCTTATTAACATAACTTTTTATTTCAGAGTAAAACAATTACTAAATCTCCTTTAGAAAGTTTGTTTTGACTTCAAACCTCTCATGTCACTCACAATAAAACACTCAGAGATTTGTTATTTCACTCAGTTTATATGTGAGGAAAAGAGTAAATAATGGAAAACAATCATCTCACATATAGTAATATGAAGAACGGACTTTTCAAGAATGGAATGAATATGATCTCATGGACAGGAATATCAATTACTTTTGAGAATGTTAAATCATACACCATAGTTCTTATTTATTTAATCTCCACATCTTCGAAACTAACCATATCTTAAGATCAACTAGGACTTTAATAGGTTGTAATGAGGCTTAGGTAATGGCTAACAAAGAATGGAAAAAGGTATACGAAAAATCTCTAAGAATGTATACACCCATTAAACTAACACAAGGGCTATGAAGAGTAAATCAATGTTCTAACCATCAATTACTTTCTTCATTTTTTTTTTTTTTTTTTTTTTTTTTTTCAACTACATGCTTTTCCTCTTCTACTCAATAGAATGTTTCAACACTGAGGACTCATGGTATATTTGACTTTGCTCTTTCTAATTGCCCATTTCCAACTAACATTCATCCATATACATTCTTAGATAAATTGGGTATTGATAAGGGGTTAACAAATAAAAGGCTATCAACGGCTCAAAGGGCTTCAAAAGGGAACTAATGAGTGGGTAAGTAAAAAGGCTAGAAAAGGTTTAAGAAAAACTTGCCTACATCATTTCTTAAGTTCAGGTTGGTATTATGACATCTCAACTAAATAAACTAAAAAGTTCTAGTGCAATAATTTAATTTTAATGTCATTCTCAAAGCAATTGATAAGAAAAATGAGAATAATGAGATCATCAACGACTTAATGCGAACTCAAGAAAAATTAGAGTATATTTATCTAACACTCAGAAAGAAAAGAATGGCTCAAAACTTTCATGGGTTAAGTCTCCACTATTATTCTAAGGTTTTCTAGCTCATATCTCACTCATCAACTTCAAATCATGCTAATATGGCTTATAGTGCAAAAAGTAATCGAGTTGAAAAAAAAATCTCATGAAATAGACCTAACTTGAGGATTATATCAAACCATATGTTTTCTTGTTGATATATAAAGGTGACAAGTGAAAGCATGTATTTCTCAAATTTTCAGGCATACTTGAAAACACATCCTCTTCATTGGAAAGGACTTAGATCTTGAATGCATTTTCAAAGTGAAAAATTTTCACACAATCATAATTAACTATGTACTCAATGGAGATTGAGTAGAATACAATAGTAAATTGTGAAATAAATTTTAGTTCAAAATTTCTTGAAAAATGCAGGAAAACTCATAAACCTCACCCCCAAACCTAAACCAAACATTGTCCTCAATGTATAAAACGATGATCATGACAAATGCAGGAAAAAGAAAAGATGAGAGTTAAAGTGATATTACCATGGGAAAGTTTTTACCAATTTCGACGAAATTGTCCACCAATGAATGCTCAGAGACATAAGAACTGTGGACTCATCATGATAAATTGATAAAAACAATACAGGACACAAATAAAAATAATAATAATAATAATTACATGTATCAGTTGTAAGTCAAAATTGTTACGGAGCTAACGAGTATGAGTGAAATGCAACTAGAAAAGACTCGAAAATCAATCCAGACTAACCATAATGACACAACTGAAGCTAGGCTGCCTCCTAGGAGCGCTTGGTTTAACGTCGTCAGCCCGACATCTATGCTTCCTCAATCTGAGTACACAGGATCCTCTGATAACAACACATCAACCTCGACTTCTGATGTAGGCAACTCTAAAAATGTTTTAAGACGCTGACCATTGACTTTAAAAGCGCGACCATCTTTAGGATCAACAATATCCACAGCTCCATGTGAAAACACTGTTTTCACCGTGTAAGGTTCAGACCATCGAGATCGCAACTTGCCAGGAAATAGACACAACCGAGAATTAAATAACAAAACCTTTTGGAAAGGTTCAAAGGACTTGCGAAGAATGGATTTATCATGAAACACCTTCGTTCGTTCTTTGTAGATTTTAGCACTTTGGTAAGCATCATTCCTAATCTCTTCTAACTCATCGAGTTGGAGCTTACGATGTGATCCAGCCTCACCTATATCAAAATTAAAGGTCTTGATAGCCCAGTAAGCACGATGTTCTAATTCTACAGGCAAATGACATGCCTTACCAAAAACAAGTCTATATGGAGACATTCCAAGCGGGGTCTTAAACGCTGTCCTATAAGCCCAAAGAGCGTCATTCAGCCGTTGTGACCAATCCTTACGGTCTGGTCGAACAGTTTTCTCCAAAATATGTTTAATTTCCCGGTTGGATATTTCAACTTGCCCACTTGTTTGTGGAAGATATGGAGTACCTACTTTATGAGTGATGGAGTATTTCTTAACTAGCAGTCCAAACGGTTTATTACAAAAATGAGAACCACCATCACTTATAATAGCACGTGGAGTACCAAAACGAGAGAAGATATTATCTTTTAGAAATTTGACCACAACCTTGTGGTCATTTGTTTTGCAAGGTACCGCCTCTACCCATTTAGAAACATAATCAACAGCTAGAAGAATGTAAGGATAGCCAAATGATGGAGGGAAAGGTCCCATGAAATCAATACCCCAAACATCAAAAATCTCCACAATGAGAATGTTAGTGAGAGGCATCATATTCCTACAAGAAATGGAACCCATTCATTGGCATCTATCACATGTATCACAAAATGCATGGGTGTCCCGAAAAATAGTCGGCCAGTAAAAGCCACACTGCAAAATCTTTGCAGCTGTCTTTTTAGAACTAAAGTGACCTCCACACACCTGATCATGACAAAAGGAAATGATACTATGAAATTCACTCTCTGGAACACATTTCCTAATGACCTGATCGGGACAATACTGAAATAAATAAGGATCATCCCAGAAGAAATGTCTGACCTCAGCAAGAAATTTAGTTTTATCTTGTTTAGACCAATTAGAAGGGAGTTGAACTGTAACAAGGTAATTCACAATATCTGCGTACCAAGGTAGCTGGGAGATGGTAAGTAATTGCTCATCAGGAAAGGATTCATTCAAGGGCACATCTGCAGTGGATGATTCTACAAGAAGTCTAGACAAATGGTCAGCTACAACATTTTCGGAACCCTTCTTGTCCCGAATCTCAATATCAAACTCCTGTAACAATAGGACCCAACGAATCAAGCGTGGCTTAGCATCCTTTTTAGAAAAAAGGTACTTCAGTGCTGCATGATCAGTAAAAATGATAACTTTGGATCCTATAAGGTATGACCGAAATTTGTCCAAGGCAAAGACAATAGCGAGTAACTCCTTCTCCGTGGTGGAGTAATTAATTTGTGCATCTTGTAGAGTCCTGCTAGCATAATAGATAACATAGGGCTTTTTGTCCACCCGTTGTCCTAAGACAGCTCCAACCGCAAAATCATAAGCATCACACATAAGCTCAACAGGTAAATTCCAATTAGGAGGTTGGATGATTGGAGCTGAAGTCAACAATTGTTTAAGCTTTTCAAAGGCTTTCAAACAGTCTTCATCAAAGACGAAGGCAGAGTCCTTAGCAAGTAAATTGCATAAAGGACGAGTAGCCTTGCTAAAATCCTTAATGAACCTACGGTAAAAACCAGCATGGCCTAGAAAAGATCTAATGTCTTTCACCGTCTTCGGTGGTGGGAGACTCAAGATTAAATCAATTTTTGCTTTGTCAACTTCAATGCCCTTGTTAGAAATTATGTGCCCAAGAACTATACCTTGCCTAACCATAAAATGACATTTCTCCCAATTCAAGACAAGACTTTTCTCTTCACACCTCTTTAACACTAGGGTTAAATGATGCAAACACTCATCAAATGAATCCCCAAACATGGAGAAGTCATCCATGAAAGCCTCAAGAAACCTTTCAACCATATCCGAGAAAATACTAAGCATACACCTCTGAAAGGTGGCGGGTGCGTTACACAACCCAAAAGGCATTCTTCGATAAGCAAAAGTCCCAAAAGGGCAAGTGAATATAGTTTTCTCTTGATCCTCGGGTGCAATGGGGATTTGGTTATAACCGAAATATCCATCAAGAAAACAATAGTAATCATGTCCGGCTAACCTCTCAAGCATCTGATCGATAAAAGGGAGAGGAAAATGATCTTTCCTCGTGCCTGAGTTCAACTTACGGTAGTCAATACAAACTCGCCATCCAGTGGTCATGCGGGTAGGCACTAACTCATTCTTATCATTTGTGACTACAGTTACCCCTGATTTCTTGGGAACAACCTGAACTGGACTGACCCAAGAGCTATCCGAAATGGGGTAAATAATACCAACATCCAACAATTTGAGCATTTTGGCTCGGACAACCTCCTTAAAATTAGGATTTAGTCTACGTTGCATTTCACGTGAAGTTTTGGCATTATCTTCCATATGAATACGATGCATGCAAACAGTTGGAATTATTCCTTTAATATCCGCTATAGTCCACCCAAGTGATGCCTTATGTTCTTTCAGAATGTTTCGCAATTTACTTTCCTGTTCAGCAGTCAATGTCGATGAAATAATAACAGGTAAAGTATCATTAGAACCTAAAAACTTATACTTGAGGGTGTCAGGTAATGGTTTAAGGTCAAGCTTGGGTGGCTTCTCAACCGATGGGACGGGTTTTGACTCACTAAGTGGAAGGAGTTCAACTTTAGATCTCCATGAATAACTAGGAACCATACTAGGGGATGCATCAAGCAAAACATTCATTTCCCTAATGGAATTATTAATATCAAAGTCTAAACCAGAATGAGTCAAACAAACCGTTAGGGGATCATCTAAGGCGGACTGCGGAAAGGAATTTTCCACCAAACTCTCAATCATGTCAACCTCATGGATGTCTTCAGACTCGGGGGGTTGTTGATTAACATTAAAAACGTTGAGTTCGACAGTCATGTTGCCAAATGAAAATTTCATAATTCCATTCCTGCAGCTAATAATGGCATTGGATGTGTCCAAAAATGGTCGGCCCAAAATGATTGGGATGTGACTCGAGGGATTGTGAACAGGTTGTGTATCAAGAACTATAAAGTCCATAGGATAATAGAATTTTTCAACCTTGATAATCACATCCTCTATAACACCACGGGGGGACTCTGACAGACCTATCTGCCAATTGCAGTGTCACTCTAGTCGGTTTTAACTCACCAAGACCTAATTGCTCATAAACAGAATATGGCAACAAATTAACACTCGCCCCTAAATCCAATAATGCCTTATCTATGATATACGGGCAACCAAGATCCCTATACTTAGGCGGGGTTCTGTGTTGAATAATTGAGCTCACTTGCTCGGTGAGGAAGGCCCTCTTTTGCACATGTAGCTTCCGCTTCTGTGTGCAAAGATCCTTCAAAAACTTGGTGTAGCTAGGAACTTGCTTGATAGCATCGAGTAATGGGATATTTATGTGGACTTGTCTAAAAATTTCCATTACATCGGTTACATTTGTTCCTTTCTTTGCCGGAGCTAACCGTGATGGAAACGGGGCTCTAGGCAAGTAAGATGCCTGAGTGGGGTCAGAGTCAACATGAGCATCTGTAGAAGGCGAGGCTTTATCAGCCTCCTTGTCAGATGGAGATGCAACCTGTTTTGACTTAGACGTGGATGCACCAACACTCAAATCGGGCACTTGTACTCGATTGTCAACCTGTTTTCCACTCCTAAGGGTAGTAATAGATTTGACATCTTCATTGTAGGACTCAGATGTACTACCAACTGCGAATTGACCCTTTGGGTTTGGAACAGGTTGACAAGGAAATCTCCCTGGCTCTCTCTCAGAAGAAGACTGAGTAATCTTACTCACAACTATCTCAAGTCTTTGAGTCGTGGCTTTCAACTCAGATATGTCCTTAGAATTCTGATCCATTATACTTGCTGAGCGCTGCAAAAGCTGATTAATCGTTTCCTCTAAACTTGATGTGTTGGATGGATGAACTTGGTTATGGTGGGGCCCAACAGGGCCAGGGGCTTAAGGAGCCTGGGAAACAACAACAGGTCCCCCTTGGTGTGGGCCATGGGCCCAGGAGAGACTTGGATGTTTGGCAAACCCTGAATGGTAATAGTTAGGTTGCGGATGATTGCCAGGTCGCCGTATCGCATTAAAAGCGTTGACTTGCTCAGCATAGTATGCAAGATAATCGTTTTGCAAGTCACAATTAGCTATTGAATGACTAGGACTCGAACATGCAGCACATACTTCAGATGAAGCGTTTGCGGGAAGTGCAGGTTGAGTCAAATTCAAGAGTGCATCTATCTTTTGAGTCATGGTCATAACGGCCGTCTCTAACTTTGAGGCAAAAGGGGGTTGAACAGATGTATCTCTAACTTCATATATACCACCCTTACGCCTATCAAACTCCTTTCTCGAATAATCCCATTGCTGATAATTTTTGGAAAGCGTCTCAAAAAATTTCCAAATTTCACTGACACTCATTTTCATTAATGACCCACCACTAGTAGCATCAATCATACGACGGTTTTGAGGGGTTAAACCGTCTTGGAAGTATTGAACTAGCCGCCACTTCTCGAATCCGTGATGGGGACACCTGACAATGAGCTCATTGAACCTTTCCCAACATTCATAGAAATGTTCACCCTCTTTTTGTTGAAAATTAGATAAATCTCGTCGGAGGGCATTTGTTTTATGAACGGGGAAGTATTTTGTCAGGAACTTTCTTGATAACGCATCCCATGATGTGATGGATCCTATCTCTAATGCATTTAACCACGATTTCGCCTTGTCTTTCAGAGAAAAGGGAAATAACCTAAGACGGACCGAATCATTAGAAAAGTTTTGGTACTTCAGGGTAGCGCAGATGTCAATAAATTCTTTGACATGAAGATAAGGGTCATCTTTCTCAAAACCATAAAAAGTGGGCAATAGATGAATAATAGATGGTTTGAGTTCAAAACTGTTTGCATTTGTCTCAGGTAAGATAATGAAAGATGGAACACTACTAGGAAGAGGGGCGAAGTAATCCTTAAAGGCCTTCCCCTCAGCCATCTCAGTGGACAAGGATGATGAACCTAAATAGGTAATGGGGACTTCAAGGAACTCTTCGAATTCTTGTCGAACAAGTCTAATCTTAGAATCACGCACCCAGGTATGCATAAACTAATGGACAACGAAGGTGCAAAGTCAACACTCCTAAATAATTTTTTTTTAAAGCACTAACTCTAAAAATATACACAGGCTTACACGCAATCAGCAACCAATAAATGCACAAGAAACATGCCTCCCTAAGCAATCAACGTTTTTTAGATCAATTATCTTTTTTATTTTTGGGGGACAATTATTTCTTATGTAATCTTTATGACAAAGCAATGGGTGCTACAAGTTGATCCTAAGAGTGTACACTTTACACCACAAAGTTCAAAATCAGTAGGCTAGAGTTTTGTTTCAAAGAAACCGGATTATCGCACAAGAGAAGGAGGTCACAATGGTCCAATTAAGTACTTCCTTGTGCTACCGCTCTGTAAGCCAGTAGATGTGAGAACGATGTGACGTTAGATGTACACTTGAGGCTTGTGTTCTTAACCAAAAATTATTGGTTACACCAATTCTTCTTGTGGATCGTAGCTTAGTTATGACTCGGCGTACCGGGTAAATTACCCTTGTGGCAGTGGCCTCTCGGAGTTCATTGAATGATTAAACCCATCGTCACTTTTAGTTTGGTCAACACAAAAATTATTGGATTCACCTTGGTCTTGGTTGTCCTATGAACACCGTACCTAAAAAATGGCTCTATCTAACTTGCTAATTGATTTTAATTATGTTTGGCTATTGGTTGCACACAGCTGGAGTGATGAGGTGGGGATATCAAGTCCCACCAGTTTCTATTTAGAAGCTGGGTCTGCTTATTATGAATTACTAAAGTTTAGCATCCACAATTACAAAAATTAAACAACCAATCACACAATTTCAAACAATTACACAAAGCACCCGAGTCGCTAATACGTTGCGTGTGATAGAAGTACTTACAGTGTGCGTATTCCGTTCTGCACAAAAAAAGTTAGCACAATTCAAAAAAATTGTCCGACTTCTTTTTATCCGTTTCACTCAACACACAAGCACATGCAAATAAATTTACTGGTCTTGGTCTTAGAAGTCGGATTTCTAAATCACAAGAAATTATTGGGTAACAATTAAAATTGTTTCCCTATATTTTCTTTTGACTTAGAGAATTTTGGGTTTTTTTTTTTTGATTAAACAAAATGAAAAACAGTAGAGTTTAAAAATTATTACACCACACACTCGTAAAACGAGGTGAAAATAAAATTAAAACACTCCTCACAAAATAAAAAAAATAATAAAAACTTTGCTTGACGTTTGCAGGATCGTTCAATTTTCTCGAGAAGCGTGTAATCTGTAATATATGCTTCCTGCCTATTAATACCTGCAAAAATAAAAAAACAAAAACAAGTATCAAAACTTCTAAGACTTAAAAGAAATAACTAAAAAATAAAATCAAGCCTATCCTAAAAGCAAAAGCAATCTTATATCTGACCTAATTTTTTTTTATTTATTAAATTTTTTTTTTAACCTAAACTACAAACTAGTGAAAATAAACTCGTAAATTCAATTACACCGCTACAGTCCCCGACAACGGCGCCAAAAACTTGATGCAAATTTAACTAACCTAAATAAATAGGTTAATTTAACCTACTTGTAATAAATGCAAGTGCACAGTGTCTAACTGGTAGACAAGGGCAAGTACAGGTCGATCCCACAAGGACTGTGGTTGCAATTAAATTTTCAGAGTTGACTTAAACTAATTTAAATGGGGTTACAGCAATTAAAATATCTAAACTAAAAATCATTTTAAAAAGCAAAATAAGAAGTTTTTAAGAATATTAGAAGGGAAACCAAGGCATTGAATCCACCAATTCAGTTTTTCAAGTTATTTTAATCTAACTTATTATTTTCTAAAGCTAGAAGCTTTAGGGATGAGAATCCCTTACTTGCATCTATGATGTGATCGTTAAGGACAATTCAGTTTAAAAATTCAATGTTACAATTAATTTCAGCATAAATTATAGACTCCTAACATTGAGTGTCTTCTTACGGCACACTCAATCACAAGTCTAATTTATTAAGTTTCAACTCCTAGCATTGAGTGTCTTATTACGGCACACTCAATCACAAGTCTAACTTAACCAATTAAAAATAATGTTTTAAATATTAGTAAAGAAAAATCTAACTACCGACTAGTCTAGATAAAATTCGATATAATCGGTGAAAGTAATTTACTAATACTCAGAAATTAAATGTATTTTTGCAGTTAAGCACATAATAAAATAAAAAGTTAAACTAGAACAATCTCTTGAAACCCAATTGGTTTCATCTTAGCCTTGGCGAAGGATTTAGCTCTCCATGGTAGCGGTGGTCACAACATCATTGGAGGTGGAAACCATCTATGCACGGACGCGAATCCCGAGAAAAAGGGATGAAATTGCACTGTGGATGCTCTTACAGGTTCTCGGGGTGTCAATAACCTAAAACAGTTATTCCCGCCCAAAATCGCTCTCTGTGTCTTCGTTCCCAGCGCGACAACACCTGCTGCTCCCTCTTCCTCCGTGCTCCTCGCGAGCTTCCTCCTGCTCCAACCTGGTTCTGAACCTGCAAAAAGAGAGAGAGAAAGTGAGGAAACAATGAGATAAGGAAACAGACAGAAAAACAAAACAGAGATCGGAGTGGCGGAGCCCTGTTTCTCCTGTCACGGTGGTTTGCCGCTTGCTAACGCGCCGCTTGCGACGGTGGTCGTGAGAGAGTGAGGCAGGAAGGAGGCCGAGACGAAGAGAGGCCGAGAGAGGGGAGGAAGGTCCTGTGGCGAGGCGGAACAGAGTCGCGGTGAGGCTCTGTTTTGCGGCGGCGGCGGCTGATGGCGTGGTCGCGTGGTCTGCTCGTGACGGTGGTCGTGAGAGAGGGAGAGAAACAGTGAGAAAGAGAGGTAAATAGGAAGGAGGTCGAGAGAGGTAAGAAACAGGGGTGGCGGCGGTGGTGCTCGGGTGATGTTCGTTGCGAGGAAGGAAAAACAGGGACAGATGCAAGGTGGTGTGAGAGGAGAAAGAAGAGAGTATTGGTGAGATGAGGTGGTGATGGTGACGATTGCGGGATGATCACCCTGCCGGTTTTCCTATCGAGCGAGGATTGCCGGTAGGGTGGATTAGTGTGGTGGCTGGAAAAGAGAGGAGGGGAGAAAGAACGTCGAAAAGGAGAGGAAAAGGAGAGGAGATCCTTTCTCTAAGATGGGGGCAGCTAAATAGGGTTCTCCTATTATCTTGGGCTTGGGTTTTTAGGTTAGCATTTTTGGGTTTGGGCTTAGGTTAAATTAGGTGGACCTAGGTTTATTAGGGTTAGGTTTAGATATGTGTCCCTCTACTTTGTACCACCGCTAGAATCGACCAATTGTAATTCCTTAAATTGTCGCCTTAATACGATTTCATCGTTCACGCTCAAATTCCTACAAAGAAATAAAAACAAAATAATTATTATAAAATATAATAATTGAAATACTAACATATATAAATTAAGGGATATATTATGTAATAATTATGTGAATATCACCACACACCCTTTAAAGACAACCCCCCCCCCTTTTTCTTTCTTCTCTTTTTTTTTTTTTTTTTTTCTTTCCAGGGAGAGAGACCCCTTCATTTTCTTCGTCTCCAGCGAGAAAATCGTCGTGGTATTTGTCGATTTTCTTCCCCCAAATCTCACCTCCTCTTCCTCATTTTCTTCCTCTTTCTCCCCTTTCCTTCTTGTTTCGGTTTTTCATTTTAGAAAATCAAAATTTCAGATTTGTGTGGGCTTATTTGGTGTTGGCTTGTTTGATCAGTTTCCGTAGCTCCGATCAGCCGTTGAGGGGCCTTGGTGGCGTCATTTGGAGTCCGTAGACCCGACATGCAAGGGTGATTTCGGTGTTGGCCGGTTTTTTTCAAAAAATCAGGGTGCATGTTTGTTTTGAGGGTTCTTCGGCGTGAATCCAGACTTTGGGTGCGTGGGCAAACCGCACATTCGTGACTCCGAGTGTTCTTAGACCTATTTCCAGCCTGTTGTGCGGTTTGGAGGCGATCAGACCGGAGTAGGGAGGGTTTCGGCTAGTTTTCGCCAAACTTTGGGTTTCGGCGGGGTGTTTGCCAAATTTGTATTGCCTGTAAGTTTTTCTTTCATTCACGCGCCGCTTGTAATTTATTTATTTTTCCAGTTTTCGACTAGTTTGCTCACCTTCTGAAAACCCATTCCGCTCAGATGAGTGGAACTATAATATTTATTTTGAGAAATAATGATTTGAAATCCTGAATTTAAGTTTTACATCATACCGTCGATTGTGTACAATTGAATCCAAATTCGAAATTCGGGGTTTACAGATATTTAGATGATTGTGTTGGTTATTTGTGAATGAATTACGTATTGGGTTTTCTGAAAGCATGATATACTTGAATGAAATTGAATACTGAATGAATTTTGGTGTGATTAGGCTTTGGTGTAATGACATTGGACTTGTATGCTTCGTTTTCGAGTTTGCATAGTATGTCATGTTTTATAATGGATTGCCGAGTCATGAGTATGTATGATAATCGACTCGAATAAATTTATCGTGGTGAATTGGGTCATGTTGGGACCCTAGCATAGTCGTGGTTTTATAAAAATTGCCGAATTGATTATGATTGCACGTCTGTTACCTTTGATTATGTACAGACTCGTCATTTGTGCATGTGGATGTTAGTGTAAGTGTCGTTACCCCGCTATAATGCATGTTGTACCGATGCTTAGGAGCTTGCTCGCGTCGTGAGTTGGATGGTGCTTGAGATGACTCGCACCTGACATTGAGGACGCTATTGCATGTGGCAAGCTTGCTGAGGTGCGGTGAGCTCCCGCACTTGCCATTATAGAGTGCAGTAGGATGGATCTCGGAGGACGTACTTTGGAGATTACTCGCTTTCCCTCCCAGCGCGCGCGCTTGAGTTTGATTGTGTTAGGTTGGCCGTGTTAGGCCAGTTGTTTGGGATGTTTGAGTTTGTATCCTGGCAGATGGCACCCCATTAGGATACAAACAAGCCCGAAGTAGTACTGGTGAATGTTGTGGGATGTGTCTGGGTGAGACACATTCGCAGGGTATGCGGATACCTACGATATGAGACACTTATACAGGACTTTTCGTTTCGACTTGATTGCTATACCTAGGAGACTATGAAGAATTATGAGATTGTCTTTATTTTCATCGCTTGATATTTACCATGTTTGAATCAAGTGTAATGATCGGCATATATCGTAAACTTGTAGTTATTGTTGAATCTGAAATGCTTATGTTGTTGCTTGAACTTAGAAATATTATCCTTAGAGACACGGTGTGATTTAGACTTTAGAACTTGTTACTTATCCTTTATTGTCTGACATGAATTTTTCTTGTATAATATTCTGTTATTTGTATTTAGTTCGCTCGCACCAGCTAGCTCGCACCAGCTAGCTTTGTGCTTTGCTGACCCCGCAAGGGGTGTGCTTCTATTGGAGTGCAGGCAGTGTTGGCGTTCCTGCTGATCGTGGCGCTTAGGTCATTTTCCGTTGTAGGCGCGTTTTGTGCTGTTTGGTCGTGTCCACCCTGTACGGGTATGTTTTGCTTTCTCTGTGTTATCAGGTGTACTATATTGTTATACTAGATGTTTGTATATTGGTTTTGTCGCTATGACTCTGGCGGGGCGAATCAAATATACTTATTTTGTTCAAATTTTATCGTAGTTTTTATTTTCGTTTCATTCTCGTATCAAGAATGTGTTGTATTATGATGTTGTGGCCGGTTACGATCCGCCTGTATTACGAGTTAGTTCACGCATCGGCACGCTGCGATTCCCGTGGCGGGTCGGGGCGTGACACAAGTTGTGAGAGTTCGGGTACATTTGGCGGACTGCATTAGGCGAGCTTAGAGCCGCTTGGGTAGGACCAGTGTTGGACTGACGCTGGGGCCCTAATTCCTCAAGATCATCATCACATATGTATGGTTTAGGGATGTGACCATTTTGGTGTATCATCAATAGTCAACGGTGTCATTAATCATGTGCAGCCATAAATAATACACGGGTTATTTGTGTGGTTGGAAGTCTCAATATTGAAATACATTTGTTAAAGATTCACAAAGTAACTTTTACCAGCACTAGATTTTACCACGACAAGTAGATACTAATAAACTTATCCTCATTTTATTCATTATTATGTTTTTTATGAAAATATACAAAAGTCATATATTCAAAGGAAATTAACATATATATCCTACAAATTTTCACATAGGATATATATAATTACAACAAATATACAAAACAGGCCCAACTCTTCGTGTCACCTTTAGGGTGTGTTTTGTTGCACCCATTCCATGGGAATAAGAATCCTATTCCCACTTGGAATAGCATTTTGGGTGTTTGTTTGAGATTTGATTGGTGGGTGAGGGATGCCAGCACGTGCCATAGATTCCCACCAATGGTGGGAATCAGACACCTCACTCACACTGGGATTACGATTCACGAGACACAAAACCTCTCGTCTCTCTCTAGCATCAGATCTCCATGGAAGACCTCCATTGAAGATCTCTTTCTTCTCCATTGAAGATCTCTTTCTCCATTGAAGATCTCTTTCTCCTCGTTTCTTTCCAGCATCAGATCTCCTCGTCTCTCTCCAGCATCAGATCTCCATTGAAGACCTCCTCATCTCCAGCATCAGATGACCTTGTGAAAGGGCTGATCAAAGACCTCTCATCTCCGCGAAGACTCCATCGCATCAGAGACTCACGAATATCTCTTTCTCCTCGTCTTTGTGAAGGGCTGATCGAAGATCTCTTGATCTCCATCGCATCAAAGGCTCGATCTCACCTCTTTCAAAGATCTCTCATCTCCGCGATCTCCTCTCCTCCTCTGTGATCTCATCTCCCTACTCCAGGTTTGCCTGATCCCTCTTCCTCTCTTTCTTCTTCTTTTCTATTGTTCCCATCTCTCACTGATTCAATTTGTTTCATTGTGTCTATTGTATAGGATCTATATACTGCGATTTGAGCGATTGGTGACGGATTGGCAAGGTATTTTGTACCGAAGCTCTTATTTGTGCAATCTTTAGCATCTATTTGAATTTGTATCATTTTTAGCATTCTCGGTTGAAGTTGATTTTTTTTTGGTACCCAAACTCAGATTTTTGGGTTTTTTTTGGTGATTTTTGTGTTTTGTGAAACTCCATTTTGTAGTTGTAGTCTGTGATGGTCTTGCCAACGTATTTATTGTTGAGTTTTAGAACCCCTTTCATGCCAAGATGGTTTCACAATATACTTGGTCTCAAAATAATTGTTGTAGGAAGTCAAAACACACATACTGGGAACCCCTATTGTTATTGTTATTGTTATTGTTATTGTCTGGGAAGACAAAGTTGAAATTGCAGTGAAAACTAAACATGGATGAACAATGAATGAAAAAACAAAATGGGGTTTTTGAATCAGTAGGAAACAACACTTACTTCTTCAGTTTTGATCTTTTGTAGTTCTTGAGTCTCAAAGATCGTTCATTTATTGCTAAATTAACTGTTCCTGAAGAAACAACTAAATGGGTATCTCAGAACTAGTTTTATTGATCAATTACAGTAATTACTTGTTTGTTGGATCAGTAAAGTGAAGAACTTTTGTGGGTTTTGTGTAGGTGTTTTCAAGTGTGAAACGCAGTGTTTTCAGGTTGATTTTAAGGGTTTAAGTGATGTTTGTGAGTGGGTGTTTGGTAGTTCAGTAAAGTGTTGGAGAGAATTATTAATGGAGGATAGGAGAGATTCACAGATCAGTGAAGCAATTGTCTTTACGATCGAATGGGGTTATGAAATCCGCATTATTATCAGGGAATACTACTCCTAGAGGTTCTCCTTATTTAAATGTTGTTCTTGATTAAAAGACATTAAATGTTGCTCTCTCTCTGTGACTGTGGTCATACATATTCAACCTTGTGTCTCTCTTGGGTTGTTTTTGTTTCTTGATGTGAATCGGAAGAGATTTATGACTTGTATCAATTTAAGTGTCAATGGGTCGTAAATCTTTCAATTTTTGGTTTAGAGATTTTAAAACTTGCTAAGATGTGTGCATCTGTTTGAAAATGACGATAGTAGGAATCTGTTAGGATATCGTAGTTGTTGATTGCGAATGTGCTCGGCACTGAACAAAAAGGTCTTGTTCATTCTTGTGAAAATAAACTTTGCAGATGCATAATGAATATGTTTTTTTTTCGGTTTAGGCATTATATTTTTCATTGAAAATGTTAAAAGAGTGATTGTTTCATGATGCGTTAAATTAATTTAATATGTTCCCAACTGTCCTTCATGTGGATTTCTGCTTGTGAAGAATTTCTCACCAGACGCAAGAGTCAAAAATAGGATTGGGATGCGACCTTTTGTTGACTTTGCTAAAGGGCACTACTTGTAGCAGAAGCTTTACATTTTGGGTTATACCATAGAAAAGAGGGAGAGAAGGTAGCTTCATGGGGTATGTAACAGAAGGGGTGTAGAAGTTACCTCAGGTATAAATTTTACACAGGCCTAAAGCTCAAAGTTTGATGTATTCCTTATTTCAAGTTTTAGTTTGATTGAACCAATTCGATGAGTAGTGTTTGTTTGGTAAATGACTTTTGTTAACTAATTAACTTGTCTGTTCAAAAGATTCTGGTTTTTTTTTTTGGGCAAGTATTTAGACTTAAATATGAGTATATGCCTGCTTATGAGCTTCTGTGAAGTTTAGTTTGATTGAATCAGTTTGATGAGTAGTGAAGTTGTTTGATAAAAAAGTTTGTGTTCATCACTTGCTAGTTAATCTGTTCATTAGCTTCAGTAAACTATAGTTCTGGTTTTTTTTGTTCTTACTTACTATAACTTGCTTAAATTAACTTATTGTATCAGTTGTTTTTCTTAGGGTTTCTCCACAAACTCAGTCATCTTGAAATATTTTTGTATGTATGTAGGTAGATATTTATGGATGACTACGTGACTAGCTTTAAGTCGTTCTTAACAGAATTTCCTTTATGCGTTCAGGGAGTTCACGACTACGTGGCTTCTTCTTAACGAATGGGTTTTTTTTCCTTTCATTTAAAAACTAGATTTTATGCACATGTGTGGGCATCACAAGAAACAAGCTTTTAACTGAAACCGACACAATAATTGTATTCGCCAAACTCTATTCTTCTTAGCAAACATCATGAATGGGCCAATGAGTGATTTAAATTTGATGATAAGTGCCAGTTATAGTCTTATCTTTGTGTATATACATTTAAATAACTGCCAGATTCACAAAAAGACATCAGATGGTGATTTTTTGTTCTGTTTGTTTATTTGAGCTTTATCCTGTGGAGAAGCTTCAAGGGATAGTATTGAGATGTTGGTCGTTTGAAATTTGATGGCTTAAGCCTTCATTTACAATGTTGTTGTTGTTGTTTTTTTTTTTTTTTTATTGTGAAGGACAGGTCAATCAGGATTTATAGTTTCTATATATGTAGTTAGTAGACAATATGTATGATTCTTGTAAGCTAGTGATCTCTAATTCCAAAGATATATAACTAATTTATATGGGAGATAATCTATTCTAATCTCATTGTCGACTTGTATTTAATGATGTTCCTTTTTTGTCTATAGCTTATCTCAAAGAAATGTTTTTCGCTGCAGATCACTTCCACACTCACATTTGCTGCAGCCTGTGCATCAGCAGGCATAACTGTCCTCATCAGCAGTGATTTGGGTTATTGTGCAAATAATCACTGTGCCAGGTTTGGGACTGCTACAGCAATGGCCTTCATTAGTTGGTTCACTATCTCACCATCATTTATCTTAAACTTTTGGTGATTGGCATCCCGATGAAAATGCGAAGCAGGGATAAAAAGATCATGACAATGTTTGCACGCGTGATCTCTCATACATTTTCCACTTTGTTTTACTGAAATTTGAGATACACTTGGCCTGTGTGTGTATATGTTAACCAGGCTAAAATTTTCATGAAATAGAAAGCATTTTGATTGCCAACTGTGTTTTTTACACTAAATTTTTTCTTTTTAACATTTGAAAGGGATAGAAGTAAAGCAAGTGATGGTTTGTGACTTGATACTTGTATTTAGGGGTGGGCACGGTCCGGATCGGTTCCAAATTTGGAGGAACCTAACTCGAACCGTTTAAAAATAACGGATCCGGTCCGGTCCGGATCCCCTCATTTTGAACATTGGAACCGAACCTAAGTCGAACCGTTTGGAACGGCCCGGTTCCTACGGTTCCAAACGGTTCTAATGTTCAAAATGAGAGGAATCTTACAAACAACTAATAGATGTAAGAGGAAGAAAATGTCTGAACTCTTTGGAACAAAAATATATGAATAGCTTCTAAAGTAAACCAATATTGTGATTATAGAGTTCTAGCAGGTAGCACAAAATAAAAACATGCTATTCAATAAACCCAAGTTGCAAGGTTTACCTGAAGAACTCTCCATGGTGAATTAGGCCAGCGAACGTGATCCACAACCTGAACAGAAGATATGGTGCCCATGAACCAGCTTATTCTTGAAGAATCCTCATATTCAAATGCCATTTTAAATCGCATCCTAGGACACCACTTAATCTGCATTGCAGATCTCACAGATGACGCTTTCACGCAAAACTCTGGAGTGCCTGCTCTTGGATAGTAAACAACCTCGAAGGGCCTTCCATTAGCAGCCAGAGTTGCAGCCTCAACAACAGAGTCGGGCTTTACTCGTCCCCTTCCTCTTGAACCACCACAGAAGTTTGAATTCATCTCATTAGCATTCCTCATCATCTTGTTCTCCTCCTCTCTTAAAAATGCAGAAAATCCCCCATATGGTGAGACACAATTTCCAGCGGCTGGATTCCACCCTGATGCAGACTCAGAGCCACAATCCACCCTCGCTTTGCTCACCGAATTCCAACACAAAGATCTCCATTCTCAGTCCTCAAGAACACAATAGAATCCCCAGCAATAAGCTTCTTTTGATTCACAAAAGTACTCCACCCGGTTGTCAACAGATGGCGACAGAGAGAGATCTCGCTGAGGGAGCTGCTGCTTCTTCTCTTCGACAGAGACAGAGAAAGGAGAGGAGAGGGAGATCTCGCTGCTTCTTCTCTTCGACAGAGACAGAGAGAGGAGAGGAGAGGGAGATCTCGGCTTCTTCTCTTCGACAGAGACAGAGAGAGGAGAGGAGAGGGAGATCTCGCTGCTTCTTCTCTTCGACAGAGACAGAGAGAGGAGAGGAGAGGGAGATCTCGGCTTCTTCTCTTCTGATGGAGAGGGAGATCTGAGATCTCGACTTCTTCTCTTCGACAGAGACAGAGAGAGGAGAGGAGAGGGAACTTTTGTGAGGGTATGACTTATGAGTTGCTACTGCTAGGGTTGGGATCGAAAGAGAACTTAGAGTTAGATGAGTGAGTGAGTTACTCTGTTACTGTACTTAGTTCCATATTTAGGATTTTATAACTAAATTGATTTGAAACGGGTCCAACCCGGACCGTTTCGTTTTTAAAATTAGGAACCGGGACCGGACCGTTTTATAACGGATCCGGACCGTATCTAAAAACTTATAATTTAAATCCGGACCGTTTAGAGGAAAACGGTCCGGTTCGAGTTGAATCCGCGGATCGTCGACCCGTTTGCCCACCCCTACTTGTATTCCTTTTAAAGAGTGAGGTTTTGTTGAAACAAATAGGCAATTGCTCGTCTATGTGATTGACATAGTTGTTTATAATGCAGGTTGTTGTTGTGTCTGTTGCTTTCCCGGCAACCCCATTACTTCTAGCTAGGGCGCAAATCTGCATATCTGCCTCTCATTCTAGAAAAGACCTGGTGAAAGCTTTGGAGGTAACTTACCATCCCGCAGCTGGAACTGTTGTTGTTTATTTTTACTGGGGGTTTATAGAACAATATTAATATATATCCACTAGGTGAAGGGAATCTGAGTAGTGAGAAATTGCATTAGATTAACTTGAGGCAAATAAACATAAAAATGCATAATGACAATAGCAAGCTACATATACAAGTCCTTTCAGAGAGTATTCAGATATGCGTTCCCAATATAGTCATTGAAATTTCTTCATGGACTCATTCTCATCTCACCATTATAGTACAGTGTATGTTATGATGAATGCAAACACAAATCTCTTTATCCTTGTTGCATCTGTTCTTAATTTAGAACTAGTCCATGGCAGTGCAGAGCTCCGCTGAACTTGAGGAGGATTTTCATATTTGGTAGGATTGTGACTACCCAATTAGGAAACAAGTGATGCAACATTTTCTATACACATCGTTGTTTCTATCTAGATGTGATCTGATTTTTCTTTTTCTTCCAAGGAATAGATTGATCATTGCTCGAACTCTGAATCAGTAGAACAATTGTATGACCTTGGGCCTTCTATTAGTTTCTACAAGATAAGATAGGTCTGGTGGTCAGAGGGAACATGACTTTGAAACACCGTAGACTTCGGAGTTGTACTAAGGATCTCTTTGAAGGAACTCCTTTGTTTGAAGTGAGTTAGTTTGAGGGAGTTCATTTGATTTTTCAAGTTGAGTTTTGTGTTCTCTGATGCTTTCATGTAATTGTGCTCACTTCACTTGCTAGAAGATTGGGTTTTGGGGCTTATTGCTTGATTTGAAAGAATAAAGAGTGCTAACATAATGTTTTTTTATACAAAGTGTATGTGTATGGGTTGAACCTGTTTACTTTTCTTAGTTTTGTGGCTTATGTTCATTTGGTAATTGATATCTATTAGTATATGTTTCTCTTGCTTTTGATAATTTATAGGTTATCTTTGTAGGTATGGCTTCCAAATTACAACGGAGTGATTCGATGGATTTGGTTTTGATTAGAACATTGGTGGATGAGAGTAATATCGGAGGAAAAAAAAGCTGATAATGGGTGGAAGTCAAGCGCACTAGAGCGCGTGGTGGAAGAAATTAAGAAATCTCACAATATGGTAATTACCCACGATCATGTCCGGTCGAGGCTGGAGACCTTCAAGAAGCAATATTTGGCAGTTTGAGAAGTTCACAAGCAAAGTGGGTTTGGGTTCTTGCAGAATTAGAGGAGAATAAGTTTAGAGCAAAAATAGTTGGCTTCTATGTCTTTAACCTTTTTTATGTGTTTTGATTAGTAATTAAGGAGTTAGAAAGTTTGGATTTTGTTTAATTGGTGTTTGGGAGTATGTGGTTTAGTAATTAGTCTTTGTCTTTAACCCTTTTTATTGTTTAATTGACAACAAAAGTCTGCCTTGTTATGTTTATGCAGTAAACATGCTTTCATTTTGAAAATTTTAGTCAAAATATATATTGCTAAATTTTTTTTATTAGAATTCTTAATACCAGTATTGAACGTTGATTTCTTATTGAAAGATTTAAGTAGACGCCGGGTTTAAAATTATACTGTAAGGATGTTTTGCAGGAAGCAAAATCAAAATCATATTCTAGTTTATATATAAAAGTAGAATAGTGGGATCTTCATAATTAAAAAAAAATGAAAAAAAAAAATATTCCCATGATTAGTTTTGGGCAACCAAACACTCACAATAAGAATTGGAATCCAATTCCCATGGACAACCAAACATCAAAGTTGGTCAAGTCTATGACATGGGATGTCATGACATGGGATTCCAATTCCCACCTTAAAATTCTATGCAACCAAACACACCCTTAGTGTTCTTTCTTTTTCTGTTCAATGATCATTATGGGGTTTGAGAGACACCACTTGAAGAACACAAAGCTTCACCCCAAGAATCCCTAAACTCATTAAGGTACTGCTAAACTTGATTGATTTAGAAGAACAAAAAGATTGTTTGTTTGGTTGTAAGAATTAGTACTCACTTCAAAAGAGATCATCCCCTGTAACTTGTAAGAGTACTGCTTCAGTGGAATGAACTTATTCTTGCATCCAAGCATGTCCTTAATATGCAACAATCATTGATATACTAAAGATACAACCAGCCAAAGCGCAGTGAATATCAATGCTTGTTGTTTGTTGTTCCATAGGCTTCCATGTCTATCTCGGCATCTATACCCATGTCTAGATCACCGAAGCAACCTAAACCAAATTCTTCAAACATGAAGTCTTGAAAATCAAAGGATAACCATGGAAAAGTTTCCTCCCAGCTTGATGTTACAGTACTGAGCTCATTGTGGTTGTTTTCAACTATGGGAAGCTTCAAATACACGTCTTCTAGAGTTGTGTCATCCCCGCAAAGATAATTCATTAATAAGTCTTCTTCACGGTTATTGTCCAATGACCGGGATTCATCACTTGAAGTACAATTTTCTGGTGGTGAACTTGCCCTCTCCTCCCCATCAGTTACATGTGATTCTGATCGTCGATTATCAGGTTCTGGTTGAGTACCATTGGGTGAAGATGTTTGTTGTTGTGTAGTTTGTTTGTCAAGGGGTTCATGAGTAACAGGATCAATGCCCATCTTTACAAGCTTTTTTTTAATATGGGTGTTCCAATGGTTCTTGATTTCATTATCAGTTCTTCCCGGTAACCTTGCTGTGATTTTGGACCACCTATACGCAAAACAATCAAACAAACAAATTTAGCAAAATTATTCCAAAGATGTGATAAATTTAAGAAGTAAAAATGATCTATGTTAATTAATGAGTTCGAGTAATGTTTAGTTCATTATAATTATGACTAGGTGTAGAGTAGCTTTCTCTAAGTAACATCCTAATCAGAAAGAATAAACAAAACAAAAAACAAAAAGACTTTGTACAATGATGATGGATGGATGCCAAATATATAATGACCACAAATGACACGGATAGTGATGGCTGATTGAAAAACTTGTATCAACTTTCTTGTTCTTGTTTTTTCCCTTCTTTTTCAATTTATACATCCTCTTTTTGTGAATTTGGAGAAACATCTAGTAGTCCCCTTAATTAGAGTGTATGTCAGCCAGGACCATTAAAACAGGAGCGTGAGGGCGTAAATTGGATCACCTTCTTCTAAACCTTGTTGGTGCACACATTGAAAAAGTAATAAAAAAGAGGAGATGTGAAAAACATGCATTAAATAAAGAAAAGTAGTCATGTATATTCCAAAGTATGAGCACTTTTTTCAAAAGCTATACAAAACATACATAATGGTAGAGGGACAATGCATTTTGGCAGAACATGCACAATTAACAAGAAACGAACCAAGCTTTTATATGAGTAGTAAAACAAATATCTGCTTTCTTCATTATTAATTTGATGCATATCAAAAGCAGAAAACAACTTTATTTGAATCTGCAACGAATGAACTTGTCAAGAAACACGCCAACATATATATATACAGGTAAAGGTTCTTCAAGTCATACACGGTGAAATAGAAGATTTTGGTGGAAATGAAGATGATGACGAGAGTGGAATGTATTGAATTGAAAAAGAATCAATCAACATGATATTTATATTTTACATAATAAATAAAATAAAATAAAAAAAAAAATTTAAGAGGCCGGATGCATGAGATGAAAGAAAAGCTCAAAAGTAGTGACCTATTTCCAAGGCGGGCATGGAGATCAATAACAACTTGCTCCTCTGCGTCCGTAAGAAGACCTCTTTTAAGATCAGGTCGGAGATAATTAGTCCAACGAAGACGACAACTCTTTCCACACCTTAATAATCCAGCAAGCTTCGGAACAGCACGCCAACAACAGTGACCATTAGTGAGTATGAAGTTGACAAGTTTCTTATCTTCCTCAGCTGTCCAAGGTCCCTTCTTCACCCCAAGCTTATCACAGCAAGGTTGCCTGCCCATATCTCTCTTTCTTTCTCTCTCCCAACTCTACCTTCCTCTAGTTCTAAATTCCTACCTACACAGAAGATTACAAGTCTCAACAACTCACTATATATAAATCCCCCACAGTTAACACCCACACACGTACACACAGAAAAAACTTCTTTTTTTAGGGGTTATTTAGAGGACCCCGGCTTGAAAGGTGCTTGGGAACTACAATCACCTGCTGTTCCCTTAATGAATGAAAGTGATGCATGGTAAGGACCCCAAAACGTCAGCTCTACATCTAAGCATCAAATTCATATATACATATTAAGTTACTTTGCCACTTCATTGCAGTCTTATTCTACCATACCATCACCATTTCGTCATTAACAAGGTTTCATAGCGAGTGATCTTGTGGTACAACAAGATATGGAAATTGGGGATTTAGTACATTTGGATCAATCACGCACGTTGGTTTTGATAATTGAAGCAAGATTTGAGATCGTGCCAATGGTAGTCTGGTTAGATGGTTAACCCTGTGGTGGTTTAAACCCAGCGTCTTGAGATCTATACGCACCAACGGCACGCTTGCCTATCAAAAAAATTAATAATAAAAAAATAATATTTGTAGATCGGATGATTAAGATGAATTTGGTTTGATTTGGTGAAATTGATGGTTCAATTCAACTAACTAGGGAAGACATTTTGGACACTGCAGCTCAGACTCGCGTTGTGTATAATATTGTCAAAATATGCAAAGCAGCGAGGAGGGCCCATTGGTTTGATATGGATAAAAATTCTCATTGACTTGGAAGAATTCATGGTTAGTATGAAAGTAGTTAATTTGTTTTGCTAATTTAGTCACAATATTTGTAGTGTATCAAGGGGCGATATAGTACCACAGTTTGTTTTTTGTTTTTTATTTTTTAATGCTATAAATGACTTATTCAAAGTTGTTATTCTTTGCCAAAAGTATAGAAATGTGGTTCATATTTTATACGTAGAATGGGTTGAATCTTGTCTACTTTTTACTTTTAGGGTTATTCGACCTTCTTGCTTTCAAGCTTTTCACTGGTCAATGTGTGATGATATATTGTTTCCCTTCCCACGCCTGTTTTTTGTATGACCAAAATTATAGTTTTACACATTAAATGTTAATAATGGTTTTTGTTTTTATAATATTCTTTCTATTAAAGTTGATTTTTTTTTTTCATTTTAAACAAAAGTTATAGAATTAAAGACGCAAATAAATGAGAATTGAAAGTAAAGCAGAAATTGACGATAACTGAAAGATAATTACTTTAAAAAATTATTTATTTTCATCAGTCAACTAACTAACAATAGTAACATACGCCCCTATTTAATTGATCAAACTTCTAAAACAGGAACAAATCCTAAACCTAATTGAAAACTAAAACCCTAATCATTATGCACTGTTACTAAACAAGCCTAATTTCAATGTGACGAATAATATTATTACTAAAACAACCTAATTACATCTCCTCGGGTTGAAGAAGCTCATCCTCGAACTTAAAGTCGTAAAAGTCTAATGACCACAAACAATCGGTCACTGAACGTAAGGAAAGTGAAAGTGGTCGACATCTAATCTTATCACAATAAACACTAGCTAAAAATAGATGAACCAACTCAGAAAGAAACCAAGGTGACTCAAGGAACTAGAAGCTGCAAAAAACCTAAGAAGACATCTGCGTAGAAGCGCATGCCACAAAATTGCTCCAATACCGATCAATGTCTCACAAGTAAAAAATTGAGCGTATATTCTCGCACATGCAGGCGTTGTATTCTGATACGTTATACAAAATTGAGCGGCTGAAGAAGCAGGCTGAAGAGAAGAGGCTGAGTCAACCATGGTTGTTGAGACTTAGAAGACTCATCTAGAAGCCCTTGAGCGTGATCTGGCAGAGGCGGTGTTTGAGAGAGACGAACTCAAGCAAAAGTTGAGCAGGATCCGCCGAGACGTAGAGGTTGCGCAGGAAGCTAGGCCTAAGGCATGTTCTGAACTGCAGTCTCTTGCTGAAGAGAATGCTTTGAAGGAGGTCGACTGGGCTGCTCAAAAGCAGCAACTAGAATCCAATGTGGAGTTCAATGCTTGAGAAGTAAGAAAGGCCGAGGACCAACTCGAACTGGAGTGGCATGAGCTCAGTGTCGTGAAGACCAGTCTGGCCACATAGAAGTCTCAGGTTAACACGCTGACTGGCAAGTTGGAGCTGTTAGTGCGTGAACTTGCTGACTCGAAAGCGCGGGAGGAAGAGCTTTTGCAGGAACAAGGCAGATGCAAGTTCCATTGGGTTATACATGGCAGGTTGGAGCCACTGGCCGTTATAAGAAGATGTTGCATGTAGAATTGTCCGTTGCCTTTGCGTCGTCGGAAGAGGAGGACAGTTTGGGCCCTAATGCCAAGACCGTGGTGTGTGCAGACGCAGCTCCTACTCCTTCTTTTACTAAGCTTAGCTCTTCTATTTCTGTACCTTTTCCTGATAAGGAGTGAACTTCGTACTCTTGTACCCATTTTATCTGCCGTTAATTAAAATAGTTTTATCCGTTTTGTATTTGTTGTCTCTATTGCATGTTTTTCGGTTCGGGGACCAAGGCACCTGACCAAAATAAAGAGGTTGGGATCTGACCCAATGCCCTTCAAGCACAGAAAGGCACTGGTCCAGTTTGTAAGTCCACATGTCGATCGCAGAGCCAACATTTCGCTATCCGCTTGTTCCTGCGGAAAGTGCAAAGAGCTAAGCCACAAATGTCGTGGCGAAGGTTATACCTCATAATATCAACAAAGCTAAGGTTTCGTATGTGTTATATCCTTTCGATCGAGCGACAACTTCTAAGGAAGGCCTTCATTCCCAGCGAAAAAAAAACGCAAGGCAAAAAAATGGAAAGAGTTAAGGTTGCAGAAGTGCTTCTAGATCTCATGGAATAAGGCAGAATTTAGAACAATCTAGCTTTACCTACTTGACTCAGCGGTTTTAGTATTGCTTTCATATGGCGAGAGTCATTGGTTCAAATCCAATAGTAGGTAGAATGGAATGAAGACCCTGAGGATTGAATGTGAATAGAGTGGAATGATCCCTTTCATATTGAATGAATCCTTGATTTCATCTTAGTAGACCCTAAGGAGGAATATTGAAGAGAAAGATAAGGTCAATATCCACTTTCATCTTCTAGCATTAGCTTCAATTGAACAAGCTCAACCTTGAAAAAGAAAGGTGGTAGGCTGAAGAACCGTTGAATGCTTCAACTTTGCCACTGAAGAAGGCGAAGGCTGGGCCAACAACTTACTTCTTACTGCCATGGTTGAAGCACTGTAGAGGCATTGAAAGAATAAATGTTGAATATTTCCCAGGTGCTGCTCGCATAGGCAACAAAGAGATTCAATTATGATGCCCCTGAAACAAAGATTGTCTTGGGTGAGGATGCAATTCTGAAAAACCTGCCAAAGAATCAGGTTATGTCTAGATAATCCAATCGAATTTCGCCTTGTCGTCTTGCTTTGACATAGGCTAGTTGAATCAATAGGACGCCGAGTGGTCTGTCTGTAGTAGAGAGCTTGATTGCTTTACATTGCAAATGACTCAGGATCATTGTTGCGTAATCATGTTCGATAGTGGGCATGTTGCGGACAATTTAGCTAGGGATTGGGTTGCCCGATCTGTGTCTTGTCCCCAAGGTAAGTTGCTTGAGGCTTGCCTTGCTTGTCGGATTGGTCGGCTGCAGCTGCTGCTATGGGCGAGTTGTGATGGTTGAGCATGTGCGTTAGAGTGTTTGTGCCGAGTTATGTGTCGTAAGCTCGGACGGACACACTATGTAGCGTTTATTTGGGCACTGGTCGTACAATCTATGTATTGGCTCGAGTGGCCTGCTGGTAATAGGTCGCCAGTCTATTTAAGCGTGAAGACGCTGACTCAGCTAGATTCGTCTTTGCTGACGCTGTTTCGAAAGAGAGCGGGGTCGCGTGGCGAGCTGCATGGGGCTCCCACTTTTCAAACCATCTATGTCCGAACAATGTGGACTACAGGTTCGGGGAGTAAGGATTTGGCTACTACGCTGAAGAACAATAGTCCTGTGGTGAGCAATCGACATCAGTTGGGGACTGACTAGTCTCCCACATTTCAAACCATCTATACCCGCGCGATGGGGGTTATGAGTTTGAGTAAAAGGGGTTGGGCGACTAGGCTGAAAAACAATGATCCCATGGCAAGCCATCGAGATCAGTTCAGGACTGACTAGGCTCCCACCTTCCAAATCATTTACACCTGTGCGCATCAAGCAACAAATTTTGGAGTTTTAGGCGGCCACACTGAAAAGCAGTGGTCCTGTGGCGAGCCGTCAAAATCAGTTAGGGACTGACTAGGCTCCCACCTTCTAGACTATCTACATACACGCAGTGGGGGCTACAAGTCTAGGTTTGTGATTCGGCGGCCACGCTGAAAAGCAATGGTCCCGTGGCCAGCCATCAGAATCAGTTAGGGACTGACTAAGCTCCCACCTTCCATACCATCTACGTTCGTGCAGTGGGGGCTATAGGTCTGGGCTTTGATCAGAATCTTTCGTTGTTAGTCATCACCAGCTAGGCATACCTGATCGGGTTCGGCGATCATTAACTGCAAATTGGGAAAAGTTTTGCACATTATTGACTCGAATCCTTCTTTGAGGGACATTACGTGCTTGTAATGGTGCAGGTGGTCGAATGGATCAGTGGTTCCGTCGTAGAAGTCGAGCGTCGGGGGAGTGAACTTCCTCTAAAGGGCCTCATTCATGATCCGGTTCACAAATGGTGGGACAAAAAGGTGGTATAGTACATCTAGGTCGTGCGGTCCTCCGTGGAGGGGGTTTTGAGGGCCGAGCTTCTCTGCCCTCGCGGCGTGCTCAACGTTAGCCGCGCAAACTTCCCTAGTTTAATGAGAACTAACGGAGGCTTGGTTTTCATGTGCTTGCTCCCTACCATCCTCCGAAAATGGAGGCCCGTGCAGTTCCTGGTCTCCATTAGCAAATGGTGAATTTTGGCGCGTGAGAGCCTCTGTCACCTTGGCAATCTACTGTACTTGAAATGACAACATATCAATTCTGAGGTCCATCGTTTCTATTGTCGGCGCAGGGGCGTAAGTTTGCTGCCCGTGCATGACCGGAACCGTTGAAAGCGGCGGTACTGCGCTGGCCTGAGCGTTTGACGTGTCCCCTTATTATCCGTTGTTGCGTGACCTAGTGGTCATCGTCCCTCTGGGTTTTGAAGGGAGACGACGCTAGTGAAAAGTTAAAAACTTTGTTGTCCCCACGGACGGTGCCAAACTGATGCAGTCATATTCCATTCCCTGCTTTGACCTAGTCCAACTGACCTGCTGACCTGCACAAGTAACGCACGTGAGCCACGGACCACCATTGTGGTTGCCGATGGCACTCCGATGCTAAAGTCAAACAGGGATCTGAGGAAGGCGTAATGTTGTAAACAGGAAATTTGTAGCGTACTTTAGCTTACCAACCTCATTTCTTATTTATAGTGCAGGAGTCTTGGTTCTACCAGGCCATCACAGACATAGTTTAGGAAGGAAATCTTCGTGGAGACTCTAATTAGGAGTCGTGCTGTAGAAGGAAAGTTCCTTGTTAGCCATATGTCTTAAATACGTGAGAGATAGTTCCAAATCCAAGAGCAATCCGTAGAAGGGAGTTTCCCTTTGTGGAATGTACTTTGGTATTTGCTTTCTGGAGTTGTTGTAGTTGCCCATCCGAAGCTAATCCTCGAGATACTTGCCTTAGTAGGACTTAGGGGTATTGAAGATAGTTGTGAGACGTGTGGACCTAGCATGTTGTAAGAGTTGGTTTCGTCCGGCGGATCAGATTAGGCGGGCTTAAAACCGCTTGGGCTGGATCAGTGTTGGGCTGACGCTGGGGCCCAAAATTCCTCGAGATCATCACGACACGGGTATGACTCTGTGATGTGACCGTTTTTATGTATAATCAGTTAGGTATATGCACTGATGGTAGTAATCATCGATTCCTCTCAGGTGAAGCCTGTTATAAATAATTTGTCCTTAATAGTAAATACTTTGGAGAAGCCTTCAGTATATATTCTTAGTTAGTACTTTGTACATTTTGTCGAGTTTATTATTTAAATTTAAATTTTGAATTATTGTTTAAGGCGGTGACTAAAGACACCACCAATTTTGCTAAAGGGCACCACTATTGTCCTACTTTCT
Source organism: Berberis vulgaris (assembly GCA_963556465.1). Taxonomy (NCBI): domain Eukaryota; kingdom Viridiplantae; phylum Streptophyta; class Magnoliopsida; order Ranunculales; family Berberidaceae; genus Berberis; species Berberis vulgaris. The sequence goes on along the minus strand of OY747126.1, from coordinate 33,510,166 downwards.
TAATGACACCACCACCTACTGAAGGACACTACCAATATAAACCGTGAACCTCGACAATCCAAATTTTTTCTCCTCTCCCACGAACGTCTCCTTTACTCTCCCAAAATTTGAATCAACGCACCCACTTTCTACTCGTCGTCACTCTCCCTCTTCTCTCTACTCTCTACTATTTCCCTCGACTCTCATTATGCAGTACAAATAGGGTTTGGGTGTGTGATTAGTGTCGTTTTGGTTGTTGCAGTTCGGGTTGGTTTTGGTGTGCTATTTGGGGGGAGATTTTGTGTCATTTGTTGGGTCATCATCTTCTTTAATTCTTTCGTTGTGGGGATTCATTTGTGCGTTCAACTAAACCTACAAACTCATGTTATTTCAAGACTGTAAGTCTCTATTTAAGTAAGCAAGGAATGTCCTGCATCATTTTTATTTCAGTTGTATCATTTGTTTTAAATGTTTAGTATGACAAAGATAAACAAAGACATTATGTCTTCTTTGGTTGGTGTTGGTGGTGGTGATGGTGGTAGTCGTAAGGATCATCCAGCTCAAAGATGACCAATAAAAGCAAAAAATGCAAAAACAGAGGGAGAAAGAAGAGGAGATGAAGATGAGATATGATGAAATGGGGAATAATTTTGATGATACATCAAACTGTCATCTGATCAGCACCGTACACGTGTCATGAGAATCTCGTCAACAAAACAAATCATGTCTGATTGCACGCTCAATCCAGCAAGGCCCGGACAATACTAAGCCTATTATTAGCAGAAACCAAAATGTTGGACCCAAATTGCAATGTGCTTAATAAGCCCACACGCCATGCGGTCAAGCCCAATACTGTAAGCCCTGATAATGCAAGTATCTAAAGGATCGACCCAAGATAGGCTGGCCAGCAATACATTTGTTTTGACTAGGAAACAAATACTGAAGTATAAGTCGGGCAAGGAAACTTCCCTGCATGGACAACACTCCGAAAGGGAAACCTCTCCCGCGGATCTAGGAGCACGACTCTTGTAGAAAAATTTTCTGCATGGACAACTCCCAATAAGGAAATAATCTCTAGAAAGATCTCTTTCCCTAAATTATGCCACCAAAGGTCTAGCCAAACAAGGACTCTTGCACTATAAAAGGGAGATAATGTCAATGAATAAAGGTACGCTAAAGAAACCTATTTTATAGCTTTAAGCATCTCCTAAGCCTTATCTAACTTAAGCATCGGAGTGCCATCGGTTGCCACACGGTGGTCTTTAGCTCACGTGCGTTCCCTGTTCAGGTTTAGGTTAAGGGGAAAAAAATAGCAAAAATTGACTACATCAATTTGGCGCCGTCCGTGGGGAATGACAGAGTTCCTCAGAAGAAACAGTAGTACTACCTTTCTAGAGAGCCAGAAAGATAGTGACCACAAGGTCTCGCAACAATGGAAACGTTGTTGAACCCTCGAATTCTTGAACTAGCATAGTGTCGCCAAATCCGGTGCCACCACCACCGCTGGAAGAACCCTCTCAGACACCCGTGCAGGTGGCAACCACGGCGGACCCAAGGGTGGATCTATTGTCAACCAAGATGCAACAAATTGTATGACCGGTAAAGATACTCAAATCCCTAAAACAGGAGTTGAACGAGGCATTACGGGATTACAACACGCACTTCAACGATGAGTTGACTCTCATCGACGGTTGTAGTGATGAATTTTTCGTCACAACATTCACCTCATATCTAAGAAGAGGCAAGTTCTATAATTTCCTTACTTTAGATCCCGTGACCGATATGGCAAACCTACTTAAGGAGGCATAGAAATATATCACTTTAGACAAGATGTTGATTGCCAAGAAAGAGATGAAATATGATAACAAACCTTCTGCTCCCTGGGACAAAAAAGAAGGGAAGAATAAAGAGGACGACAAGGGGAACAAGAGAAAGCGCAATGACAGTAAAACCGACTACGGCCGCACAAGGCAAGACAATGCCTCCAATTATGTCGGGTCCAAATCTTTCACCCCTCTCAACACCAGTTTGTACGACATCCTCGTCTTCATCAAGAATTAAGAAGAGCTCAAGAGCCCCACCCAAGCAACAAGGAGACCACGCTCGACGCGACAACAACATATATTGAGCTCTCCATAAGAAGGGCGAACACGATAATGAGGATTACAAAAACCTCTGAGGAGAAGTCAAGTACTGGATCAGGAATAGCAAGCTTAGGGAGTTTTTGAACTCGGACATGAGGCAGGACCAGACAAAGGAAATGGAGGACATTGTCAAGGAGATTGAAGAGGAAGCTTCTAGCATCATTTATGTCCTCCATGGGGTCGGTCCCGAGGGAGAACAATCTAACAAATCTCGCGAAAGGAAGCTGACCGAAATGCGGACGTCACCCCAGTGTAAGGACCAACAAGTGCAACATGCACTAGTTCAGAGCCCGATCCCACCATTGTCGTTTACGGATAGAGTGCACATTCTTCTCACAATGCAGCCCTGGTCATCTGCATCCTCAATGCGAATTGGGAGGTAAAAAGAGCATTGTGGATATAGGAAACTCACTTAATGTCTTGTTTCTCAGCGCATTCCAAAACATGCCACTCCTGGAGAAAGTAACCCCCACCATTCACCCCATGGTCGGATTCAGCAAAGAGAAATGATGCCCTATTGAGAAGATCAATCTAATGGTGGTGGCGGGAGCGCCACAATTGCAGAAGTACCTTGTCCAAGAATTTATAGAGATTGACGATTCGTCCACCTACAACATTATTTTGGGAAGGCCTTGGCTTCATCATATGGAGGTAGTAGTTTTCACTCTACACCAATGCATCAAATACACAGCTAACCAGGCCGAAGGGACTATTCGAGGATATCACTTTGCAGCAAGAGATTTTCATTATGTAGCCCTGAAACAACTAAATTTCTACCAATTACAGCTTGGGCCCGCAGAACAGACATATCAAGCACCGGGCCTAGACAAAAGGGGAGAATCAATCTGCGTGGATTGAGATAATGTTCCAACAAGCAAAGTGCAGCTATGTGAAGAGCCAAAATTAAGAGCTGGAGACTCAATCTAGACCAATATAAAGCTAAGTAACGACACTTCAACAAACGGGCCCCTACTCCAAGAACTGATAATTAGCAAGGAACTGTCCGCTAGCACAAAGTCCACTCTTCAGTAACTTCGCTAGCTTTGGCAAAGCAAGACGCTTCATTAGAGGAACTATGCAATCCGAGCCAGGACCATACGAGCCTCCTTCATGACTGGGTTAGCTTAATCCCCGCTCGGAATCAAATTACTTTGTTGCTTTGATTTCGTTTTTGTTTTTTGTTTTTTGTTTTTTGTTTTTTGTTTTTTGTTTTTTGTTTTTGTTTTTCAGTTTAGAAGAATTGTTCGTACGAGACATACTTGAGAAATAAACATATTTTATTGATTGCAATGAAATTATTACAAAGCTTGAAGAAGGTTACACACTACAAGTATAGAAGTTTACACACTACAAGTATCTAAGTTCGGCGCAAATATGCATTTTCAAACCCGCACATCGAAACTTCGCTCTGCCAATCTACCTCCAGAGAAGGTGGTAACAGTAAAGTACTTGAAGAAGGCTGCAAGCGCTTGCTCGGTTTTTTGCTTCGCCAATCTGTCTTTCGAATGCGAGGAAAGCAAAAGAAGGCAGACGAGAATATCCCTAAATAGTGGGATCATTGGGGTCTCACAGTGCTGCCATCCAAAAACCGTTGTCCAGTTCAGCAGGCTTCCCTTTACGTCAACCCACCTTACTAAGAGGATTTAGAAGGAGAATGGAGGGATCCATATGGGGACGACTCTCAAATGTGTAATGCCTGGGGTGACGCAAATATACCACCCTAGGATCGAAAGTCACATCTGCTGGCGCTCCATTTCATAAAAAACTAGCTGCGTGGATCATCTCCCAACAACAGTGGCAGATGGGATCTCGGGAGCAACATAAGATGGAAGACAAACTTGTCCTCTGAGGAAGAGTTTGTACTTCTTCTTCGAAATGTAAGAAGATATTACAAGATCTGACGAAATCAATCGGATGCTCACCCAGATCATGTGGCGTCACATAACAGCAGGTCTTATTAAGACTCATTGCTGCAAATGTCAGAACATTCGAAGACTCCAGTAACAAAGATCTTCCTCAGCCTTTAAAAAACCCAAAACATATTCTCTGGTAAGATACATTTGATCAACATACTCTACAACGCTCATTGCAATGCTCGAGATGGAGAACGACTAGCATATATATAGGCGAGGTGGTTTACGAAGCAGTGTCAGCAACAATTACGTCAACATTAAATGATGTATGGTGATGATACACAAAAACGGTCACATCCCTTAGCCATACACGTGCCATGATGATCTCGAGAAATTTTAGGCCCCAACATCAGCCCAACACTGATCCGACCCAAACGGTTCTAAGCCTGCTCAATTTAGTCCGCCAAGTGGGCTCGAGCTTTCACACCATGCTAGGCCCATACGTCTCACAGCTATCCTCAATATCCATAAGTCATACTAAGGTAAGTATCTTGAGGATCAGCTTCGAATGGACAACTACAGTTGCTCTCTACTTCAAACTAGGAAGCAAATGCCAGAGTACATTCCACCCTGGGAATCTTCCTTCTACGAATTACTCTCGCATTGGGAACTTTCTCCCGCATATATAGGAGCACAAGGCTAACAAGGAACTTCCCTCCCACAACACGACTCCTAATCAGAAAAGGATCTCAACAAAAATCTTCTTCCTAAACTACTCCTACGATGGCCTAGTAAAACCAGGTTTTCGTGCACTATAAATAACACGTGAGGTTGGTAAGCTAAGGTATGCTACAAATTCCCTGTTACAACATTATACCTTCCTTAGATTCTTGTCTGACTTTAGCATCGGAGTGTCATCGACCACCACAACTGTGGTCTGTGGCTCACGTGCGTTACTTGTGCAGGTTAGAAGGAACTAGGTCATAATAGGGAGCGGAAAATGACTGCATCATATGGGAAATAGAGAAACGACGGTTCCAATTGCAACTGTACGAGTCCAAATTCATTGAATTAATGATTTTGTATGCAACCCCATTAACTGGGGGGAGTAACCGATACTGAACCGTCTGCATCGTATACATGGCATGCTAATTTACAAAGATTTTCTTTTTTTTTCACATGCAAAGATGCAAATGGCGAAAGCCTTGAGCGCCCATGGAATAAATAGCGCACTTGCAAAAAATCCATTATTAGTCCGATGAATCGATTCGTCTTCGAAATTAGGCTGCTAGGTGAATTAAGTAAGTCAGGACACCCAAGTCAGACTTGCATGCCTTAAATCTTATTCTGACAAAAGTTTAGTTAGACTCGACTGATTACAATAGCTTATGGTCTGCTCTCACGCCTAGGCCGCTGAAGCGGATGACAATGGGTTAGAAAGTGGTAGCTTAGTCAACGTTCATAACACCTGGCCACGATGTCTTGCAAGGGACCATTGTCCAACTATAGATTTCAACCTAAGATGATAGCTTCTAGTCTGATCTAATGCCCAGTCACTTAAACGAGTGCCAACAGTTTAGAAAGTGGCAGCTTAGTCAGTGCTCTGGTGTCTGATTGAGACAACTTGCTAGGGATCATTGTCCAAACATGGACAATAGTGACCAAACCCGACCAAAGCGTAGTCGGTGACGACTGATGACAATGGCTTCTGGTCCGCTCGAAGCCTAGTCTGACAATAATGGCTTTTGACGGCTTAGAAAGTAGGAGTCTAGTCAACGCTTTCGACGCCTAATGATCGCGAACCCTGCCAAATTTTAGTTAGAACAACTGATGATGATAACTTTTGGCTCACTCCAATTCCTAGTTCGCCAAAAGCAGACGACAGTAGGTTGGAAAGTGGGAGTCTAGTCAGTGCCCTCGATGCCTGATTAATATGGCTTGTCAAGGACCACAGTTCAATCACAAACGATGGCCACCGAACCCAACCCTGGTTTAGTAAGTTATAATTGGCGATAACAATTTCTGGTTCAACTAAGCCAATTCCGCTAATAGCAGGTAATGACGAGTCGAAAGTCCAGTCAGAGCTCAAGAAGATTAACTCGGAACACTCGCGCGGACTATTGTCCGACCATCTACGACGGTGTACGTGCTAGGACCACAGATTAATCATACGACCTCTGACCTAGCAGAGCCTCTCGTCTGACAACTAATGTCATGGTAAGACAAAGCAGATAAAAGCTAGCAGTGAAACTAAAAGAAAAATGCGCAAGTATTAAATGATATTCATTTGCAAGCAAAAAAATACAACGTTCACTCCTCATCAGGAGGAGAGTCAGATACAATAGAACTGGACTTAGCAGGAGAGGAAGCAGGAGATACATTTGATCGTGCCACTTCTCGATCACCCTTATCAAGGTCATCTTTTTTTTCGGACGGATCGGAGGCCCCTTCTAATTTTTCATATGCTACTTCTTCATAATCAAAGAGATCCTAATCGGGATGTTCCGTATTCATAAACTGCAATAGCTCGAGCCTTCCATGCATGACTCTGCTAAACTCAAACATGCCCTGGGCCTTGAAAAGCTTATCCAAACGCACCCATGACTCAGCAAGTTCCTGCTGCAGCTTTCCAAACAGCATATCAGTCTTGGACTGCTCGGAACCCAGCTTATAATTAACAACACATAGTTTATTTTGTGCAAGAATGAGCTGTTCTTCCGCGGTTCGCACACTCTTGGCATTAAATCCACATCAACCTCCAACCGCTGACATCGGACAATCCATTCAGACTCTTTTTTGGCCTTCTCGGCGTTGAGAGCCTGTATTTTAGCCTATAATCTGACCACAGTCTCCTGGGAAAATTGAAAGTTATGACGGGCAAGGTTCAGTTCATTCTTGTAAAGATCCCTCACGGACACTGGCCCGCCAGGTCAGATTCAAGCATTTCTAAGCGAATCCTCTGAGCTTCCGATTTTGTGAGCCAGGACTCTGCTCCGGCATCTGAGTGAGCTTCGAGTTGCTTGCTGAACGATTCAATCTCATAGAGAGTGTCTGAATATGACTTCTGCAAGTTTGCAAAGACTCGCTCCATAAGCATCTCTCCTTTTGGCTATAGAGCATAATTTGTCAGCCATTCATTCCACTTGTTAATATGCTTCCTAGAAAAATAAGAAATGTCAACCTCTTAATGCCAAGCTTGATTGTTCATCTTTACCACGTCCGGAGCAAACAGACTGATCCGTGCATTTGGATGGACGTCTTTGGGGACCAGAATCACTCTAGCGTCACCCTTCACAGTCCTCACTACATCAGGGCCCTCGTCTATAGCTTTCCCCTTACTCGCAACGATCAATTCTCTTTCACGAGTCGACTCAGAATCAGTTGACAGTGAAGAAGGAAGTGAGTTATTCCTCAGACCCACCCTCACCTCAATATGAGGATGGGAGTGAGGCGGAGGATAGTGCGGGCGATACATAGGGGACCTTTCTCCATAAGGACGACGGTCAAGTGACTCTTCAACAAGCTTAGCAGGGTTGCAAACAAAATCTTTCAACTAAAATGGGCGACCCAGTCCCACACCAGACGAAACTTCCTTGCCCGCCTACAATAGCGTTTAGTTCAGAACCTTTGCATGTTCTGTACTCAGCTTTGTTACATCTTCAACCCCAACCATTTGCAGACACTCCATCTCCAAGTAAGGAAGGGAAATATGATCCTTTGCCCGAGCATCATGTCCCTCAGACACAACAATCTCCACCCCAATGACAAATCAAGAGCTTGTTCAAAAGCTTCGCACCCTTTGGACGAAGCTGAATGCCCATGAGCGGGCCTAGACACAGCACAAGGCATATTAAGACGAACAAGATAAGGAAACGCCTTACTTAGTTTAGCCCTCCTTGAAAGGCTCGGGATCTTAATCTTCGGGAATTTCCCTTTATTCGAGGAAGATATGCCTTTGGCTTTGCCTTTGAAACCCTAAAAAGAATGGGAGCCTCATGCCAATGAGCTCATAGTCCACTACGCTTAATATTAGAAGACTTAACGACATTCTCTATCCGTATACAAGGCATGTCGCAAAACGTGTCCAGAGTCGCTTTATTCTCTGCAAAAAGAGATAAAGTTGGGAATTTCTCTATGAATAGCATAAAGGTCAATCTAATATGCATTTAACACAAGCAAGATTAGAAGCAGAATTTAACTTATTCAGTTGTCTGAATTCCTGCTCGATTGGATGACCAACAAGCTTGATATACTTCGAGTCTGCAGAGGCCATGAAACAAAAGTTCTGCCATAACTTAAAATTGTCAGGCAGATTGCCAAAACAGTTCGGTGATGTCAGCACGCATACACCGTTCTCGTTTATCCAAGGGGTAGTAAGCAGTTGGATCGCCCTCGAAGATACTCGGACACCAACGTCCTTCGCCCTATCAAAATAGGGATCACAGTCCTTTACTGGTTCGACACTAGTTGAGTGAGTGCAATGCCGAGGTATACAAAGAAATCTCAAATTTCATTGATAACAGGAAAACAGACACCCGATTGAAGCATACCTTGGTAAAGACAGATAAACCCCTTTGGAGGGGATAACAACATCAAATCGGAGCCCAGAGTGTGAAACACCAAATATTCAGGAATCCCATATGTTTTACGAAGTACTTCCGGACTCAACTAAAAAACAACATCTCCTAAAAGAACTTGCGGCCCTTAGTGAACAATTCAAAAGAAAATTGATTCAGGCCTGCCATAAGAGATCGTATAAGCTTTCGATTATGAAGTTTAAGCAAAGTCAAAAGCACGGATTGCGGTACGACAAAACAAAGTCTTTGAGATCGAAATAGTAAAGAAGCCAAACTCCGCAGAAAAGACATCTATATATAAAACAAAACTCCTGCCTTTTATTTCGAGCAGACACATGCCCAATTAATGAAGCTCGCCGCTCGAGGAAATGATTCAGACTTTCATCATGACTGCAGAGTTGCTTCATGAAATGACTTGGTGGACAAATGAGCTGACCCACCAACTCAAGGGGAGTAGTTGATGATACATCAAACCGTCCTCTGATCAGCACCGTGCGCGTGTCATGATAATCTCGTCAACAGAACAAAGTAGACCTAATTGCATGCTCAATCCAGCAAGGCCCAGATAGAACTAAGGCCATTATTGGCAGGATCCAGAAGGTCGGACCCAAACTGAAACACGCTACTAAGCCCACACGTCAACGCGGTTGAGCCCAATACTCATAAGCCTTGATAAGGCAAGAGTAAGATTTGATAAGGCAAGTATTTAGGGGGTCGATGCAAGACAAGCAGGCCAACAATACATTGGTTTCGACTAGGAAAAAATTACTAGATTATAAGTCAAGTAGAATAACTTCCCTGCATGGACAACACTCTTAAAGGGAAACCTCTCCCGCAGATCTAGGAGTACAAGTCGTGTCGGGAAACTTCTCTACATGGAAAGCTCTCAATAAGGAAAAGATCTTTAGCAAGATCTTTTTTCCTAAACTTCGCCACCAAAAGCCTAGCCAAACAAGGACCACACTATAAAAGGGAGATAAGGTCGATGAGCAAATGTACAGAAATCCAATTTATAGCTTTAAGCCTCTCCTAAGCCTTATTTAACTTAAGCATCGGAGTGCAATCTGCTGCCACACAGTGGTATTTGGCTCACGTGCATTCCCTGCATAGGTTTAGGTTAAGGCGAAAAAGGAGAGCAAAAATTGACTACATCAAATTTGATTGACACGGATAAAGCAGAAACACTTCTAATACTATCGCAAAGTCAATGATAGGTTTAGTGAGGGTGTTGCACATGAGGTTGAGGAAGCGAAAGAGGGTTAGGGAGATGAGGATGGTGATGGGGATGAGGATGAAGAGACTGATGATGGGGATGAAGAGGATGAGGAGGATGATGGGGATGAGAAGAGGGATGGGGATTGGGAGGTTCAAAATGAAGAGGAATCAATTAATTCTGATGAACCTGATTCCGATGAAAATGAAGATCATGATAAAGTGTTGTATCCTGGTGGTCTCAAAGATGCCTCAATATTAGATGATTGTGATGGTCATGTTTCTCAATCCATTTGGGCTGGTGATGAGGCAATCTGGTGATGAGGCAATTGTAACATTTTTAAATAAAATATGCAGTACTTATTGTTTTAATATTATTTAGACATTGACTAGTTTTTCTTATTGCTTGTTATATTTAGGAACGAGACAAGTTGAGATATCAATGTCAATATAAGATTTTTTTAGTGAGGAGCCGAGAAATGTAATTCCAATGGTCTGTGGTCTACGTCCCTTGATTGACTATTGTAAGGATCATGCCGATAGGGTGATTATTTGTGCATTTGTTGAGCGTTGGCAACCTGAAACCAATTTCACCTCCCTTTTTATTAAAACAATAGTTACCTCTCGAAGGTTGGTCACTTCCCAATACGCTTTAAGTATGTCCGAGTTCTCAAGATTGTTTGACGGCATCTCGAAATCTATTAGATCTATGATAATATTTTATGCACAAAATAATTATTAATTTATAAGTAAAATTGACAAACAATAACAATAACAACAACAACAACAACAACAACAACAACAACAACAACGATCAAACTAACATTAAAAACATAAATAAACAAGTTTTAGGGTTAAAGTATTAACAACTAACCCTAACAATAACAATGTTGCTTCAAATATAGACGAAAAAGGAAATTAAACATAATATTACAATAATCACAACAACAACAAAATACCCATGCAAGTTCATCTCAAGTTTAGAGTTTAGCTCAAGGGAGTGGGTGGTTCTTCCGTTTGAAAATGTCCATATTCTTCATTTTCTCCTATAAATGGAGCATAATGCACACTCTCAATTGACCATTATCATCTTCAAGCCTACCATCATCATTTTCATTAAACTCATCCATTTCTAGATACAAACTTGGGAGGGAAAAACGACCTGGCAGTTGGGTTCGTCTCCTTGCGGATCACCCAAACCCTTCCAAGAAGTAGAAGAGAGACATAGAGAATATGAAGAAGCACTACACCAAAAATACCCATCAGTAACAGTTTGGAACCGTGGGGGTAACCAATTATCACGGCTTAGAGCCGTGGGCAGTAGAGGCGTCGCCAAATCACCATTGACGACTATAAACGTGGCAAAACATATTAGCAACGGTTTTATGCTCGAGGATGGTTGATGATTTAGCCACGGTTCTAAGCCGTTGCAATAATTTTAGCCACGGTTTTAAGCCGTGGCAAATGATGGCCACGGCTTTAAGCCGTAGCAAAAATGAATTACCACGGTTTTAAACCGTGGAAAGCATGAATTACCACGGTTTTAAGCCATGACCAGTCAAAACAAAATTCAAGAAAAAAGAAATCTGATATGTTGCGAGGGTTTGAAACCGTTGCAAAATAATATAATCGAAAAAAAAATTTAAATTTTTGTTGCTGCTGCAGCAAAATCACAGCCCACACCTTTTTTTTTTTTTTTTATAGTTAAATCTCCAGTGAGGAGGGGCAGCTATTGAATGCCAGACCTTTATTACTTATCAAAAAAATTGATTTACAATCAAAACGGGGGTACATTACGACTTTACCCGTATAAAAACCAAACAAAAATGGACAAAATAAGTATGAAGTAGAATTACAAATAAGACAGTGAATGTTAGAAGTCAGATAGACTACTTATTTATTGCACTAACAATATTGACAGTTATTCTAACAGAACATCTAACAGTAACTCTTCCTAACAGAGTACTCACAGCAGTTTGTATATCAGGAAAGAGAAGCAACACTGCCTAACACTGCGCCCTCGCCTTGCACCCAGCAGCAGCACACCTGCCTGCGCAAAAGCAATGCATGTTTTGTTCCAAGCCGCACTACATCCAGCCACTTTCCAGCCCGCGCATATTACGTCCATTGCTTGCAATCCCCGCCAAGTTCCAGCCTCGACTAGGGCCATTCAGTTCTGAGCAATCAACTGCTCCAAGCTTGCCCCCAACACCCGGCCAGACCGCAATAAACAGAGTGCCCTGCATCTCCATAAACATAGTGCACCATAGCACCCTGGCAGCCTGAATTGCTGCAGATTTCCTTCCCGAAGGCCAACATCCAGCAAGCCAAAATCCCTGGCACGTCAATCAGCAAGACTGCCATTGATAAACAGTTTAGATCGACTCTGCTGACCTATAAGGTATACAGATAGATGGAGGCAATTGTTGGTCCAAATGAAAAGTGCTCAATAAATCCAATGGGGATTAAACCATGTTACTGAAAATTAAGTTCTAGCTAACTAGTATATATGTCAAGATTAATATGTAGTATTTCAAATACTTGGAAAAGCAAATATTCAGATGACAAACTGACTGAAAGAATATATATATCTAATTATAATCTATTCATCAAACACAACAAGCCCCTTTCAGCTAGGGTACACTGATAATCAACTACACATTTGTACCTCTGTTGATGGTAAAACTCCATTTTAATCCACGACTAGAACAACAATCTTTTGCATGAGATACCCGTTGGACTCAAAGTTTTTTTTTCTTCGTTATGATATTGTTAGGAACTGACCTGTTTCTGGTGATGTTTTTGCAGGATTGGAGAACCCAAGCAATTGCAACACAATCAAGATAAGAACAGCTACAAAGAGTTTTATATTCAGTGAAGACTGATTCAGAAAAGATGGAAATTTTGTATAGAATGGATTGTAAAGATTAAGGTTTAATTAGAGAAACATACCAACATGGTCCAATACAGCTGCCAATTTCACTCTTTCCCAAGTTCTCTGCAAAAATGGAAGCTTGAACAAATAGCTAAAATCTAAAAGTGTAATAGGTAATAATTCAAATTAACATGTAACAAGTTAGACTTGTAGTTCATAACTCAAAGCAATGTAATAAGTTTGATTTTTTCTTTTTTCTTACACCAACTTTATTTCCGATTGTCACAGTGAACTCAGTTGAATGAGTTGTTAAACTCTCAAGTCTCAACATAGATGAAACAGTACAACAATTTTACCAAACACATTGTAAGCATTATAAAGAGAACAAGGGATGTCATGTGTTCACCTGGATCACTGGCTTTCCGAGTATATGGACAAGGGGTTTGCCTGGGCTCCCCTGGATCAAATAACCTAAACTGATCATTTGGTTCATATGCAAATAACTAAGTAGTTTCACTAATTAAGTAGCGTAAACACGTTTGCAGTGACTGCAGTCAATGAAATCTTACAGAGATAACCCCTTCTTCACAAAGGGGATTAGTCTAACGCAGCCGAATTGAATCCCCAACTCCCTCACATCCAGATGTGTCCTACATTGTCATTTTATTAAACATCAAAAACACATAACCAAACTCGCAAAAACAATCAAAAAAGCACAACAAACATCGGAATCCAAAGTCAATACTCACTTCACCCCAATAGCATTCTGCATCATATTAAACGACCGATTATATGCCTTCTCCGACATCCCACTCATCTTTATTGCACTTTGCCTATCAAATATAACCTGAAACCTACACAAACCAAATCAAATTCATCAAACAAACCAACCCAGAAATCAAAACATCTCTCTCAAACAAACCCAAGAATGAAAACAATAATACCTCGTCGCAGCAATCTGTCAAAGGAGAGATAACACAAATAAAGTCATTGTCCATACAACAACTTCAACGATTGAAACAGGAATTTTTAAAAATGCAGCAGGTTCTTGACATTGCATTAAGATGCTCATGTATTACCCGCTCTCACCTCCAAAATGCAGTCCCTTTCATCTGCATCATCCTTGGGAAGCATGGACATGAGCAACAGGTTCTGCAGTTGTGCTTCCTGACTTTGAGACTGTTTTCTCGACTGCTCTATTACGCTTTCTAGGGGTACTTGGCTGAAATTTTTGGGAAAAAAGATATAACATACGCCACTACAACCATAAATAAATTCTTTAAGTCATCTAAAAACACCATAGAAGATAGCACCTGCTCCTTCTCTGCAAGTGAAGTGTTGGTTGTAGCATGAGGGCCTCCAAAAATTCAATCAGCTTGGCCACAATATCCTCCTGCACGTCAAAGTTTCAGGGTCATCTTTGACAGTAAAAGAAAAAACGTCAAAGATTCACAGTAAATGGCTGCAAACATAATACAGGAACACAAAAGGTGTCATTTTAGTTTGTCTAACAGAAATATCCCTTCTTGACAATAGCAATAACAAGATCCATTTATCTACTATTAACAAAACTAAGTTTTCATTCGATGCATCCTAATTCTGCTTTTTCAATGCATGGGCAAGAATAAGCTATGCCAGGTGATGTGAGAGACAGAAGTCAAGTGGCCAATCATGGTATTGTCAAGTCAGAAGACAAGCAATTGCATTTACTAAACCATTTACTAAACCAAACTGCAAATGAAATCAGACATTGATAACTGATAAACATTAAGTTCCTTTTATCTCTGCTATCAACAGAAGTAGTAGCATAAGTAGCAGTGGTAAGCAACCAGAGCAGCAGAATAATGTTATAAGCACCAGTTCCATAAACCAACATGACAAATTGATTTGTAGCAAATTCATGCATGATAACTTATCTATCCAAAACCAAAGTGAAGGAAGGAAGAAAATTTTCACATACCTTAGACAGCAGAGAGTGAGCAGGGGAGAGGGAAGTGAGTATGAAGCAATCAGAGGGACAGAGCAAGGGAAGCACAGAAAACAAGGCAATGCTTTATCATTTTGATAAATTAAGACAGAAAAGAAGATGCTTTTACCTTTTTCTTTTCTTAAAAACAAAGAAGAAAAGACTCCATTTTCGCGTACCACATACGCGCGTCCTGAAGAAGTTTGTTTTTTTGTTTTTTTGTTTTTTATAAATTAAGATAGAAAAGAATATGCTTTTTCTTTTTGATAAATTATCATATTAGGAAGTCCAAAATAAAAAGGAAAGGGAAGTAAAAGCTGGTCAGATAGGAGTGAAGATAACAATATAATGAGAACGACACTAGTTTATCTGATATTGGTTTACTAAAAACATCTACCTCATAAACTAAGTGATTCTCAGACTACCACTAATAGAGCATAAATAAGATCTTGCAAACTATTAGTGTAAACATCTACCTCATAAACTAAGTGATTTTCAGACTACTACTAATAGAGCATAAACAAGATCTTGCAAAAGATTAGTGTAAGTAGAAGCGCTTTGAAAAATAATAAAACGAACCTTTGTTGCCTCCATTTCAGGTTTTCTTAGAGCTCTCTCTTCCCTGCAAACAGATGGAACTTTTATTTTCAAATAACACCAAAAAAAAACTCACAAGTAGAGAAAATGCAGTTATGAGACAATAATAACCTTTCTTCCTCGAGAACAGTAGAAACTTGATCTTCCATTTGTTCAATTGTCTGACACCACTTGGTTACAGATTGCTCTGCAACTATCCGACTCCTCAACTTTGAACCAGCTCTTTTAGCCTATTACACAATATTATGCGTCGTTGATAAACATTTACTTTGTCGTGTTGATAAACATTTACTTTGAGTCAACAAAAGGCACTACAAATTTGAAGACCTTGCAGCACTAGCTTCCTGAAATAGAGAAATTTGAAGACCTAATCAGAGGGGACGTCAATCAAAAGCACCTGAACTCTATGAACTCCATTTTCAAATATAATGAAACTTAACACAAAAATTGATAAAGGTAAACATACCCTCATCCCTCCTCCTTTATCCGGGCTTGAGACCGGCAATGTAAAAAAGAACCTTTACATTGGCGGAGTTAAACAAGGGTTGTTATAAATTTAAAAAACATAGGTAAGTATATATATATACATATATTCAACAAGAAAACAACACTACTAAGATTACATATTTGGGACTACCAAATCCAAATTAAAATTACAGATTTGGGACTACCAAAGCCAAATCAGCCAGGAGTGTGTAAGTAAAAAAACAAAAATGAACGTATCACTACTAAGTACTACAGTATTGCATGCAAGTCTACAAAAATAGCAAACATCAAGGATATCGTTCAAGGTTGTAACTACCAAGGTAGTTGTAACTTCAATCATCAAGTTCGACATGATTTTTACACCATACGAAGAAATCACCAACGTCCAAATCCCCCATCATGTCTCCTTTTGGATCACTCTTGTAAAGTTTCACCTCAGTCATATATTTGAAGCATAATGAAAGTCTGATCTCTGTTGCAGGGTTCAATGATCCATGGCAATCGCAAGAGAATCGATGGATAGGATCTACAACCTCTTTTGCTATCGCAATGACATTCTTATGCCAATCACAAACTTTGTAAGTCCTTGACACTGAAGGAACATGATTGCTTGGAGAAGGAAACCTCGCAACACCTTGAGAAGATGAGGTAATGGATTTTCTGGTTGTCTTGTCGATTGTGCACAGGATGAAGGGGTATCTTCAGTTCTTTGTGTCCCTACTTGTGTTCCCTCACTTGTTGATGGTCTCACGTAAGTTCCATTTTCAAGTCTCTCTCGTATCCATTGAACATTTTCTTCCAATCTATCATATTTTTGGCTCAATTTTTTTACTTCCAATGTTTTATCCAAAAGCAATGAACGAGCGGGAAGTGAAGCATCATACTTCCTTTTAGAGACGGTGGTTCCAACACAACGAACACGTCCCCTTTCTTCTTGGCCAAACACTTGGCTTAGAAGATCATTATCAATAGTGAGGTCAGTGGTACCCTGGGTTGAAGATTCTTGCAAGGCGGCCTTTTTTGCTTTAACTTGTTCCTTGAAAAGAATGAAAAAATAAAATAACACAGGACACAAATAATATTCAAACAACTACAAAGTAAATTAAGAATTGTGTATAAAAGACATCATTGGGCACATACCATATATAGTTCAGCACCATGCGTGGGTTTTCCATCCTTTCCTGTGTGACAAACAATCCATATATCAGTGCGTGTGACTGGTTCCCCATCAGGGTTCTTCTCAACCTATATACTTGAAAGATTAGTCTCAGTCTATATAGTTAAATGGTTATTATTGTACTAGTAGCTAGAAACTCAATTACCATTTCATACTCCACTTCTGCAGCACTCTTTTGGCAACCCCCTCCCCCAATACATACTTTGAAGCCTTTTTGTTTTTGGCATTTTGGGCTCTAATTGCCTTCGCTTCAGGGGTGCTCTCATAGCGAACAAACTCCTTCCAATCCTCCTCTCTTACACCATTTGGAACATGCTTCTCTTGTTCCTCAATGGTATGATACTTATTCAAATAGTCCTTCCTAAGATCTGCCTTGAACCTTCTAAAATATTCTGGCATTTTCAAATGCACACTCCTTTTCACATAATTTGGGATGTCATATTCACACTGCAAATAAGCCATTGAGATATAAGTTGACAATAAAATAAAACATTATGAAAATCAATGATGTAAAATCTCACCTTGAGGGCATTCCACACATCCTCTTTGTAGTTGTTAGTAACATGGTTCCAACTCTTGAATTTGATGGGCACAAGTGTTTCAACAAGCTTTCCAATGCATTTATTGAAATTTCTAGCACCAGGTCCAACTGCTAAACCATGGACATTGAACTTTATGGTCTTTTTAACTTCACTGTCATCATTTGTAGATGTAGTGACATCATTGGTGGAGAGATTGCCGCGAGTACTACCCATTTCTATCAATGACATTATAGATATTAACCATTATCAAACAAAAAGAAATAAGAAACAACTATGTACACTACATTTATAGATAGTTTCCTTCCACAACATATCACCACAAATAGATTTTTATAAAGCATTGGAAAAGCCAATCTGAATACTTAGCTACAAAGCTTCCCTTTCCCAACTCAAAAGTCAAAATAAGAAACAAAGACAAAATAATTGGTCTCAACCAAAGAGGATGACTAAAATAGCATTAGAAATGCATCAAAAAATATTGTAGCATAGTCAATTAAAATTCTAGTAAGCTCTTCAGGTTGGGGTTGTCTTTCAAGATGCTTTGATACACAGTGGGAGTTTCCTTTTTATCCACATTAGTGTTCAAGCCTCTTTGAGTATGTAGAACTACATGCCACCCGTCATTTGATTGATCTTTCGAATAAAATACCCCACTTGCTTCTTGAGCTAAAATGAATGGATCCTCTTCCACCTTTCTTTTGTCTTTTAGCTTCGACAAGTTTACCATCTCATGGTTCCAAATTGGGTCCACCATATATGCATTTTTCTTATTTTTATTTTCTATGGAAGCCTATAAAAATAGTTTGCAAGGGGGAAAAGCTTTATCCGATGATGTGTGGTGAAAGATCACAACTTTCATATACGCTCATCTCCCTTTCGTTTTCATTTAGACTTTGAAATAAAAACCTTCAGTAAAAAAAATAGTACAAGCAAAGGCCAGAGTGGAATCAAGAACACATAATTTGAAGGTAGAAAATATTTTAAGGGGGTGGACATCATGGAAATTTTTACAACAACATGGTCATCTTCTCTTGTCACTTGTTTTCTATACAATTATGCTATCTTTGTAATCAAACACATCCTTAAAAATATAAGGAATCTACCTAGCTAACATGTCTAATAAAAGGACATTTGATGCGAAAATTCTGCCACTGGTGATGTGAAGTATATGTTTATGTACTCTGTGGTTCTCCTTTAAAGACTGAAATATATTTCGTGTCGACCACTACCACCACCACCACATAGTATATACTTCACTACTATCCAAGAACTAAGTCATGATAGGTACATGTAAGCAAACATAATATAAGCTAAATAGTAAACATTACACTAGTACCATCATAATATAATCAAAACATGTAAACATAATATAAGCTAAATAGTAAACAAACATGTAAACAAACATACTACATGTAAACATAAGCTAAATAGTTATTCAACATGAGGTTAAAACTAGTACCATCATAATATAATCCAAGACATGATAGAAATAAAACATTACACTAATTAACTGAAATAATTTGAACTTCTAATTACTTCAATGTTGAGATATTACTAAACTGAAACAGTTACCTTTATCCAGATGGAATCGAAAGAGTTTGAGAATAGCTTCGAATGATGGAGAGCAACACAGAAGATTTACTAATCCCTAAAATTAGCAAAAATAAATAAATTTTATTACACACTATAGTTAAGAGTCGACTGAAGCCAAACATAAAAATCTCTATTTCTTAAAAATCAGTGAAAATGAACATTTGAAGAAAAAAAATAAAAAAATGGTTTTCTTCCTCAATCAAGAAGAAAAAAACACCTAACAGACATAGCAATTTCCCCATCAACCCATCAAGAAGAAAAAAAAAATTTCCTCATTCGATTCTCTGCAAAACCCATCAACCCCATTCCATTTTCTGAAAAACCCATATTATATTTCACCATTTTTCACAATTTCCCCATTTATTAGTGAAAATGGACCAAACATTCATCATAAACCTAAATGTAACAGAACAATTGATATTGCAAATGGGTATTACCTCTGGTCGAGATCGAGTTCAAAACTCAGCACGAGGTCGAACCACAGCTCGAGGTCGACATCGCAAGTCAGCACGATGCTAGAGTTTTCGATCGATTTCTCTGATTTCTGATTTCTCTGCAATAAACATCAAAACAAAATCAGTGATTTCGATTCTCCCCTTGAGCTTTTGAGCCAAAAACATAAATGCGATTTTCTTACAAAACCATTTCTCACCGCAAGGTCGAGGTCGATGGCTAGAGATTTCTCTGATTTCTGATTTCACCGCAATCAACACAAAAACAGATCTATGATTTCGATTCTCCCCTCGAGCTTTTTCAGCCAAAATGATTTTCTTACAAAACCCTAAACCTCTAAAATGAAAATGAGCCAAAATGGAGGCGGGAGCGCCAAATGTTTTCGCCAGACCGCGAAATTTCTTTCACCCGCGTGAAATCCACTCGAGTTCTTCAATTTAGCCACGGTTTTGATTTTTTTAGCCACGGTTTTAGATCGTTGGCCATTATAGCCAAGGCAAAAAACCGTGGCCATATCACAGGCCTTTTGGTGTAGTGAGCCACGGTTTTTATTTTTTTAGCCACGGTTCTAGACCGTTGGCCATTGTAGCCACAGTTTTTTACCGTGGCTATAATGGACAACGGTTTAGAGCCGTGGCCATCTCCCTGTAGCTAAACATGCCTTTTGGTGTAGTGAAGTATAAGAAAGAGGGAGAAAAATTATGAAAATGACCAGCAATTGTGGTCGTTCCGGCGAGATTGGGAAGGGGAAGAGACGATGCGAGTCTGCTTCGTTTTGTAGTGGATTTGTAGAAAAAATGTAAAAAAAAAAAATTTGGGTATCTATAGTAGTGGTGTAGAAAATTGGGTAGTTGTGTCCTTCAGCGAAATTGGTGATGTTATTTAGTCATTGCCTTGTATAAACTTGGAGTATAATAGTGTAGGAAAACATCAAATTGTTTGTGATTTATGTTAGTTTCTCTTGTTGTAAATGTAATGAGTATAATACATGTTTTATTACAAAAACCATTTTTGCCAACCAATTTTATGACAACATTATGGAATGGTCTTACTAGTGTAGGCATGCCTAGGACTCACGTATTTATCTTACAAATCAGCTAGGTGTTTCATTATTCATAAGGAATTAAAGATAAAATATGACTAGGATTGAAAGTTGGGAAATATGTAAATAGTTGAGGTTCATTTCCTATAATGTCATGTTTGTAAATGTAAAACATGTAGAAGGACAAAAAAAATGAAAAACAAATGGTGAAACTTTTTGGTGGAATGTACATGTAGTGGGGAGAGATAATTTTGTGTATTTTTTCTTCTCAAAACTAAAATTGTAATAACTATTTATTTGGTTGTTGAATTTTGGTAAACTTAGTATCATTGAAATATATTTTTAAAGATCTTTCCAATGAAACCAATGATCAGTACAAATGTTAAAAATTTAAAAATATATGTTTTATTATTAAAAAAAGTCTAATGCATTTCACATCGTTAGTATTCTTCAATTTCAAAAAAATGAGACGAGCCGACATACCAAGACAAATAAAAATAAAATAAAAATAAAATGAAACATGCATCTTAATGCGCATTTAAACAAAAATCATAAACTTACTATTTTGACTAATTCAAGTATGAAAGAGAACTCACTCTCGACATTTGAAATTTTTTCCCCAACTGATTCAAATTTTGACTGAGTATAATCTTAAAGTTTGTAGTATATATTTTTACCTTAGAATAAGCTTACACTTCAAAATTAATTGAGGGCAAAAGAAGTTATGGTTGCAGGGTGTTGAGTTAATGATATTTAGCAACAAAAAAATTTATGTGAAGTGCCAACGACACGAAAAGTACCTAATCTATATTACAATTCAACTAAAAAACGGCTAAGATTAAGAGTTAGGGAAGAAAATTAGCAAAATAGAGAAAATAAGTTTGTGGAACGTACATTGGCAGAAAGAGAAAGTCTTGTGTTTTCTTTTTCAAAATTTAAATTGACATAATTATCTACATAGTCGTCGAATTTTGGTATAAAATATTGTTGAAATGCATTTTTGGATCTTAAAAATGAAACTAAGGACCAATACAAACACTTAAAATGTAAAAATATGTATTAATTATAGGAAAAATGTATAATGCATTTCACATGGCCCATATTTTCAAAAACTTTCATAGAATGAAATGAGTATCTTATTGTTCATTCAAATAAAAAATTTGAATCAAAGTTTGGGGAGAAAATTTGAATCAAAGTTTGGGGAGAATTCGCTCCTATGGTTTAATTTTTATTTTTATTTTTCAAATATTTTGATCTAGTTTGACGCAAAAGCACTGGGTAATGCACTAATACCAATATAAACATCATGGGTCTGTCTATAAAGCGGATTCTTTTAATTTTTCAAAGAAGGATTATTGGATCCATTGAGAATATTATAATATACAAAACTAACTTTGTTGCAAATTTGACATTGTGGGGTATTAAATGTGGGAGGCTCCATTTGGCCCATATGCTTGTCTGAGCACCAAATAACCCGCGGGCCTTTTACCCCTGCGGCATTGCTCCGCTAGGCTTTTGCCTATTGCGGAACATTCCTCACTGCTGCCTCCCGTAGAAATTTAGGCCGTGTCTCAGTCCCAGTGGGAATGGGCCTTTGCTGGAGATGGCTTACATTACAAGTTGATCAATTTTTGCCCATATATTAGGAGAGGGCATCCCATCCTGCGATCTCGAACCCGTCCCAATTATTTTGGGTCCTTTTGGGATTGATCAAATTCATCCAAATCTCGTCCCGTTCCGATCTAAAGTGGGATGGGATCGGGATGGAGATTTTCAATCTCGCCTATCCCGTCCCGTCCCGAATTTATTTATTTAACATTTATTATTATTATTTTAATAAAAATACTCTTCTAAATTAAAGTTTTGGATGTGTTGAAATTAAATCAATGAAGATGAAATTCTATATGAAATCTAAATGAATTGAATCATTAATTCTAAATGAATTTAATATTTATTTGTCTTCCAAAAAAAAGTTTAAGATTTTTTATTTAGTATATATTAATTTTTATGATGTAAGTTATATGTATATAAATTTGACATTATTGGTGTGTGAGTAATGTGAAATAAAACTCTTTTTGTTATTTTTTATTGAATGACTATTTAGTAGGGATGAGGTTTATCACGTCCCATCCCATCCTGATCCCGAATAAACAGAATGGGATACAGATGGATTCATCTCGTCTCGTGCCCACCCCTGCCACATATACAACACGCAGGATACAGTGACTTGCTCAAACCTCAAAAGTTGCATGCAATTCTTGTCGCGGGATGTATTTGGTTGCAATGGGAAAAACGTTATTAAAATAAAAATATGTTACTTACCTTTTGCCATTTCTAATGACCAAATTAATAATGAAGTATTTTAATTTCTCATCTTTCAAACACACAAATCAGCATTCCAACTACAATGGTGGGACTGGGATCTCATCTTACAATTAATTAAGGAGTAAGTCTAGGGAGCCATGTTTGATGGTCAATTTTGATATTTTACATTTTTTACTTATTATCTTTAAAACACAATCACAAAAATCATTCATAAAAGGGCTAAAAGTGTCAAAAAAATTTCAAAGTGACCACCAAACATGACTCCCTAAAATTATTACTAATTAAATACTGGTTAGCGCACCATGTATACAATATTTAAGTAGCTGAGTTTTTGTCAAAATTTACAACAACTTGTTAGATTGCATGACAAGGACCCTAGTACTTTCCCCAATAAGGAAGGGCCAGTGATGAGAAACTCGAATTTCATAAAACTCAATTAAACATTAAACTCTTCTTCTGGACTCGACACACTGCACACATGCTGGATGGACATAGTATGCCAAAAAAGAGTGAATAATCAGGTACATCCACGAATGTATACCAAACCTAGAATATTGGATTGGATTATTGTTTGTTTGAGTGTTTACTAAAATACAAGCATGTTATGTTATGTTATGGTAAGGTAATATTACTTGAAAGGGTGGGTTTATTTATGTGTGTGTATGGTATGTTTCAAGCTCGGTCACTCTCCCTGCTGAACTTCTCCCTTGTCTGGGATTTGCAATACATGCATGTATCTTTCTCCTAATTTTGGTAGTTACCATAATTTCAAGTTACCTACCTAGATGTACCCTCAAGTGCTTCTAAAAGAAAAAACTACCATACTGATCTTCTTCTGCATTGTAAAATTACCCTAAGAGATCGAATGTTATTAAGATAAAGAAACTTCATTGATTTGCTGTGTGGATATTTAGGGTTGTAAAGCTTGGCACTAAGGAAAAATGTATGTGAATGGAAGGAATTCGAAGTTAGACCCTAGCTAGCCAGTTGTTGTACAACTTTTACCAATCAACAATATTTGGCTACCAAAATCGATAGAAAATAAGAATCACATATCAAACTTAGACTTTGGCTTTCTAGACAACTAAATACATTGACTCGAAAGTCTTTTCTGATAGAGATTATTACTGAAATGCTGGCCTTGGGTTCTTGGGTATAAAGCAAGAGAATTATAGACTACAAATGGGGGATACGATAAAATGCATGGCTTTACACACCCAAGTAAATATTGATATTGGTGATTAGCAATGTTGTTATTATTAATATTAAGGTTAATTTACATGCATTTTAGTAGTATAACAGTTCGTCAGTTCCAAAACATTGGAGAGTTTTAAATTTGTTAATAAGTTGGAAATGGTTGGTTATTGTACCTGATTATGCCATGTCCTTTGTGTACTATACTTATAAGAGTTACCCCACATGCCAAATTTGTTGTTGTGGTTCAAGGTGTTTAAGAACCTCTTCCCTTTATGTTAGAGAGATATGCCTAATTGTTAGAACGACAAGAATTCTATATAATATTACAATTTTAAAATAACTAAAGTCCTAAGTTTTCCTTATTTGTCGGCATATAAACTAAATATTTGAAGAATTGTAATTTAGATTTTGATTCTCCATGCCAAATCATGAAACCATCCCGATCGACTACCTAAGGAGTTGTTGCAAATCATCCAAATCAGGTAATTGGACCAGGGCATTGAACTTGAAATGAAACTAACTCTTTAGCTACCTACCTAAACCATGACTCATAATCTTATTTCTTTTAACCTACGTAGAGTATGAAGAACAAAGCTTCATGTTCGTGTAATAATAACAGCTACACATACTCTATTTAGGATAAGCCCTTCTAGGGAGCGAGGGAACGTGCGAGGGAGGGAGAGGCAGAGAGTTCCCTCGCCCCCTAGAATTTCTGATTTAGGATTGAAAGTGATGAAATGACGCAACTTACGAGTAACATCTATGTGACAAATTGAAAGTTTGGTACACAAAGCAAACATGAGGCAAGCTAAAAAAAATTCAATATTGTCCTTCAGAGGTCTTGGAGAATCCTACCAACTTTGAGTAGCAACTCAGCAACCAGGCCGCCCCCCCTTGGTTTATTTTCTTTCTTGCTTTCACATACCCCAATCAATTTCCTTAACTCTGTTGTAAATTAAGAACTCTTCTAGCGAGGGAGGGGTGTAATCACCCATCTCCCTTGAAATAAGCGACGACACACATCTCGAAGGGGATGAGTGGTTACACCCCTCCCTCGCCCCTTAGAATTAGCGGTAAATTAAACATAGATCAACGAGCTCTTCTAGGGAGCAAGGGAATGAGCGAGGAAAGGGATGGGTTCATAGATCAACGGATGATTAGCCATGAGTGCTCAGGGATGGCTGCCTAGTTCCATTTGTATTGAAAGGAATCCCTTCTACGCGTCGAGGAAACGCACGAAGAAATGGGTGAGGGAGGGGGGTGTTACCACTCATCTCCCTCGAGATCTGTGAAGATGCACATCTCAATGGGGATGAAGGATAACACCCCCTCCCTCGCCCATTCCCTCGCGCATTTCCTCAATATTTAGAAAAAAACGATTGAAAGGTTTGAATCATCAAATGAAATGATGCCCCAGAAAGGGCACAAAGAGTACAATTGTCACGCCCCAACCCGCCACGGGAATCGCAGCGTGCCGATGCGTGAACTAACCCGTAACACAGGCGGATTGTAACCGGCCACAACATCATAATATAGCACATTCTTGATACGAGAATGAAACGGAAATAAAACTACGATAAAAATTTGAACAAAATAAGTATATTCGATTCGCCCCGCCAAATTCATAGCGACAAAACCAATATACAAGCATCTAATATAACAATATAATACATCTGATAACACAGAGGAAACAAAACATACCCGTACAGGGTGGACACGACCAATCAGCACAAAACGCGCCTACAACGAAAAACAGGGCCTAAGCGCCACGATTAGCAGGAACGCCAACACTGCCTGCACTCCAATAGAAGCACACCCCTTGCGGGGTCAGCAAAGCACAAAGCTAGTTGGTGCGAGCGAACTAAATACAAATAATAGAATAATAAACAAGAAAAATTCATGCCACACAACAATGAATAAGCAACAAGTTCTAAAGTCTAAATCACACCGTGTCTCTAAGGATAATGTTTCTAAGTTCAAGCAACAACACAAACATTTTAGATTCCACAATAACTACAAGTTTACAATATATGCCGATCATTACACGTGATTCAAACATGGTAAATATCAAGCAATGGAAATAAAGACAATCTCATAATTCTTCCTAGTCTCCTAGGTATAGCAATCAAGTTGAAACCAAAAATTCTGTAAAATTCTGTATAAGTGTCTCATATCGTAGGTATTCGCATACCCTACGAATGTGTCTCACCCAGACACATCCCACAACGTGTACCAGTACCACTTCGGGCTTGTTTGTATCCTAATGGGGTGCCATCTGCCAAGATACAAACTCAAACATCCCGAACGATTGGCCTAACACGGCCAACCTAACACAATCAAACTCAAGCGCGCTGGGAGGGAAAATGAGTAATCTCCAAACCACATCCTTCGGGACCCGTCCTACTGCACTCACCGCATCTCAGCAAGCTTGCCACATGCAATAGCGTCCTCAATGTCAGGTGCGAGTCATCTCAAGCACCATCCAACTCACGATGCGAGCAAGCTCCTAAGCATCGGCACAACAGGGATTATAGCGGGGTAAAGAAACTTATACCACTATCCACATGCACAAATGGCGAGTCTGTACATAATCAAAGATAACAGACGCGCAAACATAATTAATTCAACAATTTTTTTTGATAAAACCACGACTATGCCAGGATCCTAACATGACCCAATTCACCACGATAAATTTATTCAAGTCGATTATCATACATGCTCACGACTCGGAAATCCACGGTAAAACATGACATACTATGCAAACTCGAAAACGATGCATACAAGTCCAATGTCATTACACCAAAGCCTAATCACACCAAAAAATTCATTCACTATTCGATTTCATTCAAGTATATCATGCTTTCAGGAAACTCAATACATAATTCATTCACAAATAACCAACACAATCATCGAAATATCTGAAAACCCCGAATTTCGAATTTGGATTCAATTATACACAATCGACGGTATAATGTAAAAATTAAATTCAAGATTTCAAATAACTATTTATCAAAATAAATATTATAATTCCACTCACCTGAGCGGAATGGGTTTTCAGAACCCAATTCCTAACGGTCGAAGCTCCTAACACGCAAAACCACGAATGCGGGACCACGAAAATTTTTTAAAACTGCAAGGCGGACTCGAAAATGAGTAAACTAGCCGAAAATTGAAAAAATAAATAAAGTACAAGCGGCGCGTGACGGAAAGAAAACTTACAGGCAAGTAAAATTCGGCAAACACCCCGCCGAAACCCAAAGTTTTGCGAAAACGAGCCGAAACCCTCCCTACTCCGGTCTGATCGCCTCCAAACTGCACAACAGGACGGAAATGAGTCTAAGGACACTCTGAGTCACAGAAGTGAGGCTCACCCACGCACCCAAAGCCCGGATTCATGCCGAAGAATCCTCAAAACGAACATGCACCCTGATTTTTTGAAAATTTCGGCCAACCCCAAAATCAACCTTGCATGTCGGTTTTAAGGGCTCCCAATGACGCCACCAAGGCCCCTCCACGTCTGATCGGAGCTATGGAAACCGATCAAACAAATCCAACACCAAACCCAAATGAAAACTGATTTTTTTTTGTTGTTTTTGTTGTTTTTGTTTTTTTTTACGAAAAACCAACAGAGAAACGAAGAGGGAATGAAGAGAGGAAGAAATGAGGACAATGGCGAGATTCCACGAAGGAAATTGCTCGATCTCCTCGAATGAACTCGGCGAGCAACGTCGTTGCGAGAGAAAACTCACACTTTGGAACGAAAAAGAAAAAGAGGGAGAAGAAAAAAAGAGGGGGAGGGGGGAGTTTTGTCTTTAAAGGGTGGGTGGCTATGTGCCCCCACCGCATTAACTGAGTACACCCCCAATCAAATCCTTTTTTTTTTTTTTAAAACAAAGATATTACATCATACACACCTCAAAAGAGATCTCGTCCTCGAGATCGGACAAAGCCACGACAAGAAAACCTAGGCGAAAAGCTCGGGGTATTTCTGTCTAATCTGGTCCTCTAGCTCCCAAGTCACGTCACTTGCTCGGTGGCTCCACTGAACCTTCACTAACTTCACTGTCCTCCGACGAAGTTGTTTGACATCATCATCAACAATGGCTACTGGCCTCACTGGATACGTCAACTCATCCGAAATCTCCACCTCAGTAGGCTCTATAATCTGTGACGGGTCTGCCAAACACTTTCGCAACATGGATACGTGAAACACGTCATGGATACCTTACATACTCTGCGGCAAAGCCAATCTGTAGGCCACTGGTCCAATCCTCTCAGTAATCTCATATGGCCCTACATACCTCGGTGCAAGTTTCCCACGACTTCGGAACCTAACAACTCCACGCATCGGGGAAACTTTCAGAAAAACCCTGTCACCAACATCAAACTCTAACTCCTTATTCCTCCTATCAGCGTAACTCTTCTGTCTACTCTGGGCTGTCAACAAACGCACTCTAATCAGCTCAATCTTTTCAGTAGTTTCTCTGATCACATCCGGCCCCATCACAACTGACTCTCCAATCTCTGCCCAACAAACAGGGGACCTACACGATCGTCCGTAGAGTGCCTCAAACGGTGCCATGACAATACTTACGTGGTAGCTGTTGTTTTACGCAAACTAGCATAACGGTAGGTGATCTTCCCAACTGCCCCCAAAGTCTAAAATGCATGCTCTAAGCATGTCTTCCACTACCTGATTCACTCGTTCAGATTGACCATCTGTCTGTGGATGATAAGTTGTACTCATGTCCAATCTAGTACCCATAGCTTGCTGAAAGCTATGCCAAAAGTGGGCTGTGAAAAGCGGATCTCTGTCTGATACAATCGAAACAGGCGACCCATGAAGGCGGACTATCTCCCGAATGAACAACACCGCTAGACTGTCTGCCGTCCGATTCATACTAACAGGAATGAAATGTGCACACTTCGTCAACCGATCAATAATTACCCATATCGACTCATTACCTTTCCTCGACCGTGGAAGTCCATCGATGAAATCCATAGTGATATACTCCCACTTCCACGTCGGGATATCCAATGGATGCAATAACCCAGATGGTCTCTGATGCTCGGCTTTCACCTACTGACAAGTCGCACATCGTGCCACAAACTCTCCAATGTCTTTCTTCATGCCACGCCACCAGAAAGAACGTCTCAAATCTCGATACATCTTTGTTCCACCGGGGTGAATGGTGAAACGAGATCTATGAGCTTCCTGTAAGATATCTCTTCGCAACTCCTCAACAGACGGAACCCAAAGCCGCCCACGAAACCGCAACCCTCCATCTGGACCCACCGACCAATCGGTAGGGCACTCATGCAATGTGTCCACTACCAAATCTGTTATCTGCCTCATAATCAATGGATCAAAGGTCTGTTTCTCCACCACTCTACTGATCAACGACGGATAAACTGCTAAACCCGCTATCATGCTGCCTTCTGTACTGAAAGTAGGATGAACTGCAAATGAAACCAATGTCTCAAGTGTTCGGTACTCCTGAATCATCATGGTTGCCATCACTGCATGTCGCCTACTCAAGGCATCTGCAACCACATTGGCCCTACCAGGCTGATAGTGTATCTCGAAGTCATAGCTGCTAAGGAAATCAACCCATCGTTGTTGCCTCATATTCAATTCCCTCTGAGTGAATAGGTACTTCAAACTCTTGTGATCTGTGAACAACTCGAACCTCTCACCATACAGATAATGTCTCCAGATCTTCAAAGCAAAGACTACGGCTGCCAACTCTAAATCATGTGTCGGATATCTCCGCTCGTGGGGTTTCAACTGTCGAGACGCATAGGCTACGACCTTCTTGCCTTGCATCAACACTCCACCCAATCCTATACCGCAAGCATCAGTAAATACCACCAGTCGGCTACCAGGTGTCGGAATAGTCAACACTGGTGCTGAAGTCAATCAGAGCTTCAAAGTTTTAAAAGCTTCTTCACACTTTTCTGACCATACAAAAGGAACATTCTTCCTAGTTAACTGAGTGAGTGGTGCTGCAATCAGGGAAATTTTCTCGATAAACCGTCGGTAATAACCAGCCAAACTCAGAAAACTATGAATCTCCGTCACACTGCTCGGTCGTCTCCAAGACTTCACTGCTTCGACTTTCTCGGGATCCACTGCAATACCTCCATTAGAAATAACATGCCCAAGAAATCGAACTTCAGGCTCCCAGAAATGACACTTACTGAACTTCGCATACAACTGATTTTCTCTAAGTGTCTGCAAAACAATGCGAAGATGCTCTCTGTGCTCCTCTAAACTCCTTGAGTACACTAAGATATCATCAATGAAGATTACCACAAACTTGTCCAAGTACGGACTGAACAATCTATTCATCAAATCCATGAAGAATATGGTGCATTTGTCAATCCAAATGGCATGACTGGAAACTCATACAAGCCATAACGGGTCCGAAAAGCGGTAATCGGAACAGAATGTTCCTCAACTCTCATCTGATGATACCCAGACTGCAAATCTAACTGTGAAAACACTACGGTTCCCCTCAACTGATCCAATAGATCATCAATTCGAGGCAATGGATACTTATTCTTGATGGTCACTTTATTCAGATCTCGATAATCTATGCACATCCTCAATGATCCATCCTTCTTGGATACAAATATTGCTGGAGCTCCCCAAGGTGAATTGCTCGGTCGAATAAACCCCTTACGAAGCAACTCATCAAGTTGTACTTTCATCTCTTCCAATTGCTTAGGAGCAATCCTGTACGCTGATTTAGATATAGGTGCAGTACCAGGAACCAGGTCAATCCGAAACTCTACCTCACGATGAGGAGGGATACTAGGAATCTCCTGAAAGACATCAGGGAACTCACATACAACCTCTACAGAGCTGGTGTTGGGACAAGAAATCTCAAGAGAGCTAAGAAAACTTGACATCAAAGAAACCGAACCGGGCTCACAAGCCAACACACGAGGCGAAACATCAGGTGGCGCTAACATCACTGACCTATGCAAGCAATCAATGATCATCGGATGACTAGACAACCAATCCATCCCTAGAATCAAATGATAGCCCTCAAAACCCAAAACAATAAAGTCAAACACAAAGTTGTACCCCAACAAGGAAAACTCGAAACGGGGACAATATTCCCACAACCAAACCGAACTGCCCAAGGGAGACACAACGCACAGGGGCTCCGGCAAAGGCACTACCTCAAGGTTGTCTCTAACAACCAACTGTCTAGAAATAAAAGACCTAGATGCTCCTGTATCGAAAAGAGCCCTCAACAGGGAAGATGACGAATGCACAAAACCTGGCACACAATACATATATCCTGAGTCACATAACAACACACTAACATGCAATTTTCTACGCATAATGCACATAACACAAAACTTACTACATTTGGCACACACAACTACTACAAAAAAAAGTAATAATAACATACCCTCAACATTTCCCTGACCGGGAATAGCTGCTAGGCGAACAGGCGGTCCTGGGAGAGGGACTCTCTGACCAATTCCAGGCGCAGGTGCTAACTGTCCCTGAGGCACCCTCTGCTGTACTGGTCCATCCCTATTCTGAGGACAAAGTCTAGAAAAGTGCCCCAATTGTCCACAAGTATAACAAACTACATGCTCCCATCGATTTGTCTGACCTCTTGGACAATCACGGGCTACATGTCCCTCCTGACCACAAGTGAGGCAACCGTTCCTAGTTCCTGTCTGACCACCGCACCTAGGTTGTCTCTGTTGCTGCTGCTATCGATGATCTCATCGAGAACGTTTGTCACCTCTGCGATCTCTGTCAGTCCTAACTGGTCCCCCTCTACCAGGGTCTCTCGCTGGACAACGGCACGCTCTAGCTGCTGTGTCGGCTCAATTGCCTGGCTTCCTCGGCCAAACCTCTGACTGCATTCTGAACCTCTAGCTCGTCGAACCAAAGTCTCTTGTCTACACTCGGCGTCCACTCGCTCCTGACTCAAAGTGACGTCCACTAATCTCTCAAAAGGACGATCAATCATCACCATCAACTGTTTCCTTAGGAACGGGTTCAGACCACTCAAAAACTTCCTTTTCTTCTTCTCCGAAGTATCTATAAAACAAGTGGCATAGCATCTCAACTGTGTAAACTCGGCCAAGTACTCAGAAACAGCTCTAGAACCCTGCTGTAAATGTAGAAACCTTTCCACTATCTCAGCTCTGGCAGAATCAGGAACAAAATGTTGTTCAAACACCTGGAAAAATGTATCCCACTGCATCTCTGACACATCACGGCTCTGCCTCACTGAATCCCACCAGTACATAGCCTCTCCGTCAAACTGGTGTGTTGCTAAGTCAGTACGCTATATAGGTGTCAGCACCATCCTCTCAAATATGAGCTCTACCTTACGGATCCACCGATCCGCAGCTAGAGAATCTCCCGTGCCATCAAATCTTTTACCACCCAAGCTGATGAAATCCCTGTTGCGCCGAGTAAACGAATCCTCTGACTGACTGCCCTGCCACATATTCTGTGCCAATTGGGTCATCATTTCCATGAAAGCCTGAGAGACATCCTCCCCAGCAGTGCCTGATCCCTCACCCTGGGATCTTTTACCACGTGCCATCACAAAACAACCTCTACGAAAAAGAAAACACACATACCATACATCAAACAACACAACAAAAGTCCTAACTCCTCTACCCAATCCACTCAAGAAAGTGGTATATGATGATGTTCTATGTGAACCAGTAAACAATGGCTCTGATACCAATCTTTGTCACGCCCCGACCCGCCACGAAAATCGCAGCATGCCGATGTGTGAGCTAACCCGTAACACAGGCGGATTGTAACCGGCCACAACATCATAATATAACACATTCTTGATACGAGAATGAAACGAAAATAAAACTACGATAAAAATTTGAACAAAATAAGTATATTTGATTCGCCCCGCCAGAGTCATAGCGACAAAACCAATATACAAGCATCTAGTATAACAATATAATACATCTGAAAACACAGAGGAAACAAAACATACCCGTACAGGGTGGACACGACCAAACAGCACAAAACGTGCCTACAACGAAAAACAGAGCCTAAGCGCCACGATCAGCAAGAACGCCAACACTGCCTGCACTCCAATACAAGCACACCCTTTGCGAGGTTAGCAAAACACAAAGCTAGCTGGTGCGAGCGAACTAAATACAAATAATAGAATAATAAACAAGGAAAATTCATGCCACACAACAATGAATAAGCAACAAGTTCTAAAGTCTAAATCACACCGTGTCTCTAAGGATAATGTTTCTAAGTTCAAGCAACAACACAAACATTTCAGATTCCACAATAACTATAAGTTTACAATATATGCCGATCATTACACGTGATTCAAACATGGTAAATATCAAGCGATGGAAATAAAGACAATCTCATAATTCTTCCTAGTCTCCTAGGTATAGCAATCAAGTTAAAACCAAAAATTCTGTATAAGTGTCTCATATCGTAGGTATCCGCATACCCTACGAATGTGTCTCACCCAGACACATCCCACAACGTGCACCAGTACCACTTCGGGCTTGTTTGTATCCTAATGGGGTGCCATCTGCCAGGATACAAACTCAAACATCCCGAACGACTGGCCTAACACGGCCAACCTAACACAATCAAACTCAAGCGCTGGGAGGGAAAGCGAGTAATCTCCAAAGCACGTCCTCCGAGACCCGTCCTACTGCACTCTATAGTGGCAAATGCGTGCGGGAGCTCACCGCACCTCAGCAAGCTTGCCACATGCAATAGCGTCCTCAATGTCAGGTGCGAGTCATCTCAAGCACCATCCAATTTACGATGCAAGCAAGCTCCTAAGCATCGGCACAACAGGCATTATAGCGGGGTAAAGACACTTATACCACTATCCACATGCACAAATGACGAGTCTGTACATAATCAAAGGTAACAGATGCGCAATCATAATTTATTCAACAAATTTTTTTGATAAAACCACGACTATGCCAGAATCCCAACATGACCCAATTCACCACGATAAATTTATTCAAGTCGATTATCATACATGCTCACGACTCGAAAATCCACGGTAAAACATGACATACTATGCAAACTCGAAAATTATGCATACAAGTCCAATGTCATTACACCAAAGCCTAATCACACCCAAAATTCATTCACTATTCGATTTCATTCAAGTATATCATGCTTTCAGGAAACCCAATACATAATTCATTCACAAATAACCAACACAATCATCGAAATATCTGAAAACCCCGAATTTCAAATTTGGATTCAATTATACACAATCGACGGTATAATGTAAAAATTAAATTCAGGATTTCAAATAACTATTTATCAAAATAATTATTATAATTCCACTCACCTGGGCGGAATGGGTTTTCAGAACCCAATTCCTACCGGTCGAAGCTTCTAACACGCAAAACCACGAATGCGGGACCACGAAAAATTTTTAAAACTGCAAGGCGGGCTCGAAAATGAGTAAACTAGCCGAAAATCAAAAAAATAAATAAATTACAAGCGGCGCGTGACGGAAACAAAACTTACAGGCAATAAAAATTCGGCAAACACCCCGCCGAAACCCAAAGTTTGGCGGAAACGCGCTGAAACCCTCCCTACTCCGGTCTGATCACATCCAAACTGCACAACAGGCCGGAATAGATTCTAAGGACACTCAGAGTCACAAAAGTGAGGCTCACCCATGCACCCAAAACCCGAATTCATGCCGAAGAATCCTCAAAACGAACATGCACCCTGATTTTTTGAAAAATTCGGCCAACCCCAAAATCAACCTTGCATGTCGGTTCTAAGGGCTCCCAATGACGCCACCAAGGCCCATCCACGTCTGATCGGAGCTATGGAAACCGATGAAACAAATGCAACACCAAACCCAAATGAAAACTTTTTTTTTTTTTTTTTTGCGAAAAACCAACAGAGAAACGAAGAGGGAATGAAGAGAGGAAGAAATGAGGACAATGGCGAGATTCCACGAAGGAAATCGCTCGATCTCCTCGAATGAACTCGGCGAGCAACGTCGTTGCGAGAGAAAACTCGCACTCTGGAACGAAAAAAAAAAAGAGGGGCAGGGGGGAGTTTTGTCTTTAAAGGGTGGGTGGCTATGTGTCCCCACCACATTAACTGAGTACACTCCCAACCAAATCTTTTTTTTTTTTTTTTTGAAAACACAGATATTACAACAATCATCTTCTTTCTTGATGATTGATTGAGAAAACTAAAGATATTGTTGCTTTTTGTCTGATAGGATAATGTAAAGTCTTGGGAATGTCGATGATGATGATGTTTGGTTAAGTGGGGTACAATGTTTTCCAATAATGTTAATTATTTTAGTGGAAAAAAGATTTGGATATGTTTTTATGGATTACATTTTAATTCAATATGTGTGGACAAAATAAGATTGAGAGGACACAATTCATACTTTTTTCTCTAACTTTTGGTAAATTTGGAATTAAGTATTAGCACAAAATCCTGTTGAAATAGCGTTTGAGTTTAAGGACTCTTAGGGTGTGTTTGGTTGCACACATTTTGTGAAAATAGGAATCTTATTCCCACGTGAAAATCCTGTTCAAATAGCGTTTGAGTGTTTGTTTGGGATTTTAGTGGTGGGCATGGGATGCCATCACGTGCCATAGATTCTCACCATTGGTGGGAATCAGACGCCTCACTCATATTGGGAAAATAATTCACGGGTCTCGATCTGCTTGTTCTTCCTCTCGATCTGTTGCTCTTCCCATCGACCAGTTCAAGGGTTTGTTCTCCCTATCGAGTGACAAGGAGAAGGATCTGTTGTTCTTCATCTCCTTATCTGCTTTTCCTCTTCGATCATTGCTCTTCCTCTTCGATCTCACTCGATTTTCTCTTCGTTGCCAAGCCAAACCAAACCAGATCTGACTCCTACGTCGCCTATCTCACTGATCGACTGCCCACTCGTTTGTTCTATCTTCTTTTTATCTTATTCGTTGGCTATCTCCACCTCCAACACAAGCTTTGCTTCTCATCAAAGGTAAATTATATTTCCTTGTATTATCGTCTTAGATCTCTTTGCATCCAGTGTTTTGTATGTTGATTTGTCTCATGTTTTTGGTAGGAAGTTTTGTTTGCGCGTGTAAACGTTTCAAGCGAAGCGAAACTGTGTTTACGCCTCTTTCAATTTTCTTCATAATTTTTGCACTCACAGAGTAATCATTTAGGTACGGATTTCGTCCTCTTCATCTTCTTCATCTGCCGATCTATCAATTTGGCTTGATTTTTTGTGAAAAAAGTTTCAATTTGGGGATTTTGATGATCAGTTAGGATTAGTGGTGTTTGAATTGAATGGGTTAGTGAATCAGATCATTTGAAGTAAAGGGTATGTTCTAGTTTTGAAGAATAATATGGGAATAGTATGCTGCATTTTGTTGTTTTGAGGGTGTGAACACTGGTTTTGTATGTAGATGTATCATTTGTCATGTTATATTAGATTTACCATGTTTACATTCAAGGATGTTTGCTTAGTTGTTAGTTTTGTTACAGAATTACCATTGTTGCGTTGAAGGATGCCACAGGCATCATTGTGCTGTTGTTTTATTTGTCAGTTTTGTTAATATGTTAACTCTGTAAGTCAATAATCAGAGCATTAATACTGCTATGAAACCCTTTCCAAAACTTTGTGATTGATGTCAATGAAGCATAGTGCAAATGCAAAGACTAATGTGGTTGACTCCTATGTTGGCCCTCTCTAGAAATTTATGTGTTAGGTAGAGTATGCTCTGGTAGTCTGAATTGGCATCTCATTAGTGCTCTGGTTTCCCTCACTTGACTAATCACAAAGCCATGTATGTATGTATTTTTTTATATGTTTTCAAAGATGGGATTTATATGGAGAGGGGAAGAACTTTCAGTTCAATGAGTTCATCTCTTTCAGTTCAATGAATTCCATTTTTTATTTTGTAATGTACAAGTATTTACCGGAAAATTTCACACAGATCTGATCATGGGTATGTTAGAAAATTCCAGTATGGAACATTGAACATGAACAACAGTACAAAAACCATCAGTAGTTTCTATTTGACATTGATCCAACCTGAAATTGAGTATGTGTTAAGATAGTTTAAATTGATCTACAATGTTCAAGGACATGTATTATGAATTTTAAGCAGATAAGTGTTGGTGGGCAAGACTGGGTAAACTGTTGAAATTGGAATAATTTTTGCACTTCAAGAGTTCAAGCCATTTTTGTAGTTTCAAGTATAATATGCTAATTATTCATTAAGGAGCTTCAAACCCTCCGTATTAAAGTTCATTTCTGAGTAATTCTTATTTGTTGGGAGCAGGGGTTGTAGGACAAGATCAAATTGGTTCCTATTGATCTAGGAAATAGGCCTGCTTGGTACAAGGAGAAAGTCTATCCTGCAAATAAGGTAATGTTACTTTGAAGATAACATTCTTATATTGATCATATCATACGTAGAGGAAACATAAATTAACATAATAGATATTTAGATTGCGTTAACTACTTTGATGTTTGCTTTTCTATTGTAAAATACATTAGTTTTTCCACATGTTATCAGTTATAAATGTTTCTTGTGTTGCTTATTGCTATGGACAAAATGTTTCAAATAATCCTGAAGTCGACTACTTTAGCAATGATAATATTGTCTGAAATCTGCATGGGCTCGTTCTTCTAAGGTAAAAATACTCCTAACACTGTAATTCTAAATCCATGTATTCCAACATTGACATTGGATGAAAAGTGACTATTTCAACAAATTTTTTTTTTCTTTGATTGTGCAAAATATACGTCTACGTCAATTTTATTATACTTTGAATGGATGAAAAACAATAATTTGTACCCCATATTTTTCTGTTGTGATGATGTGAAGACTTATCTTTCTAACTGAAGTCTGCCACAAAATATTATTATGCTTTGTTCTACTCAGTTATAGGGAGCAATGTGGTGTGTGAAATTCCACACTGTGGAACTTATGTTCTACCAAACGCAGTAAGACTTTGTTGATCTTTATTTGATCATTTTCATTGTCCCACAACTACTTTTAATTTAGTCTCTTACAGTGTTAGACAATGCAAATTTTAATCGAGCAACGACGAAGGCTAGTTCAGATGTTTATGCTCTCCATAATGACGATGATCATGTATAGAAGGAGACACATTCCTAGAATGTTAATTGTCAACCGAGATGAAGAAAGACGTTCTATGTTGAAAAGAATGTATCGTGAGAGTGATCATTTATGCCATTGAGAATGCTAGTTAGAATTTATTGAGAATGTTAGTTTTCTAATCTTTATTGAAAACGTTTCTCCAACTATCTTTATTTTGTTGATTGTTCTAATCTTTTTGTTAAATTAGATTGTTTTCTTAACATTGTTTAGGCACACAAGGAAGCAAAAAAAGTTTGTGGCAAAATCTTTCCATACTATGGCGAACTTGCAATCATCATAGGAAATGATCAAGCAACTGGCGATCGCTGTATAGCAAGTCGTGATGATGACAATGTACCCATGGTTGAAGCAAGTGAAAGTGTCCATACAGACACTGGAGACAGGGAAGATGTTGCCTCAGGTTCTACTACATCGTCTCGCAAACGCAAGCAAACGTGTGACAACGATGATCCCGAGTTTGCTAAGGCCATATCGAGTATATGCAAGGTATTTGAGCAAGCGAGTGCTATGCCTATACGATTGGAAACCTTCCCTTGGCAAGAAGTTGAGAAGGTTGTAAGGGCGGTTCCTGGACTTACCGAACGTCAAATTTAAAAATCATGAGAAAGTTCAATGGGAACGTAGAGCTTGGTACTTTCTTTTTAGGATTGACCGAAAAAACAAGGGAGGGTTGGGTTCTTGCAGAGTTGGAGGATAATTAGTTTGGAGCAAAAGTAATTGGCTTCTTGTCTTTAATCCTTTTTATGTGTTTTGATTAGTAATCAAGGAGTTAGAAAGTTTGGATTTTGTTTAATTGGTGTTTGGAAATATGTGGTTTAGGACTTGTTATGTTTATGTAGTAAACATGATTTAATTTTGAAAATTTTAGTCAAAATATAGATTGCTAAATTTTTTTTATTAGAATTCTGAATACCAGTATTGAACGTTGATTTCTCATTGAAAGATTTAAGCAGACGTCGAATTTAAAATTATACTGTAAGGATGTTTTGCAGGAAGCAAAATCAAAACCATATTCTAGTTTATATATAAAAGTAGAATTGTGGGATCTTCAAAATGAATAAAATAATAATAAAATATTCCCATGATTAGTTTTGGGCAACCAAACACTCACAATAGGAATTGGAATCCAATTCCCATGGACAACCAAACATCAAAGTTGGTCAAGTCCATGGCATCACATGCCATGAATGGGATTCCAATTCCCACCTTAAGATTTCATGCAACCAAACACACCCTTAGACCCCTCAAAAGCAAATAAGCTACACACACATGGATCATGTTTCGTTAGAACCAACCATTGATAGAGCTTTTTAGTTTTACTGATTAATATTTTTCAAGACACAATAGCATGGGATGATTGCATGTGAATGATGAATTTTTATTCTTTTTTCATTGATAATACATTTTATACAACAATTTTTTAATTTTTTCTAGGTTCTCAAAAGCATTTCTTGTACGGGTCTATCCTAAACTACATGGGATGATTGTTTATTTGCTTTGTCTTCCTCGCGTAAACTATACGAAAGTCCGATTTATAAAGTTTGTTCTAACCTTAAGTTAACCTCTTTTAAGTGTAAAATTATGTACATAGACAATCCCCCATTAGGATTTTTAAAACAATCTCCAACGGATCGCATTAACCTTATATGACCTAATATACATCTTCAATATGGGATAAAGTTATGGGATTTATTTTATGATGCCCTCGTAACATAACCATATATAGTGTTACTCCCCCATTTGGTTCAAAATGAAGTTTACCCCACCCCCCCCCCCCCCCCCCCCACCCCCTCA
Organism: Berberis vulgaris; assembly: GCA_963556465.1. Taxonomy (NCBI): domain Eukaryota; kingdom Viridiplantae; phylum Streptophyta; class Magnoliopsida; order Ranunculales; family Berberidaceae; genus Berberis; species Berberis vulgaris. The sequence goes on along the minus strand of OY747126.1, from coordinate 33,470,191 downwards.
AAAAAAAAAAAAAAACACTTTCCAATTAATGAAGCATTAAAAACTAAAGTCTTTGCTAGGTATCAGAGCCAAGTTACTCACAAAGCACTTAACATCCCGACTAATCATGAAGAGCATCAAAGATAAAAATTTCTTATATTGTCTAGCAAAATGATTTTAATAACAATTATAATTTTTGGAAAAATAAGATGAAAACTCATCTGATGGCTATAGATTAGCTTGTATGGCTTATCATTGTAAATGGGTATAAAAAACGTACCATCACCTCCAGAAAAGATGACAAAGACAATTACTATTGTCAAAGCCTATGCAGATTAGTCAACAGCAAATAAAATCGAAGCTCGAGCGATTCCAAAAGGTCATAGTGTAATGACCAGTACGGTGAGTGATTAGATTTTCAAATCTATCATGAGTTGTGTGATCTCCATGGAAGCATGGGATATATTGGCATCCAACAACGTAAGCAACACTCAAGTCAAAATTTTCAAGCTTTAGATGTTGCACACCAATCTGGAGATACATTGCATTGAAGCATGAGACTCATTCACCTAGTTTTAGGACAAAATGAAGGATATTTTCAACACCATAGAAGGTCTCAGAGAAAAGTTGTCAAACACCCAGATTATGAGATCTCTGACTCCAAAACACGATGCAAAGATTTATGTGATCGATGAAAACAATGAGAACTTATCAAAAATAAATCTTTAGGAGCTGATTGGGAATCTCAAGAACTTTGACTTTAGTGTCAGATTCAAGAGGTAAACCCCAAAAATAAATAAATAAGGTGAAACTATCACATTTAATGCAAAACAGTCCGATGACGCACCAAAAAATGACGTTGATAAGCTGTCAACTTTCATGGTCAAGAAGATGTGGAGAATGTCTAAAGAATCTCAATGGAGGAATCACAGAGAAGACATGCCAACGAAATTCTCCAATAGCAGTAGAAAATACAACAAAATTGAAACATTTTTTTTTTAAGAAGATGAATCGAAGAATGAGATAAAGCACTCCACTTGAAGTGGATTAGGACACTTATCAATGATGTGCCCCACAAAGCCGAAGAAGAACAAACTTATGAACATGACTAATGAGTAATGATGCATCCAAAAAAATGTCATCCTAAGAGTTTGACTTGCAAAACAGATGTTAGACTGCCAAGGATCACCTTTTTGGTGGCCGAAGGCACTCTGATGCTTAAGTCAGCAACTCTGTTTGAAGAAGGAAGTAAATCTGGACAAAACTCAATTAAAGTTGCATACCTATGTCAAATGTTCCCCTTACCTTTTATAATGGTCGTGGTTAATTCTTCGCGTGACTTAAGCATGTGAGGCGCAACGGAATGAGATGTTTCTCGTAACAGTCTCCTCCTTGACGGAGATGTGTCCGTGGAGGCGTAACTCCCTCCACGACTCTTTTTAGTGCAAAGTTCATCTTCTTTATGAGAGAACTCGTGTCAGGCCTGGATTTGGGCTTTGATTCGTTCAAGCTTGGATTAGGGTTTTGATTATAACTTTTTATAGTGGGCTCTGTTAAGGCCTCTGTGGTTGGTTTTATTATCCTTTGGTTTTATGAGCTGGCCCAGTAAATGGGACGCCATATCCTCGTGATGGATGTTCTCTGCCACGTTTTGATGTATCATAAGCTACTCCCCCTTAGTTAGTGGATATGTTCATGTATCCACTAATTGTGTGGCAGTTTTGTTTTCGATTTCGACATTACGACACAATCAGTGTTCTTACTATCAGTTGTTGCTGTTGTTTCTCCAATGTTTCGTCCACCTGTTCGTTTTAGCGCGATTTCTAGGGTTTCGTGTGACTGTCATATCTTTCACATTTTCCAAGAGCGGACCTTTCGTTGTTCGTCCTTATAAAAGAAGAAGTTGAGTGTGTTTTACTTTCTTTTGTACTTCTTCATTTTTCAATTGTTTATTTCTTGATTCCTCGTGTCTAACTTCAGGGTTTCAAGTGTCGATGTTTTTTATGCTTGTGAACATTTTTTTTGCCTAAGCTGGCCACGCATGCGAATCTGGATAGCATCCGTCATGATTACTCGTTGCCGACCAATCTAGAAATCATTGTCCATGAAGAGGGCGACAATCCTTGTTATCTAAAACATGGTTACATCACTTTGTACCCTGGTATGTTCCACTCTTGTTTTAGGCTTCTTGCTCTTGCAATCGTCTGGGAGTAATTAGACTTGGGTGGCATCGCCCCGACCCAACTAGTCTCTAACGGTTGGAGGGTGATGATTGCGACCTTCGCAAGGGCTGCCACAGCTTGTTTCCCTATGAATGCCAGGGGTTTGCATTCTTTGGTGGGGTTTAGCATAAATTCCAATCCCACCTGTTTCCTTCAATCTCCTTCTTATTTCAAGGACCTACGAAAGGAGTATGGAGGCTGGTCCTGGTCCTGGTTCTACACGTCCCTTTCTTCCAATTACTTTAGGTTTCACGAAAATCAGATTTTGTGGTCATTCGGAGAGCCTAAGAGAGTCGAGTTTTCATTTTGTTGGAAGAGCAGGAGTTCTGCAGCCGATTTGGGGATCCTTCTTGAGTCTCAGTGGAAGATTTCCTTACTATGGATGCCATTATCCGTAGTGGCTTATATTCATCGGGTTAAGAGGATTGCGCGGAGCCTATTGACGGTAGTGCTTTGGAGGTGACTGTTGCACGCGTTGGTGATGTGGATGTCGGCCACAAAGAGGGTTCTGTTTATGAGCATGTAAGCCAAATTGCTTTTTTCGCTACCCGAGGTTCTGGGAGCACCGACTCGATTATTAGGAAAATGAAAGTTCCTAGTCCTCCAAACCCTTCCAAGATGTTGGCCGTCAGTTCTGGCCGTGTTTCTAAGAGGAGGAAGCTCACCTCCTCACTTTTTATGCTGCTAGGGCTCCTTCTCATCTTGCCTCTCTCCGAAAAGGAGGTCGTGGTTTGGAGGATGACTCTTCTGCTCGAGAGGACGAGGAAGTAAACCGAGTTCTTAAAAGGAGTAATAAGGAGGTTTCCCGTCGTCTAGATGACCATGAGAAAAATCTTGTTGCCTCTTATGGTTTGCCCATTTCCGCTTGCCTGACGATTGATGACTCGCGCATTATTGAGAACAAAATGCTTCAATTTGGTCTTTGGCAGTCTGAGAATCCAAAGGATACTAAGACCTTGGATGACTTTGAGTATGATCCGACAATGGAGCAGCAAGTTGCTACTCGAGCTCGAGATTTCAAACTTACTGTTTCTTCTATCGTGGCTGGGACCTCAGGATTGCCTGCTGCTCCCTCCGCCTCTCGTCTCGCTTTGACTATGCCTGGAGAGTTCTTTCTGAGGTTGATGTGCAGGACAGCGCTTGCAACCTCATTAGCGGTTGTCATGGGTAGTTAGCTAATAGAGCTTTTATGCCCGTATGCCCGCCACGTCGTCATATTAATGAAGGTCTCCAACACGTTATGGAGGGGATGATTCACCTTACTTATGTGGCCATGATGGGGTTGGATTGTAAGGCTGCTCGAGACTAGGTGGCGCTCATTGGGCGGGAACTGGCAGAACATATCCTGGTCCTTTCTGATATTTTCCCTCGATTTGATTCATCGAAGGTGCAGTGCATAGAGTATGCAAAAGCTTCAGGTTCTGCAAAGACGTCGTTGAGGGAACTCGAGGCCATTCGTGATATGTTTGTTTCTGATCTTGAAAAGTCTAAAATAGAATTGGGTAAGTTGTGGCCCCGTCTAGATGCTTTTGAGAAAGAGTTGTCCGACTGAAAGGTTGAACGTGACGAGGCCATTCGTTCTGCTGAGGAACGTTTTGCCAATCTTAAGGCTTCTGCTATTCGAATCGCTCAGCTAAATTCTGAGTTTTTTAAGACCAAGTCTGCAGTCTCCGCTTGACTTGCGGTCGTTGATAGAGAATTAGCATCGGCTCAAACTGAGCTGTCATCTGTTACTGAAAGGCTAAAGGTGTCAGAGGCCGCAGATTTGAAAAGAGTGGTCGATGGTCGCCACGATTTCTTCAATTTCCTGGAGATGCAAGGTTTATACAAGTCTGAATATCGTTGCTTTGCTGAGCAAGAATTCGATGATGTCAAAGAAGTCATTCCAGATTCATTAGATGATTCGGTTATCAAAGAACCTTCTCAACACTTGTCTGAGCCCATACTGCCTGGAGATGTTGCTGATGTCGATGTTCTTTCTTAATTGTTTTTTATATTTTCTTTTTTAGAAGATCAATGGAAATTTTATATTTCACATTTGTTGTGTCAGTGTGTCTAGCTTAGCAACTTTTTATTTACGACATTCCTAGCAGATTTCTGACTCGTTCGTCCGAATTTTCACGAATGGCTTTGATGTTCAACATTCTAGTCGTGTAGAAGCTCTTTTTATGAAATTTGATTCTATATCCGGATTACAATGTCGTACATGACAGTCGACAACAAAAAGTCCAACTCTTATGTCCTGATACTTTATTACTTCGTTCGTCCGGTACATATATTTGGTTTTGCTCAATACTCTAGTCGTGCTGAGTATTTTCACAAGTTTGGTTTTTAATCTGACTTCCTTGCCCTGACTGAATTCTTGTCATTTTGAATTCGAGAGCAAAGGATTTCATTAATAATATCTTTTCAAGTGATTTACATTCCATGTATGATGTAACATTTCGCTATCTTTGTTTTCCAACCAGTATGTTCCTGGTCTGTTGAATTTTACTACTTTGTATGGTCCTTCCCAATTTGTTTAGCTTGCTCATGCTAGTTTTCTTTGGGTTGAGTTGGACTTTTTGTAGTACCCAGTCGCCAATGTTAAAAGTGTGGATTCGCACCTTCTTATTGTAATATTTGGCCATACACTGTTGGTAGGCTGTTGTTTTGATAGAGGCTACTTCTCGCTTCTCTTCGAGGAGGTCCAATCCGACTCTAAGCGCTTTGATGTTGTCCTCAGTGTGGAACTCTTCGGTTGGGAATGTTGGAATTCCGATCTCCACGGATCATTGTTTTGGATCCATATGCGAAGGCAAAAGGTGTTTCTTCTGTGAGGAGTTCGTTTTGTTGTTCTGTATGCCCAAAGGACGACAGGTAACTCGGATCTCCACAATTGCCTTGTGCCTTTTTTTGATTTATTCCAAGATTGTCCTGTTGTTGATCTCGGCTTGTCTATTTTCTTGTGGATCAGTGGGCACAAAGAAGTGTTGCTGGATATTCAAGTTTTCACATAGCTCCTTAACTTTCTTGCATTTGAATTGCTTCCCATTGTCTGTGAAAATTATCCTTGGGATTCCCAATATGCATATAATGTTTCTCCAAAGAAACTTCTCGACTTGGGCTTTTTCTATCTTTGTGAGGGCCTGTACTTCTAACCACTAAGTGAAGTAGTCTACTGCTATGAAAAAAAACTTCTTCTTATCAAACGCGGGAAGTGGTCCTACGACGTTCATTCCCCATTGTGCGAATGGCTAGGGGCTACTCATCAGAATCAAGTTCTGCCCCAGAATATTAGTGTACGGGGCAAATCTTTGACATTTGTCGCACTTGCGAATGAGTTTTTGAGCATCTGTTTGCATCGTTGGCCAGTATTAAACATCTTCTGGTGAAAGACACCTTAGCAACGAGATCGTGGCAGACCTTCTGTAGAGTTTGTCATTGATCATTGTGTATCTTGCTGCCCGATTTCGTAATTTTTGGGCTTCCATCTTATCTGCTGGGAGTTCTCCATTCGATACATACGCCAAGATTGGAGTTGTCCAGTTGTTTTCTTGATTTGCGACACATGCTTCTTCCATCTGGTTTTCAAGTATGGAGCTTCCTTGTGTCTTGACGAGCGAATTATCATTCCTTAGTCATTGACGCCTCATTTGCTAGTTCCTCATGTATTTTGTTCTTTTCCCTTTGCGCTGGTAGCAGTCTAAAAGCCTTCTATTAGCTCTATGGCTTTCATTCGGGTATCCATGACTTGAAATTGGCAGTTTAGTTGATTGACCACCAGCTTGGAATCAGTAAAAACACTAAGGGTGTGTGAATCCTATGCCATGGGAATCCATGAGGGGACTTCTACATTTTAAGCTAATTTGATGTATCACTCCACATCCACCATTTGATTTTGTGATCAATGGTGGGAATGGAAGTCCCATGAACAGGGGAATCACATGCCTTGGGGGACCAAAGAGTGAGATTTCCATGTTCATGGGACTTCTATTCCCACCATTGATCACAAAATCAAATGGTGGATGTGGAGTGATACATCAATTTAGCCTAAAATGTAGATGACTCCTCATGGATTCTCATGGCATAGGATTCCATGCAACCAAACACACCCTAATATATTTTATTCCCAAGTGTTTTGCTAACCGTAACCTTGCTATCATAGCTTCATACTCGGTTTCGTTGTTGGAGACTTTAAAGTTGAGTTTTATCACTTTCTCTAATGTGATGCCTTCCGAGTTGTTTATTACATAGAAAATTTCTCTAATTTTATTGCTTCATACTTTTTCTTCTCTCTCCTCCATTCATTAAAATTTAAATAGAAAATTTCTAAAACTAAGGAAATATATTTTTAAATAATAATGAACAAGTAAAAATGGGAAATGTGATTGGAGTGATGAAGAAATAGGGGGATCCCTAAAATTAGCTTTTACTCGTGCCTTCGACACTCAAATTGTTTGATAGGGTTGAGAATTTTCAACTTTGGACAAAGGTATTTCACAATATAATATGTATAAATTTGAAATCGCACACAAAGGCAAATACTAAAAAAACCACACTGTAAATTTATATGTACAAATCAAAATAGATTTAGTAAAAAATCAAAAATAAAAATTAATAAATAAATAAATTTGATGATACATAAAAAACGGTCACACTCCTGAGCTGAACACGTGTCATGATGATCTCGAGGAACTACGGATTTAAGCCCGCTCAATTTCAATCCGACCAAGCGGACCCGGACTCTCACAGCATGCTAAGCCCATACGTCTCACAACCATTTTCAATACCCATATGCCTTCTTCAGGCAAGTATCTCGAGAATCAGCTTCAGACGGGCAACTACAATTGCTTTCTGCTTCCAACTAGGAAGTAAACACGAAAGTATCTTCCACACAGGGAAACTCCCTTTTACGGATTGCTCTTGGATTGGAAACTATTTCCTGCGTATCTAGGAGTGTAGAGCTAACAGGAAACTTTCCTCCTACAACACGATTCTTAATTAGAGAGGGATCTCCACGAAGATATCATCCCTAAACTACGCCTACGATGGCCTGGTTGAATCAGGACTCCTTGCACTATAAATAAGACATGAGATTGGTAAGCTAAAGTACGCTACAAAAATCCCTGTTACAACATTACACCTTCCTCAACTCCTTGTCTGACTTTAGCATTGGAGTGTTATCAACCACCCCACGGTGTTCTGTGGCTCATGTACGTTACTTTTGCAGATCAGCAGGAACAGGGTCAAAGCAGGGAGCGAAAGTCAATTGCATCACTCCTTCAAAACATTGGCGAAGGAATTCTTGACACGTTTTGTAGGAAGCCAACGTTTCAGAAAAGGCCCACACTACATACTCTCTTTAAGGTAGAGGTTCAGCGAGACGCTCCGAGAATATGTCACACGCTTTAACAACGAGCTGACCCTCATCGAAGGGTACAACGAACAACTGTGACGACGTTCACTGCAGGTCTCAAAGAGGGAAAGCTCTTCGAGGACCTCACCTTGGGGCTCCCTCTGAACATGGCAGAGCTTCTCTAGAGCATCCAAAGACACATCACCCTTGAGGAGTCAATGACCACTAAGAGGGAGACCAAAGGCAACAGGAAGCCCTCAGCTTCTAAAGACAAGAAGGGGGGAAAAAGACACAAGGATGAGGAACGAAGCAAGAGGAAGCGCACTTACAACAAACTGGATCCTGATCGTCCTAGGCCAGAGAAGTCATCCAACTACGTTGGATCCAAAGCCATGACACCCCTAAACGCCAGTCGATCAAATGTACTCAACTCCATGAAAAAATATGAGGAATTGAAGTGGCCCCAGAAGACACGCGGAGACCCTGCCAAAGGAGACAACGGCAAGTACTGTGCGTACCACAAGGAAGCCGATCACTACACCAATGACTGCAAAAGTCCGAGGTATGAAGTAGAGAACTCGATTTGCAAGGGCAAATTGAAAGACTTCCTAAAGTCTGATAAGCAGCCAGAAAAGACCAGAGACAAGGGGAGTCAGTCAAATAGTTAGAGAAGGAAACTCCTGAGATAATATACGTTTTTCATGGAGTCAGACCGAATGAAGACCAGCCGCACAGGTCTTGCAAGCGAACTATGTTGGATATGCGGACACAACCCAAGGATGAAGACAGATGCATTTGCTATTCAAAAATTCAGAACTCCATTCCCACTTTGACTTTCATGGACAAGGACCTCGATGGAGTCCGAGCACCGCACAACGACGCCTCGGTAATCTCTGTTTCCATCGCAAAGTGGGAAGTGAAGAGAGATCTCGTTGACACAGGAAGCTCGCTCAATGTTTTGTTCTACAATGTTTTTCGTAGCATGGACCTCAAGGAGGAAAACCTAGTGCCATTAGAGCACCCGCTAATCAGATTCAGTGGGGAGAAATGTTTTCTCATGGGAAAATAAGATTAGCCACGACAGCTGGAAAACCCCGGCTGAAGAATGTCCTATTTTTTGACTTCATGGTGGTAGACGCACTATCATCCTACGACCTTATCCTGGGAAGACGTGGCTACACCAAATGGAAACATTGGTCTCTACCCTTCACCAGTGTGTTAAGTATACTGCTAACAACTCAGAATGGGAAATATGTGGAGACCAACCTACAACATGAGGTTGCCACTATGCTGCACTGAAATAGATAGAGTGCTCCCAGATTCAACTACATCATGCAGAGCAACCTGACCCAATGCAAAGCCAAAAAATGAAAGGGACACCATTTTCGAACGGTACAGGAACAATCAACTCTCCCGCCCAGCGAGTCGTAATGTCAATGGCAAGCGGGAACACATCCCCCAGACATTTCGTCGGCGCGGAGATCCGCCCATTTGCAAGGTTTGCTATTTAGTGATCTATGTAACGCCTCGACAGTCCGCTAAATGATCCGCGAAAACTATCCAAATTTGCTTCGAGGCCAAGATTAATTTATCTCCATCAACAGTTAGTTTGCTTTAAGTTGTTTGTTTCTCTTTTCGTAGTCAATGTTGAGTTTAGAGTTCTTAAGAGACATATGTGATTTGCAATCATTTAAGAAATAAAACAAAAAGTTCAGAAACAAACTCTATCGATTATTGGAAAGATGTAATAATGAGCACCTTGAGGTGGATACAAAAGACTACATACCCTCCGATACGAGTAATCTGCAAGTGAGAGCAAAGATAAAAATTGTTCGACCCATTCCGATGATGACATCGAAGTTTAGAGAATGGGAGATGTTCGACCCCTTCCCAAGATAAAGACAAAGTGTCAGAGGGGATTGAAAGGACTGTGCAATCATATTGTTTTGTCAAATCATTCCAGGAAAGTGTTCCCCTTACAGCATCGAGGACCTCACAACTAGTTGCTGATTTTTAGACGTCCCACGGTCTATCCAACCTTCTCAAAGGATTTAGAAGAAGGCAGATGAGGATGGCCTCATGCTACGACGCGGTTACAGTCCAATAATGCTATCAAGAGATACCACTTTTTCCATATCCGATGGCAGGTGTGACTGTGAGCTACCACATCAGGAGACATCGCACATCGACTAACACTTCGATCAGCCATTGGTTACAAGCGGGATCCGAGCACACGAAAACACAAGTGGCACGGTGTAACACCAAGGCATCTCCTTTGGTAGAAAATTTGCACTACTTCTCCGTGGTATGAGAAGAGTTTACGATACCTCAGCGGATTAACTATGTGCCTACCCACAACAGGTGACCACGCATAACAACAACTATCACCATGCCCGGTCGAGGTAAACATCAGAATTTTTGAAAAACTCCAGTGATGGAGATCCAACTCAGCTTTTGGAAAATCCAAAGCATTTCCCTCATCCTTTGGAAAACCCAAAACATCTTATCCAGATTGCTCTTCACAACACTAAGTTCATGCCATTTCAGTTCGAGTTGGTCATCGGCCTTCTTCGCTTCTCGAGCATAGAACTCCACATCAGATTCCAACTGTTGCTTCTCAGCAACCCAGTTAGCTCCCTTCGAAGTGCTCTCCTCACCAAAAGATTGCAGCTCACCTTAGATGCAACTTCATGCACAACCTTGATCTCAAGGCGGAGCCGGCTCAACTCCTGCTTGAGACTGTCCCTCTCGGACACCGCTTCAGACAGATTACGCTTAAGGTTCTCCGAATGAGCCCTCTGAGCCTCAGCGAGCACAGTTGACTGATCTGACTACATCTCTTCGGTCTGCTTCTTAAGCCGCTCGATTTCATGGAGCGCATCAGAATACAACGTCTGCACGTGCGAGAAGACACTTTCCAAGTTATATACTCTTTCGCGAACGACCACTACTTTCATCCCAGCAACGGCCGCATGGCTCATATGACACATACTAATCATAAGATACTTCAAACCCTTGTCCACACTCTCTTCAGCGTATCCTCATCGGGTTTTGGAACGTGGTCCATCAGCCAAATGTGACGCCTGCTTATATGCTTCCTCAAAGCATATTTAACTTCCACCTCTTGGTGCCAGATATGTGAGCTCATTTTCACCAAATCTGGTGTGAATAGACTTATCCATGCATTAGGGTGAAGCTTCCCCTGATAAGAAACTATTCCAGCGCCGCCCTTTACGATCGCCACCATCCTCAAACTCTCCTCCGTCGCTTTTCCCTTGTCAAGAACAACCGATCCATTATTACGAGACGGTCCAACAGGATCCGAAGGCAGTGGAGGGACTAAAGTATCCAAAGGGCTTTCCAATAGTTCTAGTTGTGGCCTAGAACAAGACGGTGAGCAATGCGGATTACAGGAGACACGGCTGGTACCACAACCACTTTCAGGCAAGTCAATGGTGAGGTGATCAGATTCCACCACCTCAGGAAAACCTTCAACAAAGCCCTCTACGGGATCGACCCCACAAGAATCAGCGCTAGCAGAAGCCACCATTGCAACCCGCACCAGACGGTCATTCAGGGCCTCAACCTACGCATTACTAAGGTTCGAACCATCAACAACTCCCGCCAACCGCAGATAATCTTTCTAAGCCGGGAACATTAGTGTCCGCCTCAATAGGCCTTGCATACTCGTGCTCCTCTCTCAACGGAGCAAGTCGTGTTGAAGAAGACCCATCCGTAACGCGAGGCTTCTTCTTCACAAAGGAAACAAGTGTCTCAGATGAATCCTCCGCATCAGACGGAATGAGAGTCTCAGCCCTAGCAACCTTCTCTTTCCTGGAATGGGCCCCTTCTTCCAGCTTAATGCACAACTCTCGATACAGAGTAAGGGCGACATGCCAGTTGTCCCATAGCCCACTATTAACGAAATTGGAAACTCTTATGATATCAACCACCTCCCTTTTTGCCATGACGCGAAATATCTCCATGGTGGTTTGCTCCTCTAAGGTAAGGGGAGTAGTGGGAAACCTTCCTGCAAAAGAACACAAACAATGATCACTCAGCCTGTTATCAAGAACATTAAAGTCACAGGAAAGGAGTTGAACTTACGAAGCAGCCTGAACCGTTGCTCAAGCAAACAACCCTAGCACCGAAGTAGTACTTCTGCCAGAACTTGAAATCATCAGGCAGTTTACCGAACCAATTCAGTGACTTCATCTTACAGACAACATTGCTCTGCAGCCGAGGAGAGGTCAGCAACTGGATCACCCGCAGAGTCACACTAACACCAGCCTCCTAACACCGAGCAGAATTATGAGAATGCCTGTATCCATTGGGTCCCAACTGAGCCGGAGGAATCCTCAAAAAATTCAAGAACTCCCAAATCACATCCAAAATCGGGAAACACACTCCATATTGAAGCATCCCTCGATGCAAACAAATGAAACCGGCCGGAGAAGACATTGGCGTCTGGTCGTCCGTTAGAAGGTACAACGACAAGTCTTCAAGAACTCCAAACCTTGTACGGATTTCAGTGCGACCAGGCTTGGACAACAGCCTGTCTTCAAAAAACTGTAGGCCCTTAGCTAGAACAACATCATCAAAAAGGTTTTCTCGAGCCATGAAGAAGACGAACGAACCTTTCAGAACAATATCTTCAAAAGCAAGTGAAGCAGAAAGGTCAGCCTCAGCACTGCGGATGACCTATATGGAGGATAGGTTCCCGCCTCTTTTTCGTCGAACCAACGCATGACCAATTAATGCAGCGTGCGGCTCAAGCAACGATTCAGACTCAATTATCATGAGTGTTGCATCCCTTTAAGAGATGACTTAGCGAACCGATGTGACAACCCACTAACTCGGGAGGAGTAGCTGATAATACATAAAACGGTTACACTCTTGGGCCGAACACGTGTCATGATGATCTCGAGGAACTACGGGCTGAAGCATCGGCCCAACACAGATCCAGCCCAAGTGGAACTAAGCCATCTCAACTTCAATCCGACTAAGCAGACCCAGACTCTCACAACATGCCAGACCCACACGTCTCACAACCATCCTCAATACCCATAAGCCCTCTTCAGGCAAGTATCTCGAAGATCAGCTTCGGATGGGCAACTACAACTGCTCTCTGCTTCCAACTAGGAAGCAAACACCAGAGTATCTTCCACACTGGGAAACTCCCTTTTACGGATTGTTCTTGGATTGGAAACTACCTCCCGCATATCTAAGAGTGCAGAGCTAACATGAAACTTCCCTCCTACAGCACGACTCTTAATTAGAGAGAGATTTTAACGAAGATCTTCTTCTTAAACTACGTCTACGATGACTTGATTGAACCAAGACTCCTTACACTATAAATAAGACATGAGGTTGGTAAGCTAAGGTATGCTAAAAAATCCCTGTTACAATATTACACATTCCTCAGCTCCCCATCTGACTTTAGCATCGGAGTGTCATCGCCCACCCCACGGTGGTATGTGGCTCACGTGTGTTACTTGTGCATGTTAGCAGGTCAGCAGGAATAGGGTAAAAGCGGAAAGCAATGATTGACTGCATCAAAACTTATACTTGAAATATTAGAAATTGAAAGTAGGAGAGATGAAAGAGTGTAAGTGAAAGCTAAGATAAATTGAAAGATTAAAAATCGAATGAGTGTAAGAGATATTGAAATATGAGAAATTGTGTAGGGTCGTTAGAGCTTTATGTTTGGTAAAATTCAACCATCTTTTATCTCCCACCTAAAACACTATTCTGATTTGTAATATAGACTAGGGTATTCCCCGTGTCGTTGGCATGATAAAAGGGTAACGTGATAAATAATTTTATTCTTCTTTAAATATTAAGATAAATAAATATCAAAATGTTGGGTATAGGAATCGAACCCATGCACTCTCGGTGCTTTGAGTTCTATGTGATTTTATTTTTATTTTTACCCTTAACCCTTCCCACCCCATGCTGCCGACCGGGTTCGAACCCGTGACGTGTGATTCCATCTGCCACACATCTACCAACTAAGTTGGTACACCTTTGGATCTATGTGATCCGTTAGATTCTTATAATTGGGTAAATATGAGTCATTTTTTATCTCCAACCTCAAACACCATTCTGGTTTGTAATATAGATTAGGGTATTCCTCGTGCAGTTGATACTCCATATACATTTTTTTTTCCAAAATATGAAGTTCAGGGACTTTGTCGTGAAAACTTTATGATTTGTAATATAGACTAGGGCATTCCCCGTGCCTTCGATACTCAACTTTGGCCAAGGGTATTTTAGTCCTATGCAAATATAAATTTTGGCCAAAAAACCATCCCCCATATGTGATCCGTTAGATTTTTATATTTTCAATGTGTATTAATATTGAAATATTTACGACGTGAAGTGCATTAGATTACAATTATTTTTTGAAAAAAATGCATACAGCGTGAAATGTATATTCAAAACTTTAAGTGTTTGAATTAATGATTGGTTTCATTAGAAAGTTATTAAAAATTGCATTTCAACTATACCAAGTTTACTAAAATTTGACAACTAAGTAGATAGCTATGACGATTTAAAAAAAAAAAAACACAATTTTTATCTCTTCGCCACATATGCATTCCACCAACTTTTTTACTATTAATTTATCTATTTTTTTTGTCCTTCTACTTGCAACTTATTTACAAAAATGTCATTATTGATAATGAATCTCTATAATCAACATCTTTCCAAACTTTCAATCTTGGCCGTCTTTTATCTCAAACACCATCATGTTCTGTAATATAGATTTTTGTTAAAATTCTATAAGAAATTGAATCTTTCATTAGTGAGGGGCGGTTGTTTTTTTCCCTTTTTAAAAATCCTCTAATATTTTTCAAGATTTGAACAAAACTTTTATTAGTGTAAAACCAATTTCATTTGTTTGGGTTTAACTCAATTCTTCACCAATCCAATCAAAATCCTATATGTTCAAATTAAATGCAAAATTGTATAGGTTTGTCATGTCAATTTGCTTGAGATCAACGCAAGAAATGAGGTTGATCTAGATCAAGAACCAAAACGAAAAAAACAGAGCTTAAAAACTTACATTTTGAATCACATAATACATAAATGTGAGGTATTTCCCACCTTGAGAAAAACCAAGGACAAATCAGCAATATCGCACTTTCTATTAAATTATAGAAATAATACAGAGTTCTCATCTAGTGGTTCTCATTCTTTACAATGAAAACTAGTGTGTCCATACGTGCCCATATATACAATAGCTTTTTAAAGAATTTAATGAGTGTATCTGTAAATTATAATGTTTGGGAATTTTGTGAAATATTAAAAAAATTATGAATTTTACCAAAAACAATTCATTCTAAATAGGATGATTTTCAAAGTTGTGTAATTACCAAAACTATCAATGACCCATGTTTCATTTACTTTTTTTTTTTTTAACAATATAGTATTTTACGTTAAAGGCGAAATTGTCTTTTAGCATGCATGACACATACATTTAGATTTACAGAAGCTATGACCAGTTTTTTTTTTTTTTTTTTTTTCGATTTGAACAAGTAACGAAAACTAAATAGTAATTATGTGTAAGTTTTTTTTTTATGTTGAGGGCTTGGGTATAATTTACTATTATTTAAGAGGACTTGATTTTTTTTATTGTATAAAATTGAACCTTTGGAAGGTATTTTCGTTATTGCAGGCAAAAGCGGATCCACTACCAGGGTAAGGGGGCAATTCCACCACCCCCTTCCCCTCAACAATTTTAAATTTCTAATATTGTTGCCTAAGTAGGTCCCATATTCATTTTTAACTTATTGTATTTAACAATAATTTCTAGGTTCACTCATTTTTTAAATATCCTTTTAAATTATATAAGTATAAGTCGAGCTTCAATCTTTACTTTTCACTTGAGTCTTTAAAGCTATAATTCAACCCCTTGATTTTAATGTCCAAATTTCCAAACTACTTAACAAAAGTTCAATATAGATAATTTGTTACAATTTTTAGTTTTTCTCAACTCCTATTTTTATTATCATTTAGTACATATATTTTCTCGAAATTCTTTGAAAAAAGTTGTAATAATAAAATGTACAAAGAAGGGAAAAAGAATCATTTTATGTGGATTTCGATATATCAATACCTATATAATCGTGAAAAAAATTTATATTTTCCCAAATTTATAAAAAACATTGTAAATTTTCATAATATGCTATATTTTTTTTGTTAATTATTCATCTAAAAATTATTATTATTATCTCTACCCCATAAATCCTAAAGACAAAAATGAAAAACAAAATTTCCTTGGTTTCAATGAGGAAATAAGAACATGTATTGTAATGGGGGTATTTGACTTTTGCCTTTTAATATGTAGTATTATAACGTCTTCCGCCTAACATGAACGTGTCATGTCTTTGACCCGATTTCTTTGTTTCCAAATTTTACTCTCTCAATTTTATAATATTTACAAGAAAAATAAAAAGATGTGTAAAAATTGACAAAGGATTTTAATGTCATTTGAATGAAAAACACTATTCATACTTTACAATATTTTTTAAAGCTTCAGAATGCCTTTTCAAAGTTCAAAATTTTCACAATCTCAGCCAAGAGGGAGATGTTAGTAAGTTGTTTTTATGGGTATTCTAGGCGTACCCTGTGTGAACCCAACTTAAAGAACCTTTCTATTTATATTGAACACATCCAACATTGGTATATTATAAACAAGATCTTCATTAATTAGTTGGAACTCATTCATATTTCATACTTTTACAATCAAAATCAGCTTTTCTCAAACATTGATTAATTATACCTAAGCCCCTAACGTAATATTAGAAGCCTTCTAATTATCATTAAACTATAAATAGGCATGTACTCCACATTTCATTTTTTTTTCAATCAAAATTAGTTACTCTCAAACATTGATTAATATACCTAAGCCCCTAATATAATTATTTCAAGCTCCCAAATTATCTATAAATTGTGAAAAGTGAGACTTAAAATAGTGAGAGTGTAATCTTTAATTACATTATTTTACTCTATAATATTTTTTAACATTTTCATTAATTAAAATTAATTAAATTAATAAAATTAGTCATATTTCATTTTTTTAATTGAATTTTTATAATAAATAAACTAATGTGCACGTAGAGCGCATCCACACCCAACTGGGTGTCATAGTCATCATCCCAGTAAAAATATTTGTTTGGTTTACAAATACAAATTTTGTTGCAACTTTTGAAGGTCTCTTGTAGTCAAGAAAAATCCCCATAACTGAATTGAGAGGTGGACAGGGTCGAAAGCACCCTTGGGCGTCCTAGTGGGAACATTTTACACTGACTCATGACTAGTTTGTCAAACTTTCAAAATCTATATTACAATTCAGAGTGGTGTTTTACTATTTATTGCCGACTGGGACAAAGTCAAATCGAAAGGTTTAGAGATAAAAGATGGTTATGATTGAAAGTTGGGAAATGTATTGAATTTGAGGATTGAGATTCATTTCCTATGATGACATATTTGTAAATATAAAACATGTAGAAGCACAAAAATAATGAAAAAACTTTTGAAAAAAGTTGGTGGAATGTACATGTGGCGGAAAGATAAAATATTGTGTTTTCCGTTTAGCAAAATGAAAATTATCATAACTATCTACATCGTTGTCGGATTTTGATAAATTTAGTATCGTTGAAATGCATTTTTAAAGGTCTTTTGAACAAAATTAATGATTAATACAAGGGCCAAAATATTAAAAATATGTATTTCATAATTAAAAAAACGTATAATATATTACACTTCTTTAATATTTTTCAATATTTTTAAAAGCAATGAGAGGGGTTGATCATATCATAAAAAATGAGTTATGCATCTTAATGCACATTTAAACAAAAATCTTAAATTTCATGTTTTGGCGAATTCAAAGTTTGATAAATAACTCATTCTCAGGTTTTAAAAATTCCCCCAACTGATTCAAATTTGACTGAATAGGTTTACACTTAGAATATGCTTACACTTCAATACTGATTGAGAGCGAAAATGGGGATAGTGATGGAGGTGTTAAGTACAAAATAATTAGCAAAAATAAAATTATGTAGAGTGCCAACGACACGAGGCATACTCTAGTTTATCTATAAATGAACGCAAAAGTAGCAGAGAGTAGCAATCCAAAGAGAATACAAAGTTTTGTTAATGTTGAGAGAAGAAATGATGAGTTTTTGTAAGAGATCATCCTCCTCCTCTATGGTGATAGTGATATTGGGTGTGGCTATGGTGATGGGAACTCTAATGGTAGATGATACCATAGCCCAAAACACCCAAGATTGTGCTTCCAATCTTGTACCTTGTGCAAATTTCTTGAACTCCACCAAACCACCTGAATCTTGCGTGCCAACCCTTTATAGAAACTGTAAACAAAGAGATTGTCTTTGCAATCTTTACAACAATCCCGATTTATTGAAATCCCTTGGTATCAACATCACCCGAGCACTTGAACTTCCTAAACACTGTGGTATCTCTCATGATGTCAGTGCTTGCAATAAAGGTACCTCCTTTTTTCCTTATTTCTTAGGGTTTGAGAAAAATTTCTAATCTTGGATATCTTAATTTTAAGTATTTGTTTAAGTGGGTCTGTTTGCAACTTTGCAGCAAGTTTTTTGTTTTCTTATGTTGTTTCACTACAAAAAAATGAAATTCAGCAATAGCGGTTTACCGTTGCTAAGTATCAAAAAAGCGTAGCTAAAATGAAACAGCAACAGCTCACGACCATCGCAATACCATTGCTATTTGAATCGTCGCTAAAATATAACAGCAACGGTATACTAATCCGTAGCTAATTGGCAACGGCTAAAAACTGTCGCTAAGTTGCAAAAATTCCGTCGTTAAACAAATTTGAATTCAAAGGTTTTATTTGAGACAGTAGCAATGGCGAGACTTTTAAAATGTTTGAGATGACTAAGGTTCTCGCAAATTGACAAAATAGAGACGACATTTACCGTGGCTATTTAGCGACGGCTTCAGACTGTGGCTAAGTTGCAAATCAAATTGACAAAACAGCGACGACATTTGCCGTGGCTATTTAGCGATGGCTTCAAACCGTTGCTAAGTTGCAAATCAAATTGACAAAACAGAGATGGCATTTGCCTTTGCTAACACTAACTTGCTGTAGCTAAAAAAATTACTAATGAAAATTCATTTTTTATAATGAAATTAGTTCTTTCTATTAATTTTCAGATTTTTCATTGCCTTTTTTTTTGTCATTCAAAAGAAACATTTCAAACCTGAACACAATTATATTAATTTTCGTATAATCAATAACTTGTCCATTACAAAAAATACAATCTCAAACAACTTTATACTCTATCAACCTCAAATTGAAATTATCTATATATATATGATTCAGAGGGTTACATAAGCAGAAAACTTACATGGATTAACAATCAAGGACAAACTAAAACTGACCAATTTTGAATCAAGATTTAACAAAAAACAAAAAAAAGGATTTTGGAAAGACAAATCCGGTGTGTCCATGCCTTTTCAATCTTAATAAACTTTTCTCCCCGTCCAAATTCAAAGCGTCTGCAAGTTTCATAGAAATCAAACAATCTTTCGGCCTGCAGAAAAACGAAGACACTTCATTAGTTAAAAAAACGCTGAAACTAGTTAGAAAGAGTAAAAAAAATTACTGGAAGGTGGTAAGAATATCAAAGAGGATATGGGTAAGATGCACGAGATGATCCAACATAACTACTCCAAAGCTGTACACATCACTTTTCACATTATATATTCCAGACATAGCAAACTCGGGTGCACTATAACCAAAGGAACCAACCATCTGAGTTGAAACCTGTCATATAAATTGGAGTATTAGCCCAAGGCAACTATCTATGACGGGATCAAAAAACACAATCAAGGAAACTATTAGAAATATTGTTGTGGGAGTTCAAGGCTATCTGCATTCCGTTTTTACACTAGTAATCCAACAACTCAATTGAGGTGACCGAACTTTATCCTAGTGAGATGGGAGCAAGTTCTAAACCTTTCATCTTTCAAAATTTTATCAAGCTATCATAATTTTCTTAAAATACACATATTTTCTTACCACGGTTTCAGAGCTACAAAAAACAAAACTTATTTTGGACGTTTAACCCTATTATTTTACTTGTCGCTCAGTATTTGGTGCAAGTGCAACTAGTCCACAGTCTGTTAAGTGGGGGTTTAGATCTTCATCAAGCAAAATGTTTCCAGTCTTTAAGTTTCTATGTACAACAGAAGGCAAGCACACTTCACGCAAGTACCTGAAACATAATCAGAATTGACAATCATTAGCAGGAACTACTAGAATAAAACTTAATTGATCAAAAACATCACAGGAGACTTACTCTAAAGCTCTGGCTGTGCCCAGTGCTACCTTCATGCGGGCATTCCATGTAAGTGTCTTGTTGCTATCATCAGCGAAGTGTAAAATGTCATGCAGAGTTCCTATTCCAATGTACTCGTAGACTAGAAGGCGCTGGCCATGCTCAGCACAATATCCTACCAGCGTAATGATGTTTGGGTGTCTCAACCTTGACATGTTTGAAACAGCTTCCAGAAAATTGTCTTCCTCCTGCAACGACAGCGCTGAACTGTCGATCTTCTTAACGGCCAGAATCTGGACCAAACAACAAATACTGATTGGTAAATGCATAAGCAGAAAACTGAAGAAGAAGGAAGGCTATAATAAGTAACTGAAAAGTAAAAATAAACAATCCTCATGCAAGCAACATCGAAAACATTGAAAATACATGCTAAAGCATTTCTACTATCACCCATCAAACCATTGGACAGCTGAAGTTGAAATGAATATCTGGACTACCTTCCCACTAGAAAATTCTGCTCTGTAAACACGACCAAGTGAACCTTCACCAACAAGATATTCCTGGCTAAAACTGTTTGTTGCTGTCTGAAGAGATGCAACAGTGTAAGAAGTTGCAGAGATAAGGGATTTCAATCTCCTGGCGGTCCCATTATCCCCATGTGTTCTCTCACCTATCACTCTTTCTGCAGGTACTTTTACTGAGGCCGTACTTTTTACCCTTTGCTCTTGCATATCCGTGTTGACTACAAAAGAAAGGCATGTTTTTCATTAGTTCTAATCTTCGATAAAATCATAAAACACTCTAGAGGCAGACAGACATGAGTTATAGATGTACAATGTTATCAACAGCTAATAACATTTAAAAGTTCTCACATAGTGACATATAGCCGAGTAAGTTCAATGGGACTCCACCCCACTCCCAACAAAATGTGTGACCAAAAAAGCAGATTACGCCACAATCTACATTATAATATTGGCAGGGAAATATGTTTATTTTTCTTTCCAAGATTATGACAAATTTTCCTCACTTTGTCAGGATATAGCATTGAATTCTAGCAGAAACAGTGGAGTTTGAATATCACTTATTAAAACAACAAATAATACAAGATAAATTATATCATTTTACTAAATTGAGTAGAAACGCTACCTTTGTCTGCGCCAACTGAAAGAGCTGTCATAGGAGGTTGAGTAATCCTTTCTTCTGTCTTTGTCCTTCGAAACTTTGCGAAGGCAAAGATAAGAGCAACCATTACAAGTAAAGGCCCTAAAACAGGACCAATAACTATGCCTATTAAAGGACCTGCTTTCAAACCCTCATCGAAATCTGATGTATGTCCATTAGATCCCTGTGGTGTATGCCCAGTGCGGTTATGATTGTTCTGTGGTTTACCAGGAGGAGGTGATGTACAGGGTGGAGGAGGGGGAGTAGGGCCATTGGTGAAAGAATTTCCATCATATCTGTTATACTTGAACTGTTAACTTAATCCAAACGATGATTGTAAGATATATTGATACTTGCAGGGATATAATAGCTTACTTAAATTTTTATATAGACTTAAACTCCTTCGGGATCCAGCAACTAAAATGGTTGTTGGCGATATTTCTGTTAAAAAACAAGGGTGTCAAGATAACATGTAATATAGATATGGAAATAAATAAAGGTGGCACACTTGATAAAAGACCAGTACTTACAAATTATCTAGAGGTAGATCCACAAGAACATTAAGTGAACCTGTTAGTTGGTTGTTTTGCAAATAGCTTCAACAATTTAATAAAAATTGCATCACGAATTTTTCAACAATAATGCTATGAAAACATAATGCAACTAGACCACAACAAGTTTGAATTCCAACTACACTCACAGAGTAGAAAGGTTGGACAGGGAGCTATATGAATTAGGAAGATCTCCTATGAGGTTGTTGAAAGATAGATCCTTGTACTCCATTAAGATATGAAGAGTTAATAATAATTAGATTCAAGCAAATGCCGCATACATACCATAATGGTAACTTATCTGTTCTATATATAAATAAATATTGATAATGGAGAATGTCATGTTCAAATCATTTAGAAACTCTAAAACACTTGTAAACAATAATAAATGATGTGGATTGGAATCTAAATGCAATTCATACAAAATAGACAATTAACCATCCATTTAGTCAATCATTCAAACATCCATAATCCATTAAAACATGTCAATACCAACAACAATCCAAACCAGCCCAAAAATCTAAAACTAAAGACCAACCAATCACTACAAGAAAAATGCTCATTAATAGCGTTTCAACCCACTTGTAATAACCGCAAGTGCACGGTGCCTAACTGGTAGACAACGGCAAGTACGGGTCGATCCCACGAAGAAGGTGGATGCAATTGAAATTTAGAAATTATCTAAACTAATTTGTAGGAAATGGGGTTACAGCATTTTTAAAACTAAACTAAAAATAAATTAAAAATAAGAAAAATAAAATATAGATGAGATGGATTTTGTGGGCTTGGACTCACCAATGAGTTAGCAAAATTATTTAAATCTAAATTACTGAATTTAAACGAGAAGCTTTAGGGATGAGAATCCCTTGCTTACACCGAATATGTGATCGTTAAAATTCAATTCAAATTATATCATCTTTCTTTCAAACATTAACAAATTATTTCAAGCAAATACGCTCTTACAAAGTATTAAGTGTCTTTTTAGGGCACACTTAATCAAAGTTTAAGCTTAATATTTTTAGCACATGCTTTGAATATTGATAAAGGGTAATTCTAACTACCAAACATATCAAGTTTAATTTCTCGAACATGCAAGGTGAAAACAATTTATCAAAAATTCAGAAATAAATTGTAATTAACAATTAAGCACACAATTCAGTAAAATAAATCAAAATAACTTATACAACCCATTTAGTTTGTCACAAACTCAATGTGGTGGCACTCAACAGTTCAGCATGTGGTCCGAACACGAATCCCGAGACAAATGATCCCAAAACGCTCTGTGGTGGTACAGAGCAGAACCGGGGGTGTGAATAGTGAAAAACTGAATTTGACTCAGTCTCCCGCCTCTGCTACAGTGCTGCTACAGTACTGCTATAGTACAGAGCTCGCTCCGCCTTCTTCTCCAGCGCGACAGCGCCGCTCGCGGTGCTGTTCTTCGCTCCTCGCGACCGTCCCGTCCTCCAAACGTTTCCAAAACCTGTAAAAGAAGAGAGAGATGCAATAAGAAACTCAAAAACAGAGAGAGAGAGAACAGGAAGGAGACTCCCTGTTTCGATTCCAGTTTCAGCAGTGGTTGTGCACCGCAGACGAGCCGCTGTGTGGTGGTTGTACGGTGGCGGAGAGACGGTAAGGAGGCCGAGACGAAGAGAGGACAGAGAGGAGAGGAGGAGCAAGGTCTGTGGCTCTGTCGCGAGGCGGAACAGAGCCGCGGTGAGGTTCTGTTTCGCGGTGGTTGTGCTGGTGGTTCTCGGTCTGTTGTCCTGGTGCTCGTGCGGAGGTGGTGGCGGAGGTGATGGATGATGTTGGTTGATGGATGATGGACAGGGAGAGGGACAGGGACGGTGATGGTGAAGATTTGACGTGAAACAGGGTTGTCACGCCCCTGTTTCACGGTGGTGGCGGTTGTGCTGTCTGGAGGTGGAGGTGGTGGTGGTGCTCGGGTGATGGTGGTGGGGAGGTGGTGATTGCTGAGTGAGTGAGTGAGAGATGGATAGGTGGTGATGGTGATTGTGAATCACCTTGAGAGAATCACCTTTGAGGGTGATGAGAATCAATTTGGAGGAAGAGGTTTTGATATTTTTCTAATTCTTTTTCTTCCCTTCTCTTCCTCCCTTCTTTCTTACCCTATTCTCTTGTATTTATAGAACATGATCAAGATGAATAGGGATGAGATGAGGGATGATTCATCAATGAGGGTAGGATTGGGCTTGGCATTGGGTTTGGGTTTAGGTTATGGATTAGGTTTTGGGTTTTGGGTTTAGGTTATGAATTAGGTTTTGGGTTTAGGTTTGTGACCATCTGCTTTATACCACCGTTAGAATCGACTAATTGTCGTTTCTTAACTTGTCGCCTTAATATGATTTCATCGTTTACGGTCAAATTCCTACAAAGACATGAAAACGAAATAATTACTATAAAATATAATAATCGAAACACTAACATGTATAAATTAAGGGATATATTATGTAATAATTATGTGAATATCAATACCATAGTGTTTTAGAAAACGTTGTGTCTGCCGGAGCTATAATAGATACAAATTCTATTATAGCGTTTTAAAAACGCTATTGTAAGTTGACTATTTATAGCGTTTCTGAAACGTTATAGTAACAGTATTTATAATAAGTTTATTATAGCGTTTTAAAAACGCTATTGTAAGTTGACTATTTATAGCATTTCTAAAACGCTATAGTAACTGTATTTATAGCGTTTTTGAAACTCTATAGTAAGTCTATTATAGCATTTTAAAAATGCTATTGTAAGTTAACTATTTATAGCGTTTCTGAAACGCTATTTGTATAGTTATCAATAGCGTTTCAGAAACGCTATTGTCTTCTCTCACGTAGCATTTAACAAATGCTATTGTATTAATTTCTATAGCGTTTCTCAATGCCCTTTTTTTCTATAGCACTCATCAAGTGCTATCAAATGACTTTTTATAACATCTTATAAGTTTTATTTCTAGAAAATAAAAACCAAAATGTGTCAAACACTTCAACATTTCCATGAACAGAGGCAAAGTAATGTAATTAATAAGATAATGTATTACATCGAGTCACAAAATCTATCAAATAAAAAAGATCAGACTACATTTATTTCAGTTGAAGCATGGTAAACAACCAAACATCAACCCCAAAGCCTGCACAAACTCTGCCCAATACACCATACCAATCAGTGCTCAGCGACAATTTCAGCACTACGCCCTCAGCGCAGCGGCCAACACGACCACCAAACAGTTCGTAGCGATAGAATGTCACCATTCTTGCATGGAAATGATGTCTAATCCCTGATAGAATGTCACCATTTACCGAAGTCTGTGATCCAGATCTTTGTCTTCTCTTGACCAACCAATGAGCAAACAATCCCCTCAGCATCTCTACAACTAGATTGATCTGCAACATGCCAACAAGTTGTCATAATATACAAGCAATGTTTGTTAACTCCAAGAAAGCATGTTAGGTGTGGTTACAGGAATCTAAACGACAGGTAGAAAGTGAGCACCCATTAACAAAAGATGTCTTTAGAGAATACATGTGTAAAACACCCTCATGTAGATTTGAAAAATACAGGTTTAGGCCTTTAGGGATGATGTCCTATGAGGATGGAGGGCCAATTGCAAATTGAATTAACAAGTTATTAAGAGTATCACAAACAAAAATGAAACCAATACCTCATCAGGTTCTTTTCTCCACTTCGACTTTATAATCCTTAAGAGGTGTTTCTGATTCATGCAAGCAGAGTGATGAACATGTGTATCCACTTTTCTAACAGTGTAGAAGTCACAATGTGGAGCACTTTTCTGAGCAAGGAATTCTCTATCCGCATTAAGCATCAAATGAAGATTGAATTTCTGGAAAGAGATAAAAATGAATATTATCAAAGGCCTAACAATTTTTTTTGGAACGAGCAAAACAATAAAATAAACAGATATAAACACTTCAAAGTTTAAGAAGTAACCTGTTCCAGAAGTACTAGTCTATGGTGACACAGAGTTCAAATGTTCCCTGCTGCAATAACTCGAAGGAGACGGTGCAGATCAGTGAAAAAAGTTGTTGCATCAGCTAGAGGATAAAGCTTTTCTTTCGCTGGAGGAAAAAAAAAATCAAAAAGCAGTTCCTGAAAGATGAACAGCCCAAAACACCATAAAACATCAAACTACATGAGAAAAGAGTTGGAATCTCCCAATATTTATTGGCATAAACATAAACAACTCAATCTTCCATTTGAAAGTGATGATGGAAATGAGAAATTGACACATTAGTATGGTGCACAAGAAAATAAAGAACTTAATATCTCCAATTGGACAGTAAAATAGCAACCATTAAATCACGGGTTAGTCCCCACTAGTGAGTAGTGACCGAGGAAGGGAAGTGATCTAGTAATGGATGCAAAAGGGGCTTCCAATTATAATCTAAAAAGCCACAGACATTTATAGGCACTGGAGCACTAGAAGAACCAAATTACATCACTTTTCCCTTCAGGGGAGTACAAAAAATGGTTTGGATTAGGCTTTGGAGTACTCGGGTCAGTTATAACTTCCTTCACCCAAGGAGGAATCTCTTCCTTGAATACATAACTATCTCGCAGCTGAAAGCATTCTTGAAGAACCAAATACACCTCCACTTCATCTGGAGATGGAACCTCTAATAAATAAACAACAAGAAGTATATTCAAGTTTAACTTCCATAACATAAAGGAAAGAATAAATCAGCTGAAACATATCAAAGGGCTATGTGTGTAAAAGTTGGAATGGTTCATTGTAAAACCCACCATAACAAGGATATAAAAAATGTAATATATGCAACAAGGACACTCTATTTCTACCCAAAAAAAATGCAATATATGCAACAAGATCTTAATGTAGCTTTGGGTTAATCACTACAAGAAAAATTGTGATCAATAGCGTTTAAAAACCGCTATGGTAGGATACCATAGCGGTTTAGTAACCGCTATGACAGCCGGCGCTATAATAGACCCAGGGGATATTATAGCGGTTTTAAAACGCTATGGTAAGTTTGGATTTTATAGCGTTTCAAAACCACTATGGTAGCCTCTGCCATAGCGTTTTAAAAACGCTATAGTAGACTCTAAAACCGCTATGGTAGACTTTACCATAGCGGTAAGTATACATAGCAATTTTTTTTTTTTTTTTTTTTTTTTTTTTACTATCAAATGACTTTTTATTACATCTCATAAGTTTTATGTCTAGAAAATAAAAATTTAAATGTGCCAAAGTTAAACATTTCCATGAATGGAGGCAAAGTAATGTAATTAATTAATAAACGGTATTACATCGAGTCACAAAATCTATCAAATAATAAAAATAATGTAATTAATAAGATAATGTATTACAATTATGGTACTTGGGATAACAAACTGAAAATTAAGCGATGGTTTTGCCCATTGGATCAATGAGAATCATGCCAATAACACCACCCGCTTCTCTAACAAAATGGCTTTTTTGCTTCTAAGGTCTGGGAGTTCAAAAGCACAGACAACGATCTTCCCCTTTATCAAGCTACGATCAAGAGTGTTGTTCTTGCATAAGCTGAAAAAACAGATCAAGACATAATAATTAGGACTGGACTTAACAGAACTGAATGGTTTTCACGAGGAAACATGCTTCAGTAAAATTTCAAATGCATCAGGGCATTAATCGTGGAGTTTGCACACTTATATGGACTTAGTTCTCCTGACTATGCAAAAAGAATGCACTGAAGTGATGGTTAAGACCATTCACTAGGATTAATTTTCTGCGAGGACAAGTCCTCGTGCATCCATCAGAGTCCAAAACTACTATTACTTACAGATCAAAGGGAAACTCATTAAACTAGACTTTTCATTTAGCAGAACAGAAAGAATACACATTGGTTTTTCTTATTGGAGAGCAGAAAATAGTGAGTTGTGCATATACCTGCCCTGTAGATACGATGACTGGATCCTTCATCAATTCTAGGGATATAGGACAACGGAAATCATCCAGTATGACAGGAGATTTTGGACTACCATCAGCTAAGACCAGTAATTTGACCTCTGGATGAAGACTTTTTTCACTCGTAGAAGCACATAAGCTCGGATTCTCAATCTGCATAAAATCTTTGAACTTTTTCAGTAGCATTGACATCTTTTCAATGGTTTCCTCAGGATCTCCACTTACAACAACCATCTCATGCAAAGCTAGAGACTCTTGTTTGAGGTCTGCAATGCTCATTAACTGCAACTTTTCTGCTAACCTCCGTAAAACAACTGGATCTGCATCTGAATCATTTACTTTGTTGTAAACAGACAAAAGATCCTCGTAAAGCTCAGCATCAAGCGTATCTACCCGTCCTTTGGCTCTTTTGAATTGAGCAAGCATGAGTTCCACCTAGATGGACAACAAACTTAAAATACAGGATTTTTCCAGCACTTTTTAATGGCATGAGAGAAATAGATCTGCCCCCAAAACTAAGTAAGAGAACTGAACTGGAAAAAAGAATAATAGCCTAATAACAATGAATAATAATTGTAATAATAATAAAATAGTGAAGAAGTAAACACTCAGTAAGTAAGAGGGGAAGAAAGAATTCCAGAGCTAGCTTAAATCCTTGCCAATATCACGCCAAATGCAAATCACTCTGAGGATATCTAAAACTTCTTATTAAAAATGAAATACTCATAAAGGCAACAATCTGTCTCTCCTGTCCTCGAATACTCGATGCATATCCAATAAATTATAAAAAATAAAAAAAATAAAAAAAAATCCAAAGATGAACTCTGCAAAAGATGAATTTCTACCTGTTCCTTCACTTCATCTGATATCTCAAGTTTTTCGTAGTAAATTCCACTCAAAGCCTGTTCTAGTTGAGTTGTCACTTCCTGGAATTTATTCATTATTTGCTCTCTCTCTAGAACCTGCATGGAGAACAAGGGTGCTCAGTTCCAACACTTGCTATCAAAACATAAGACAAAAACACTTGAAGTCTTGAGGTTTACATGCATAAACTATGATAGTGATGTAGTTTACTTGATCCATTTCTGCAACATAATATTATTATATGCCCAAAGGGTTAATGTTAAACAATACAAGGTCAGTTGTAATGGAAATACTGGTAACAGCCCCATTTCCTTACCCTGTTTTGGAATCATGTAGTTTATAATCAAGAGGATTATTCAAAAGGAACCAAAACGTATAGGCTGGGAATGTGTGAGGTGATTAGAAATAGTGTCTGCTGTGGAGTATTCGTACACTGTTGTTGAGAGTCCCACAAAGACGAGCATTGATGTTGTTGTGGTCTTGTGGACAGTAATGCTGATGTGATGGGAGGCCTCCTGAAGTGTTGCAACACCAACGAGGAAGAAGTTCTCACCAATAATCTGGAGCTCCAGAGATGTCTGACCACGCTTTGCACCTGATAAATGATCCAGCAAATCAACATAATGTTCTTCTTGGTTGCAACGTTTTTTTTATGCAGAAAATCTTGATGTCGTAAAAATATTCAGGGTATCTAGGGAATAAACTTTATCAACTTACAGGAGTAGGGACAATGACGCTTTGAGCAAACAAATATTGGATTGTAGAACTCCCAAAGCTTGTCATATTCCTCTATGTTCCACAAAAGATCCTGCACCACAAAAAAAAAAATTTCATGTCATTTTAATTCAAACACAAGAAATAGTAGTGCAACAAGGTTTCATAATGCAGATTCACTGAGTGTTGTTTCAATCAATCCTGCTTAAATTAGTCTCACCTTTGAATGTTGGGGTCGAAACCAATGACATAGTAAGTCATGCCAACCCAGATGAAAACATTGCTAAAGGAAATGGGAATTCTGAGTATCCATGAAGGCAGAGCATATGCCCATGAAGGATAAAAGAGGAGGTCCCTTTGCTTGTAGAATACCGGAAGCTTTGCAATGGTCATGGAGAGTTCGGCAAATCCATTGAACAAAATAGTGATAATCGCAAAAAACATAGCACCCATAAAGACATTTTCATCTTGTACGTTGTTACGTTTCATCTCGGTTCGGAAGAAGAATGACAATGCAATGCAATGCATGCTATAAAGACCAGCTGAAAACAGGACAGAGTATGTTAGGATTGATTACCGCTTAAAAAAGACGAACCAATTCCAAAAAAAGTCGACTGATAAAAATGATCTCTGCATATTCATATTTTACTCACTTGCAACATTTTGAAGAAGTAGACGAAAGAATTCCTCTTCATCAGCAACCATTCTCTTGAAAAATAGGCTTTCAATAACTCTTTCTTGCTAATTCCATACTTTGAAGTTGTTAAAGCTGCGGGGTGGCTCTTTTTTCTGTCATATGGGGTGCTCAGTTCGCTTGCTAGCTTGCGACCAACATGGAAGGATTGAAATGCATCTACAAACTCCTGGATAGAAACATAGGCATATGGTTAGTCTCTATTAGCCCAGTATTGCTGCTGGTCTTTTCTCGACGTCACCTGATATAAAAAAATCAAGTAAGATTAGTTTCTTGAAGACATCTATTGCTGGGTTTTTTTTTTCAATTCAAACAAATTTAAGACAATTAGATCAATTTGTGATGGTTACTTCCTGCAAGAAATCTGCAACACCCTTCCTCTCAGGGCATTTGAATCCCATGGATTCAAAAGGCTCGAGGACATTCTCACGAGGACCATTGTAAACAATTTGTCCATCAGAAAGCAAAACAATATCATCAAAGAGATCATAAGTTTCAGGTGCTGGCTGAAGAAGAGAAATCAGTGCAGTTCCACCCATAATGTGGACAGACTGCCTAAGTGAATTCACAATTTGGAAAGTTGTCGAGCTGTCTAGACCAGTAGATATTTCATCCATGAACAAAGCCTTTGCTGGTCCTACAAGCATCTCACCTACAATTTAACCAGATTTTAGATTATCTAATCCAGAACCAGGGGTTTCTAAAGTTCAAGAATTAAGATACTCCAATAATTTTGATTCGTTCTAGCTTACCTGTTGTAACACGCTTTTTTTGTCCTCCGGAGATACCCTTCATCATTTCATTTCCCACCATGGTATCGGCACATATATCCAGTCCTAAAATCTGTGAATGTAACATATAATCTATCTGATCTTTTGATGTTTAAAAAACACACTTTACATAACAAATTCAATGTTCAACTGCACAAGTCACCAGTTGCAGCACATACCTTGAGAACATAATCAGTGATAATATTTTCCTTCTGTTCTTCCATTGCTACTGCATATTCCAACAAAAAAGTTCAAAATTGATTAGACTTCACACAATTATGATAAATTGACTGTAGAATCGAAAGCTTGTTGACAACATGAAAACGTAATAACTAGTCCATTTTTTTTAAGAAAATTATTTTGTCATGTCAAACATTGAATTGATTCAACAAGAATTATTAGCTCTAGGTATTTGGAATTGGAAATGGAATTGCATTTGTGCCAATTTGCAAATAACATAAAGATGTTGATGAAGTTACATGTCTCCTAAGTTACCACCAAGAACTTCTAGACTGGGCCGAGGGGGCTCCTACCATAGGATTATTTATCCTCATCAAGTGTCAGTAAATTCATAACTATACACTAATGAACTATAGATCATTGATTTAAAGAACTCAGTGCTCATAAATCTAGGAATGGTCTTCTTGTTATTCAATAACCAAGTTGATCCCAGAAATTACCCTACAGACCTAAGAAAACATAATAAGTTGAAATGGTTTGCTCAGCACAAGAATCTATCACAGCTAGTTACTCGGTTATGAAAAATCAATACCTTCCCGAGACAAAGGCAGACTCTTTGCAGTTCCCCACCAGATAGATTTACAACTTCTTGATCCATTAATTGTTCAATTTGAAGAGGTTTCATGACATCTGAATTGAATTGAGGATGCATGTAGGAATCACGAATTTTTTGATGCAATAGGTGCCTGACAGTCGATTGGAACTTTGGACTGATTTTTTGCGGCTTATAGGAAACATTGAACTCAGGTATTTCTGCATCACCTTCCACTAAATCAGGCTTCAATAAACCAGCCTGCAATAGAAACAGAGTTAACGGTCGGGCGATCAACAAACTCACAGAAAGTGAATGCAAAAATATGCTGAAACTCGGAACAGTACACGATGAAACAGTTATGCTTTACATAACCTATGGAATTTGAGTAGCAATCCTCAAGCCCAGCTGCAGCCAGAGGATCCTCAGCTGCATCATTCCCCTGGTCGTTCATCTGTTTTTTCTCTTCCACATCATCCATTTTCTCACTGTCATACTTCATTTCGGTCTCAGCTTCATCCATTAGAAAATTGAATGCACAATGCACATCTAAAGCGACATAAATAGTGGATAAAAAAATTGCGCTGTCATACTTCATTTCGGTCTCAGCTTCATCCATTAAAACATTGCGCTTAGGGACAGGAGCACTACTCTTCCATTGCTCCTGCACATGGATAAAAAAAATTGACATTTGAATGCACAATGCACATCTAAAGCGACATAAATAGTCATACAGTAATACTATCTGATAACAATGGTTCCAGAGATCTGGACAAATAATATCATGCAGTGCAATGACATTTTGAAAACCAAAGTACTCTTAGATCTGTCAATTCTACCTACTCACAATAGAAATCAATAATAAAAAATTTAACATAAAGGCTTTGGTTGATTAATAATAAGCAAAACCCAGAGTTTGAAAAAGTTCCCAGCAAAGTGATCAACACAAGGAACCAATCAGAACTAGTTTCTGAAGTTGAGTAAAGAGCCATGATGAAATCAATGCTTAGCAAATAAAGAACTTCAAGAGAAATATATGTACCTGAATGGCTGAAACCGATGACGTCCGGATTCTCTGAACCTAAGAGGCTTAGCAAATAAAGAATTTTGTTACTGAAACAGGAGGTTCATTCAGATTTATTGTAGAAGAATTTTTTTCAATCTGCACATGCATACTTGAAATTTTCCCGGGGCAATACCTGTAACAACTTCACAAACTCTTCAGGTTCCTTGGCAAGACGCATCCCACGTCCTCCACCACCAGCAGTTGCCTTCAAAACATGGAAAAAAAAATGTTTCACTCACTGCTCATCCAGTGAAAGGGGAAGTCTAGCTTACTGACAAACTTATTTTAAATTGAGAAAATTCCTTAAGGGGGTTGGGATAGGGTGCAAGAGATTAAAGAAGTACTTGATCGCCATAACACAGGATACAATGTTTCAATGCAACATATAAATCAACGGAAATGATTACATCAAATCATACCAATGAAAATATAAAGTTATGAGAATGAAATAAATTATAAAATAAACACTCTGAAAATTTAAAAGAAAAAAGTGGGTTCACAAGGATCTCTTCTATGCTATTAGTTAGAAACCAATCTTTAACATGGAAAATAAGGAATAAAAAGGACATTCACATTGCCAGTTTAGTAGGTAATACAAAACTAACCGCACATATAGAGAGAGACAAAGGGCATAACATGAGAAGACATGTTCAATAAAATTTCTACCATCAAAATCCAAACTAGCACATAGGGTGAAACGACACGCAAATGAATGAGTCACTAACCACGATAAAGAAAACTACTGAAACTTAACTGCCTCAATAGTATTCAAGGCAACAAAAAGAATATGGAAGCAAGATGGCACCTGAGTTATCAGATTGGGAAGCATAAACAAGGGGCACCTCAACACTGCAAACAGAGAAAGCGATGTAAATGCTCTTGCAGGTGTCAAGTCACCGCCAAGCAGAGTATACATCCCAAAGGAAACCACCGTAACCAGGATCGGGATGCTGTTTAAGATGAAACTATTGGACTGCGAACAAAAACATGTTAGGAGTAAATACACAAGAAACACATGGTACAACTCAAGCTTCAAGACTTTATGTTATAATTCCAACTTCTTATTCATGATGTATAAATCAACTTTTCCCTCTTTCCCTGGCCATCTAATTAAATCAATTCTCATTTTTGTTATGACTAGTGACACGCATTGTAGGAAGTGTATGACCATTATCACATGAAAACCAAGGTTATTTACGTGTTAAGTAAACAAAAGAAGATGTAAGAAAAAAAACTTAATGAATATGTGGAAGTCAAGGCCCAAGATACTTTGGATCAATTACTCAAGGATGTGGAAGCAGTGTAAAACAATGGTGGATGAGGAAGTGGTACTACTACTACTAGATAAGAATATACTAGTGACCAAGGGATGTTAGCCATGTAGCATTGGTTTACTATGTAGAAGTGCCTCTCAAATCCATTATCCTGGTTAGAACACTCAAAATCCACAAAGTGAAACGGTCCATAGAAAGAATGAACAGTGCATTCAGAAACATACCGCCCCAAGCAGCTGCGCTTTGCGAAACCAGGAGAGCTCATCGTTTCGAACGTTCTGAACTTTAGACTGAAAGCTTTGTTCCCATGCATAACATCTGAACATTCCAAAGTAAAATGTAAATCATGTTGAGCTATATAAATTTGTAAGAAGACTAACTGACATCAGTCCCAGATTGAAGCTGAGGATACTTCACTGTGTCCATAGCAGCCAGGATTTCATTCATCAGGCCAATTCGCTTGTCTGTACGCTGCAAGCCTTCCTTGGATAATTTTTTTCATCTTGCTTATTACGTATGTCTGTCACCATTCAAAGAACAGAAGAAAAAAATAAAACTAGATTAGAATGGCAGAACTATGGACAATATATAAGCAAGTGTTACCATATACTGAAAAACAGAGAAAGCACATATTGTTCCACATATATAGGAGATAATACAAGTGTATAACAACAATGACAAACATATCAACCAATATTGTTCCACATATTGTGGACCTTTGAAATGTGGGTTTCTAGATCTATGAACATGTCAATTAATCATCCTCATACTATCTATGAGTCAAGTCATATATACTAGCTCTATCATAGACAAATCTGATCACCACACAGGCACACACACAAAGAAGTCCTAAATAATAGTATTAACTAGTGGGGAGAAAACCACACACCTGTTCCAAAATCTGGATGAACCTGCATTCAGTTGTGACAAATTTTCCCTTAAATCTCCTGAAATATCCAAGATGGACTCTGCAAACGGCATACAGGGATCCAGGCATAATATACGTAATACATAAAATGTGTACATCACACTATGTACTCTTTCTCAAAAGAAGAAGGAGACATGATAAACACAAAGAAAACTTCAAGAGAAGAAAGAGGTGATACCAATGTGGCCAATGGATCAAATTCTTTCATCTCTTCTAAATTTCATTACTATGATGAATAACAATTGTTAAAATTCATCTATTTTATCGAATAGAAAGTAACATAGCCTGAAAACATAATGGTATTCTCCCTAGATTCACCCGGGTTACGACATTTCATTACTAAAATCCTTGTTCTTCATAAGAGACGAGGCATTATTCAAAAGAATAGGCAGTATGGTTCTATAGAAAACAGAAAAAGACGAATGCTATTCTAACAAGAACCATGTGAAACATGTTAAGAACAATGATAATACCTTCCTACAACAACAGCGAGGTCACCCCTGATTGTTCCTGGCTCTGATTTCTGTGGGTCAGTAGCTCCAATAAGTTTGCGACCATATTTTATCACTCCTTCACCTTCCCAGACCTAAAAAACAAAAACTTGTTTAAAGACTCACAAATGGGGTAGAAACTAAAAGAAAAAAAGGTAAAGCCCTTCATTTTCCTCACCATGGCAAGCAGACCATTAAAGAAAGGCCTTTCCTTGAGATCATGGTAATGTTTCTCGGCAAACCCCTTGGAAGGAACCACCAACTTGATGGCAACTAGCTTAAAGCCTTTGCGTTCAAATAGTGCTATAATTTCTGAAACCTGTAAGGAAAAGAAAACTGTTAGGAAAGGGAAAGTTCTAAGACAAAATGAAACAATATGAAAGAAAGCCAAGTAGCGTCCACAATAAAGAACACAGATCCAAGATTTTCACGGATTGCTGAAAATCAGAGTCTTTCAGATGTGCATTTTTTCCCCTTTCTTATTTGCAATACCGAGTTGTGCAAATCAGCAGGACATGAGTTTTGAAGACTTTTGCTTGCATGGATTTAACAATTCCCATTACACAAACCGTTATGCTTGATGAAATTCACATACTACAAAACAATATCATACTACAAAACAATAAAAGTGCACTGAAGGTACTAAAACATCAGAAGGATTTTTCTTACCAGACCTCTCTGCACACCATCAGGTTGAATTGCAATAAAAGTCTGTTCCATCTGAAGCGAGCAGTGAAGTGTATGTTACAAACAGCGATAAAAAAATAAAAAAGAAATAATAGAACAAGCTGCTCTAAGTTGGAAATGATGTCATCAATGGTATTTGGAGTACCTCTGCAGCATGTGCCTCTTGATCTTGTAGCATATAAACTAGAGGAAACAAAAACAAAATCAAATCTTGAAGAATAAAAATAATTGCAGAATGCTGATAAGTACATGTTAAAGATGCCAGTTTTGTTAAGAGAGAAACCAGTGAAGAATATAAATAGCTTCTGATACACAATGAAAAGACTACAAGTACCCTACTAAATAATTGAAATGGACAAGCAAAATGATGCCTAACAATGAAGAAAATCTACGTAAAGGTAGGCCTGTTTTGAAATATGCTGGGGTTTGCATCTCATTATCATAGAGAAGGAATGGCAACCATATTGACACAATTTCACACATTTTAAGACTTAGCAGCTTCCCAAATCCATTAATAGTTAAACTTTCACAGTGAAATTACTTTCAACAGAAGTCCAGATGTAGATAAAGAGATACAGTTACAGGATCAGTAGGAAGTTTTGATCACTGCAGGAAGCAAGTTGGTAGTGAACAGATGGGACAGTTTAGGTACTAAAGTTTACTATAAGGAGAAGTCTAGGTAACATTCAACATCCGAATGCATCCCACGCCTTTTATTTCAACCCAATGCAAATACCACATTAGCTACTGTTGAAGAGGTTGCGAATGCCCTATGCTATAACTTGAACAAAGGCAGGGGCCCTCTTCTTTTGCCTGAACTTCATCTAGTCACCACCAACATTTCTTCCTACTCAGATTACTCCGTTGATGCCCTTTTTGTCCTTAGCCCTTGTTTTCCATCCCCCACCAAAAACATAC
The DNA here is from genome assembly GCA_963556465.1 of Berberis vulgaris. Classification (NCBI taxonomy): domain Eukaryota; kingdom Viridiplantae; phylum Streptophyta; class Magnoliopsida; order Ranunculales; family Berberidaceae; genus Berberis; species Berberis vulgaris. The sequence goes on along the minus strand of OY747126.1, from coordinate 33,433,498 downwards.
ACAAAAAAAAAAAAGGAAATTTTAAGATCAAAACCAGCCACTTCTCTGATTTTAGATCAAAGTGTTAATCTAACCTGTAAATGGCTCTTCACATGAGCTAGTGTTAGATCCTTCACATTCATTAGCTCCAAAACTGATTTAGGTGTTGCTCCTATAACACACCAAAAATTGAGAAATTTAGCAAGCGATAGTCATAAAATCAAACAAACATGACATGTGGTTATTAGTCTCTAATCTAAAAAGGGTTTCGATGGAGGTAGAGCCATGGTTTGCTGCAAAGAAGAGGAGAAAGGAAAATGGGGCATTCAACATAAAAATTCAGTAACATTCAACATAAAAATCGAAACTTTGTTAAAGGGTTGTTAGGAAATCATACCAGTCATGCAAGACCATGCCTCTTCAGCAACATAGTCTTCGTCAGGGACGGAGAAATCGATCCATTTGTGGCGTTGATGTGAGAGGAACACCCCAGAAAGATGAACAACTATTGTCGAATCAAGTGAGAGGTGAATCGAGTGCAAGAGAGGTGAATCGAAAGAGGGAGGGCGACGAAGAGATGGAGGGAGCAGTGAGGGAGATGAAGATGAAGATATGGAGAGAGCAGTGAGGGCGATGGAGAGATGGAGAGAGCAGTGAGGGAGATGGCGAGATGGAGGGAGCAGTGAGGGAGATGGAGATATGGAGAGAACAGGGAGGAAGATGGCGAGATGAGGGAGCTAGCAGTGAGGGAGACGACGAGATTGAGGGGAGGGTGGAGTTTCATCGAGCTCTAATTCGAGCGCCCAGTGAAACGAGGGAGGTAAGAACGAGCGCCAAAAATCCCGCCTTTTTTTATAGCGTTTTCATTTTTGTTTACGCCAAGATCTTTGTTAGCGTATTTAGCAAAAACGCTATTAACAAATGCTATTATTGGGCATTTGTGTTGTAGTGAATGTAACTTTTATTTTTTTGTTTTGACAGGCAAGTGTGTCGCCGGTGGGTATATAACCTTTGTAAACATGCATGGTTTGTCACTTAAATTTTGGAAATTGGACAACACTAGTGAGGACCACTGAAGGACCAAGAGCATGATATTCATGCTAAGACTGATATTGACTACAAAAAAGTATCAAGTGATTCCTTACTAATGTTAAACAACAAATAAACAAGTACGGTAGTACTAAGAGTCTAAGACACGTGCGCAGCAACGTATCATGCTTTAAATTGCACGGGGCGATCAACCTCAGGTCCTAATAACTGCTGACCGACCAATTATGCCACATGGTAGGGGCATAAATTATGCATATGCATCCATCACCAACTAATTAGTAATGGAAAACTTAATTAGAACATGGCAACAAATTGGATTACATCTAACAATCTCCTAGCTAGACAAATGCTTGCTCAGTTTGATATCTTACACTAGTGGAGCCATTAATTCAAAGAACAACAACCAAGTAATCAACAACTAACAAAAAATGAAGACACACCAGAACAATGCACACATACAAATTAAAACATATAGAAAATAAGAAACATGAGAAGGAAGGGACCTTGTTCAATGCTGCAAGACTAATGACCTTCACGCCCAATTTATCAGCTCGCAGGATGGCTTCTTCAATGTGGTTATAGATGCCATCCTTGGCAAATGGTAAAAAGTATTGCAAGTGGGATACACCATTTGATGTCAATATGGAGACAATGACCCATACATGTTGGAAATAAATTAGTGAACAGAATGGGATTTAGTAATTCAACAAAAGCAAAGCCAAAATAATTAAATAAGGCAGTTGTAATTAATCATATGCGCATGCACCTACCTGAAAACCAAACCTAGGGATAGCCCATGTCTGATGAAGTCGATTCCTAAGTTTGTAGACAGATATCAAGAAGGTCTTTGATAAAGCCCACATGACCAACTTTGATACAAAAGCACCTGGCAATAGTGGCAACAAGAACAACCTCGTCTGGAAGGGCACCGAACTAAACAACCATAGTACAAAGGGCACATGCAGTGCTGCTGTTAAATCTACAACATGAGCCAGGAATACAAAATCTGGTATTCTTGCAATTTTTCCTGCATAGTTAATATTCTTTACATTAATATGTCATGTGCACACCAAGCAGCTTGATGCACTTACCTTTATATACTGGTCTAACATTAAATGATATCATGCAGAAAGTCATATATAGAGATAGTTGGGGAAATTTACCGAAGAGAGTTGTAGCTAGAACATGTACCTGAACTTACTTTCTTTTGCATGGCCCATGATCTTGTATTTACTGTGTTTCCTAGGGCATCGTAGAGAGGCATAAATAGGCAGAAATTAGTGTCCATCTCAGTGTGATGCAGGCTGTGGTACCTGCATAGGTAGTCCAATATAGTACCGATAAATGTAAAATTCCTCATCTGTTGAAATGCAAGTTGATATAGATATACCATATATGTTCAGGCAGAAGTAGAGAAGGATACATTAAAAACTTTGGAGAAAAATATGTGACTGATGTTCCCTCCCGTCATTAACACATAATTGGCTCTTACAGATAGGTAGCTAGCAGAAAACAAATGCAAAAAGTTGTTACTCAAGTTGGGTTGATGAGGGTAAAGAAGCTATATATAGAGCCAACGCACCCAGAGGTTCATGTAACATACAAGCTTTTTTTGAACTATACAAAGGTGTCCCAAATGAGAAATTATATATTTTAGTTGACTGAAAACCATGATAACCATATGATGCATGTATTCTAATATTCTGCCATAATATTAAAAAAATGTTTAATCTCCAGTTATGCTTGTATTTTTTTCCCTATTTTTTTTTAGTCTATCAAAAAAAAAGGGAACAAATTAACATGTGTATGTCGTGTTACTTACGTAGGAGTGTATATGAGGGCGCTTAAGCCTAAAGTTTGAAAATTTTAGATAAAGATGACACCTACGAAAATCAAAATTGAAAGATGGGGTTGCCGTGAAATCAATACCTGTGACATGTAAGCATCCCAATCTATCTTTGTATCTGAAATCAAAGAACAACCCATTGATTAGAACCCCGAAATTCATACTCAAATTGAAGCTGAAGTAGAAAAGCTTCAACATACCCATGCAAGCAAATTCAGTTGCTACATATCTACAAAATCCAAATGTCCATCATAACTATTTAGCTAAATGCAGAGTAGATATTGGATGAAGGACAAAGAACTTGTATAAGAAAGATACTAATCCATATGTTCCCATTGGATGAAGTGATACCTGTAAGCGCCAATTGTAAATACTTGAACAGCAGGGACTAATCAGTGGCAAAATGACCAAATGCATTTAAAAGGTAAAAAAACTCAATAGGAAAAGTGGACCTGTGATTCCAACTGCTGATTTTTTCAGTCTCCAATCTTCAGATGGTGTCCGAATTTCCTTTTGCAATTTGTCTATATCTTCATTCTTTGAAGTTAAGCGTTTAATAAAACACTCTAAACATTTTGGAGAAATCTCATCTAGGATTTTCCACCTGTGACCAAGTGTGGTGTAATTCCTTCACTTTCTCAGCTTTCTCATCGGGCTTGGCTTCAGCAATAACAGTATCAATCCCAACTTCATTTGCAATGGAATTTGTTGTGCCCCAATTATCACCAGTAACCATAATGCTATTGACATTCATGGACTTGAGGATGGAAATAATGACTTCGTGAGCACCAGGTTTTAATGGATCAGATATCGATATTATTCCAACCAATCTCCTCATTGTTCTATCTCTCAAAACTCCTAAAAACCTATTTAGATGAATACAACTCCCTAAAATGCAAAATCAATTGACATCTGAAGCAGTGAAACATCTTATTATGCAATACATAAACTGACATTTAACAGTATTCTACAACATTACAACATTACGCAATAGCAACATTACAACATTACGCAACAACATTACAGCAGTAACAACAAAATTACACCAGCAACATTAACAACAACGATAACAACAACATTACACAGTAACATTACAACATTAACATTCCTATAACATACGTACACATGCATGGATACCAGTGGATCTACAAAATTGGTAGTAGTTCAAGCATATATTCAGGAATTCAAGACCAAGAGAGATATTCATTCAGGCATTCAAATATATATTACAAGTCTCGATCAATGCTTGCCGAAGCTCTAAATCATAACAAGTTTGTCTGCTAGCCATGCTACTGTTGTACCAATGGCATCTTCAATAAATTCCAGCTCAGATGTAGGCCTCCAAAGAGATGCAGTAGGAACTTTTGGACTATCTACCCAAACTTTAAAAGCATTAGGATTCAAGAGAACAAAATGAACAACCTGATCTGGATCACTTGAAGACCAACGTCCTTCAGCAACTACTTGTCCCGAACCACTAACATCCAACAACTTGCACTTTTTGTTTGAGACGATGTTCACACTCTAACAACAAGTCAATTAAGACAAATACATTAAACTGAGGAATCACTTTACTAATAGATTCCTGAACATATATATATAGTTACTTCAATTATGCATTAGTGTATGCCAATCACATTTAACTTACCTCATGATATGATGCATTTTCGACTTCCTGATTTTCAGGTACTTTTTCCAAAACAACTTTGTTAGCACGCCAAGCTATAGTAGAACCAACAACATCTTCAATGCATGTCATATTAGATGTAGGCCTCCATAAAAATGCTTCATGATTTTTTGAAATATCTACCGAAACAATCATGGCATTAGGTCCAAAAGGAATATCATTGATCAACGTTTTTGGATCACTCGAATGCCAACATCCTTCCGCCACTATTTCATCTTTTCCACTCCAATCAAACAATGTGCACTTGTTCCTTGAATTTTTGTACTTACTCTATGAAGAAAGAATGCATAAAAAATAGGAATTATATACACAAGAATACAACTATTTAAGTTACACAAATATATGATATAAATACCAAAGCAATCAATAATTATCTTACCAAAGGCGTGTCAATATTATCTTGTCCAACAGAATGTCGATCAAGCTCCAAAATAACTCTCTCGGCAGGCCATGCTATCGATTTACCTTGAGCTTGTTCTATATAAGTCATACTAGATGTAGGCCTCCATAGGAAAGGATTTGGTTTAGTTGGGATATCAACACAGACTTTGATTGTATTAGGACCCATAGGAATTTTATTGACAAGCTCCTTTGGATCCCTTGATAACAAATGTCCTTCAGCAACGATTTCCTTTGTTCCACTCCAATCTAACAACTGGCATTTCTCTAGTGACTTGGTGTTGACACTCTGCAATTAATCAATACAAACATTACAATTGAAGCAAGTTTAGATTGAAGATTAATAAAACAATATTGAAACTAATTGTACCACTGCAGATGTTTTGTCATCTTCTCCACTTTGATCAATCTAACAACACAACAAACAGTTAATAAAAAAAAAATCAATGACTAAGCTAGAATTTTACTTATTCACTAATCACAACATGTATCAAACTTTCATTGTTTTTCAATAATGTGTTCACCAAGTTTTCCAAATGTTGGGTCCTGTCATGCATGATAGTTTGTTGTTCTTCCATCTTGGTCACATGTTTGTCCTTAGTTTGAAAGAATGTCAATTTGCTGATGCTTATTCCTCTTCCCATTCCTCTTAGTCGTTCAGGTTTCTCATTTCCTAAGACTTTGGAAAGAGCATCTTCGGTCACATTTGTTGTCGAGTTCGATGGTGAATCACTTTCAGCGACGATTAACTTCTCCTATATAATTCAACACATATAATAGCATAGTGTATGGTTCAAAAACTAAACAAAATTACATATAATTCTACATTACAAAAGACATTTCACTCACAATGGTTTCGGAAACTCCTGTATTTACTAGTTTACCGTCTTTTCTGGTGCGCGACTTAATCCATACTTTAACCCTAGAAACAGAAGATGGCTCGGTACTATTCTTTTTCTATAAGAAAAAAAATTGATATCAGGTTCTGAAAAACTAGTAAATGGACCTACAAAATTATTTTGACCACAACATAAGAATGCATATGAATAATAAATAGGTATCACCATATCTTCTGCTAATCGAGCCAATCCTTTTCTGCTGCATGTGTGTGGGATTTGCTTATGCCTGATTGCTTTATACTTATCACTTATAGCTTGAAATTGTATTACTTTAGCATGATTCTAACTGAATTATAATGTTTCACCATATATTATAATACAACTAGTTTTAAAACATACCTTAAATGCTGGACTAGTTTTAAAACATACCTTAAATGCTGGACTAGTTTTTGATTGACGAACTTTATCCACTCTGCTCTACTTTGAATGATTTTAGGCTGAAGCTCAAGTCTTTCTTCCTCATTAGTTGCTTCTTGTATTTGGCTAACTAACCGTGATTTTGAGGCCCTCCATATACATCCCATCGATTTAAATACGATAGCCTTTTGCCATTTTATATCCAAGTTGAATCTTGCCTGGAGTTTATATAAAATTATCACTAAGTAACTCAATACTAGTAATTTTACTGTCTATCACAACTTATGTAAACTGAAATGTACATGTCATTGAAGATGATGTGTAGCAAGCAATTCAACTAGCTATAAATATCTATAACTACGCCATGAATTATAACTGTTCACATAAAAGGGAAAAGTCATTTGCATTTTTGCTATGAAACAAAAGTACTGTTACGAGAGAGGATAGAGTGATGGTTCATAATACCTTAATTGATCTCCACAAGATTACTTTTATGTCATTACCAAGCTTCCTCCAATTGCATAATGTTACAGGTACGTGCTCTCGTACAAGTAGGCCTAAATAAGAAGACAAACTAACTGACCCCTCTCCACATGGTTAACCTTTATCAGTAAATTCAACATGAATTCGACTTCCAGCCTCTACAACAATATCTCTCATTTTGGTTGGACCCCTAGCTTTCTAAAGTCCTATCGGGTCTGCAACTGACTCTTGTGATGCTGGTGCATGTTTTTCGACCACTTCTTTGGTCGCCGATGGTTGTATATGTTGGAGATTAGGTTCATCACTCTCATGTTGTTGGATCAAATTTTGTTGACATGCTTCTGGACATTCTTATCCGTTCCTTCAGAGACCGTGGATGTTTTTTTGGGTATCAAAGCACGTTTCCTTTTGTGAGATATGCCGTTCTTCTTGGCTTCAGCAACAATTGTTGTTCACCTGTTTAAAAAAAAAGTTGATCATTTCAGTACATGTAATGCATTAATAACCTTAATCATATAATGAAAAAAAAAGACAACATATGACATATGTGTAGCTAATATATAAAAACAAAGACACTTTTGATAAGGCAGCCAAAACACAAGTTAAATAAAGATTAACGTTAAGAACATATATTACACAAGTATGCCCTCACAATTCTCCCTCACATATCTAACTTCAATGATAGAGATCTAACATCTGTGAATTTCATTTTACTTACTCTAAATATGGATCCACCACAGCTATATTCATCAACACAACAAGATGTGCAATTTTTTTTTTCTCTATCGCTTAGTGTGATCGATGTGGCTCTAGAAATTGGACGACCTTCCAGAATAACTACATTCGCAAAATCATTATTGCGAACTTCTTTTTCCTCCACTTGTATTGTTTTTTTTCAAAAATTCGCTACAAAGCCTTATGCTCTCTTCTGCAAGATATGATTCAGCGATACACCCCTCTGGCCGTGCAGGGTTCCTAACGTAATCTTTTAGTGTTTTCATATATCTGTACATAAATAAAAACTTATAAGTTATTCAACATATTATGCTTCAAATAGAACTATTCAGATCAACAAAAAAAAGGAAGGATTACTTACCTCTCAAAGGGATACATCCAACGAAAACGAACAGGACCACATAATCTAGCTTTTCTTCCTAGATGAACCGTTAAGTGTACCATAATATCAAAAAAGGAAGGTGGAAAAAACCTTTCAAGCATGCACACAGTTTCAATGACGTCTTCCTCCAATATTTCTAATTTCTCTATGTCTATAACACGCTGACACAACCTATTGAAGAATGCACATAACCGAAGTATTGCATTTCTTGGCCCTTTTGGAAGTAATCCTCGTAAAGCAACCAACAACAACTGTTGCATTAGAACATGATAATCATGGGACTTCATGCCAATGACCTTGCATTCCTCACAAGATACACACCTCCCAATGTTTGAACAATAGCCATCAGCTCCCTTGAAGTCATATAATCTCTTGCAAAATTTCTTTTTTTTAGACCTTGAAAATGTCCATGGAGCAGGTGGAAGGTATGTTCTGCTTCCATGAGGTTGTGGATGCAGGTCTTGCTGTATTTGCATATCATGTAAATCCTTACGAGCATTAACCACATCTTTTGACTTTCCACAGTGCAACATTGTGCCTATAATGCTTTCACAAACATTTTTTTCGACATGCATTACATCTAAATTATGACGTAATGGAAGTTCCTACAAAAACATGAACGTAACCATTAATACTTATTTTTTTAGACCATTACTGAGTATAAAAAAAACAAAGCGATTAAAGACATAAAAACTAACCTCCCAATATGTTAAATCGAAAAAGATTGACATTTTCTTCCACCTTGATAGCTCATCATGATCTTCATCATCGTCATTTCCATCAACATCGTCATTACCATTATCATCAACATCAGCATCATTAGCATTATCATTTCTTTTTCTTTTTTTCTTATGACATTTTCCAAAATCATTTGGAAAATTCTTAAGAGCAATAGAAATGTGCCGACCAATCAAGATTCTAGGCTTCCTTCCATGTTCCACATTGTTATCAAACCAAACCTTCTTTCCTCGATATTCATGTGTAGGTAACAGAAATTTCCTATGACCCATGTATGCAAATTTCTTACTGTGCGCTAACCATCTGTAGTGCGTATTTTTGCCACAAAGAGGACATGCCTTTTTACCTTTTGTACAACATCCAACGAGGTTTCCATATGCTGGAAAATCACTTATGGTCCATAGAAAAATTGTTCTAAGCTTAAAAATATTTCCACCAAACGCATCATAGGTCTCCACTCCACTGTGCCACAAATGTTGCAAGTCTTCTATAAGTGGCTGTAAGTAGACGTCATGTCATTTCCAGGTTGCTTTGGACCCGAAATCAGTAGCGTTAACATGATATTCCCTTTCTTCATGCACAACGCAGGAGGCAAATTGTAGTTAACTAGCATCACTTGCCAACAAATGTATTTAGAGCTTAACATGGAAAAATGATTAAAACCATCAGTAGAAAGACCAAGTCTGAGATTGCGTGGATCAGCTGCAAATGATTCTCATTTATCATTAACCAATTCCCATGTTACGGAATCAACAGGGTGCCGCATTTTTCCATCTTTGCTTTTATTATTGAAATGCCACCTTAAATCTGCAGCCATTTTTTCAGACCTAAACATCCTTTTGAATCTTGAAATTATAGGAAAGTACCTCAAAACTTTAACTGGAATACCTTTTCTAATCTCTTTGGTCCTCTTATTTTTCTTCCATCTTGAAGAGCACATTTAAGACAATTATCCAAGTCCTTGTACTCTTTTCTAAATAGATAACAATCATTATCACAACCATGAATCTTTTCATAACCAATCTCAAATGACTTGAGAAACTTTTTAATCGAGTAAAACGACTTCAAAAGTACATTGTCCTGTGGAAGCATGCCTGCCATTGTCTCAAGAAGCTCACTAAAACTTTTATCAGACCATCCACTTTGAGTTTTAAATCGATATAAAGCTACAATGGCTGATAGCTTGTTATAATTTGAACAGTTTGGGTACAAAGGGGTTTCTGCATCTTTTAGTTTTGCTATAAAATCATCAGCATCTATGTATTTAGTAGGCTCAATGTAGTCTTCATTAACCAACTGAGTAGGCTTCATATATTCTTCATCAAAAAAGTGGGCAGCTCTATATAAGTTATATGTCTCGTCGTTCCACATTTTTTCAAGAAAGTTGTCATCAATAATTATCTGCTCCCCATACTCATTCCAATCTTTACTTCTTTTTTTTTTGAAAGGCAAGCATGGGGGTTTATATGGGCTCCTCAGACCACTAAAAAAAAATTAATAATAAGGAGAGGTTTGTTACATGCGTAAATATTTTCTACCTCTAGCATCATCAAATACAATTTTCTAAATGTCTTCCGCAAACGAACTTGGAATAATCTCCACGTACTCATGATTTGGAAGAAGCTTTGCTAGTTTATCTGCTGCCTGGTTTGTTTCCCTCACTGCGTGCTTTACCCTACATTCCACGAACTTCTTCAATTCCTCCCTGATTCGTCTAGTAGTATGAATGGCTTCCCATGGAGGATCTCTAGTGATGGTTATGTACTTGAATGCATTGTTTGAGTCCATACTTAACTCCACTATCTGGAAACCATGACTGCGGGCTAGCTTGATTCCCATCTCAATCCCTTGTAACTCGTGCAAAATAATTGTTTGTGCTTTCTGAGCACCTGCTGCAGCTGCAACCACTATGCCTTCATGGTCCCTAATCAAAGCACCATAACCCCCCTAGTACCAGTTAGAGAACCATTAGTATTCACTTTAACCCATCCTTGTCAGGCCCTTCCCAAGCATGCTAAGTTTTATTACTCATATAAAAGTTAGCTCCAATTCGCCATTTTTGAAAGATCCATCTATTGTCTGGATTGTCTTCTACCTGAAGATCCACGACTAAAACTCGCAACTTGACATCTTTAATAATCCTTGGGACGAGCTCAACTGTTGATGTGAACTTTGACTGGAACACTCTGCAGTTTCTTTCAATCCATAGGTGGTAGACAGTAGCATTGAAAGCTATTTTTTTAAGCACAGTGCTAGGGGCTTTACCTGTGAATTTCGATTCACACCATTTCCATTCAGCAATCTAGTCCAAGGCTAATGTCTGTATCCTAGGTGCACTAGAATACGAGACCAGACAAAGCAGGAAAATCTACACTTGAATAATATGTGTTCTACACTTTCTGTTTCATCACCACACAGTGAGCATACTGAGCTAGATATTACTCTCCATTTTTCCAGCTTATCTTTGGACTTGATAGCTTTATGTAAAGCTAGCCATGTAATGAAGCTATGTCTCAGAATTCTTCTTGTGAACCACACCAATTTGGACCAGGAAACATGTTGTGTTCTGTGTCTCATTGAGTGGTAAGCACTCTTATTGGAGAATTCTCCATCCTTAGCCCCCATCCAAGTGATTTCATTTTGTATTCATTGTCTATTTGAACCGAGTTTAGCTCTTCATGAATGTCTGCAATAACTGCCCTCTCATTCAATCTTGTATTCAACCTATTGTTTGTGATCAAAGCACTAACCTTAGCATTGCGGTGAAGCATGGAATGGTATGTGAAGTGCTGAGGGAACCTATTTTTAAGTATGCCCAGTGGATGCCAAGGGTCTTTCCACAAGTAAGTGTCTTGCCCATCTCCAATTGAGTGCACTATAAGCATGCTAGCCTGCGTTCTGGACTTCAAAATGTTGCGCCAACACCAGGAAGACTCAGTTGGAATAGCCATACTGCAAAAGTTTTTGTCTTTGAGTAAACTCTCTTTGGTCCAGTGTACCCAAAAGTTATCCTTACTAGAGACTATGTTCCACACATGGCGCATCATTGCTGCTTTGTTTGAGGTTTCAATACACCGTATACCCAATCCTCCCTTATTATATGGCCTACATACTCATTGCCAACTGACCATTGGTGGCTTAGAGTATATGTCTGAACCTGACAACAAGAAGTTTCTCATCAATCCTATTATATCTTACCTCACACTAGAGGGTAGCATGAAGCAAGAAGTCCAATACACATGAAGGTTGTTCAGTACTGCCTTAATCAAAGTGACTCTTCATGCATATGACAATGTCCTATTCTTCCAAGATTGTACTCTCTTTTTTATTTTGTCAAGTAGAGGTATGCATTGGTTATAATCCAGGCGAAAGGATATTAAAGGCAGCCCCAAATATTCACAGGAAGCATCTCTAATCTAAATTCCAGACACCTAGTTATCAGTAGAAGTTCCTCATTGGGTACCCCTGCAGCAAAAAGATTGTTTTTGGAGCAATTTATTGCTAGTCCCGTGCATTCTTTAAACTGCCTCAGACCACTTTGTAAAGCCTTTGCAAAATTAATGCTTCCATAAAAAAAAAAAGCAATGAGGCCATCAGCAAAACATAGGTGAGTAATCTGTGGAATTAAAGTAATGTACGTTGCATCCATTCCCCTTATAACCAAATGTTCAACAACAGTACTGCCACACTGATGCTCTACATTGCGACAATCTAAGCAAGGGCATAAGATCATTTTAGTATTTCCCAAGTTGTTTGTAACCATTTTTACAAAATTCCATGCTCCTTTCTCGTACTCAGGATCAACTCTATGACAAGAAAGACAAGAAAAACCTATTGCTCTAAGACCTCTGACAATTCTAATTCTATAATAAATATCTAATTACGCACAACTAATTTTGTACCTGTGAAGACCCACCCAACCTTTATCCAGCATCATATATTCTTGTAGTACTCAGCCCAACAAACTCTAAAATTCAAACAAATAACTACTTAAATCTTCATGGAGTAATTGAAAGTTTCATATATATATAAGCAGTACTCGAAGACAAGTCCAATTTCATACTAAATAGATATTCATATCCGTTCTGAAAGCATTACAAACTGGCAGCATAAATGTTAAACACAAAGACATAAATTAAATTCAGACAACGCTATAGCATAAATGTGATGAAGGGGTACAAATTGGACAAATTTTTGCCTTTTCATAGCATTAAGTGAAAAAATGTTATTGTCATGTGTTATTAATGAGAAATTGTTGTGTAGTAATGAATGTCATCTTTTCAAAGAAATCGTAATTATAATATGTTCAAAATATATGTTAGAAACTTTTGAATGATACCCGCTATGGCATCATTTCATTGCATACATGACAGTGACCTAAAAACTATAACTACATCAACCAAGAAAATAAATCAAAACACCATCTTTCAAAAAATAAAAAAATTGTATTACTCAAATAACAAAATTTACATAACTTTTGAATAGTATCCCCTCTGCAATGTCATTTTCATGCATATATAATTGACCTAAAAACATTTACACCTATTGCCTAGTGATCACTTGCTAAGTGTGTCACTACAAGAAATTCGCAAAATAGCGGCGGTTATTTAGCGACGTTTTTGAAAACTCGTCGCTAAATACTTTTATCTAACGATGGTTGATATGATTGAATGGATACTTGCAAGTTACTTGATGCACATGGATTAAATTATTTGGAAATATAGTGTAGCCTTATTATGCTTTCATCTCAATCGTAAAAAACTTATGTAAGTTTTAACTATTGTTCCGTGAATGCTTCAATTTTAAGGGGAGAATTTTTTTTTTTTTAAATGTAATACGTCGTTGAGGCGCATTCTTCACCTTGTGCCTTAGGCAGTTTCAAGCACGAGCCATTAATGCCTTGACTACATTTGGCTAAAAGGGTAGCCTAGTTGGCGTGACAACCAAAATGAACTTATGACCGCCTACATTGAGAAGGATTGATACACCAAAACTAAGCTAAGTGAGGGTACTAAAGCCAAAATCATTATCCAACTCGATAATAAATGGTAAATATGACAGAGTTAACAGCATGCCAAGAGTCACTCACACTTGTGCATAAAATCAAAATAATCAGTTGGGACTATACATCCTTAAAAACATGGATTACTTATGTCCTTTATATGCTTAAATATGCAATATGTACTTTTATATCTATATATTATTTTTGCACCTTACTATATGTTATGATACACAATTCATGTATCTTAAATTTAGGTTTCCGATACATGATGCGTGACAAGTTTGAACAACTATGGTCTTTCATACAAGCAACACAAAAAGTTCCATACAAACTACTAAATATGTCTAAGCCTCATATGCTTGTTGCAGTTTGCAAACCTTTTAAGTCAATGAATAGTCATTTGTGTCTATTTTTCCAACTTGGACATATCTGTTTTAATGTCACCATGATGACTTTCCTCATAATCTCAAATAAGAATCATAACTAGGTATTTAGATTAGGAAAAGGATCAGAATCATTTGAACAGTATGGTAAAGACTGCAAGAACTTAGTATGTTCCGGTTGCTATGTTACGAAGGGTGACGGAGATTCACTTGATATTGCTATGTTATGTTTTGAAATGTACATTTCACGTTTTGTAATGTACATTTCACATCTGAAATGTGAGAAGCTGTAATTGTAATATTATATCTGATGATACATCAAAATAGGGTGATCATCACGGTCATACACGTGGCATGAAAACCCATTAATAGAATACAACGCCTGATCTTTTGGATCAACTAATAAAGCTTAGGAAAAATAAGGCCAATTATAGAGGCCCGGACTAGACCACTACTAAGAAGACGTAAACAAGACCCGAATCCAATCCCAGACAAATCAGAGCCCAAGTTCAGGCCCGATTCGCGTTATTTCATAAAGAAGAAGAACGTTGCACCAAGAAAAAGCCGTAGAGGGACTTACGCCTCCACAAACGCATCTTCATTATGGAGGAGACTTTTACAAAAACATCTCATTCCGTTACGCCTCACATGCTTAAGTCACGCCAAGAGTTAACAACAACCATTATAAAAGGTAAAGAGAACATTCAACAAAGGTATGCAACTTTAACTAAGTTTTGTCCAGATTTACATCCTTATTCCAACAAAGTTACTGACTTAAGCATCAAAGTGCCTTCAGCCATAAAAAAAGGTGGTCATTGGCAGTCTAACATTTGTTTTGCAAGTCAAACTCACAGGAGGACGATTTTTGGATGCATTAGTTTAGCGCGGTCCGTGGGGAACGACGACTTTCCTTTCCTAAAAATATGATTCAAAGTGATAAAGTTAACGCAACCTAGTAGAAGATCAATGGAATACTCTGCAAATCTTCAATCTAACGATAATAGATACGACATGTTGTCCAATACTAATCCAAAGACAACCATCGAAACAACCATACCTATTGGAAGAGAACTCCACTAGGTAACAATTCAGACATATCTGACGTCATGGGGAATCCCTTAAGATCCCCGAGTGGAGACGCTTATGGCTAAGATGAACAGTGTGATCGAAACGATAGATATGATCATCTAAAACTTATAAGACAAACTTTCAAGAAGAAATCGCCAGCTTAAGAGACATCGGGCTAACAATAGCTCCAGATGCAATCAGGGAACATACAAAAGTCTACAACCAAATAAGCCCAAATATGAAAGAGCATTCTCGGCTCTAACAGCAAGTCAGAGCGAGATTCTTGAAGCAATGGCAAGAAGAGAAAATGTTAAATGGCCGCCAAAGATGAGAGGAGATCCGTAGAAGCGGAACAAGAACAAATATTGTCTCTTCCACAACGACTACGGCCACTATACCGAAGATTGTCGCAGGCTAAGAGACGAAATTGAATGCCATATTGAAGAAGGACGACTCAGAGAGTTCATCAAACTCGAGGGCGAAACAATCATTTTAAAGAAGCAAGCAAAGGAAAGGATCTACGTTTTGCATAGCACAGGCGGAGAAAATGAGCAATCCAATCGATCCAGAAATCGCATAGTCAGATACTTACGCACAAAAATCAGATTCCAATAATCATCCGCGCAAAATGCAAAGACAATACAAAAGACTATAATCTTCTTGAGCGAAGATGCTGATGTAGTTAATTTCCCACACAATGATGCTTTAGTAATTTCGATCATGATAGCTAAATGGGAAATCAAAAGGATATTGATTGACACCGGCAGCTCGGCAAACCTATTATGCCTAACAGTTTTTCGAAAGATGCAATTCACCACTGAGATGCTCTCACCAAGCGATCAGTCTATGGTAGGTTTCTGTGGGGAGCAATGTAACCCGCAAGGAATGATCCGACTACCAGTTGAAGCGGGAGAACCAGTGAAGCAACGAATGTTAATGAAAAATTTTCTCGTTGTCGACGCTCCTGCTACATACAACATACTACTCGAAAGACCATGCATACACAAGATGGGTGCAATATCCTCCACTATGCACCAATGCATGAAGTACCATACCGACAATGGCATTGGAAGAATAAAAGGCGACCAACCAGCAACACGGGAGTGTCATTTTGCTGCTAGAAAGAGTATTCACAAATAACAATTACCGCAACGACTGGAAGAGTCCACAACAACTCGATGAAACAAGTTCGGATTCTCCAAACGACAACATGGCTCCAACCAGTCTGCAAGATCGACGCAACACCGGGCAACCGGAAGAAGAAACGGTCAAGATCTACTTAGACAATGAAGCTAAAATGGCAATTCGAATCGGCACAAAAATTCAATCTGAACTCGCCAAGAAGTTGATCCAACTGTTGAAAGATAACCAAGATAATTTCGAATGGACAATTGGTGGGAATAGATCCATCCATCATTTTCTACAAATTGCAAGTGAATCCAAATTAGAAACCAGTTCAACAAAATAGAAGACCGGTGGTTTCGAAGCAGAATCATGCAATAAACGAATAAGTGCACCGACTGCTCAGCGCATGAATGATAAGAGAAGCCTATTATTCGGATTAGCTGGCAAATACGGTACTAGTAAAGAAGAAGAACGGGAAATGCAGGGTGTGTGTGGATTACACCGACCTAAATAAAGCCTGTCCCAAAACAATTTCCCACTTTCACGAATAGACCAAATAGTGGACGCAACTACCAGGCATGAGATGCTGAGCTTCTTGGACGCGTACTCCGGGTATAATCAAATACAAATGTACCCCCGACCAAGAAAAACATCGAATAGGGAGGCGTACTGTTATCGAGTAATGTCGTTCGGGTTGAAGAATGCAGGAGCAACGTATTAATGGCTAGTAAACAAGAAGTTACATCGACGACATACTCGACTAAAGCTCACAAAATAGACCATGTTACGGACCTCGAACAGGCTTTCTCCCAGCTTTGAAAATATAAGATGAAGCTAAACACAGAGAAATGCACATTTGGAGTGGAGTCAGGGAAGTTTCTCGGGTTTATGGTCAACCACATAAAAGGTATTGAAGCCGATTCAAAGTTGATACAAGTGTTTCTCAACATTCAATCATTGATAAACATAAAAGGTGTTCAAAGTCATAACGGGAGGATACCAACTCTGAACAGATTTATTTTCAGTTCATCAGACAACTGTCTACCTTTGTTCAAAATCTTGAAGGGGAACAAGACATTTGAATGGAACAATGAATGCGAAAGAGCCTTTCAAAACCTTAAGACATACATGGAAAGCACACAATTGCTAACAAAATCAAACACAAGAGAAACATTGTATTTGGACCTATCTGTGTCTAATCATGTGGTGAGTTCAGTGCTAATACGAGAAGAAAAGGGGTGCAAAAACAAGTGTACTACATCAGCAAAACACTTGCAGATGCAGAGATCAACTATCCAGCCCTAGAGAAACTAGAGTTCGCTCTAATCATGTCATCAAGGAAATTGTGATCGTACTTCCAGGCACACCCGATCACGGTTATGATCGAATAACCACTTCGGTCAGTATTAGACAAATCAGACCTGTTGAGAAGAATGGTAAAATGGGCAATAGAGCTCGGACAATTTGACATTACCTATGCCCTTGGAACTGCTATCAAAGCTTAGGCATTAGCGGATTTTATCGCCGAGTTCACAAGAACCAACAACCAACCCGAGGATAAGGAAAAAAAGAACAGAACCTGAATCGATCCCTGAAGGATGGATCTTCCATTGTGATGGGGCGTCCAACAAGGCAGGAAGTGGAGCCAAAATAGTCTTATTTAACTCGGAAGGCATTGCATTAGAAAAGACAATAAACTTCAGTTTTTAAGCTTCCAATAATGAAGCCGAGTACGAAGCTGTGATAGCAAGGCTACAATTAGCAAAACACCCAGGAATAAAGGACATTAATGTTTTTACGGACTCCAAGCTGGTGGTCAATCAACTAAGCGGCTAGTTCCAAGTGAAAGACGCTCAAATGAAAGCCTACCACCAGAGAGCCACAGAGCTGATAAAAGGCTTTCAAAATGGTACCATCCAACAATGTGCTCGAACAGAAAACAAAATAGCAGACGAGATAGCTAAAAAAACCTCAACAACGAAGAATAATGACAACCCACTCGTCATGACACAAAAAAACTCCATACTGGAAAATCAATCAGAAAAAGCATGCGCCGTAAACCAAAGAGCTAATTGGATGACTCCAATCCCGCCGTACATTTTAAACGGGGAACTCTCAACAGATAAGATGGAAGCTAGGAAACTGTGGAATCGGGCAACAAGATATACAACAATCAATGTCAAATTGTATACGAGGTTTGCCATGAACCCATTACTAAGATGCCTTGCACCAGGAGATGTTGAATACGTTCTGAAAGAAATCCACCACGGCACATGTGGGAATCACCCGGGGGGAAGAACATTGGCCCACAAAGCTCTCACATTAGGGTATTATTAGCCAATGATGCTGGCGAACGCTTAGAAGCTAGTTCGTAAATGTGACAAGTGCCAAAGATTTGCCCCATACACTCACATGCCGAGACAAAATCTGATTCCAATGAGCAGCAATCGGCCGTTCGCATAATGGGGAATGGACATCGTAGGACCACTCCTAGCGTCCGACAAAAAGAAGTTTCTCCATAGCAATAGATTACTTCAACGAATGGATAGAAGTAGAGCCCCTCACAAAGATAGGGGAAACACAAGTCAAGAAATTTCTCTAGAGAGACATCATATGCAGATTCGGGATCCCAAGAGTAATTGTTACGAACAATGGGAGGCAGTTTGAAGGTAAAAAGGTCAGGGAGTTATGCAAGAGCATGAATATCCAACAACACTTCTCTGCGCCAACTCACCTGCAAGCAAATGGGCAAGTTAAAGCCACTAACAAGAAAATTTTTAGGCAAACAAAAGAAGACTCGAGATAGCGAAAATACTATGGACGTACGAATTACTTGGCGTCATTTGGGCATACAAAACAAACTCTGAAAGGAGAAACACCTTTCACACTCACTTACTGGTCAGAAGCGATGATACTTGTAGAAATCGGAATGCCAACATTAGGAACAGAAGAATTTCGCGCCGAAGACAACGTCGAAGCATTAAGAGTCGGGCTGGATCTCCTGGAAGAAAAATGAGAAGCAGCTTCGATTAAAACAACAGCCTACCAATAACGCATGGCATGGTACTACAACTAGAAGGTGCGGATCCGAACCTTTAACGTCAGAGACTGGGTGTTAAGAAAATTCCAATTAAACACGAAAGAGCTCGACGCAGGGAAGCTTAACCCAAACTGGGAAGGACCCTATCGGGTAACAAAAATCAACAAACCAGGAACATATTGGTTGGAAGACAAAGATGGCGAAGTGATACCTCGATCATGGAATGTAGAGCACTTGAAAAGATATTATCAATGAAGTCTTTCGCTCTCAATTTCGAAACAACCATAATCTAATCAAGACATAAAGTCAGATTAAAACAGACTCGAAAGAACACTCAGCATGGCTAGAGTATCGAGCAAATAAATACATATGTCGGACGAACGAGTCAGACATAAAAACTTATGGCCTGATAAACCACGAAGTAATAAAATACAAGGACATAAGAGCCGGACTTTTACGTTGACTGTAATGTACGACATTGTAATCCGAATGAGGAACATGATTCCGTAAACCACAACTTCCATATGACTAGAATGTTGAGTATCGAAGCCACCCATGAAAATTTGGACAATCAAAGTCGAAAATCTTTCAGAAATGTCATAAGTAAAAGCTAAACAAGCTAGACATAAATGACACAAAAAATGTGAAATAACAAATTTTCCATTTATCTTCTAAAAAAAAGATTACAAAAAGAAGAAAACAACAACTAAGGGGAATCAATGTCGTGAACAACATCTTCAGCAAGCATAGAGTCAGCAGGCTCCCTGACATCCAGATCACCCATCAAATCCGGAACAACTTCCTCAACATCGTCGAACTCCTGCTCAGCAAAGCCGCTGTAGGGGGGCATGTTTAAACCTTGCGTTTCAAGGAATCCAGAAAATCATGGTGACCCTCTACCACTCCTTTTAAATCCGCGGCCTCCACTGCCTTCAACTTCTCTTTATCAGTCGACAGCTAGACTTGGGTTGACGCTAATTCTTTGTCGACATCGGCAAGTTTAGCAGCGACTGCCGACTTGGTCTTAACAAATTCGGAATTCAGCTCAACAATGCGAACAGTAGCAGCCTTAAGCTTGGCAGAGCAATCATTGGCGGAGTGAACAACCTCGTCACGTTCGGCCTTTCGATTGGATAACTCTTTCTCGACAACATACAGATGGGAACGCAACCCGCCCTATTTCACCTTGGACGTCTCGAGGTCGAAAGCAAACACAACACGTGTATCCTCGAGTTTTCTCAGCAACCCCCGCGCAGAGTTTGCAACCCTCTCATGTCATGTGCACTGCTGCGCCTTCAACAAATCCAGTTGATGAAGAACATGGGAAAGGACCAAAATGTGTCTTAAAAGCTTCCGCTCGACATGCACAGCCTGGTCACGAGTTGCCATATAGTCTGAGCCCTTGACGAATGCATAAGTAAGATGTGTCATCCTCTCCATAAGATGCTGGAGGCCTTCGTCAATATGACGACGTGGTTGACGCACGGGCATAAAAGTTTTGTTAGCCAACCGCCAATAAGATTGCAAGCACTGTCCTGCATATCGGCCTCAGAAGGTCTCACCAAGGACAGAAGAAGCAGGGCGAGACGCAGAAGGAACAACACGAGATCCCGAGTTCCCAGCCACAACAGAAGAAACAGTAAGCCTGTGGTCTCGAGAACGAACAACAACTTGATCCTCTACTGACGAATCATACTCGAAGTCATCCAAGGTCTTAGTACCATTCAAATTATTCGACAGCCAAACACCTAGCTGAAGCATTTTATTCTCGATAACGTGCAAATCGTCAATCGAGAGACACAGCCAGAACTAACGGCCGATATTTTGGAGGGGCTAGGAGACCTAGGAACTTCCCTTTCGAACTAGTGTTTCTAGGACCTCGAGCAGAAACAGAAGTAGGGACTCCTATATCACCAGCACGCGCAACATTAATCTCAGAAGCGAGACCTGCACTGAAAGCAAAATGCCGCGGACAATGGCGTCCGTAGTAAGGAAATCTTCTAATGATACTCGGAGAAGATCACAAAATCGACGTCAGAACTCCTGCTCTTCTAAAGACAGTGACAACTAAACCTTATTATGTTTCCAGAATGATCGCAGAATCTGGTTCTCGTGGAACTTAAAATGATTGGAAAAAAAGAGAAGCATAGAACCTGGACCTCGATTTGCCCACATACTCCTCTCGCAGGTCTTCAAAGCATAGAGAAAAACACATGCGACAAGTTTAACTAAGGTCCACGCTTAACCCCAAAAAGGAGTGCAAAACTATAACATTCATAGGGATGCGAGCAGATACAACCCTCGCCAATGTTGAAATCATTATCTTCCAGCCATTAGGGACAATTTGAGCCGGAGCAATTCCAACTAGATCCAAGTACTCCCAGACGATAGTAGGAGCCGGAAGCCTGAAACCAGAATGGAACATACCTGGATACAAAGCAATGTATCCAAACCTAGGACGACAAGAATTGTCACCATCTCCAGGGAGAACAATCCTTAGATCATTTGACAATGAGTAATCATGACGAATATTGTTCAGAGTCGCACGTGTTGCCATTTTAGGCATGAAAAAAGTTTCGCAAACATCAAGGGCATCGCTATCGAAAACCCTGGAGTTAGACATGACTACAGAACGAGTGCAATGAATCAAAAGGTTAATAATCAGAAAACGAGAAAATGCAGAAGGAAGTAGAGCATACACAAAACTTCTCCCTTTTATAGGAATGGGCATTGAAAGGACCGTTCTTGGAGAACGTGCAAGGTGTGACAACCACACGAAATCCCAGAATTACGCCTAAACGAACACGCGGATGGAACAATGGAGAAAAAACAACAGCAACAGATAGCAAGAGCACTAACCAAGGCGTAATGTTGCAATCAAAAAGGAAAACCACCACACAGTTAGTAGATAGTTGAGCATATCCACTAACTAAGGGGGGAGTAGCTGATGATACATCAAGCTGATGATACATCAAAATAGACTGATCATCACGGCCATACATCAAAAAGACTCATCATGAGAATACAATGCTCGATCTATTGGGCTAGCTCATAAAGCCCAAGAAAAATGAAGCCAATTATAGAGGCCCAGACTAGGCCCACCACTAGGAAGACGTAAACATGACCCAAATCCAAGCCCAGACAAATCAGAGCCCAAGTTCAGGCCCGATACGCGTTCTCTCATAAAGAAAACGAACGTTACGCCAAAAAGGAGCTGTAGAGAGACTTATGCCTCCACGAACGCATCTTGATTAAGTAGACTGTTACAAAAAAATCTCCTTCTGTTGCTCCTCATATGCTTAAGTCACGCTAAGAGTAAACCACAACCATTATGAAAGGTAAAGAGAATATTTTACAAAGGTATGCAACTTTAATTGAGTTTTGTTCATATTTAAATCATTCTTCCAATAAAGTTACTGACTTAAGCATCAAAGTGCCTTCGACAACCAAAAAAGTAGTCATTGACAGTCTAACAGTTGTTTTGCAAGTCAAACTCATAGAAAGAAGATTTTTTATCGCATTAATATCAATGTAAAAAAAATATATGCGATGCTGAGACTCGCAACACGTCGACAACTTACATCAATACATCAAAGACTCGTGGGACACGCTCATGGTTGGAGGTACATAGCTGTGCCCCACCCCAAAATTCCTGAAATTTGTTGTAGGCATGCAATTTAAGGTCCAGCTAAACTAAAAGTGAAGCAAAATTTGAAGTGGTGGGGCACCTTTTATTAGGTGAGCCCCAAGATAAGTGGGCAAAACTTATGGTGTTGCTATAAGGTAGGTCTGGGCACATTTGAAACGGAGATATTTTTCTTTTCATTTGAAGAGAAAACACGCATTTAAAAAGGTCATAACATAAATGGTTTTTATTATCCTTCATACAATTTATAAAAATTATCGTTTCCTTGTTGTCTTTTGACTATTTTAATATTTTTAAATGATTTTGTAAGATTAGTATGTTGAAAGGAAATACAATTTTAGTAAATTTTAAGTGAATTTACAAATACAATATGGATACCCATTTTACATACACAAAAGTTTTCTCTATAAGAATTTTCGAAAATTGTCTTACAAAATCATCGCATAAAAGAAAATTAAAAATATATTAATGCCCCTCCCCAAAAAAGTTTCTGGCTCCTGCTCATGCTTAGAGGCTTATTATGCCATACGCCTCAAAGTTTATCCGTTCATGCATTCGTACACTTCATTACTGATCTGTGGTACTTTTACATTTTAATGTTTTTAACTTTTTCGATAATGTGTTATTATATTAATTGACTATATGTATAATCTTTATGTCACTTTTATTTGTGGAGTTATGGTATTTGATTTTAAATTGTAAATTATATGTCTTCTACTTAAATAAACACTTCTAAAAGGCTTACACCTTAGATGTTGAGGATTATGCCTCATGCGTTTGTCCATTGAAACACCTCGTGTCACATCTTCTTGTTTAAAAACCTTGAAACAAACACCCTTAGTCTGAGTATCATTCGAATAGAAACCCCTATGACGTAATTATGCTTTTATGAAATGCAATGGTAGAGCATCATGATGTCAACATGTTGATATTAATGAAACACATGTAGGAGACGTGGCTTGATTTTAGTTAGTCCCACATCGGATACAGAGTTACATCGTGTGAAGTTAATATAGTTGGTACTACTACCCAATTTGTAAAAACTCTAAATTCGGGAATCGTGAGTGTTTAAGTTAGGGACAATATCATTAAATGGGACATGTTCATTGACCAACAATCTCATATATTTGCTGCATTGGTTGATTGTCGGTGGGGGTGGGGTTTTGGTCCTTCACCCCAGACCCAATTCTTACATACAATTAGCAAAGATGTGTCCTTTTAAAACCCTCCTATGGTTTGGATTAATGTGCAAAACTGCTCCTCTTACCCCTTGCTTCTACCAAACGATCTCTGATGAAAGTTCAATAGCTAAGGCCCTTGCTTCTACCAAAAGATCTCTGATTTTGTGTCATTTGAGCTTCTCCTTAGAGTCAAATCCACATAGTTTCCATGGTCAGTAACCAATGCACAATGCACCACTTGACCTTAGAGGTCTGTTTCTGAGTCAAATATCTCCCCCAAAATCAGTTATTTCTTCAAACAAAATTCAGAATATTTCATATAAAACTTTCAAAGGAGGATGATAGGAGCTTATGGATTTGACCTTTGCTTTACATTGAAATTGCACCAATGGCACGGTTTGAGTTTTGATTAGCTGTTCTGCGGGAAGAATGAGGAAATGCTTCTACTACATACACACATAAGGTTCTATCAGGGCCACCACACCCAAAATAAGAATTTTGACTAGTTATTACTCCCAAATTCCTGACTTTTTTGTTGGGTTTACTCTCTTTCTGACCATAGTCAACACGTATGTTGCGTGTGTGCAAAAATTTAGGTCATTTTACCCGTAGACTCAATTAAGACCATTTTGGATTATCAAAGTCCACCATCATCAATTCTGCATGCACAGACACTGCCATCATCATGGACATTTTCATAGCAATCTTAGGCTAACTCATGCTCGAATAAGCCTAACAAAGGCAAGGTAGAGGTTAGGAACTTCTTGATTGTTTGAGTCCACATTCAACTAGGTGAAAAAGATGAAAAAGAAACACAAAAACCACACCCGCGCTCTCGCTTCCGCTTGATATGTGATTAGATTTACCCTCTTTACAAGTTTGAGCTTTTAGAGAATTCACAATTTAATAACTGTTGGAAATTTTGTATTTCCATATTTATTGAATGAGTAAATCATACGTTATTTAAACTCATTACATTAGGTTCTTTATGTAAGTCTTTAGACCAACAGATGTGTTGGTTCAATTGTATCTTCTAGGAGTAGGTACGTAGTGTTTCATTTACTATAAGTAGAATATCAAATTGGCCATTTGAGAGATTGAAAAGATTAGCAATTCATCATCACAACAACCTAGCATACAGAAGAAGAGTTTATATTCAAATCAAATAGGTTTCTTCCTGTTCATCTTAAAGTCAATTCTTATTTCTATTTGCCTGAGTTTTTTTCCTAAAGTGCATTAGGAATAGAGACGAATTTGTTGTATCTTGGGAGACTAACGACCATCAACGTTGCACCGAGATGGTCGAATATTATCTTAAGGACATTGCATTAAACAAGCCTCAGATTATCCTATCCCCTCACTGTTACTGGTACAAATTGTTTCCAACAATCTTAAGACAATGTTATAATTCGTATAGTTTCATACTTTCATACAATTCTAGCCAAACATACCCCGAGTACTAAAAATTCTGGTCAAATCCAAAGTCCAAAACTTCGGTCAATACATGTTTGGTTTTCAAACTTTGAATCTGTGTTGTACACTATACGTAGCCATACAAATCCAAAGCACTAAAACTTTTGACAAATCCAAAGTACACACTTTGGTAAAAAAAACGTGTTGGCTTACAACTGTAAATATTTATTTGTGCAAATTTGTTTAACACATTGTTTCGTACAGTATGTGTTTTTATTTTTGTAATTAATTTCAACATACTGTTTTGTACGGTAAGTTCTAGAGTTTATCTTTTTTTAGAATTCTATCAATATTACTATTTTATTACAGTAATTTGTACAAATTAGATACAGAGTTTATAAATTAATGAACTATGATTAAGATATTGTTTTTACAGTACTTAGTCTAATTAAATTTTCTGCTATGTTTGTTTGTGGCGAGAAGGGGCATCTTGTGAAGGATTGCAGAAACCACAAGGATGAAGACAACGAAAGGCATTATTCTCGAGCAAACTTGTTAGAAGTTCTTGTTTGTCTTATCGGAAGGTTACATACAAACGCCAATGTATCTGAGGTTAACTTTGTTAATCATCTTCGCACATGGTGGCTTGATGATAGTGCCACAAGCCATATCTACAGCGATAAGACAATGTTTTCAACTTATGCGAAGTTGAATAACGATGACAAGGTCTTCATGGGAAATGAACCAGTCTCGGCAATTGAAGGCAAGGGAACTGTGATATTAAAATGTACCTCAGGCAAGAATATCACATTGAAAAACGTCTTGCATGTTTTAGAGATTAGGAAAATTTTAATCTCTGGTTCTCTTCTGATAGATAATAACTTTAAAATAGTTTTTTAGTCAGGGAAATTTGTCTTGTCCAAAAATGAAATATACGAGGGACGTGATTACCTTACAGATGGTCTTTTCAAGGCCAATGTAATGGTCATTAATAATGCAAAATCTGTTTCTTATTTGCTTGAGTCCCCTTGGCTGTAGCATAATAGATTAGGTCATGTAAATTTTAAGTAAATGAAGAAGTTGACTAGTCTAGGGTTAATCCCTAAATTTGATATTAAATAACAACACAAATTCAAGGTCTGTGTTGAAGCCAAATTTACTTAACAACATTTTCATTCAGTACAAAGAAACACTAAAAGTTTGGTTTAGGGGGGTGTATTGTATATGGATTCCTATGGAATTGATAAATAATTTGAAAAGTCCACGGACTCTTTAAATTGTCCACAGACTCTTTAAATTGTCCACGGACTTCTACTGATTTCTTAAATCCATAGACTTTTGCTACAGACTTTCTAGAGATTTATGAAAATCCACGGACTTTGTATGAACGACTTTTACAGATTTCTAATTATTTGTAAGATAAAAAAGAAGTTGGTAATGACATATCCTCTAACAAACCAAATATATTAGACATTAGAGAGTAAGAAATTCTACAAACAGCTGGTGGGCCTTATTGCTTTGATGGATTTTGTTTATTGTAGATGAAAGGGAACATCTGCAGATTGAAAATGGGTTATGGGTTGATTCATCTTCGTCTCCCTTGTGTTTATGCAAAGATAGAAAAAGAATCGAGAAAACAAAATCCAAATAAACAAGAGGATGCAAAGATCTCAACCCTTATAAAAACTCCTCCCATTCGCTCTTCATTTCATCTCCTCTCCAACCAAATCAAACCAACTCTGTAGAAGATGAAGAAGGCCACAACGACGATGATCTCAACCCTTGTCGAAGAAGGCCTGTTAATGGAGGAGATCTTCACCAGATCAACTGTCAAATCCGTTGGCCGATGCAAATGTGTATGTAAACTCTGGCTCAATCTTCTCTCCGACCCTCGATTCCCGAAACTCCATCTCAACAAATCCAATTCAAGAAACCCCTTTCTCATGAACATCACCACATGCACCCACTATCAACCCCCCAAACACCATTCCTGAATCCACTTCCAAACCCATGTTCCATTCCATTGATTGTGAATCACTTAATCAAGCAATCACTCTAAAACCCAAGTTATCTGAAGTGAGTGAGATGTCGATCGTGGGTTCTTGCAATGGGTTAATTTGCATATCAGATATGTTCAGTATGTTATCTATTTGGAACCTGGTGCTTAATGAGTGTATCAACGTTCCGATCGATAAGAATTATGACCCAGGCTGGTATAGAGATTTATGGTCCGTGATGGGGTTTGGGTATAGTCTGGTTTCCGATGAATATAAAGTGGTGAGAGTAGATGCTGTATGTCATGTGTATTCATCGTCATCTCTCTCTTTTTTGTGTTTATGCAAAGATAGAAAAAGAATCGAGAAAACAAGAGGATGGAAACCAACCTCTTCACGGCTGACACAAGGAAGAACTTTGGGAGATTCTTTTTCACGTTGAAATCTTTGATATGGAGGCTGGCAAACTATTGAACTTTGTTATTTATACCTAACACTACAAAGTCCATGAGAATCCATGATTTTCCAAATCCATAAATATGAATGATATTTTGAATACCCTAAAACTTTTGTGGACTTTCTGAAATCCATATTGAATACCCCTAAACTTTGTGGATTTCAGAAAGACTTTTTAAAATCTTGATTGAATACCCCTAGACTTTTGTGGACTTTTTAAAATCCAAATTGAATACACTTGGATTTTCAGAATCCATGTAATTTATTAAATTGCCCACAAAATCCAGATACAATACACCCCCCTTAGTACACACCGATTTATGTGATAAATCAATTCCTACTCGAGGTGGGAAGAAATATTTTATAACATTTTCCGATGATTGCTCACAATATTGTTATGTGTATTTATTAAATAGCAAAAACAAAGCAATTAATGCATTTATAAAATACAAAACTGAAGTAAAATAATTAGTTAAATAGAAAAATCAAAATATTGAGATGTGATTGAGGGGAGAGTATGAATCTCTATTCGCATAGATTTGTGAACATAATAGTATTATACACCAAACTAGTGCTACTTACTCACCACAATCAAATGTAGTTGATGAAAGGAAAAATAGAACCTTGAAAGACATAATTAATACTATGCTTATCAACTCCGGTTTACCTGAGAACTCGTGTAGGAAAACACTCTATATGGCGAATCATATTTTAAATCGAGTGTCGTACAAGAAATTTAATCAATTACCATATGAAATATGGAAATATAGACGACCATCCTATAAATACATTAAAGTGTGGGGATGCTTAGCGAATGTTTCTGTTTCACCACCCAAAAGGAACAAATAGGAGCAAAAATTGTTGGTTTTATTTTTTAGGAAATGCCAAAAATAGCAGTACATAAAGGTTTTTGGTGTTTAAATCTAATATCAATGATATCCATTTTAATACTATCCTTGAGTCTAGAGATGTAGTGTTTTTTTAATACTATCCTTGAGTCTAGAGATTTAGTGTTTTTTTAGACTGTATTAACACCATGTATGATTTTCGAGTCGTCTGGTGCTCCAAAAAAAACACATGAGGTGTTAAATGAAGGGAGTGGGCAAAATATCAACTCTAATGAAAATAGAAATGATGACTTCCTTAGACGTAGCTAGAAAGCTTGAAAGTCCAAAACATTTAGTCCAAATTTTCTAACTTATATGTTAGAAACAGAGCCTCAAACTTATAAAGAAGCAATGTCTACTCCTGAAGTTTCTTCCTGGAAGGAACCTATAAATAGTGAGATAGAATCCATTATGCACAATCATACTTGGGATTTGATTGATCTTTCTCCTGAACATAAACCGTTGGGTGCAAATGGATCTTCAAGCGTAAAATGAAACCTGATGGTTCCATTGATAAATACAAAGCTCGATTAGTAGCTAAAGGGTATAGTAAAAAAGAAGGCTTAGACTATTTTGACACTTATTTTTCGGTGATAAGGATAACATCAATTAGGATGTTAATTTCCATCGCAACACTTTGAAATTTGGATATTCACCAAATGGATGTAAAAACCGCGTTCTTGAATGAAAAATTAAATGAGAAAATATATATGGATCAGTCGGAAGGGTTCCTAGACAAAGGACAAAATTACAAAATATGTAAACTTGTTTGATGCTTTTATGGACTAAAATAAGCTCCCAGACAATGGCATGGAAAGTTTGATGGAGTCATGTTGCAAAATTGAATCAACATAAATGAGTATGACAAGTGTGTCTACATAAAGAAAATCAATAATGACTGTGGTAGTTTGTCTTTATGTTGATGGTATGCTTATCTTTGGGACTAATAGTCAAGTTATTAAGTCCATCGAACTTATGCTCACTAAACATTTTGATATGAAAGATCTAGGTGAAGCAGACGTAATTTTGGGAATCAAAATATGGGTTAGCTTTGTCTCAATCACATTACGTTGAGAATGTAATAGAAATTTTCAAACAATATGGAATCAATAAATCTAATAATTCATTTCATCCATCCCAAATGCTACATAAGCATACAGGTCTAAGTGTTTCACAACTTGAGTACTCTCGCATTATTGGAAGTTTAATGTATATGATGAACTGTACGAGACCTGATATAGCTTATGCTTTGAGTAGACTACGCAGATATACTGACATGCTTTGCTTAAGGTTTTAGGGTATTTGAAGTAAAACTATGCATTGCCCTATGGTAGATATCCTAGTGTCCTTGAGGATATAGTGATGCAAATTGGATTTCTGATTCTCCATTAGTGCTTATGTGTTTATTATGGCAGGCGGTGCCGTATCCTGGAAATATTGTAAACAAACATGTATAGCTAGATCCACAATGGAATCTGAGTTCATAGCCTTAGATAAAACTGGGGAAGAAACAGAGTGACTTCGTCAATTTTTAGAAGACATTCCATTATGCCCACAACTAGTACCGGCCATATGCATACATTGTGACAATCAAGCCTCTATATATAGAGCTCACAATTTCATGTACAACGGTTGATAACGACACATATACCAAAGGCATCATATCGTGCTGCAGTTACTCTCTAATGGCATAATGTCCATTGAATTTGTGAAATCAAAAGATAACCTAGCATATCCATTTACTAAAGATTTATCTAGCGAGCGTATAGACTGCGTTTCGAGGGGAATGGGTTTAAAAGCCTAATACACACGAATTATCATATACGAAAACCTTACTAAGCGATTGGAGATCCCATGGACTTAGTTCAAAAAGAAAACTAGTAATGGATAGTTCACTATTAAGCACTTAAGAGTATAATACTCTTTCCATTCCTATGAAGCACCAAGTGCAAACCTATTGTGATCAAAAGGATAAACAATGATACATTGTTTTTAACGACGTCTATATCTTGAAAAAGGAAAGTATGGTATTGTAGGATACTTATTATAGAAGCAATCATCTATGTAAGTGTGAGTTTGGTCAGCTTCTACGAGATTTTTATCAGGATAAAATCTCTAGTAGTACTTACAGAACCGAGAATTGTTCAGGACCAAAACAAACACAACCGAGAATAGAATTTGAATGGAATAATGCCACGTAAAGTTTATTGACTGGTTTTACATCAACAACTGACAGTTCAAGATGAAATAGTTCACTGATAGTTAAGTAATTTTGTTACTCTTGTACTAAGGAAAGTTCAAAGTGAAAGCTGTCTATCATGATGTGGCATTAATCCATGTAATCTTGAGATGTCACGATATTCTTATTTGAGTAAGGGGTTGTTGAAAATTTTGTATTTTTGTATTTATTGAATGAGTAAATTGTACGTTATGTAAACTCATTACATAAGGTCATTTATGTAAGTTTTTAGACCAACAAATATGTTGGTTCAATTGTCTCTTCTGGGAGCAGGTTCATAGTGTTTCATTTGAGTAGAATCTCAAATTGGCCATTTGAGAGATTGAAAAGATTAGCAATTCAACATTACAACAACAACCTAGCACACAGAAGAAGAGTTTACATTTAAATCAAAGAGGTATTTTCCTGTTCATCTCAAAGTCAATCTTAATTCTGTTTACCTGAGTTTCTGTCATACAGTGCATTAGGAGCAGAGACAAATCTGTTGTATCTTGGCAGACTAACGACCATCAACGTTGCACAGAGATGGGTAAAATGTTGTTTTAAGGACATTGCATTAAGCAAGCCTCAATTTATCCTATTCCCTCATTGTTACTGTTACAAATTGTTTCCAACAACATGGATGTAAATGCATATCAAAGGAAAAACCCTTCATCTTTAGGAGAATTCTATAAAAATAAAGATCATACATATTCGTTTGAAGAGTACCAAGTTTCGTATGGATGTGTACATTCGAGAACTAAACAACTTACAATTATTGTTCACACTAAATCCAAGCATGATTTGGATTTGTCATAGAAACTGGTGGAGTTTTATTTACGTGTTGCATTCAAGGTAAAAAAAATAAAAAATAAAATAAAAAAATGTTGCAGTCAAGGTTAAGTAACCATGATAAACCATGGAACCTTTCTTATTGTCGAGGAAAGGGGCGAGGAAACCAGCGAGGGGGAGGGGTTTTACCACTCATCCCCCTCGAGATGTGCACCTGCACCCTTGAGATGGGCAGCAATGCGAATCTCGAGGGGGATGAGCGGTCACACCCTCCCCCTCGCTGGTTTCCTCGCCATTTAGAATTTCTGTAAACCATGTCTTAGACCATTAAATCACTGTAAATTAACTAATCCAAATCGTGCAGGTACACCAAAAAGCGATAGGAATATAATCAAGATGACATGGACAGGATTCTCAAGTGTGGTTTTGATCTGGGGTATCATTAATTATGTACTAAGTGTTTATTTGCTAGAACTTCCTACCAACTCTTGAGCACGGGAGAAAACTGGTTTTTAGTCTTATTTAAGATTTGTAGACAAATATACATTTGAGGATAATTAATTTCAATATCTTGTATTTGATTTCTACTTATAGTTTTCCAATCTTTCAGTTGATTATGTTTATATTCTAGATTTATGTGTACAGCTGATCTACAAACCATGCACACTTGCTCCCTAATGTTTATGATTTCTACCTGCTGTTTGGTGGAATAACTTTTCTTTTACATGCTTAATATCAACCAACAGAACAGTTCAGTCGTTGTTTGGCTTGAGTAGATTTAGTTTCTTCCAGAGATTTTACATGAATTCTTACCCTTTTGGGTAGAGGTTAAATTAAATGAAAGGAAATTAGAAGAAACTGACGGAAAAGGAAAAATTAAGATGTCCCATGTAAAAGATAACTCTGTTGACTATTTTTCAAGAGAACCAAATAGGTTCTGATTTAGATAACCACTGCTATCCTTATTTAAGTACTAGATCATTACATCAAGCTAATGGGGAAGGTCATCTATGCCCCATCTTTACGAATCCAAACATTATACCTGCGGCGGCTTTGTCTCGCCCTTTGTAGTTCAAGGATTTCTTCCTCGGTGAGAACTGCAGCGATGCTAGAGGCCCTGATGACTCTGTCAGTGATGTCCATCTCCCGTTGTGCACTTGTTGTTCCAGTCTGACTGTTTGAGTCAATAACCATTCCTGGTTGCTGAACAGGAGCAATTGCTCCTGGCTGTTGAACAGGAGTTATTGCTCCTGGACGTTGATCTGCAGCGACAGCCTTATTGTTGACGGTGCTGTTATTGTTCCCTTGAGGGTTCTCCATTTGTCTGTCACAATAAATAAAACAGATCAACTATAAAAACAAGAGAGCGATTACCCAGACTAGAAAGAAAATGATGCTAAGGCAAAACAATGAGGACTTGTTTACCTTTCTTAGATGGAGATGGAGAAAAACTGAGGCATGCTTTGCTTTATATGAAAAAATGGTGGTGGGGATAAGTGTTTTTGCATGTAACGAACATAGACCGCGTGTTTGACGTTGGTGAGGAAGTTAGAAACTGGCGAGTTGTTGAATGACATTTTTGGCAAGGGAGTCAAATGTGGTGCATTGCAATGAATACACCATGTTTGGTGATGACGGTGAAGCTGAACGTGGCACGTTCTTGGAAAAATTCGTTCGGTGGATATAAAATGATAGCAGAAACGTGTCACTTGAAATCTTTGCAGATAAAAAACTGGATGCACTCACTATTGGAGAACAATTAAAACAATGTATAAATTTGTTTGAAATAAATAATGTAACAATACAAATACTATTTGTATTATAAATTGATTACAACGAAATCAAATAAAATAAATAATTCTACTAACTTGTATTGCAGATAGAGGCTTGCGAAATCACTATCTTGAATTGGTGGAGTTGGTACGTCTTGATTTGTAGATAGAGGCTAGCGGATACGCTATGTCCTATAGATAAAATTCGCCCCTACTCGGTGTTGTAGTTCTTTAGGCGTCTGACTACCAGGATTCAACTATCTAATACGAACACCGTAGCACAAGGGTGTTGGCTCTGGCGAATTTACCGAATGCGATCTCTCTCAGAAGTGAAGAAGAATGAATTACTGTAGAAAAAATTAAAGTGTTTGAAGAACTTGTTTTTCTCTTCAATATATAGAGAACAAAAGGGTGTGTTGATCAGGCACATCATTTCTTAAATCAAAAGACATATGTTTTTTCTTCAA
Organism: Berberis vulgaris; assembly: GCA_963556465.1. Lineage (NCBI taxonomy): Eukaryota > Viridiplantae > Streptophyta > Magnoliopsida > Ranunculales > Berberidaceae > Berberis > Berberis vulgaris. The sequence goes on along the minus strand of OY747126.1, from coordinate 33,399,499 downwards.
GTGCAAAAGACACATCTTTTCTCTTCAATGTTGGTTATTTTGTTATACAAACTCCAACAATACCCCACATTTGTATAGTAAATATACAAAGTTGTCTTCTGGATAGAAACTTAGACATAATACGCATCGGGAGAGGTGTCTTTTCGACTTGAACCTTCCTTAATGAATACTTATCGGATTTACCGGTGACGCAGTGTGTATAGGAGACATTGAACTGTTCACCATGTTTAGTAAATCAAGACAATGAGCATCACACATATTATATCTTCATATTATATCTTCACATTTGTAATGTTCACCAAATTTTTGCAAAATTGTTTCCACATAATGTGATTGGGTAAGTATGTAGTCATCATTATTTTTTAGAATTCTTATTCCCAAAATTACATCAGCTTTACCCATATCTTTCATGTCAAAACTCGAGTTCAATAATTTCTTAGTTGAGTTTATGATATCCAAGATTGGTCCCATGATGAGCATGTCATCAACATACAAGCATACAATGACAATAGAACCATTGTCAAATTGTTTGATGTAAACACATTTATCACATTCATTGATCTGAAATCCATGTGATATCATTGTATGATCAAACTTTTCATGCCATTGTTTAGGTGCTTGTTTAAGTTAATAAAAGGACTTTACAAGCTTACAAACCTTTTTCTCTTAACCTTTTGCCACAAAACCTTCGGGCTATTCCATATTGATTTCTTCATCTAATTCACCATTTAAAAATGTTGTTTTTAGATCCATTTGGTGTATCTCCAAATTGTAAACAGAAGCAATTGCAACTAGAATCTTAATGGATGTAATTCTAGTCACTAGTGAGTAAGTGTCAAAGAAAACTAGCCCTTGTTTTTTGCGGTATCTTTTGGCTACTAGATGAGCCTTATATTTTTCTATTGTACCATCAAGCTAACTTTCTTTTAAAAATCCATTTGGAACCTATTGGCTTACAACCTAGAGGTAAATTTACTAATTCCCATGTATGGTTTTGTAAGATAGAATCAATTTCACTACTTATTGCTTCTTTCCAATAAATAGATTTAGGAGAGGTGATAGTTGTTTTGCAGGTTTGTGGTTCACCCTCAGTGAGAAACGTTAAAACGTCAGGTCCAAAATCTTTATCAATCTTGACTTTTTCCTTTCTCCTTGGCTCTACTTGTTGTTCTTGGATAACCGGTGTAGACTCATTTGGTTCCAAGACTTTGTCTTGAACACCGGATGATGAAGCGTCATTAGCATGACTAAAATCACGTGTTTTTCTTTGATTTCCAGTAAGCCTATCATAGTAAGGAAAGATATTCTCAAAAAAAATCAACATCATTGAACTCAACGATGGTATTTGTATGAATATCTGAAATTCCCAAGTTAATAACTAAAAACCGATATGATGCACTGTTATTAGCATATCCAATAAACACACAGTTAACCGTTTTAGGTCCAAGTTTAACCCTTTTTGAAAATGGTACTTGAACCTTTGCTAGGCAACCCCACATTTTCAGTATTTTATAGGTTGGTTGTCTTTTGTTCCATTTTTCATATGGAGTTTGATCAATTTTCTTTGGTGTGATTCTATTCAAGATGGTGTTGGCAGTAAGCAAGGCTTCACCCCACATTTTTAATGACAACCCAGAACTATTCAACATGAAAATAATCATGTTTTTCAGAGTTCTATTTTTACGCTCTGCAACTCCATTCTGTTTGGGAGTGTAAGGTGCAGTCGTTTGATGAATAATTCCATGAGAGACACAAAATTCTATAAAGGCATTGGAGTCATATTCTCTTCCTCTATCTGATCTTAGAATTTTGATTTTTTTGTTTAATTGATTTTCGACTTCAGCCTTATATGTCTTGAACATATTTAAAGCCTCATATTTGGTATGTAGTAGATAACCATAACCATACTTATTGTAATCATCTATGAAAGTAATGTAATAATTATTTCCTCCACGAGTTGGGTTTGATTTGAAACCACCCAAATCTGTATGTATTAATCCTATTAATTCATTTGATTTTTCCATTACAGACTTGTAAGATTTATTGGCAAATTTTGATTCTACACAAGTTTCACATTTATGTAAATTGTCAATTGTACATTTAGGTAGTAAGCCAAGATTAACCATTTTACGTAAAGATCTAAAATTAATATGTCCTAATCTATCATGCCATAATGTAAAAGACTCAAGGAAATAAGTAGAATTATTATTTATATTATTACTAACATCCAAAAATAATACATTGAGTTTAAAAAACCCTTTAGTCAAGTAGCATTTTCCAACAAATGTTCCCCCTTTCGTGAGAACGAACTTGTTAGATTCAAATACAAGTTTAAAGCCTTTTTGGCTTAGAGCAGGACTAGACACAAGATTTTTAGTAATTTGAGAAACATGCAATACATCCATCAGGGTAAGGTCCTTGCCAGATGTAAATTTCATGACCACTTTCTCTTTGCCAGCAACACTTGCAGTAAATGCATTGCCCATGAACAACTTTTCTTCAGCATTGATAGGAGTGTAGGTGACAAACATATTTCGATTTCCACATATGTGCCTTGTTGCACCAGTGTCAACCCACCAATCCTTACTATCTGTAATCATATTGACTTCAGAAATAACACCAACAAAGTCTTCAACAATATTTGCTTGAGTTTTATTGTTTGCAGTAGGATTCTCCTTCTTGTGATGATAGTTTTGTGCATTGTGTCCAGGCTTTCCACATACCCAACATGCACCTTTAATTTGTTTGAAATTCTTCCCTTTTGGAGCTAGTGCATTCGAGTGTGGACGTTTTCTATCATACTTGTTTTCTTTTTCTGAATTTTGTACTTAGGCTTGGACTTGTTTCCATCCTCAACAACATTGGTTTTGGCGTCGAACTCAAAAGTGTTCATTCCATCATTCTTGCGGTGATCTTCTTGAACCCTTAATTTGAGAACCAAATCCTCCATTGTCATATCAGTTTTCTTATGTTTGAGATGAATCTTGAAATCATTCCAAGATAAAGGCAATTTCTCAATGACAGCCCCGACTGCAAATTGGTGTGGCAATTCCATTCCCTCTGCAGCAAGTTCTATGATCATAATATGGAGTTCCTCTACTTCATTCACAACAGCCTTCGAGTCTATCATTTGGTACTTAAAAATTTCCCAATGATAAACTTCTTTGAACCAACATCTTCAATTTTATATTTATTCTCCAAGGAATCCCAAAGTTCTTTTACTGTTTTGTATGATCTATACACATCATACAACGTATCATCGAGACTGTTTAGGATAGTTCCTGCATAAAAACTCACAATGTTTCCATACATCAATTGCATTAAACTGATCTGTGGAAATATCATCTCCTTCAGTGACATGAACATCTTCCTTGACAATATGAGCAAGGTTCAAGGTTGTTAAATAGACAACATCTTCTGTTGCCAGCATTTGAAATCCATACCCTTGAACTTGTCTGGTTTCTCAACATGGGGTTTGATGCCATTAAGTGATTTGAAAACAATCAGAAGAATGTATAAATTTGTTTGAAATAAATAATGTACCAATACAAATACTATTTGTATTATAAATTGATTACAACAAAATCAAATAAAATAAATAATTCTACAAACTTGTATTGCAGATAGAAGCTTGTGAAATCACTATCTTGAATTGGTGGAGTTGGTACATCTTGATTTTTAGATAGAGGCTAGCGGATACGCTATGCCCTATAGACAAAATTCGCCCATAATCGGTGTTATAGTTCTTTAGGAGTCTGACTACCAGGATTCAACTATCTAATACCAACACCGTAGCACAAAGGTGTTGGCTCAGGCGAATTTACCGAATGTGATCTCTCTATGAAGTGTAGAAGAATGAATTACTCTAGAAAAAATTAATGTGTTTGAAGAACTTGTTTTTCTCTTCAATATATTGAGAACAAAATGGTGTGTTGATCAGACACATCCTTTCTTGATTGAAAAGACACATCTTTTCTCTTCAAGTGCAAAAGACACTTCTTTTCTCTTTAATGTTGGTTATTTGCTATTCAAACATTTCACAAGGATGTTTTACTATACAAGAAAGAGTGGTAGTGCCTCGAATCAGATGCAATCCCTATTTCTTAAATCTTAACAACCTCCTCTACTCTCCTAGACCCATCTTCTGCAGGTTGCATCACCTCTCTAAGTTTCAATAACTCTTTCACAACTGATACACTACCCCAATTAATGTTAATCAATCACTTCTCACACACACCTTCTTCCATTCTCTCTACTTCTCCAACCGAAGCACGCACATGACACACAAACACATGTTTCTCTCCCTACTTGAGTATTTTTCGACCAGAAGATTTAGAAGAGCCTGGTCAAAATGAAACCATTGGCTTGGTGGAGGAAGAGGATGAGGGTTTCCCTTTAGATTTATGTTGTGTTCTAAAAAAATTGATTGTGCTTGGTGTGGATGAAGAACATAAAGAGTTCAATGATCAATTATTTGTCTCTTATTTAAGGTTCCCCACTCTAAACTATAATTTCTCTATAAATCAATGAAGATGAGTATTGAAAGCCCATTTGATTCTGCTATGGAGCCAACTTCCCTCCTTTGTTTCTAAAGAACAGAGGAAAAAACTTGAAGATCTATTAAAAAAGATAGAAGAGATGGGTATTTCTTCTTCATTGAGCATTTGCCAATGTTGGAAATTGCAATGGGGAATTTCTCTCCTTGTCAATTTTGTGTTTGTTGCAGCTCGTCAGCTAGGAGGGCTGGGATTCTAGCATTTTGACTTATCAAGTTTTGAGATAAAATGATTATGTAATTTCATTTAAGGGTTTTTTTTAGTTTGACACTTATTAGTTTATGGCTATTACAGTTCGGCCCTCATTTGAAAAATAATTGAGTCTCATATTCTGACGGAACCGTTAAGTCCACATCAGTAATATTTGGAACATTTTACCCTTATATTGGTTAAACCACCCTTCCCGTCTTTCCGTGATCTGTGACTCTCGACCACCCCAAGATCCCCTCCCCCCATTTCCCTCCCTAAGATTCGCCACCACACCCCTCACTTTCCCTCTCTGCAACTCACTCCCTGAGGTTGGTCTAATGGAAGTAGAAACACTATTAGAATGACAATGGTAAAGAACTTGATTCTTCTAACCACATCCACCTCGTCATCTCTTCAACACCACCTCTTCCCTCTCCAAATAAGTTCATACCCCAATTTATAACCCATTACATACCAAATTGTATGACCCAAACAATTGCACTTTTTATTTTGTTGGGTGAGCTTTATGAACAATCAGAATTCTTATGGAAATAATATTGGTGTATGTGTTGAGTATTAAAACCCCAACATAAGAAAGGAATGGCGGGTTGCCCAAAATTAGATTTAGAAGATTTGATTTTTGTCCAAAATTGTCCAAAAATTAGTCTTGACCAGTCAATGACGTGGACTTAACGATTCCGTCAGAAAATAAGTATTAGACTCAATTAATTTCAAAATGAGGGCCAAACTCTAATAGATATAAACCAATGAGTGCCAAACTAAAAAAACCCTTCATTTAATCATATGATGTTTGCTACACAAACTATCTATGCACATTTGATTCTAAGGTAAAGCATGCGAGTTTGAATAGAGTTAATTTTAGGTTAGAGCATCTCCATTGGTAAAAATTAAAATGGGGGATCAACCATCCCTCATTTTAATCAAAAGCTAAATTTAGGGGGCCCCCTATTTCTTCATCACTCCAACCACATCCACTATTTTAATTTTTTCATCATTATTTAAATAAATCTTTTACTTTTTCATCCCTTTATTCCTTTTGTTTAGATTTTTTATTTTGTATTTTAATTTAGAAATTAAAGATTTGAAATATTTTAATGATATTTCAAATTTTAGGGGATGGTTGGTTGCCCCTAAATTTATGGGCAAGTTGAATGTGGGAGTTAAAATGGGGAATGGTTTAGGGGATCCATTGGAGCATGCAATTTCTCACATGAGACCCCTAAAATAACTTTTTGGCTAATTTAGAGGATCAATTGGAGATGCTCTTAGATTGAATGTTTTGCAAAGAAAATGGCAATTAATTTAGTCAATTTAATTGGATGACTAAATCTAATTTTCTTTGTTAGCCAACTTTTAAAAACAACGCAACAGTGGGTTTTGTAGAAAACTCTTACACTATGATATGCAAGTTCGAATCAAATACGATCAGGCACCATCAAGGGAATTAAAAGTGGGAAACTTCATTGGGGAGTGTCGAAGGACCCCAATCAGTCGAGACGTGGTCACATTGAAATCATGCGTACATGCTTCAAAAAAGTGGGTTTGATTGTGCCAGTGGGGCACATTTGACAAAAACACAAGGTAAATTAGTCAATTTTTTTCTAAAATTTTTAAATTAAATGCTAAACTTTCATTTGTGCCAACGACACGGGTAATATCCTAATATATATATATATATATATATATATATATATATATATATATATATATTTATATATAGTGTGTGTGTTTGTGTGGACGGAACCCGGGACAAAGATTTTTGACAAAAAAAAGTTACACACTCGTATTTTGCCAACCTAGAAATTTCAGAATAAGTTAAATTTTTGTGGGAATGATCGATTTGCCTTGAAGATCATCTTCGCCCAAAATCGAAAGATTCTGAAATCTCTAACTCCATAAGATGCAATCATTAAATTCATGGTGAAATTGAACGGTTGAAAATTCTCTACCTTGTATAGCATGTAATGGAACTCCAAATAAGTTCATTTTCTCTAAGAGTGATCTATGTGGTTAGAGATCATCCCCACAAAATATAAATATATTCGGTAATTTCTAGGTGGATGCATGAAAAAGGTAGGCGAAATAGGCGTGTGTAACTTTCTTTGTCCCTGAATCCCCTCCGCATGTTTATATATATATATATATATACAGGTTTTTTTGAGTTTGACACTCATTAGTTATAACTATAGTTTTGAAAACTAATAAAGTCTAACACTCGTTTTCTGACGGAACGGTAAAGTCCATGTCATTGACTTGTCAAGATTAATTTTTGGACCATTTTGTGCTTACCTTGGGTTAAATGAGTCTAATATTTTGAACCTTAAAGCCCAAAGGATTCAAGTAACATGATCTTCTATGATTACGCCCATGCAAAGTGATGGTACATAAAAACGGTCACACTTCTTAGCCGAACACGTGTCATGGTGATCTCAAGGAACTACAGGCTCAAGCATCGACCCAACACAGATCCAGCCCTAGCGAATCTAAGCCCGCTCAACTTCAGTCCGCCAAGTGGACCCAGACTCTCACAGCATGCTAGGTCCACACGGCACACAACCATCCTCAATACCCATAAGCTCTCTTTAGGCAAGTATATCTAGGATCAGCTTTGGACGGGCAACTACAGCTGCTATCCGCTTTCAACTAGAAAACAAATACCAGAGTATCTTCCACATAGGGAAACTCCCTTGCAGGGATTGCTCTTGGATTGAGAACTATCTCCCACGTATCTAGGAGCACAGAGCTAACAAGGAACTTCCCTCCTACAACATGACTCTTAATTAGGAAGGGATCTCCACGAAGACCTCCTTCCTAAACTACGCCTACGATGGCATGGTAGAACCAAAACTCCTTGCACTATAAATAAGACATGAGCTTGGTAAGTTAAGGTACGCTAAAAAATCTCTATTACAACATTAGACCATCCTCAGTTCCATGACTGACTTTAGCATCGAGTGCCATCGGCCACCCCACGATGGTCTGCGGCTCACGTGCATTACTTGTGTAGGTCAGCAGGAACAGGGTCAAAGAAGGGAGCGAAAATTGACTGCATCAGTTTGGCGTCGTCCGTGGGGATGACATAGTTCTTAACTTTACACTAAGCGTCGTCTCCTACCAAATCCCAGAGAGATGGTGACTACTAGGTCACGCAACAACAAACCAGGAGACACGTCCAACACTCCGGCTATCCCTATACCAGTTCTTGCCATGCAAGGGCAGCCTACTCACGCCCCTGCACCAACGGCGGCAACGATAGACCACTGAATCGAGGGGCTGGCATCTCAAATACAACAGGTTATTAAGGCGGTGGAAACACTCACACTACGGAATCCACCCGCTGATAATGGAGACCAAGAACAGCACAAACCTCCACCTCCAGTGGACGATAGGGAGCAAGCATAGGAGAGCCAGGCCCCCGCTAATTTCCATTGGACTAAGGGAGGCTGTGCGGTTAACGCTAATACGGCCGCCATGAAAGAGAGGCTCGATCCTGGGAACCCTCTCCGCAGAAGAGCGCACAACCTGGACATAACTATATCGCCTCTCCGTCCCACCCTTTGTGGACCAGATCAAGAGTGAATAACTTCCAGGAAAGTTCACTCCCCGAAGCTCGATTCCTATGACGGAACCACCGATCATTTTGATCATCTATGCCATTACCAACACGTAATGGCGCTCAAGGAAGGATCTGAATCCGTCATGTGCAGAACCTTTCCCACCAGTCTTAAAGGCCCTGCATTTACGTGGTTCCACAACTTTCCACCGAAGTCAATCGACTCCTTCAAAACATTGGCGAAAGAATTCTTGACACGTTTTGTAGGAAGCCAGCGTTTCAGAAAAGGCCCGCACTACATACTTTATCTAAGGCAGAGGTATGGCAAGACGCGCTAAGAGTATGTCACACGCTTCAACAACGAGCTGACCCTCTTCGATGGGTGCAACGATACAACTATGACGACATTCACTGCGGGCCTCAGAGAGGGAAAGCTCTTCGAGGACCTCACCTTGGAGCCCCCTTTGGACATGGCAGAGCTCCTCAAGAGCGTCCAGAGACACATCACCTTGGAGGAGTCAAAGCTTGCCAAGAGGGAGACTGAAGGCAACAGGAAGCCCTAAGCTTCTAGGGACATGGAGGGAAAAAACACGAAGATGAGGAGTGGAACAAGAGGAAGCACACTTTCAACAAACTGGATCCTAATCATCCCAAGCAAGAGAAATCATACAACTACGTTGGATCCAGAACCGTGACACTCCTAAATGCTAGTCTGTCAGATGTACTCAACTCAATGAAAAATTGGGAGGAATTAAAGTGGCCCCCGAAGACACGCGAAGACCCTACAAAAAGGGACAACGACAAGAACTGTGTGTACCACAAGGAGGGCAACCACAAGACCAACGACTGCAAAAGTCTGAGGTATGAAGTAGAGCACTGGATCCGCAAAGGCAAATTGAAAGACTTCTTGAAGTCTGAGAAGCAGTCAGAACAGACCGGGGACAGAAGGGAGTCAGTCAATGAGATAGAGAATGAGACTTTTGGGATAATATACGTCTTTCATGGAGTCAAACCAAATGAAGACCAATCACATAGGTCCCGCAAGCAGACCCTATTGGATATGCAAACACAACTCGTAGATGAAGACAGACGCGTTTGTTGTTCGAAAATTCAGAACCCCATTCCTACTTTGACTTTCACGGACAATGATCTTGATAAAGTCCGAGAGCCGCGCAACAACGCCTTGGTCATCTCCATTTCCATTGCAAAATGGGAAGTGAAGAGAGCTCTCGCTCAACGTTCTGTTCTACAATGCTTTCCGCAACATGAACCTCAAGGAGGAAAACCTAGTGCCATCAAAGCACCCGCTAATCGAATTCAGCGGGAAGAAATGCTTTCCCATATATCGAAAAGATAAGGTTAGCCACGGTAGCTGGAGAATCGCGACTGAAGAAGGTATTGTTTATGGACTTCATGGTAGTACACGCACCATCATCCTACAACCTTATCCTGGGAAGACCGTGGCTACATCAAATGGGAGCAGTGGTTTCCTCCCTTCACCAGTGTGTTAAGTATACTGCTAACAACACAGAAGGAACAATACGTGGAGACCAACCTATGGCACGAGGCTGCAACAATGCCGCACTGAAACAAATAGAGTGCTCCCAGATTCGGCTACATCATGCGGAGCAACCTGACCCAAATCAAGGCTAAAAGACGAAAGAGACAACATTTTTTACCGGTACAGGAACAATCAACTCTCCTACTTAGTGAGTCGTAAAGACAATGGCAAGTGGGAACACTTCCCCCCGACATGCCACCTGCGCGGAGATCCAACCCTCTCCAAGGTTTACTCTTTAGTGACCTATGTAACGCCTCGACAATCCACTAAATGATCCGCGAAAGCTATTCGAATTCACTTCGAGGCCAAGATCAGTTTATCTCCATCAACAGTTAGTTTGCTTTAAGTTGTTTGTTTCCCTTTCCATAGTCAATATTGAGTTTAGAGTTCTTAAAGGACTTATGTGATTCACAATCATTTAAGAAATAAAACAAGAACTTCAGAAACAAACTCTATTGATTATTGGAAAGATGTAACAACAAACATTTTGAGGCAGTTAAAAAAGACTACATATTACGAACATCTTGAGGCGGATACAAAAGACTGAGCATCCAAATACAGTGCGAACTAAAGTAAAAAACTCGCTTAGGCAATTCCGCTACGTACAACGTCCGTCGAAAATTTGCAAACCCTCCGATGTGAGAGCAAACTGCAAGTGAGAGCAAAGATAAGCGAACAGGATACACAAGATAGTATACTAAGGCATCTGATCAACATGGAGTGAGGAATTGTTGTCCGATCATGCAAGCAACACGAACAACCTAAAGTCTAATCCGTTTCGCGGGGATCACAACGGCAGAGGAAGTGGGAGTCTAGTCAGCGCAGGTCCATTGATGATGACGACTCGCCAAGGGATCACTGCTCTCAATACAAACAACGATCTCCAAGGGATCATTGCTCAAAGTAAGCTCAATTAGTTCAACGAAGGTAAGCTCAATTAGTTCACGACTGATGACGACAGCTTCTGGTGCCCAAAGCCTAATCCGCTTCGCGCAGATCATGATGGCGGAGGAAGTGGGAGTCTAGTCAACACAGGTCCGCTGATGAAAATAACTCGCCAAGGGATCATTGCTCTCAATACAAACAATAATCTTCAAACTTGCTAGGTAAACTCAGTCAGTTCGTGACTGATGACGACGGCTTCAAGTAACCAAAGCCTAATCCGCTTCACGTGGATCACGACGGAGAAGGAAGTAGGAGTCTTGTCAGCATTGGTCCGCTGATGACAACTACTCGCCAAGGAATCATTGCACCAAATACAAAAAATGATCGCTAAACTTGCGAGGTAAGCACAGTCAGTTCGTGACTGATGACGATTGCTTCTAGTGCCCAAAGCCTAATCTGTTTCGCACGGATCACGACGGCGGAGGAAGTGGGGGTATAGTCAGCGTTGGTCCACTGATGATGATGACTCGCAAAGTGATCATTGCTCTCAATACAGACAGTGATCGCCAAACTTGCCAGATAAGCTCAGTCAGTTCGCGACTGATGATGACGGCTTCTAGTGCCCAAAGCCTAATCCGCTTCGCGCGAATCACGACGACAGATGATGTGGGAGTCTAGTCAGCACTGGTCCACTGATGATGATGACTTGCCAAGGGATCATTGCTCTCAATACAGACAATGATCGCCAAACTTGCTAGGTAAGCTCAATCAGTTTGCGACTGATGACGACAGCTTCTGGTGCCAAAAACCTAATCTGCTTCACACGGATCATGACGGCGAAGGAAGTGGGAGTCTAGTCAGCGCAGGTCTGCTGATGACGACGACTCGCCAAGGAATCATTGCTCCAAATACAGACAATGATCGCTGAACTTGTACGGTAAGCACAGTCAGTTCGCGACTGACGATGATGGTTCTAGAGCCCAAAGCCTAATCTGCTTCGCGCGAATCACGACAGGGGAGGAAGTGGGAGTCTAGTCAGCGCTGGTCCGCTGATGATGATGACTCACCAAGGGATCATTGGTCTCACTAAATACAGTGATTGCCAAACTTACCAGGTAAGCTTAGTCTGTTCGCGACTGATGTCGACGACTTCTAGTGCCCAAAGTCTAATTCGCTTCACACGGATCACGACGGCAGATAAAGTGGGAGTCTAGTCAGCTCTGGTCCACTGATGATGATGACTCGCCAAGGGATCATTGCTCTCTATAAAGACAATGATCACTGAACTTTCTAGGTAAGCTCAGTGAGTTCGCGACTGATGACGACGACTTTTGGTGCCCAAAGCCTAATCCGCTTCGCACGGATCACGACAGTGGAGGAAGTGGGAGTCTAGTCAGCGCTGGTCCGCTGATGTCGACGATTCACCATTGGATCATTGCTTTCAATGCAGACAATGATCGCCAAACTTGCCAGGTAAGCTCAGTCAGTTTGCTACTAATGACGACGACTTTTGGTGCCCATAGCCTAATTTGCTTCGTGCGGATCACGACAACGTAGAAAGTGGGAGTCTAGTCAGCGCTGGTCCGCTGATGACGATGACTCACCAAGGGGATCATTGCTCTCAATATAGACAATAATCGCCGAACTTGCCAGGTAAGCTTAGTCTGTTCACGACTGATGACGATGACTTCTGGTGCCCAAAGCCTAATCCGTTTCGCAAAATTAATAAAGAGCACAAGGGAGTACTAGTCCACCAACATATAATGAGTCGCTATTGGAGAAGACTGGTCAACCCCTGAGCACCAGCGGTTTCTATTGGTTAAACACTAACCTACAATAGAACAATCCAAAGCATTTTCTTCAGCCTTTGGAAAGCCCAAACACTATTTTCAAACGAGAACATTACAGAAGATATGTTGTTCGAAAGATAGTGCCTACAACGATTGGAAAACACCATTATCTAGACATAGTGGTTAACCAAACAGACACTCCAACATTAACTGCCAAGCATTGAATTTCATATTATAAATGGAAGACGACGGTTCCCAAAGAAATTTTGTAGACCACGTCAATCAATTAATGACGTTGCACACAACCCTATCAATTGAGGGGGAGTAACCGATATACTCAAACGTCACGCAGCCTACACCTTACAAGTGTCACCGTGCGATCTATGTCGTACACCCAATGCACCACGCATGAAACCCTAGCCCTTCCTCTGCGGGCCCATGGGCTCGGCCTGTTATTCAAACAACACCCTGTCGCATACTTGGCACGAGCACTCGAGGAGTCAACTTTGACGTACAGAATTTACCACTCGCTGAGTTAAGGTAGCTTCATCCACACCATGAACCACTAGGTTCGCACGCCCCTCAGCAGGGCGAACCTCTGGTCAAGCCGAGAGCTGAGTCAGCCAAAACTGATGACGATAACTTCTAGTTCGCCCCGACACCTAGTCTGCTTAGCCCAGGCATCGACGGTTTAGGAAGTGGGAGTCTAATCAGCGCTGCCACGCCTGGTGACGACGACTTGCTAGGGATCACTACCTCAGTCACGGTTAGTGTTCGCAAAACCTAATCAGGTAAGCCCCACTGCTCTTTAGTTTGGTCGCCAAACCTTTACTCTCTGAATTTGTTGACCGTTTTGCTCGGACAAAAATAATTCAGACGGTGGAATCCTAGTTAGTCCCGAACTGATTCCGACGCCTTGCCATGGGACCACTGTTCTTTAGCCTATTTGCCAAACCTTTACTCCCTGAATCTATCGACCACTCTACTCAGTCATAAACAATTCGAAAGGTGGGAATCTAAACAACTTTCCATGCAACCTCCGCTCTCCCTCAATAATGCAGACACAAATATGAGCTTAGTTGAGTTAGTGCCTTCACGCTCAAACCGATTGACATTCCAACATTAGAAAAATGCCACTCGTGCTGATATAAGGATAGTACATGTGGTACCTGGATGAAAGCTAATTAAGATGCCAACCCGAGCTTACGGCGCTTGACTCATTGCGAACGGTCTGACACGTACTTTCGGCCACCACAACTTGCCCGCGGCAACAGCTACAACCATCCAGTTAGACAAACAAGAAAAAACTCAAGCAACTTACCTATGGGATAGGACACAACTCGGGTGACTCAACCCCCAGTTAAACAGTTCGCAACATGCCCACTATGGGACATAACTACGCAACAATGACCCCGAGTCATTCACAATACAAAGCGATCAAGCTTTCTGCCGCAGACAGACCAGACAACGTCCTATTGATTCAATCAGCCTATGCCAAAGTAAGACAACAAGGCAAAACAAAAAACTTGCAATAAAGACGCCAAGTATGAAACGAAGAAAGTTGTTTTCATTAATGGTCAAGACAAAAAGTGTACAAGCACACAAAGTTTGCTCCTAATCAAGATAAGGTACAGAAACGGAAGAGCTAGACCTAGGGGGAATAGGGGCAGAAGTTGCATCTATACGCGTTTCGACCTGGACGTCAAGGATCGAACTTTCCTACTCGCCCGACGACTCAGAGGTAACAGACAAGTCCACATATGACATCTTCTTGTAACGACTAAGATCCCACTCCGGATGCTCCTCCTTCATCAGCGCCAACAGCTTCAGCCAGCCACGAACAACCCAGCGGAACTCACATTTGCCTTGTTCCTGGAGAAGCTCTTCCTCTCGCACCTTTGCTTCAATAAGGTCATGTTCCAGTAGCTCCAACTTGCCAGTTAGCGCATCGACCTGAGACTGCTCCGTGGCCAGACTGCTCTTCACAACACTAAGTTCATGCCATCCCAGTTCGAGTTGGTCCTCAACCATCATCGCTTCTCGAGCATATAACTCCACATCGGATTCCAACTGTTGCTTTTCACCAGCCCAGTCAGCTTCATTCGAAGCACACTCTTCAGTAAAAGACTGTTGCTCAGAATACGCCTTAGTCGTAGCTTCCTACGCAACCTCAATCTAGGTGAAGCCGGCTCAACTCCTTATTAAGTCCATCCCTCTCGGACACCGCCTCGGTTAGATTACGTTCAAGGTCCTCCAGATGAGCCCTCTGAGCCTCAACGACCATGGTTGATTGATCCAACTGAATCCTTTTGGATTGCTTCTTAAGCCGCTCAATTTCATGGAGCGCATTAGAATGCAGCGTCTGCACGTGCGAGAAGACACGCTCCAAAGTATATACTCTCTCGCGAGTCGCCTCTACTTTCGTCCCAGTAACGGTCGCGTGGCTCATATCAGACTTATCGAGCATAAGATACTTCAAACCCTTGTCCACACGCTCTTCCAGTGTATCCTCTTCGGGTTTTGGAGCATGGTCCATCAACCAGCTATGACGCCTACTTATATGCTTCCTCGAAGCATACTTAACATCCACCTTTTGGAGCCAGACATGTGAGCTCATCATAACCAAGTCTGGTGGGAACAGACTTATCTGTGCATCAGGATGAAGCATCCCTTGATCAGGAACTATTCCATCGCCGCCCTTCACGGATGGCACCGTCCTCAGACTCTCCTATGTGGCTTTTCCCTTGTCAAGAACGACCAGCCCTTTATTGCGAGACGACCCAGCAGGATCCGAATGTAGAGGAGGGACTGAAGTATCCAAAGGACCTTTCAATAGTTCTAGTTGTGGCCTAGAACGAGACGGTGAGTAATGTGAACAACAGGAGACACGATCGGTACCACGACCACTTTCAAGCAAGTCAACGGTGGGGTGATCGAATTCCACCACCTCAGGTGAATCTTCAACAAAACCCTTTACTGGAGCGACCCCACGCGAATCAGCGCCAGCGAAAGTCGCAATTGCAACCCGCACCAGACGGTCATTCAGAGCCTCAACCTGCGTGTCCCCAAGGTTCGATCGGTCAGCAACTCCCGCCAACTGCAGATAATCTTTCTTCAAGCTAGGAACATTAGTTTCCACCTAAATAGGCCTAGTGGACTCGCGCTCCTCTCTCATTAGAGCGGGTCATGCCGAAGACGAGCTAGCCCTAACACGAGGTTTCTTTTTCACAAAGGAAGCAAACGTCTAAGATGGATCCTCCACGTCAGACAAAATGGGAGTCTGGGCCCTAGCAACCTTCCTCATGTTAGAAGGGGCCCCAACTTCCAGCTTAGTGTGCAACTCTCGATGCAGAGTGGAGGCAACATGCCAATTGTCCCACAACCCACTACGAACGAAATTGGAAACTCTTATGATATCAACCGCTTCCATTTTTGCCATGACACGGAATGCCTCCATGGTGGTTTGCTCTTCTAAGGTAAGGGGAGCAGTGGGAAACCTTCCTGCCAAATAACACAAGCAATGATCACTCAGACCGCTATCAAGCACATCAAAGTCACAGGAAAGGAGTTGAACTTCTAAAATAGGCAAAAACTGTCATTCAAGTGAATGACCCTTGCACTGGAAATATTTCGAATCAGCAGGGGTCAGAAAACAATACTTCCGCCAGAACTTGAAATCATCTAGCTGGTTAACGAAGCAATTTTGCAACTTCCTCTTGCAAACAACCTCTGCAGTCAAGAACTTGCAAAATGATAATCAAGAATTTTATGATAACGGCTACACCCTTTAATAAACACATCAGGCACTGAAAATAATTTTTTTTCATTTTCAATTTTTTTCATAACTTTTTTTTTAATGACACGTCTTTCCCTTTCTACACAATAAAACATTGCAGCCTTGAGGATCATGGAATATCTAGTTTCAGTTCTTTCTATTTGTCAATTCCAAACATATATCCAATCATACACATTCTTAGAGAAATTAGGCAAGGATAAAACAATATGGGGTTTTACTCAATAACTGGAGTAGGTAATGGGGTTAGCAAAAAAATGCTATTCAAAAGCTCAAAAAGGTGCAACATATATATATATATTATTAAGTAAGCTAAAATACTAGAGAATGGTTCAAAGAAAAAGATGCCTATATCACTTCTTAAGCTCTAGTTGGTATTATGACATCTCAACTAAATAAGCTAAGAAGTTCTAATGTAATGATTTAATTTAATGTCATTCTAAAATCAATCAATAAAAGAAACAAAAAAAAATGAGATCATCAACGAGATAATGCAGACTCGAGAAAAATCAGAGTTTATTAAATAACCTTCAAGAAAAATAGAATGGTTCAAAGTCTCCACTATTATTTTAAGGCTTTCTAGTAAATATCTCACTCATCAACTTCAAATTAAGCTAACTTGGCCTATAGTGCAAGAATAGTCGAGTTGAAAAATCTCATGAAATATATTTAACTTAAAGATAATATCAAATCTTATGCTCCTATTAATAAATCAAGGTGACAGGTGATAACATGTATTTTTTCAAATTTAAAAACATATTTGAAAACATATTCTTCATTGGAAAAAAACTTCAGATTTTGAATGCATTTTCAAATTAAAAAATTTACACAATTATCATAATCATCTATTTATTCAATGTATAGTTGTGAAATACGTTTAAGCTCAAACTTTTTGAAAAATGCACAAAACTCATAAACCCCACCCAAACCTAAACCAAACATTATCCTCATTGTATAAAAAGAAGAATCATGACAAACGAATGAAAAATAAAAGATGAGGGTTGGAGTGATATCCATGGTGATTTTTTTTTTACCAATTTTGAATAGATCATCCACCAATGAAAACTCAAAAACATAATAACTGTGGACTCATAATGAGAAATTGATAAATATTTGTACCAGTTGTAAGTCAAAATTGTTTCGGAGTTAATGAGTATGAGTGGAATGCAAACTAGAAGAAACTCGAAAATTAATCTAAACTAACAATAATGACACAAATGAAGCTGAACTGCCTCCCAAAAGCATTTAGTTTAACATCGTCAGGCCGATGAAACACATAGACTACCCATAAGGCCATGGATGGCAGATAAATAGTTCCTCAATTTGAATACACAAGATCCTCTAATAACAACACATCATCCTCGACTTCTGATGTAGGCAACTCTAAGAATGGTTTAAGATGTTGACCATCGACTTTAAAAAGATGACTATCCTTAAGATCAACAATCTCAATAGCTCCATCTGGAAACACTGCTTTCATAATATAGGGTCTAGACCATCGAGATCACAATTTGCCAAGAAAGATACGTAATCGAGAATTCAATGACAAAACCTTTTGAAAAGGTTCAAACGACTTGCGAAGAATGAATTTCTCAGGAACCACCTTTGTTCGTTCTTTGTAGATTTCAACACTTTGGTATTTATCATTCCTAATCTCTTCTAACTCATTAAGTTGAAGCCTATGATGTAATCTAGCTCTATTTATTTCAAAATTAAAGGTTTTGATAGCCCAATAAGCACGATGTCCCAAATTCATAGGAAAATGACATGCCTTACCAAAAAGAAGTCTATATGGAGACATTCCAAGTGGGGTTTTAAATGTTGTCCTATAAGCCCAAAGAGCGTCATTCAGACAATGTGATCAATCCTTATGGTTGTGATACCCTTGTGTGGGCGGACCCGGGGGGGAGGGTGAAGGAGTAGCCCAAAAGCCCATGGATTCCAAGAGGGTTGACAAACTACAAAGGGGAGATCATAGTCCCACATCACCTGGGTACATGAGGATGATGTGCTATTTATGTACGAGTTTGGATCTACAAAGTACTACGCATTTTTAAAACCGTCCGGCCCTTGGGCCTAAAGTTAACAATATAATACTTTGTGGATCAGGTCGTGAAAAAATGGTATCAGAGCCTGACCCAGCGGGAAGTGTGCCAACAAGGACGTTGGGCTCCCAAGGGGGTGGACTGTGATACCCTTGTGTGGGCGGATTTGAGAGGGAGGGTGAGGGAGAATCCCAAAAGCTCATGGATCCCAAGAGGATTAAAAACTACAAAGGTGAGATTATAGTCTCACATCAACTGAGTGGGATTTGATCACCTGCCTCATCACTCCAGTACGTTCAAACTTGACCAAATTTAATAAAATGAACTCAGATTACTAGAGCAAATTAAAACGATGTTCATCGGACCTCAGAAAATGAATACACTGTGATTGAACTCTTTTGAAGTATGGTCACTCTAGTGTCAATTGGTATGCATCGGTAAATACCAGTGTGACGGCACCGCTGTTTCTTACCTTTTGGCCTAAAAAGTGGTGCTCCGACGGAGTTTTTCACAAGTCTAATCTTATTTTGATTAGAAACACAAGGGTTCTTGAAAGTTTTCAAGTGACAGGTGGATATCGTAAGAAATCTTTGAATCTTAAAGACACCCTTCAATTACATTTAGCCAGTTCTAGTATACTAAACAGGGTAAAACTTGGCTAGAACAAATCTCTGCCTAGTGTTGTGGTTTAGGAAATTTTTACATAATAAATTACTTCTTACTTACTTACAAGACATATGGGAAAATCTAACTAGGGTGAGAATTGATTTTGAGATGCTCAAAATCATTCTTCACTTCAATTAGATTGGGTTTTAACAAACAATCGTCCCTTGCACTTAATTGAAGATAATTAACTTGTTCCTTGCTAGATAGATGGATCGGAATTGATTGAGCCTTGTTTGAGTGTCATGATTAGTTTCCCCCTTTAGATACATTTGCATAATGCATTTAGTTTAGGTCATTTCATCTAACATTGCATAAGATTTTATTCATTTACAAACAAAAAAGTTTAAAAAAATCCAATCAAGATTGATTCAAGTTTAGTGTCGAGGAGTTTCTCTTATGTTAGGAGCCATACAATTATGGATTTTCATTGGGAAGATGACGATAATGCTGAGGTAAATTACTTTACTTTGCTAAACCAAGGTCACCCCTTAGAATCAAGTTTTTATTATACCAATCATTTTTCACAAAATAGATATGGTAATGAATCACCTTGGAACCAGCACCAACCCAATTGGGATTATGAACATTTTAGGTCAACACCATCCATTGATTCCCAATATGTGCATAACAATAAACCTTACCTTAGTTGTCATACAATGCCTTCGGTAGAGACCAATCTATACCACGTTATGCACAATATGCAATCCACATCATTATCTTATCCAATTATCTCATGCGAGAAAACTAAAATATTTCCTTCGTTCCAAGAGAGCCTGGATCAATATATGCAATCCTTAAGTCATTTCATACAAGAGATAGAACAAAGTTAGCAGATCACTGACCAACTTTTGTCTGAAACTTGGGATTTAAGGCTTCAAAATGATGCATTGATGAATGTTGAGGATGAATGTAAAGAAATTCTATTAGAGGATAGTGAGAGATTTAATGAATCGTGCCACATTGATATAACTATATTAACCCCTCAAACTCGTCAGGTAGAACAAGATGAGTGGATAAAACGTGTGAGACAACGTGACGAGGAAGGATTGTAGGTGAATCATGAGTGTTGTGTTCAACATGAAATTAATCATGGCGATTCTATACCTAACTCTGTGCTTATTGATGTAAATCCTATGTAAACACAAGATGTTGACATAAATGATTATTCAATTGAATTGTCATGTGACTCTTGTGATCTTTTGACCATTGTTGGAACATTCATGTCCAATACAAAGGTGAGACCTGAGAAATTTGTTAACATTCTCCCCAGTATTAGAATGTTCCCCGAGTTTAGACTTGAATTGCATGTTTCAAAAACCTTGCAGGATTATTTTGGAAAATGTAAAGCAAATATTGAAAAACTTAAAGAGGTCGATGACATATCCATGCCTGACCGATGGCCTCTCCTAGAACACCAAATTAACTTTACTCCTTTTGAAAAATTTAACTTGTATCATTCTTTTGTGGAAACATTTTCTAAGTTAAAATTAGAATTTCATCTTGAAAGGTTTCCTTGGATTCACTTGTGAGGCATGACAAATCAACTGCATCTTGTGGTCCCATATACATATGTTTGGTTTGACCCACACATTTTTAGGTTGTTATTGTATGATTTTGTGTTAGACTAAGATTTTAGTGTATATATTAGGTCAATTGAAGTAAAAAAAAAAAAAAAAGGAAAAAAATCGTTTGACGATGTTTTGATTAGAGCCTACTTTGGGATCTTAGCATAAGTTATTTGAGTTCTCATGTCGTTTAATTGTATACCATTTCCATTTCCATTTCTATTTATTATTGTTTCTCTTTTTTTTCATTGTCGACCCACGGGGTCTTATTTTAGAACATTGAGGAAAATGTATGATTTAGGTTTGGGGGGAGGTATTTCTAAACTTATATCTCATTTGAAAATGGGTTGTCCTATTTATTGAATCAATAAAAAAAAATTGTTGTTTTTCGTTTTTGTAATCCGAGTACTTATCCATGATGAGATTAGGTTCCATAAATCTAGTTGCAAAGGCATCTGAGTGTAAGATTTGAAACTTTCAAAGTTAGTAGTTTGTCAATATTAGACAATAGTTTGTATTACTTATAAGCTAAGCGTTTTCTAAGAGTTTGCATTGAGATTGGTGTTTTAGCTTCGATGTTCTTGTTTAAAGTTGAAAAGTGGATTAGTTATCTAGTGAACATGAGAATATTAGTGGAGACTTGATTCCTGTGAGATTTCTAGCATTTTTCCTTTCTGAGGGTAGTTAATACTGAATTTCTTGAGTCCTACATTATCTTGTTGCATGATCTATATAATTCTATGTTTCTGTCAAAAGCTGAGAATAAACATCAAAGTTGAATCATACCACTACAGTACATTCTGAAATTCACCCAAGGCATATAAACCTTGTTAATCTTGGGAAATGAAGAAAAGTCATTATTTGCCTATATTAAGTCTTTTAACCTTCCCATGTATTGTTTAGCCTTGGAGCCAGTTTGAAACTTGTCATATTGACAGTTTTGTAGTTAACCCACCAATTGAAAACCCCAAAATAACTCAATTATATTTTTCATGACCCTTGTACTTTTAAAAAAGATGGGAGATGAATGATTAACAAAGAAGGTTTTATCACCATCAATGGATAGGTATACACTTCTTAGTGCCAAAACGAGTAGAAAGAGCTTCACATTCCATTACCATTATGTACATGGCTAAAAAAAAAATTAAACAATCCAAGTAGCCATTGTTTTCCACATTCCAAGAACACCTCTAATCTTATCAAAAGTACTTTTGTTTGTCCTTAACCTTCAATGTCACCATTTCCTAAGCCTCGTTACAACCTAGTCAAAATATTTTGATCCTTAGGAAAATATGGCCAAAGTGTGGAGGGTGAATTAAGAAATATTGTGGTGAATGAATCAAAATTCTCAGCGGATGATATTCTTTTTTGAGATCATATTTATTATATTCTCAAATTTCGATCTTTTGTCTTGTACGTGAACTATCTCTTATTCATTGTTTCATCTTATTCACATACATTTGATAGAAAATAGCCAAATCTCGGAGTGATTATATACCTTGTGAGATTTGAAGTTGAAGTGAATTTTTTAGAATGTAATCCAGATATATGTCCACTTTTAAACTGAAATGTAATACTCGCCTAATTAAATAAATATAAAAATTTCTTATTTATTAATTGTGGCATATATTGTAATCTCATTTATTGGGAAAAAGAATTTTGTTTGTCATTGCTAAATAGAATAAGGTGTGTGTGTGTATTTAGGCAAAAAATTGGGAAACCCTAAAATGAGACGTTTTCCTTAAGTAAACTAGTTAGCCATACTCATATACTTTAGTTAAACCCTAATCTTGATGGGTTTTATTCAAATTTTGCTTGGGCTTGGGCTTGGGCTTTCATTAAAGTGATGATTAGGGTATTGGTTAGGGGGGATAAAGGTTAAAATAATGAGAGAAGAGGAAGTTTTTTTTCTCTGAATCTCTGATCCACACAATCAACAAAAAAAAAAGAATGAAAGAGAAGAGAAAGGAGCAGTACAAGAAGAAGGAAGAGAAGAATAGAATCGAGAGAGGGTTCGATGGTGGGGGATGGTATGCGACGAGGATGATGAGGCTGAGATGAGTGAGTGATCGATGACCGATTTCGAGCAATGAGTATTACGGTTAATGTCTGGATTAGAGGGATGTGTGATGGTGAATGCCAGAAGAAGCTGAATCAGTGAATCTTCTTTCATTCTCTATATGAGTTCCTCTTTTTGAAATACCCATATCTTTGTTTGTTGATTTTGGTGTGTTTGATGGTTTACTGGCGATTTAGTGTGTTTAGGGGTTTGATGTTGTGATTGGTATTGTCATCTTAGGGAGGTTTGGATGGATTAAAATTGGGTGGGGTTTGTGTTTGTTGTATGGTTGGGGAGTGGTGCTGAAGTTGAGCATCAAAATTGGGCCCTTCGTAGAATCTACGATTGATTTGTCTTTCATCATTTCTAACATTACTTTTATCTGATGCCTTGTGGTCTTTCTTTTTATCAATGCTAGCAAAAATTCATCCTGTGTTAGCTACTATTTTAGAGGAGGCTTCGAATCATATATGTCTTTGCAGTTATGCAAGTTGAATCATAATTTGGCCCTACTGCTCTTTTAGATATCCAGATCATCTTCCTTGGAATGTTGTATTTCTACTTGTGACTGCTGTTTATAGAGCCAAAACAATGAGTGTTTTGATTGCTGCCTGAGATAGTCTTTCTTTTTCAACTTCTTTAAACTGTATCATGAATGTATGTATTCTTTGCATGAGTCTACTTAGAGGAAGAAATTTCTAGTTCTCTTTGTGCAAATAATGTGGAGTGGCTCAACCATACACATACACTCCATTTAGCCTGGGTTGTTATTGGCTTAGTGGTTCATATCTGTTACAGCTTGGTATGCAGCAGCTTTTTCAGTAGAGGACGTTATGTAGCATTTGCCTTTCTAGCTATGTAAGTGAAAGAGTAATAATTGGCTCCACCTCTCTGGAGGTTTCAGCTCATATTGGGAACAGACCAACGAGTCGAATTACCGTTATTAGTTTACTAGGTTTGATTAATTGAGTGTCATGCTGTCATCCCCTTTCCTTTCACCAGCTGAAACATTTAGCTGTATCAGTTAGTTTCCCAGCATTGGATGTGCACCATCTACATAAACTTATTTAGTAGTCTTTTCATCCATCAGTGTCAATTTCATAAGTGAAATTGAGATGGCTGTGAATACCTTGCGACAGTGACGGCATGCACTAGTGCTTGTCAGATCAGTTCCTAGCTCATATTGTGTTGTCAAGCATGGGTATAGGTTGGAATGGAGTGAAGTGTATGTGTTGGAACAGTGAAGGTAGATGGACCTACATTGGGGTTCATATAGAGCAGGTGGTGCGTTTCTGGTGTAAATTATTTTTATGTTTTTGATTTGCCCAAATTAGTCAAGTTTGAAGTTATAGTTTTGTTGCTAGTATTATTTTGACATAAGATTTTTTTTTCCCTTGGATAATGGTGCATTGAAATCGATCGTTATGCCAAATTAACTTGTTAAGGAGTGCCCTTATATTGGATGAGTTTGATCCCTGTTGGGTTATAGAAAATTTATTTATGAAAATATTATTTGTTCCCCAAAAGAATGGTGGATATTGTGGTTGATTTATTTATGGTTGACAAAGTGTCACCATAAAAGAGTTTTGAGTTTTAATTGATTTTTTATGCTCTTTTCCACAACTCCAAAAAAAAAAGTGATTTGTATACAGACTTGCTTGTATACGTGTCATAGAATTATGGGTATGCAGACTTGCTTGCATATCGGTGCACCGTTCCATGTGAGTTTGGTTGTACGTGTAGATTTAGGAAATGTTTGCCATGGATCGAACTTCAGGTGAGATGACATGTTCCTCGATGTGGCACTCCACTTGGAACATGTACACTCCGAGTGGTTTCGAAGGCAAGGGATGCAAACTTGGGTGAGGTGTGTTCGGCACAAGGAGGATAGTGCGATTGTGGAAAAGAAGCGAGATTTTTTTTTGTGTATGTGCATGATTACCTTAAACGAAGAAACTAAATGCTCATTCGACCATTGAATGAGAACTATATGTCTTCCTAAAGGTAGAAAATGCGTTTTGTTAATATTTCAATAATAGTCTAATATGACTATGATTTGTATCATTGTTTGAAAATAAATTTGCATTTATGAGGATTGATAACTCGTAAATTTTATCCGTTTGTTTCTAACCGTTTTGTGTAGGATGGTAAGTCTACTAACAATTTCTGCAAGTCAGACTTGCCATAGGATGGTGACCTGATTGCCTCGTTGAGGAACTAAATTCTTTGAATTGTGTTTTTCTGGCATTACATCGTTGCCTCATTGAGGAACTACCTGTTGGTTTGGATTGTCTATTATTTTTTAATTTGATGTTATCACGTGCGGATTTATTGATTTGGGAATGAAGATTTCTCACACCAGCTTTATTGCTGACCCAAGTGAACTTTTGCTTCTTGGGTACATTCCTTTGGGAATGTAGCCGATTAGCCTTTCAGGTTTAGAGATTTTTGAGCAGTGTTACTGGAGTTCCGTTAGTGGGGCTAGCAACATCAATGTCTTTCTGGGTTAGAGTTTTATTTGTTTCAGTAATTAAATCATGTTTTAGTTGTTGTTGCTATTTGTTTATGTTCTTATTGAATTTTCACGTCCCGAGTTTTGGGAAAACGGATAATCCTACGTGGATTTTAGGATTTTCGTTTTCCTCGAAAATCGGGGCGTGACATGAAATTTGCAACAAAGAAGATGATCAAACTCTTTATATAAACTTGAATGAATAATTCCTATGTCTTTTGAATAGTTCTTACTCAAGTCACTTATTGACTTAATATTGATCAAGAAGTTACAGAAATACATCTCTTGAGGCTTACACATTCAAGTAAGAAGTCTTTGAGGTTAAATAAGGAAACAATATTTTTTGACTAAATTTTTTAGTCCGAGTCCTGAGTATCACTAGTGTTTGTGGGTATCATTTCTGAAAGCCATCACGAGACTACAACTCGTCCACTAGGGGAAACCTAGAGGTTTAATGGCTTATTACATATGCTAAATGTAATCGTGATTCCTACGAAAGTGAGTTTTTTTTTTTTTTTTTGCTTAAGGATTAGCAAAATGTAGGTTTGGGGATTTGATAGCCTTATAAATGATACATTTTAAGCCCCTAATTCTATATTTGTTATGTTCTATTATCTAATAAAATACTCTCATTACGTGTATTTTATGTATAATGCAGGAATTCAAGTATTAATCATCAAATATGCAAAAAATGACACAATAAGACTAAGTTCAACAACAAAATCCATTGGAAGATAACACATGCATTACCAATGATTTTCAAGCCCAAGGTTCATAAAGTCAAGCCCATAAAGCAGCAACATCTAGAACTTACCATGTTTGGCTAACATCCCACCTTAGGGTGTGGGTGAGCCCATGGGAGGATAGCTCCAAGATGGTTTCTTTTTTAGTTTAGTTTATTTCCAAGTTTATGTATTAGAAAAGCAAGTAGTTAGATTGATTTCGTGACTTGATTATGTCATGAACCAATAAGGTAAGTTAGATGTTTTGTGTTTTATCTTATGAATTCAATTCATGCTTTCTTCTTCTACTTCTTAACTTCAAAATTAGATAAGTTTCTATCAATGCGATTTCTCTAACAAGCTCCTAGTTATAATGTTTACATATTATTAGTCTAAGTTTCATTTTGATTTGTTAGATATTTTGTGTTTCATTTAAGTATGGATTCCTTGTATGCTTTTAAATCTACATTTGATTATTAGATTACTAATATAATTAAAGTTTGAAATCAATTTGCTCATAAATCCATATTTTCCATCCTAAGGTGAGATGAGAATCTACCTTAGGATGTGTTAATGAATTTAAAATGATTAATCTATACTACACCAAATTTCCCCATCAGCAACGGTTTGGAACCGTGGGGGTAACTGATGGCCACGGCTAATGGGCTGTAGAGGCGTCGCGAAATCATCCGTGACGGCTATAAACCGTGGCTAAAATTTTAGCAACGGTTTAATGTTCAGGACGGTTGATGCTTTAGCCACGGTTCTAAACCGTTGCTAAAAGTTTAGCAACGATTTTAAGCCGTGGCAAGTACTAGCAACGGCTTAAACCCGTGGCCAGACTTGCCACGGCTTAAAACCGTTGCTAAACTTTTAGCCACGGTTTTAAGCCGTGGCTAGTAAAAAAAAATTCAATTTTTTTTTTTTTTTTTTTTTTTTTTTTTGCTTTCAAATGACTTTTGATTACATCTTATAGGTAAGTATAATTCAGCACGTGCATCAAATAAATAAAATTTAATATGACTTTTTATTAAATTTAAAAACAGCATTTACAACCTCTGATCAGCAAATTCTAGCAAATGCTTTCAAGCAATTCATTACAGCAGCAACATTTACAATTCATCATTGGCTACTGATCATCTATCTACATGCACTACATATAAACCTTCTTTTTGAGTCTGCTTTTCCTTGCTGCCTCTCTATTTTGAGCAAGCCTTCTCAATAAGTTTTTCATGTAAACACTGAAATATATCAACCCTGAACCCATCATATATAAACACTGAAATCAGAATATTTGGAGACCCCCTGCACCCATCATTTTGTAAGCAGCAATAAGTTTTCCATGTAAAACCATATCTGAATTTGGATTAGTATGTAAAAGATTCGCCAACTCTATTCAATTAGAAGTGTCAGAAACACTAAAATGAAGCCAAAAAAAAAAAAAAGATTTGAACTATACACATTACTAATTTGACTAGCAAATAGTTACGAAATGAATACTTATCTATTATTCTAGTATTCAGTTTTCGACTATTTTGTAGAGCAAATAAGCACAAATCCTAAAAACATATGACAAAAAAAATACCTCTGAAACAAGCCTGAATGCAACTTCAGCCTTGGGGTGTTTGTTCTTATCAGGATGAAGTTGCAAAGCTGCACAAAAACAGACAAAGAAGCCAATAATAACAAGTAACCTGAAATTGGTGACACAAATGGAGCGAATTCCAGCATCTACACAATGCATTACATCAACCCAACTGGATCATATGCACAAGCAAAGAAATATCAACAGAAATCAAACCCTAAACCTTGTTTTAGGTTTGTGTTTAGTTCCAACAGCTGGAACCACTGTCATAGTTCATCAGAACTATAATAGTGTTCCTCACTCAAAACATGAAGCCGCCTAAAGGATTGCGGCCCAACCTGCGATGATACTTGCTCCAAGACATTTCTGAACATACAATATCCATACTATAGGAACAGTGTCAGAAATCCAAATTCAGTTCAAGCAATGCAATGCAAGAGGGGGGAAAACATTCCATCACATTCCAACATCCAACTATTCATAAACTCGAGACCTCCAAACATGAAACTAAACAAGGAAGAGGAAGCATAAACTAGTTTCTGATGCATAATGAAAGATCAAAATGGCCTAGTATTTCTTTCTTCTTTATTGGGGGGATGAAAGGCTTCATCAGGTAGGACCCGGAATTTTTAAAACTAAATAGAAGTAAAATCTAAAGAAAGACCAACAATTCTTGGCTAAATCAATTTTATGTCTCTTCCATAGCTCAAAAAGAAAACTGAAAACTAGGGGTCCCTCCTCACCTATAAATATTGGCATTCTCAATAGCCACCCTTGGTTAAAACTGTAAATAAAGTACAACAGAAGAAGTCGAACCTGACATCTGCATCATTTTCTGCTCCTTCATCTGGCTCAGGTTCCTGATATCATAGTGAAAGACAGAAAATAAGCAATAGAATACAAAAAATCACTACCCTGTTATCATGAATGAATACCCTGTTATTGCCATTCTCCTATTTATATGAACTTCATTGTGACAAATGTAAACAAAAAATCACTACAAGTGAACACTATCAGAGCAGGCACATGCAGCAATCACTTGCAGAGAGCAATCGTCTCTGACAATTTAGATTGTCCCTTTGCAAACAGACACTAGCTTTCAAGTTAGAAACAAATTTTTTTTTGGTGTTTTACCTTGTGTGGCTCTTCTTCCATTTGTCGATGTCCAAAGCATCCATACCAACATCTGTTTATATCTCACACAAATATATGCATACTATCTGTTTATATCCATGATCATCACAAGGGTCATTATCCATTATTGAAAGAATATATGCATACTATCTGTTTATATCTCACACAAATATACAAGAAAAGCTACTTCGAGTAAGAATGCAAAATGCATCGGGGAAAAACTAGACAAGTAACCATCCAATCAGGAAGTTGACTGTACAAAGTAAGCATATAAGTGTCTGAAAAGGCGACCCATATAACAGAATATGAAATAGCATTCAAGACTAAACAATGGAAAGATCCTGAACTGACACCATGGATTCTGGCCTAGATCCCTTCGAAGAATAACCTTTCTGTTGTGGGAAAAAAGATCATTTTAAGATCACAATTTCTAAAGTAGAAAAATGAAGGGCCTCGAGTAAGATACAAACCGAAGAAATAGCTTTATTTCCTTGCTTCACGGAGCGATCAGTGTAACCATTTGAACTCGACTTTGCAGTCTTTAAGCTGGTTTTGGAAGCCACGCCAGTAGAAACCCCTTTCGTTGATTCAAATGATTCTAAAAACAGTAAAAGTCAGCATTAAGACAGCATGAATGCAAAATACAATATTCCGGCCATGGTTGTGATGGTTCGTTCACCTTGGATAGCCCCAGAAGGGTGCAACCGTTCTAAAACATGAGCTAAAGCTGGCCCACGTATATCTTTTAAATTTTTGGTCACCTGGAATGGCAAACAGAAAACAGTTTTCAGGTTAACAATTGTTGATATTTGAACTGATTGAATCTGAAAAGAATAACCAAGATGACATACAGCTTCAGTTCCAGAAACTCTCAAGATTTCGCCTACACACGTCTCTGCTGCTTTCCGAACATCCGATGATTTATCCTAAATAAATATTGAATGTTAGAAAGACAAGGTCAACTTCAAAGTAGATTAAAAAACCTAAAACATATGATGTCATATGCTCAGATACCGCCAAAGCAGACGTAGCCGGCTTCAATAACTGTAAGGGTTTATGTTAGTCAATGAAAAATCTAATATCCATTTTGAAAACTTACCAATAAAAACTGCTGGTTAAGGCACCGATATTTCTAATTTGGTTAAGGCACTACACCAGGGTAGTATAAAAACATCATACAATCACGAGGAAGATCTTGACCCCTTTGGGGTCAACTGCATCCTTTGAAAGGGTGCAATAAAACCAACCAGACTGTGACAGCGGATGGACAGATTTATCAATCCACTATCAACCTTATCAAGTTTACTTTACTTACTGGTCGGGTCGAATCAATTTCTTGAGCTTACTGTGGATGATCTAAATTCTAAACATGTAGAAAATACTTCAAACAGAGATGTCCTAGCTTTGCCAGCTAGTTTTTCTTTCTTCTCATCCATGTTTGTCAGTAGCAACATCTATACTAACCAATTTGCGGCTTAAAACTAAGTTTCTAGTCACTAGCACCATATGGAAGCAATTAAAAAAGATGGTAGAAACAAAACCTCATTAGCTGCTGCAGCAATTGGCATTGATACAGCATTCTCATCTCCTAGTGCAAGAGCCAATCTCATATCCTTCTGCTGATGCTTCAGAGGAAAAGCAGGGGGGTAATTGTTCTTGATCATTGATGGTCCTTTAAGTTTGAACATTGGATTAGCTATGGCACCTAGTTCCTGCAAATGGTAAAACTAACATGGTCAGCTCCTTTTTCATTAGAAATCAAATTGTTTCAGTAACAAATATCTTACCACTACATCAAGAAGTGTTTCCTGGCTCAGTCCACTTTTGTCTGCTAGAACAAGTCCCTCGGAGAACGCATTCATCATACTGCAATGACCAACAATATCAATTTCAATGAAACAATTTTATTATTCCTGGACAATGAGCTTTTCTTTTTCTGTGACATTTTTTAGTCTGAAAATTAGAAATTAAAAGGAGCCTATGCATTGAGAGAGTTGGCTAGAGGTATGCATTCAAATAACTAGGTAATCAAGTACAGGCTTGGTTTCTAAACACACACAGACTGCTGTCAGTTTGGTCAAGACACAACATATTTGACTCAGCATGGGGTGGACCGTGTGGCGTATGTGATGGCTCAAATAACATTATGTGCACCAAGAAAGCACTCTCATTATCGTATACATTGTCGTGGCTCCTGACTACTTTCTGAATTTGTGGTGCTTATATCGGCAGCCTAGTAATAATATATTGTAGGAAATATTAAGCTAAAAGGACAATATGAAATAATAACTATATTGTAGACATGAAATACAGCCGTAGATTACTATTCAAGTCCAATATAGCATTAAGCATAATTTACATGGATAAATTTGAAGAGAATGCAAATAATAACTATAAAAATGCTACGCTCCATGACAGGCAGACTCCATTTTAAGGGTAACAATAGAGTCAAACATGCATAGATAGATAAATGAAGAGACCTTAACATCTCCGAACATACATCTCAAACTTAAAGGGTAGCTAAAAAAATCACAGTCAACTAATCCAACAACCGTGATGACAATACAACGCTGTGTGTCACAGAACTTATCATTCGCCAACCTTTGGAACACTGCAGTTAAATGTCACACACATGATTCAACTCATACACAATAAAGATGGAGAATCAACTTAGAATTAACTTATCTTTATAATTGATACAGGCCGTTTCTGAGCAGCTTGGATGTTTGTAAGAGCTGGAGGCGGCTTCTGCTCCTCAAATGGATCAACATCATCCCACCTCTCTTTGTCACTGTCATGCCTTTCATTCAGAATGCCATTGTCAAGCTCTCCCCAACCATCTGCTGATGATGCCATTGTCAGTTTTTGTAGCAACTTGCTATTCACTTGCAAGATCAGGCTTGTAAAAGTCATATACATGAGCCATGTGCAGGCCCTTCTGCCATGAGCCATGAGCCGGTTGGCCTTTGCTCATTCTCTATTTTCACGAAATGAATAAGCAGTACCTGTGAATATTCTTGGCAAACTCTATATGGTGGATCACGGGAAAATCCAGTGCATTTTCTGCTAAAGACTCAAATAGCCTGCACCAAAAAAAGAATTCATGATTTAGATGACTAGCAAAGATGTTAATTAACAATTCAAAAGCATCGGTCAGAACATTTCCTCCTTGCAGCATGCACTCTGCTGGTTTTGTCTTCAGTACTTGGTAGATGATGCAGAATCATTGTAGCATCAACATCCTTCTCGTAGGATTCATCTCCTCAGATAGATATAGCCAAACGTGTACCTGCGTGCCATCCAGTACCAAAAAGATGAATTAATTGTCTGGATTAAATGTCATCTAATTAGTTCAATACTGAAAGGGAGATGAGGAGGGATTAAAAAGAAAAACATATACCTTCTGGCAAAAGCTTGTGAGCACCAGATGACAGTTCCTGAAGATTTACCAAGGCAATGGCATGGGGCAATGGCTTTGTTAGCTGCCCGGACAAGGGAGTTATTATTCCCATACTCGCGTCTACCAACCTCTTTAGGGCTAGCCGCTGAACGAAACAAAGGAAATTAGAAGTCACTCCCATATCAACTATGAAGTTTATGCCACTTCATGTCAGCAATATAGATACAATTGATACATAATAAATTTTTATGATAAAAAAAATGACTCAAGTGTGTTATAACTTATAAAGTGAAAAAAAAAAACAGGTCAAGTGATGCAATACAGAAGAAGTTCTCTGCTCCATTGGAGGGTGTGAGATTTGTGCCTCTGCTGCCATTGTAGAAAATTCTCTGAAGAAGAAGAAAGTAAAGAGAAGAGAAGAGAGCAAATGAGAGTATTAGTGAGTTCCTTTAATAGCAGAAAAATACACTATCATTCTCTGATTAAACAAGATCTATTAATGACATGAGTGAACATATGCATACCTGAGCTGCTTCACAAATGGCTACAACTCGAGGACTCGATCTTACTGCATAAACAGCAGATTTGAACTTCAGGGAATGTACATGAGAATGGGACTTCAAGGAATAAAATTGAACAACTGTTGGCAAAATTACATAAGAATGAGAATTGCATGTCTTCATGGCGAATTGAATGAGAATTACATAAGAATGGGACTTCAAGGAATAAAATTGAACAATGCAAATAAACTTTGTATTATTTTCTCATTAACTGCATATAAGATAAATAAAAAGATGCAAAATGCAATAACCTTCATAAAAAGCTTTAAATGCAGCAAATCCTTCGCAGCAATCATGCTGAGGACTGTGGAAGCCATTAATGAGAACCCCACTTGCGGTGCCGCTTGGGTAAGTTAATTTGTAGTCTACTATCATGATCTGTGGAACAAAATTGTCTCCATGAGAAAGCTTTCTCTGGTTTCTGGGTACTGTAAGAAATTTTCCACAAGTAATTGTCCAAACTACCATCGTACACACAAACACATGACACAAAACTCAGCCCAAAACTTGTGACCAGATAATGCAATCACCTAAACTCCCTTGTGACAATGAAAATTATAATTATAATCACATTTAATGGTTTTGTATAACCTGTTGAAATGCTAAAATAACCTCCACAAATTAAGAAAACTACTAATCTCTTTCATCCACATCCATGACAAAAGCCACTGATCACTAAAGTCGAGTATCAACTGGTCCTACTAATCTCAATGGTTCTACTGGAGGAATACATAAGTGAGCTTCACAAGTCTTAAGAATTTCAGTAGGTCCATCAAAAAGTAATGAGAAGTAGGCCTAAAGGGAGTTCCAAAACAGAACACAAATAAATAAATTAGAAAACAAAAATTATGATTTTGGTAAAAGTCAATTTAGGATTTAAAAATGATATCAAAGTAGCCCCTTCAAGTTAAATACGAAAAAAATAATCTGCTGAAGTTCAGTGAACATAATAACAATTCGGAACTGGACCTTCTAAATAACATATGACTTTTTGAAGTATAGGGCTAAAATTCGCAAGGATGATGAACCTAAGTAATCTCCTTATAGTAGCCTTGGAGGTCTTTAGTTTGCATATACAGTGGGTGTGATTTCAACTT
Organism: Berberis vulgaris; assembly: GCA_963556465.1. Classification (NCBI taxonomy): domain Eukaryota; kingdom Viridiplantae; phylum Streptophyta; class Magnoliopsida; order Ranunculales; family Berberidaceae; genus Berberis; species Berberis vulgaris. The sequence continues at coordinate 33,365,806 of OY747126.1, read as the reverse complement.
CTTCATGGTAAGCAATGGCTATTTGAAGTTAGGTTGTGCTTTAGGCTTTTTCTTGGCCTTCTCTGACCAAACTGTTCCGAGTATCTATGAGCTCTACTTGAAAACATTCATGAAGCATTAGTTCTCCTAGCAAACATTTGCTATTTAGTTGATAGAATTAACCAGTATAAAATTTAAAAAAATAAAATAAAATGCATCAATTAGAAACAATTTGCAAAAAGAGACAAAAACCTGTTGCTGTACAGAATAAAGAAATATTCAAATAAGCATTTGTAATCCCCCGAAAAAGAAAAAACGTTCAGTGGTAATCAAATGAAAACCATACCTTTCGGAGAGGAACCAGGGCAAACAGGCCAACAAAGCATGTCACAAAAAGAAAACCAGTCATCCAACCAACAGCAGGTTCCTTGTAGCTTCCCGGGGCATTCCCCTCTGTATCAACCCCTGCTTGTTCATATGTCTTCTTATTGAGACCCAAAAGGTAGGAACCAAATCCACCTGCCGAGCAACAAATCACAAAATGTTTGGAGCATATTAAACTTAAGATAAATTTCTCTGAAAACACCACGTATTTACAGATTTATAGACTCTAACCTCCAAGTGAAACGGCATAACACGCGACTGTACATGTTTGAATTACAGTATTTTCCTGCTCAGTGAATGCAGTCGACACATATCCAGCCTTCTCAAGCAGCTTCATCCAGGACCGGATGAACACAAATGCAACAAGAGCTGCAGAGACATTGAGGTTAGGAGTGATCCCAGTTGTGAGGTTAAGCTTCATAATAACAACACTATAAAGGACCCCAATGACACGACTTGCAACAAGTCCTCTCACTGTGATCTGCTTCGTCCAAGGAGGAATCTCCTTGAACTCACGGCCAACTCGTTTCTGTTCCTCATCCAGGTTCTTTGTCTCCATCTCTGTCTTCTGTTTCAGATTTTCTGCAATCATGCCTCCAGATGGAATCTTATCTCCTTGTTCATGCATGAAGAGCTGCATTTGAAAAAACATATCATTGTTATGATCTCTAATTCAGAAGAAATTGTGTAGACTCAAATGCATATATATAGCAACTACAACTACCATGTTAAATCTTGCAAAATATAAGAACCCGAAATCAGTGTTTCTCCTCACTACTCAACAAAATCACGAAATTGCAATAAACAATTCCAATGGGTTTTTACCTGTCTTCAAGCTACTCACCTCTCCAACCTTAACTAAAAAGAACACACTCTGAGATTGCTACTTAAAGACTCGCAGTAGACTAAGTAAATGAAATTATTACCTTTGTCTTTTAAACGTCAGTCTCTAACCTCCTTACTGGTCTTCCTTGCAACTCAATTATTCATTGCAGAGTTCGCCAGGGATTATTCATTGCAGAGTTCGCAATAGACTAAACCGTTGGCAGGGAAAAACTTTTCTTTGCTTCTTGGATGTGGTGCAAGGATTATAACCTTCAAAATTTATAGGTATTCAGAATTCAAGTTTTTAGGATAGAGGACTGGACCTTTGTCAGTAATAAGTTTGTTAACACAACTGACTAATATCAATCATTTGGTATAACACAATTATTTTCAAGGATGATGACGACAAGATTTAGAATGGAGCAACAGGAAGTTTTTGCAAGAGCTCTTAAAACTCATTACAACTGTAATATTAACACATTTATTATCATTTATCACCAAAATGCACACTATTTCATGTTTGCAAGTGTACAAGTCATTCTAAAACTACAATTACTTTCTAATATAGCAAATGAGTATAATAATAATAAATCTCAATATCAACTAAAACATATCTAAGAGGTGTTGCCTACTATTGCATGATTTTTACTGGAATCGAACCACAAACCAGACTCACCTTCACAGTGGGTATAACCATTGCCTACAAACTTTACGCCTTGCACAATAGGGCATTCACACACTCTTCCTCTAAAAGTATCCTGAAACACAATTCACACAATGTTAAGTTAAATAAATTGTCTACAGACAACAAGAATCAACAGACACAGAGAAAACAAGAATAAAACATCAATTTCTTTCATGGTCTTTTTGTCAATGGACACCAAAACAATGTTCAGTTCATAAAGCTTGAAAAGAAGGAAAACAGGCATTTTGAAAGCCTAACCTAGACACTTCTATTTCTTATCAATCAGTTTAGCAAACACAGCTTAATAAGCTTTGAACCTATTGGAAATCGGTGAGAACTTTCTGATACTTTCTGAGCATATTGATATGGTGTTGGTGAACCTGAATGCTTCCGAACCAGTGTTTCCTCATCAACTTGTATGCTTGTTACTGCAGAAGCCACAAACAACCAATATTTTCTATGAAATTCACGAACAACCATCTGTCTATCAAATCCTCTAATCAAATATTCCTACGTACACCATGGCATATCTGAGTGAATTCTACTGTGCATGCTACTGCCCCAATCATCAAATGATTGATTAAAAAAAATGCAACAACCACATTCAAACTGAAATACATTATCTATGTGCTCGAATTTCCCCATAAAACTAGAACAAAGCACAAAACTAACACCATAAGGGACCAGCACTTTAAGCAAACTCCCCCATACAACCAGAACCCAAGAAAATAACCCGAGGTAAAGTGTGTTAGAAACACGACTACACAAAACAACACAAATAATGATTACTGCCATATGTGTAATTTCAGACAAGTGTTACCAATACCTTCTAAGCAAGTTCATTTCAGTCTTTAAAATTAAGAATTAGGATTCCTTGACATGAATTTTTTATGGCTGGTGCTCAGTCTCTAGATATAGCACTTAAATCTCATTTTTATATGGTTTGTGCTTCTTTTTCTCCCCTTTTAATTTATTTCTTGTTAAAAACATAGCTGCCTCACAAACACTACGAAAGACAGGTCCCTAACAATACATGTCCAACTAGATAAAAAGTTATCTTGATGCCATTTCCATCCAATAATCCCCAAAGTTGGGATAGTTTGTTCCTCTATAAATTAGTTGACATCTATACTGATAAATGGATAAGAAATAGTCATCTCTTCAAAGAAAACCTATCCATTATGGTCTCAAAGAAACATTCGGCTTCCATCAAATGGCGTTCTCCATTCGGACACATCATTAACACATGTATAGCCAAATCTCTACACAGCATTTGACGAAAAAATGATAACAAAATTTTGAAGAACTGAAATTATGAAATTATGCAAAATGGTATAGAGAAATTGTCCAATTTTTCAAAAGGAGCAATTTTAATCTTACCCCAGTGATAATGCATATAGGACGAGTTGTTGCAGTGGTGTTCGAAGGGAAGCAACGACGGTATGAGTGGGATTTGCAAGGCGAAAACCATAGCTGGAAGTACGAATAGAGAAGAGAGAATGTCCATAAGAGAGACATTCTCCAAAACTGTAATGAACATACAAACTCAATTGTTTCCCACAATGTCGACATCACCGAATCAAAACCTCTTCTTCAAAAGCAAACCGGTTCAAAATCATGAAAAAAGGAGAACAACATTAGCAATTTCTCAAATAGAAACCCAATCAAGAAAAGAAATCAAAGCAATTCCATATACCCACTCACGACAATCTCTTTCCTTGCGAACTCACTCACGACAATCTCTCTATCTCTATCTCTATCTCCTTCTTCTTCGTGCAACAAAAACAGTGTTGAAACATTCTTCTTCTTCGACGAACTCTCCTTCAAGAACCGGAGAAGGGACGCAAAAATTTTTTTAGGGTTTCGGGAGATCTGTGGGGAGAAGGAACAAATTTTAGGATTATAAACTGGGAACGCAAAATTTTTGGAGCGGGAATCGCCTGCGAGAAATCGACTCCATTTCTCCACACTTTCACGTGCAACACACGTGTCGTTTAGCAACGGTTTTAAGCCATTGGGCACTATAGCCACGGCTAGCTAACACACCAACGGTTTAGAACCGTGGCCAAGCCTTCCTTTAGCCACGGTTTTAAGCCGTTGGCCATTATAGCCACGGTTTTTTGCCGTGGCCACCACCGTGTAGCTAAAAGGGCCTTTTGGTGTAGTGCTAAGAGTGGCCTAATGGTGTCATCTACTCATGATGGTAAACTCAAAGCCCTAACTCTCACATTTAGGTTTTAGTTTGCATTTTTTTTAAACACTTCAACAATCACTTCTTTTCTAACTAGGTTAAGTTTCAAAAGAGATTTGAAGATTAGTTTTCCTAACTTTATAGCTCTTCTTGTGGGATTCAACCCGTATTTGTCGTTATCTAACTGAATAGATAACCGTGCGCTTGCGGTATGATTTGTAATGGATCATTGAACAGACAAGTCAACTAGGTAAAGTGACTTCAGGACGACTAGAACGTTCTTCCAACGAAATAAGTTGAACGAACGAGTCAATTGAGCAAAACAACTTCGTGTCACGACGAGTTAGCGAAGTAAGAGATCAGGCAGATAATTCAACAAAGTAGAAAATAAGCTAACAAAACCGTTTTGAACAAATAATTCAGAAACAATAAAACACAAGATCAAGACAACGATAGATGAACAAAGTTGATAAAGGAGCTAATTCTTATTATTCAAAATCCATTTGATTACATTCAAAAGTAGCAATGGAAGACTAAGAGGAAAGATCTATAACATCTTCAACAATACCACCTGCAGGAATCGGATCAACAATGAGGATTCCTTCTTCAAGAGGAGGAGACGATTTTTCAGCCATTGGGATACTTGGAGGATCTTCAGCGGCACCTTCCACGTCCTCGAAAGTTTGATAAACCAGATCACGATACAGGTAGAAGTCAACACCAAGACCCTCGATATAATCCAAACGTTCAGTCCGACCATCAACAACGCGTTGCTAGACTACCACCTCCATAACACAGAGTCTATCCTTAACAGAAGAAAGCTCACTTCTTACCACGATAAGTTGGCCCTCTGCAGTAGTGAGCATCACAGAGGAGTCAGCCTTGACCTCGTTAAGCGAAGACCACAATTGCTCCACCCTTTTCTCTGCAATATCGCGATTGTTAGATTGCTCTATCATGGCCCGCGCGACCTCATCATGAAACTCCTTCTCAAAAGAAAGTTTTTTTTCCACATCATGCGAACGTGTGCGGATGCCTTCTAGGTTAGCTCTCAAGGATTCAAGCACGGCTACAGATCGGTCTCGTGCACCCTCCACCTCGGCCAACGATTTCTGAGCAACCTTAGCCGCCTTGGTTCGTTCAGAGCATCGCACTTTTAACGCGTCATATTGGTCAAAAACATGGGAGAACACCAACAGCAACACGAAAAACTTCCTCTCCAAAGAAACCATAAGACTGTGATTGAACCGATGACTCAAGCCCATCACTCCTGCATAAGCAATATGAGTTACCCCCTCTATTACAAGCCTAACACCATTCTCAAGATGAAGGTTCGGATTCAACACGGATATCAGGGCCTCTCCGCCGATCGCCTATGCAATTCATTTATCAGCTTGCGTACACCATCCTGCACGCCAAGATGAGAGAACCAACAAAACTTCTCATTCGATTTAACTCGGATCTCCTCAGAAGTAGGCTCCTTCCAACTGACCCACGAATAAAGAACGTGAAGATCAGGTAGTATGGAGGAACCACCACCAACCATGGCCGGGAAAGACGAAGGAACAATAGGAGAACCTCCATCACCCTCTCGTCGCTTAGTAGAAACAAAATGAATGACAACAGAAGGATTTAAGTAAGTTGTGGAAAGAGGAACCTCCATCCCTTTGTTTGCAAGAGGGAAAGAAGAAGGAAAAGACTACAACTCAGGATCCCGGTCATGACTGACAAGCTCTTTACATTGAACAATAACCAATTGGAGCATCTTGTCGTCCAAAAATCGAGGATCCTCAACAGAACACTTAACAACATCAAGACCACCATAAGCAGAGAGAAGCTTTTTTTCCCCGTCGTCCAACGGAAGAACGATATCTTTCTCACTTCTCTCCAAAGCCAGCTTCATCTCTTCTGCCTTTTGCAGATAGCAGCGGTCTTCCCTCGAAGGATCTCTATCAACAGAATCCGAATTAAGTGTCGTGCGACGCATAGAATCAACAAGCAGTTTATTCTTCGGCACGTGATCGAAAGACAAAAACAACCGCTTCGACGGGCTAACAGACCTCGCTACTTTTCTCTTTTTATATGAAAGACCAGTAGCATTACGGATAGAAGCATTGAGATCCGTAACATCAGAGCTCACTTTCCAATCAACGACCACTTCATTGTCGGTAGCACGGGCAACAATCTCTGCATCTTGCCTCTCGGTCAACGATGCCCTTTCAGTCTCATTCATGATGTATAGACCATTGCGCCTCACCTTATTATCAGTAAGGAAGGAGTCCAATGGAACTACCGAAAACCCTAGAAAATGCTCACTGATAATTTGCTCTTCAGCAGTCAATTTCATATTCTGATGCTTAATAGGAACTCGGAAGGACCTTACTATCGGAAGACCCCGCAAATTGAAGTAGCCAAAACCAACAGACGCATAAAATCAATCCCGCGAGCAACCCCTAATGTCATCATTAAGGTTACCAAAACACGCAGGAGAATACAAGAAAAAGATATGGTTGGGCCTCACGCTGAACCCCACCAAATAATGCAAGATTCGATGGGTTAAAGAAATACCAGAAAGAATGGCCCTAGCATATGTGGAAACCTTGACTTTCCAACCGTTCGGACCCATTTGAGCAGGAGGAATACCCAAAAAATCCAGACCAGAACAGCTCCGGAATCGAAAATCGAAGATCGACATAGAACATGCGAGGATAAAGTTCGATATATCCATTCCTCGGGCAACAAGGACTATCGTTTTCTCGAGGAAGAGTGATTTCATGGTCATCAGGCAAAAATAGTTGGAACAGACACTATCCAGGGTAGCCTGAGAGGTTCTGTTTGGAGAAAATGAGTTTCACAAGTAAAAAGTTGATCACCAACAACATGTCACTAGCAAGCATTGTAAAAAGGGAAGAAGAAACGAGGAAAAAAAGGCAGTAGAGGAAAAGAAATAACACTAAAGATGACGTAAAGAAAGAAGAAGATTAGCCACAACACCTTTTAAACAACTGAAAAACGAAGAGACCATTCACGGAGCGACATACGGGACATAATGGCACACTAAAAATGTGTGCGAAAACAAACAGACAACGAGGTAACCGAGACGATCAGAAAACTAAAAGTTATTAAGCATCAAGTTTAGTGCAAAAGCGCAATCGGAATACAAACCGCCACACAGTTAGTCGATATGTAAACATACCCACTAACTAAGGGGGGAGTAGCTGATGATACATAAAAAAGATCGATCATCAAGGGCGTACACGTAGCATGAAGACCCATCACTAGAATACAGCGCCCGACCTATTAGGCTAGCCCAGGAAAAATGAAGCCAATTATAAGGGCCCGAACTAGGCCCATCACTAAGGAGACGTAAACATGATCCGAATCCAGGCCCAAACAAATCAAAGGCCAAGTCCAAGCCCGACACGAGTTCCCTCATAAAGAAGAAAAACGTAGCACTAAAAAATAATCGTAGAGGGGCTTACGCCTCCACAAACGCATATCCATTAAGGAGGAAACTGTTACAAAAGCATCTAATTTTGTTGCGCCTCACATGCTTAAGTCACGCAGAGAGTTAACCACGACCATTATAAAAGGTAAAGCGAACATTCGACAAAGGTATGCAACTTTAACTGAGTTTTGTCCAGATTTACATCATTCTTCCAACAGAGTTACTAACTTAAGTATCAGAATGCCTTCGGCCACCAAAAAAATAGTCATTGGCAGTCTAACAGTTGTTTTGCAGGTCAAACTCACAGGAAGATGATTTTGGACGCATCACGGGCGATAGCCGGAGGGAAGCATTTCATACAGTCAGTGGACACTAGGACTCGACCAAGTTTAGCTTTAATGCCATTTTTGTCCTTACATTTGTTATTCCAGGTAAAATTTGAGCCATTTAGTGGGGAAGTCCAGAAGATGGTACTTTTCAATGAAAGTTTTAAGGTTTCTAAAATTTGAGAAACCCAGCTTTTTACCCCCCAATTTGCCTTTAGGGAGTAAGATTTAATTAAGATCTCCTATAAGGATACCGGGCAAAGCTTGGAGATCATAAATCTGAGACAAATTATTCCAGAAAGTATCCATAAACAAAGATAGCATACCAAGTAGATTGAACAAAATAATTATCAATAGTGCAGTTGAAATAGTATTTGCAAGAAAAAATTAGTAACCTGAATACCTTCTTTCCAAAATAGAATGAGGCCACCGGACTGTCCACATGCTGGAACTGAAAATCGATGCATGTGTCCAAGTCTCCGTCGAAGAAGGTCCATTTGGGCAAAAGTAGCTTTGGTTTATGATAGGAATAATATGTTTGGGTTAGACTTACGGGGGGAAAGAGTCTTTAGATTCCGAAATGATCATAGACAATCTGGCGACCCTTTATCGGCAGTCGCCAATACCTGAGCAGGAGTAGTACTATTTGAGGTGGAATGCTCTGAGGAGTCATCAAAACCAACTGAATGAACCACAACTATAGAATCACTTACGGATCTGTTTCCCTTTCATACTCGGAGTGCCCGGGGGGAGGAGAGATGGTCCAAATGGACGCCTAATCCGGTTTGCTTTGGATAAACAAAGTTGTGTCTCTTTTCTTTCTACCAGAACCCAAGTCAGCACCAATGTACTTGATGGAGTGCTCCAAACTCAGCTTAGAAATCAAGGGGTCTAGTTTACATTTGCCCAACCTAATGGCTTCCTCCTTCTTGTTGCTCTCTCTATGTCTAGTACTAACCAAATTCCTCTATCTTCTGACTAGTGAGAGCAAGAGCATATGTGGTTTCATCTGAAACATGGCTAGAAAAAAAATACGGTACGCCCTTGGAGATATGTCTGTATTGCCCATTCTACCTGGTTCAGTGATAAGCTGAGTTGTGTCAGTCTTTGGTGCTGGTAGAACAACTCCTGAAGGAGCCAGAGCATCTGTAGGAGGTGGCAAGTGTAGTTGTTTCTCAGATAATGGTGGTACTGCGCTTCTTTGTGCTCCATTGTCCTCACTGGGGTCTAGTGTTGAAGTTTGTGGAATGGGAGAGAAACGGTCGGGGTTGGATGTAATGGGAAGCTGAAAATGGAAATTAGGATTGGGGTTCACATAGGTTAGAAGGGGGTCCAAGTTGGGATCTAGATTATCAAGTAGTAAGGTGTAGAAATCTGTGTGATTATCACTGTTTACATGTGGAATAGGTGGTGGGGGCGGGCGATTGTAAACTGTGATGGGAGTAGGATTTAGAGAAGGGGACACCAAAGGATTGAGAGTGAGGGCGGATTGATTGAAGCCTGTGTGTGAACAAAACTAACATCAGTGAGCTGAAACAAAGATACTGCTGAAACAAAGATGGGCTTGAATTGAGGGCTGTAGAGGCCTGAAAATGATTTGGGCCAGATTGTAAATAGCTTGTGGGTTGGAATTGAATTGGATCAGAATTGAAAATGTTTGGGTTGAAAAAGTTTGTGGGCTCATTATTTAAACTTTCTGATAGGCCCAAAGTTGTAACAGCAGCTAACGGTAGAATTGACGTTGTTAACCCCAAAGTTGTAACGACCGTTAACGGTAAGTTGACACCTTTACCATTACCATTTGGGGTATTAAACACCCGGTGGTAGCAGTGGGAAAATTAAAGCCATGAGTTGAATCAGAGAGATGCAGGAGCGATCCAGAGCAGCTCGATCGTCATGGCCAAACTGATCTCGCCGGCGAGAGCTTTTGTCATGGTGATGGGTGTAACGGAGAGAAATCGTGCATCAAAGAAGGTTGCACTCCCAGCTGTCTCTCTTGCCTGTAACGAATCCGTGAGGCCTTGGTGAAGATGAAGGAAAACTCAACGTTTCCATGGCCAGCGATTAGGTAGTGAACGGATCTAGAGGCGGTGGTGAACATCGGGCAAGCTGATCCAAAAGTGTGGGTAATAGAGACCTTGACCTTTTGATTGGAGATCAAACCACCTAGATCCTTTGATTGGAGATCAGCCACCAAATAAATTAAATAAAACTTGTATTGCTTGCCTAAACTCTATTACATCATATGTATTTATAACTGAAAGCAAAGAATAATACTTCCTAATTGAATTCAATCCTAATTCTAATCAAACAATAACTCCTAATTCAAAACAAGCTAATATTCCCTAAATAGAATATTGTTATAACTAAGACATTCTAATCTCAAGTAAATACTAAATAGGATTGGTATCCTAACATCCCACGCCGCCTGAAACAAGGCTTGTCCTCAAGCCTGAAAATCTGAAAACGGACAAGAAACTGCTCATAATCTTCCCAAGTAGCTTCCTCCACAAGACGGTCGGTCCCCTTGTTAAGCCAGCGTGTAATGGGCTTATTATGGCTTTCAAAGAATCCTCAATCAAGTAGTTTCTCCGGGGCTTATTTGATTGGGAATTGTGTGACTGTTGCTTTGTCAAACAAGAGAGACTCCCAGTTTTAGGTACCATAAAATTAGTAGTTTCAACATCAGATATGATACGGAAGTTGGTATCGAACTTTCCAGCATGTTCCCGAGCAATTAAATTAGTTGAATCTGCGTCTAATGCATTGCTATCACTTTTGCACTGTCATCATTGCACTCACTAAGCCTTGTCATAGTAGCCCGTACATCGGCTTGCATTTTTTGATCATTGAAGATGCATTTTGTCCAGAAGCCAAAAACCACTTCGACCAGCCATCACGCTTTCGAACTCTGTCATCCTGAACTTCTACCTTACTAGAACTATGCATTGCATCCAAAATTAAAGAAATGTCTGTAGTCATTCTCTTCACTCTATTAAAGTTAGCAATGTTGTTTATCGGAACCCAGCCTTGGTCATCCATCAAAGAAATCAAGTGGTTGTCCTTTTGCAAATTCTCATTACTGAAATAATATTCAATTTGCTTAACAATATTAGCCCTCAAAATCAACGTCTCGGAGGCAGTTGCAGGAATCCAAAGATGTGGAATAAGGCGAAGAGGAGGACCTCCTAATGCACTTGGATGATGATACATATGGGTAGGGCTAGAAAAACAAGGGCCCTCCATAAGCCCTGGACTAGGACCAAGATAGGGAGGGGGCCACACAAAAGGCCATGGTCCACTTCGATGCATGCTAATATTTTCTCTCGGATTGAATGCTCGATGATGGCGCCGTAATTTATTTAAACGACCAGCATGTTCTTGTACAACTTGTCTCCGATTAGCAAAATTGTCAGCATATGCATTGGTTTCTCTCGGTGGAGGTTGAAAGCTTCGATTGTAATCCATAGCACCAACATGACCAAGTGGTGCACCAAAAGTATGCGCGGGGGTTCCATATGGAGATCTTAACATATGAGGATCGAAGTTGCCAGGATAATGTTGGTAAACATGTTCATGTACTGGAATGTGTGGAGTAGGTACAACTAGTTGAAAAACAGGCAGCATTGGTGGTAGGGGATAAGGTATGGTTACAGGAAAGGGCGGCACGCCAATTGAAGGATGGTTACACTGAATAATACCCGCTTTCGGATGATGGGGCGGTGGGCGTTTATGGTAAGGATTATGGCTACCAAACCCATCTGTTTTTTGTGGCACGAATGGTCTCTGCACAGGATTGTGCCTTGGAGTGGTGGCCAATGTTGGTGGTGCCTTGGAAACAACAATATCAGAATTTTTGGGTCTAGCGTCATCAAGGGCCTTGCCAGAAATTGGAATAATTGGTCCTTGTTGTTTCGGGTGAACGTATGGTGCCAGGCGATATGGCTGGAGATTCCTTAATGTCTCTAGAATAGTGGCATTAGTGGTCTCAAGTGTATGAAGGCGGGAAGAGATTCCGGTAACTTGAGTAGTAAGCGCAGTGACCTGCTCTTGTAATTCAGCAATCGTCATTATAAAAAGGGTTGTTGGTGAGAATCTCGATGGTGCAAATATCCAGGTGTGAATATCTTTATCGGTGCAAATCGCGGTTTTGCTACCGTTGCTTCACTGAAATTCAGCAATAGTTTTTTTTTTTTTTTGATTTCTGCTACTTGTGATGAAGGCGATGAAGATGATGATGCTCTGAAGATGAAGATGCTCTGAAGGGCGATGAAGCAGGAGATGAAAATGAATGGAATCGATGAAATTGTGGATGTCCTGAAACTGGAATCGATGAAGCGCTGAAGAGGAAACCGAAGATGTTGCGCTGAAGACGAAACTGGACGAATCCGCTGAAGAAGAAATTGGATGAAGATGAAGAGGCGCTGAAACGGGATGCACTGAAATAGGATGAAGACACTGAAACTGGATGCGGTGGTCTGAATCGAGGACGAACGAAGCGTGGAATTTTTTTTTTTTGGGGATGAACAAAGCGCTGAATTGAGGATGAACAAAGCGCTGAATCGTTGATGAACGATGAAGAAGAAGTGATGGCGACGGCGATTGCTGTGAAGGCGGTGCTGTTGCGAAGGGTGGTGCGGTTGCGAAGGGTGGTTGTTGCGAAGGGCGGTGATGTTGTGAAGGGAGGTTCTGTGGCGAATGGCGATTGCTGCGAAGTTGCTGTGAAGGGCTCTGAATCGAAGATGAGGTTGATGATGGTGGCGACGGCGGTGGCTGCGAAGGGTGGTGCTGTTGCGAGGTACTTTTTTTTTTTTTTTTTTTTTTTTGAAGATCGGGGAGATCGGAGGTAGTTGTGGAGGGTGAAGAACGAAGTAACAAGAAAAAAATTTGGCTCAGAATTGAGGATGCTCTGATACCAGATAATAGAGACCTTGACCTTTTGATTGGAGATCAAACCACCTAGATCCTTTGATTGGAGATCAGCCACCAAATAAATTAAATAAAACTTGTATTGCTTGCCTAAACTCTATTACATCATATGTATTTATAACTGAAAGCAAAGAATAATACTTCCTAATTGAATTCAATCCTAATTCTAATCATACAATAACTCCTAATTCAAAACAAGCTAATATTCCTTAAATAGAATATTGTTATAACTAAGACATTCTAATCTCAAGTAAATACTAAATAGGATTGGTATCCTAACAGTGGGCCACAATCCCACAACAAAAACAGAAGTTGGGAGCATCCTCGTAAAAGAATCTGATGGTGAATGTTCGGCTTCTGGCGATCCCAAACGTGGTATTCATGGAGCAAGGAATGGGTTTTGAAGTTTCCAGCCAGACCTTGAATCTGATGAATGGGATGGATATGTCTTCCATCGAGACAAGATCCACCTCCATAAGTTCTCCTATACACGTAGCACTTTTCTAAACATCACTGAGTTTAATTTTTTGAACTGGGAATTCTTAAAAATGGATCCAACAAGGTATGAACGAAAAATTGATACTGTAATAGTTTTCTTTCCAGGGCTTGATCGAAACTTACCGTCCAAATAGCATCCAAGGGCCCAGTGACGGAGCCAGGATATTTTATGAAGGGGGGCGGAGTGACGTCATAGTTAATTAATTAAATATAGTAATTAATTACTTTAATAAAAAATATTTAATTCGAACAATACATAAATAAATATACAAAACACCAATTGCTAAACAAAACTTCATCTAATCTTTAGGGAAGAAAATGAAACTGACAAGCTGAAGCACAAACAATAAATATATGAAAGACAAATCAAATTGGTATGTAAAGTTAATGGGCAAGAATTAATTTCAAATGTAAAATTAGACATGGACACAAAAATTTGGTTATTTGCGATTTGCCACCTTATCATAAATAACTAATTAGAGGTTATCCCAACATTAATCACTATTACAGTCTTCTCCGCGACTAACAGTCAATGTGCATTGACTATCAAAAGGCTCACGTTGATTACTAAAATGTCTTCAAACAATAACCCACAGATGAACCTTGAGATACAAACATGTATCTTGAGAAAAAAAAAGTTAATGGATCTAAATTTCATGCATCTCCAGAAAAAACCTACGAATAAAATACAAAAATAGACCTCGATACGAATTCATCTTGAGAAAATACATTAAAAATACTTTTTCCTTCCTCAAAGCAGGAAAAAGATGTTGCAGTTGTTGGTGGCTGATAAAAAAAAACTAAATCAAGCAAAGAGGGAGGGAGAAAGAGATGGTAGGAGGCGGGACGGTTGCTGGTGTCGCAGTAAACAGATAGAAGGAGCAGAACAGAGGAAAGGGATGGAAGAGGAAGGGAGAACAAAAATAATAAAGGGCAGGGCGGGACCGAGTCGTCGACATCGCAACGGGACATATTAGAAATAATAATAATAAATTTAAAAGTCAGTGGGGGCAAGTGCCCCCACTTGCCCCCACGTGGCTCCGTCCCTGCAAGGGCCAGACATGATTGCTTTTTGCAAATCATTGTTGTTTGTGAACAGGATCAAATAGTAGGTGCAAGATTTATCGTTCCTTCGATCCAGGTGTTCCACATGAAATGGATGGGAAGGGTCCCATTGGCTGGCCATAAGTTGAGCGAACACTTGCATTGCGAAGTTTTTGACGATGGGTACTTTGCCACCGCCAGGAGCTGCCTACTGTCATTGTCAACTTCATATTTGATGTAAAAAACAGGTTATGGAAGGGTAAGGTTATTTGCTAATTTTGTTTCCAATGTTTGAATCAGATTATCTTTTTATGATGTTGATGCTTGGTGAGGGAGGATGGGTCGTGGATGTATGGAAGGGGGTGTTACTGGACTGGAAATGGGTTGATGGAATATATGCTGATTGGGTCGTTGGATGTTGTTACGACCGGAAGTATCCATTAACAGTGCTCTGTACCATAGTGTGCTTGAAAGATATAATTAAAAGTTTCAGTTGAGTTAGAGTAATAGATGGTGGTGGTAAGAGAATCAGAGTGATTGTATGGTGGAGTGAGTTGATATAATGAGATTTGGTTAATGGATGTGTTGGTGGTGGGTAGAGTTTGGGGTTGATTACTCATCTTAATGAACTCGGCAATTTGATGTGGACTAATGGGATTCTGATGGGTAGTAATAGGAGGAAAAATGATGATTGTTAAATGGTCGAAGACTAATTAAGGTGGGAAATGATGAAGGTGGAGGGGATGGACATGCACTTCACATGAGACCTGCACAGGTACAAAGAAACAACCGTAACCGTGATCACTGTTTGAGGAAAGAAAGAAGGTAGAAGGGAAGGGATAGGAAAAGGGATGGTATAGCAGTAAGGTGATCTAAAAAAGGATAACAAGAAGGAAATGAGATAGGTAAAGATGAAGAGAAAGAAATTGGAGTCAATGGTGTTATGGTGGAGTGGTTAGGGTTGCATGGGTTTATTTCTCACGTCCTAGGTTCGAGACCCGTCGGCGGCATGGTTACTTTTTTATGGTGTTGACTTGTAGGTTGTACCTTGTTGATAGATTATGGAATCCTATAAAAATCCAGCTCGCTTAAAAAAAAAAAAAAAAAAAAAAAATTGGAGAAAGAAGTTTGAGTTTACTAGGAGTTGAAAATAAAAAAACTCTTTTCTTTGGAGGGTTACATGACACGTATCAAGTCTTTGTTGTGTGTGTTGGGAACACATGTTTTGACTATTGTTATTGATCAGATAAAAAAGAGTTTTTTGCCTGGATTCTTTGGATAGTTTTTGCCTGGATTCAATCCAACATTAACAACAGAAATTCTAATTGACGAGGAAACCAGCGAGGGAGGGAGTGGCAACCCTCCATCGCACTCGGGATGCCTGCCTTGCATCCCCCTTCGGGCATCCCGAGCGAGATGGAGGGTTGCCACCCCCTCCCTCGCTGGTTTCCTTGCCAGTTAGACGGGCTCCATTAACAATGATGCCTACATAACAAAATGCATAAAAAATCTAGTTACTTGATGAAAGTAATTTTTTTTCCTCATCATCTAAACCTTCTCATTGTAGCTTTTACTTTTCCCCTTCACACCTGTCGCCTTATGTACGATTGGAAAATCTTAAAAGCATAAACATGAGTAATCAGTACACCAGTGAGAGGAGTAATATCTTCTGAAATGGCATGCACTGCATACAATGGATGGATTAATGAACTAGAGTAAACTACATGGGTTTGTCTAATTGGCGAGGAAACGGGCGAGGGAGGGGAGTGCAACCCTCCATCTCCCTCAAGATGCACGAAGGCCCACATCTCGAGGGGGATGGAGGGTTGCACCCCCCTCCCTCGCCCGTTTCCTCGCCAATTAGAATTCCCCAAACTACATACAGTGGATGGATATTGAACTAAAGTCAACCATAGTACACCAAAATAAACCAAAAAATGACTTGAAATTAACATTTTCGAGTGAACGTTTAATTGTTTTTATTTTAAGAGATTTAGCATAGATTAAATAATATTAAATAGTTTGTGTCCAACACCGGAAGTCAATAAATGTGCTTCACAATTAAGTTCTCTATGAATAAAACTACATGTCTAGTTCGAAAGGTTAAGTACAAGTGACTTAATGCTATATATAATGGGTTGCTACATCCAACGTAGATTCGTCTGCTCATCTCCCAAATCAGAATGCAAAAGGGAGTGTAGAGTGCCAGTCACCCAGAATCAACCCTGCTGGCCAATTGTGTATCTGGATCAGCAAAAGAACGACTTCAGCAGCAAAACATTCGGCCATAGTGCTGTCAAAAACTAGGCCTGGAATCCTATCCCCAAGGCTGTCACGGATCCTACCAAAAGTGTCTACGATAACAACTCCAAAAGCTCCCTATTGTGAGGAGGCAAAGAAACATGCATCGTAAGTTACCATCATCATCTCAGAAGAAATATCAGTGGAAAACGTCCTAGAATTCCTGGAACATGTGTTGATTCGGTGTTCTCTAGCTGCCAGAAGTTTTTTGTGGATTATCAGTAGTCTGGAGTCTTGGGTATTTGACAACGATTGCAAAGGGGGTTCGGGTAAGGATGAGAGTGGTTTGGGCAGGGGTCTTTGCCAGGATTATTTTTTCTAGCACTTGGTGTAACGAGGAGGGGATCGATGCGTTACTCCGATCATTAGGAGGAGGGTTGAACCATTGGTTCTACCAAACCGTCCATGTGTGATTGACCGCTTGGGTAAAAAGTGGTATAGAGAGTTTGCCCTTTTGGAAGAGTATATTGTTCCGGAATTGCCATATAGAAAGAATTACAACAGTGAATTGAAATAACATTTGTTTCCGGACTATTGTTTGGGCTATATCTGAGTCCCAAATAAAATTGAATGCATCGTGAGTCATTGGATGAGGGATATTTGCAACTCTCCAATTGATAGGGAGAGGGGACAGAACATTCATGGTGAAAACCCACTAATCCGTCCCATATCTTTTCCTTATTTTTTTTCGAGTTAAAACTTTTAGTCTGACTTTTTTGTCCCGACTAGACTTTTGTCGTTTGAACGCAAAATGGGGGATGTAAAGGAGTTTTATTGATAGTATTTTCCAACTAGTACGTCACTGGTCTGTTGATTTTTTATTACTTTATACGGCCCTTCCCAATTCGGATTCAGTTTTCCTGCACTCGGTTCCTTTGTGTTGAGTTGGATTTTCTGAAGTACCCAGTCGCTGATATAGAAAGTACGGGGCTTTACTTTTTTGTTATGGTAGTTGGCCATATGATGTTGAAAGGTTGTTGCTTTGATAGAAGTCGTTTCTTACTTTTCCTCGAGGAGGTCTAGTTCGACTTTTAGTGTTTCGTTATAGTCCTCTGCACGGAATTCCTCGATCTTGAACGTTGGCATGCCAGTTTCTACAGGTATCATCGCTTTAGACTCGTATGCAAGGGCGAAAGGAGTTTTCTCATGGTTATGCTCTTTTTCGTTGTTCTATAAGCCCAAAGGATGCTAGGAAGTTCTTGTCCATAATCCCTTTGATGCTTCGAGCCTCCTTTTGATTCCTTCTAGGATCCTTCTGCTGGTGACCTCGGCTTGGCCATTTGCTTGTGGATGGGTGGGTGCTGAGAATTGTTGTTGGATGTTTAGGTTTTCGCACAACGCTTTGATCTTCTTTCCTTTGAACTGCTTCCCGTTGTCAGTGACAATTACTCTTGGGATTTTGAATCTGCATATTATGTTTTTCTAGAGGAATTTTTTTACTTGGGCTTCTCCTATTTTTGCTATTGGCTCTACTTCCACCAACTTAGTGAAGTAATCCACTGCTACAAGAAGGAATCTCTTTTCTTTGGACACAAGGAGTGGTCTTACGATGTCCATTCCCTATTGTGCAAACGGCCAGGGGATGCTCATCGGGATTAGATTATGCCCCGGCATGTGAGTATATGGGGCAAATCTCTGGCACTTGTCACAAGTGCAATTTTATTTGCATTCGCTTGCATCGTGGGCCAATAGTATCCCAGTGTCATTGCTTTGTCGGCTAGCGCTCTTCCTCCTGGTTTATTTCAACATGTACCGTGGTGGATTTCCCATAAAACATAGTCAAACATTGTTGGGTGAAAGACATCTTAACAGTAGACTGGTTGCGGACCTCTTGTAGAGTCTGTTATTGATCATTGAGTATCGTGCCACTCAATTTCACAGATTTCGGGCCTCCATCTTATTCGTTGGAAGTTCCCCGTTAGTTATATAGGCTAGAATTGGGGTCATCCAATTGCTTTCCTGATCTGTGGTGCATGCCTCTTGTATTTGATTTTCCAGTATGGAACTTTCATGCCTGGTAATGAGTGGATTCTCATTTTCTTTAGCTCGTGATGCTTCATTCGCTAACTCGTCAACTCTTTTATTCTCTGCCCTTGCACACCGCTGAATAGTCGCGGTTTGGAAGCCTTCTACTAGCTTAGCGATCTTTTGACGATAAGTTTTCATTAGAACGTCTTTTACTTGGAATTCGTTGTTTAGTTTATTGACCACCAATTTGGAGTAAGTGAAGACACTGATCTCTTTTATTCTCAAGTGTTTTTCTAATTGTAGCCCGACTAACACTGCTTCGTATTTGGCTTCATTGTTCGAGGGTTTGAAATTGAATTTTATCGCCTTTTCTAATGTTACGCCTTTCGATTTGTATACAATCATTCCGGCTCCGCTCCAGCCTCGTTGGATGCTCCGTGGCGATGCAGGATCCATTCGTGAGTGTTTTGTTTGGTCTGTTCCTCTTCATGGTTGCTTTCCAGTTGGTGGTCGCTACTGCCAGTGAATTCAACATTGAAATCCGCCAATGCTTGGGCTTTTAATGCGCTTATATGGGCATAACTAATGTCGAACTGCCCAAGTTCTATTTCCCATTTCACCATTATTTTGGATAGCTCAAATTTTGTAGTACTGATCAAAGTGGTTGCTCAGACATGACAATGATTGGGTGGACTTGGAAGTATTGTCGTAGCTTTCTCGAGGATACGATCAGGGCGAATGCCAATTTCTCCAAGGCCGGGTAGTTGTTCTCAGCATCTTTGAGCATTTTACTGATGTAATATATTGGTTTTTGTGCGCCTTTTTCTTCCCGTATCAGTACCGAACTCACCGCGTGGTCGGATATGGATAAGTATAGGTACAGTGTTTCCCCGTGCTTGGTTTTGATAATAGTTATGTACTCCCCATGTACGCCTTCAAACTCTGAAAATCTTTTTCTCACTCTTCGTTCCATTTGAATGTCTTGTTTCCTTTCAAGATCTTGGAGAAAGGTAGATATTTGTCCGAAGACTTGGAAATGAATATGTTTAAAGCTGATATTCTGCTATTAAGACTTCTATGCCCTTTATGATCGTTGGCGACTGCATGTTGAGAAGTGTATGTATTTTTTTTGGATCAACTTCAATTCTTCTATAGTTGACCATGTATCCAAGAAACTTCCCCGACTCTACTCCAAATGTGCATTTCTCCGGGTTCAGCTTCATTTTGTACCTCCGGAGCTGTGAAAAGGCATGTTCGAGGTTTTTGATGTGGTCTGTTCTGTGTGAGCTTCTGACCAGCATGTCATCGATGTATACCTCCATGGGTTTATCGATTTGGTCTTTGAACATTTTGTTGACCAGCCGTTGGTAAGTAGCTTCTACATTCTTAAGTTCGAACGACATTACCCAGTATAAGTACGTGCCTCTCTCCGTTATAAAAGACATATTTTCTTGGTAGAGGGGGTACATCCGTATCTAGTATTACCCAGAATACGCATCCACGAAGCTTAGGAGTTTGTGTTCGGCAGTGGCATCCACTATCTGGTTTATGCGCTGGAGAGGGAAACTGTCTTTCGGGCATGCTTTGTTCAGTTCAGTGTAATCCACACATACTTTCCACTTGCCATGTTTCTTCTTCACCAAGACCGTGTTAGCTAGCCAGTCTGAATAGTGAGATTCTCTGATCATTCCTGCATTTATTAGACAATGTACTTTCTCATTTATTGTCTGACTACGTTCAGGGGCTACGAGTCTTCTTTTTGCCGGACCGACTTTTTGTTAGGATTGACTTGCAATTTGTGAGTGATGAAAAATGGGTATATTCCTACCATATCTTTCATCGTCCAGGCGTCATGATTATCCTTTAGCAATTGAACCAACTTAATGGCTAGTTCTGGATGCATTTTGGTGCCAATTTGAACTGTATTGTCTTCTCCATCACCCAAGTAGACCGTTGTTGTTTCTTTTTCTGGTTGTCTAGTGTTTGGTCGATCCCTTGGACTGGTTGAGGCTGTATTATCATCCATGAGATCGGGACCTGTTTGACCAGATCGCTGTAGCGGCTCCTCTAGTCGATGCAGTTTTTGCTATTTATGTGGAGGTTTAATTGCTGCAAAATGACATTCACGCGTAGCTGGCTGATCTCCTTTGATTGTTCTGACGCCATTGTCAGTGTGGTACTTTAAACATTGATGCACGGTAGAGGATGCCGCATTCATTTTATTGTATGCAGATGGAGCGTCAACTACAAGGAAATCCGTCAACAAGACTTGTTTTCTCCCTGGTTCTCCCGCTTCCACTGGTAGTTGGATCATTCCGATTGGCCGACATTGTTCTCCACTGAAACCCACCATTGGTTGATAATTGGGTGAAAGCATTTCATTAGTGAATCACAACCAGCTGAACGCCATTAAGATAGAAAGTTAGCCAAGTTGCCACTGTCGACTAGTACCCTTTTGATTTCCCATCTGGCTATTAATACTAAGATTACTAAAACGTCATTATGTGGGAATTGACTCCTTCTACGTCCTCGTTGGAGAATGTTAGGAATTGATGTGGGAATTTCCCATCACGCAGAAGGTTTTTGGTATCTAAATTTTGCTCGTAAATCCCGAATTGATTGCTTCTGACATCGATTGGATAACTCTTCTTCTCTAATTGCGCCATGCAAGACGTATATTAGCTCCCTCGATTGCTCTTTTGTCACGGTTTTTCTCCTGTTGGAGTCCTTCAGCTCAATGAACTCTCCAAGTCATCCTTTTCGGATGTGGCGCTCGATTTCATCTTTTAAGTTGTGGCAGTCCTAGATATCATGCCGTAGTCATCGTGGAAGGAACAATGTTTGTTTTTACTTCACCTGTCTGGAGCTCCTCTCTATTTTGGCGGCCGTCTAACGTCTTCCCACTTCGCTATAGTCTTGAGGACCTTAGCTCAACTCATTTTCAAAGTCGTAAACGATTTGCCCGTTGATTGCTCATGTTTGGATCCTACGGGTTGTAGTCTTCCAAGTTTTCGTTGATCGAACTCAGAATCGCCTCTGGTTCGATGTCTTTTTGGTTGGTTGTTTTCTTCTCTAGGCTTATCTTCATTCGTCCTTCTTGGTCGGATGAAGTGTATCTCTTTTCTTACTCGTCCCACTTCCTAGTTGCTATCCACTCCTCGAGGGTGATGTGATTTTGACCAGTTTTCAATAGAATTGTCATGTTATTTGGGGGATCCAGGTTCAGAACATTAAAAAGGGACCTTTTTCGGTCCAGTGGTGAAAGTAGTTGTGGTCGTGTCATCGCTGCATCCGTCGATCATTGTTAACTCACTAGTGAAACTAGTAACATATTCCCTTATTGTCTCCTCGGGTTTTTGTTTGATGTGGAACAAATAGTGCGACCTATTCCTCATCTGTTGACTGCCGATGAATCTCATGATGAAGGTTGTGGCTAGTGCCTGCAAGGAGTTTATTAATCTTGGTGGTAAGATGTTGAACTAGCTCATTGTTGCAGAAGTAAGACTGGTCGGAAACGTTCTGCATAAGATGGACTATGTGCTTTCTTTCAATTCCATCATGTGGTGAAAGTGTCGCAAATGGTTTGTCAGGTCAGTGGTGCCATCATATGCTTTAAACTTCGGTAGGGTGAACTTCTTTGGTATGGAAGTCACCATGAGTGCGTCAAAAAATGGTGGTCTGGCCAGTTCATACAACACATTAGTATAAGTGACTCCGATTCTAAATGGGATTTCAGCAGGGTTCCGTCTTGAAATGGTTTGCCATTTTTAAGATTCACCTGTTGAGGTTCTGCAAGAACTTCGTTGGTCGATTTTTGTTGGGGTGACGGTTGGACGGGGTTGGCGGATTGAGTACGCTCTTGGGTGAGCTTTTCCACCAGTTTGATCATATGGTCCATCCAATCCATGAGTAAGTCTACACGAGGGTCTGTGGCGGGGTCTCTGGAGGGCTGGGATGTTTGGGTGACCTCGTGTTGTAGCTCTCCGTTGTCGGGCATGGTCGTCCCAACGTTCGTCGCTGGGTCAGCAATGCGTGCCATTGGTGGTGCAATTTCTCCGGTAGGAGGATTGTTTTGGCTATTGTCCAGTTGAGGGTATGTAGAATGTGTTATTTGTTCCGAGGGCTCTTTTAGTCGTCGATCAAAACTGAGGAAATTTTGTTGCTATGGATTTTCTTCTTGAAAGGAAAACTTGTCGTTTCCTACGGACGGTGCCAAACTGGTACGTCCAAAATCCAGTATCCAATAACAAATGTTATATTGCCAAATACCACATTTGTGGTGGCCAAGGCACTCCGATGCTTAAATCAGTAACTCAGTTGGAGATGGAGATAAAATTGGACAGATCTCAGTTAAAATTGCATACCTTTGTCGAATGTTCCCTTCACCTTTTATAATGGTTACAGTTAATTCTCCGCGTGACTTAAGCATGTGAGGCGCAATGAGGGGGGACGTTCTTTGTAACAGTCTCCCCCTTTATGAAGACACGTTCGTGGAGGCGTGACTCTATCCATTTCTCTTTTTATGTGTAATGTTCCTTCCCTTTAAGGGAAAACTTTATCAAGCCTAGTTTTGGGCCTTTGATTATGAATTGTACTGACGAACCCTGTTTGGGCTCCATGATTGAATTCGTTTTCTTTGGGCTTTATAAATTGGCCTGGTCTTGGGACACTTGATTCTCGTGATGGATGGTCTCTACCAACTGTACAACCGAGATGTCTGTCTTATTTGATGTATCATCAATATCCATTATTTATTAAAAATGTTTAATTTTGGTGGAAGATTTTGATGGACTAAAATCTTTCAATTAAAAATCTTTCTAGCCAAAACATTTTAGTCTATCAAAAACCAAAATCACAAAATAAACCTTTTAACAAACAAAGTCTTAGAAAAAGTTGTTGTTCCGGTAATACATATGAATGGCACACATGCACAATGCTTTTTTTTTTTCCAAATGTGCATGTACAAATCAACGAACAATTCACTCCTTGAGCTTGGAGATCATGAATGGTTGGATTTTCATTGTAGCTTAGCAGTTAGATGGAGGTTTGGAGCTCCATTTCCTGATTTCTTCAAAAGTTTAGAACTGAAATTAACAATGTAGCAAAGGGGAAGCATTCCGATATGGGCGGAATTGATCGCAAACTGAATACATACATACATACAGGCATTACACGGTACAGGTTTTACCATGTAACAGAAAAAACTCGACGATAAAAAAACAGTTCATAGTGCACTCAATGAAAAAAGAAAAAAGAAAAAACCTTATTTCAATTGTACAACATGACAGTTAAAATGTACATACATTCTTCTCATTAGGGAGAGGCATGGCATACATTTCACATGGCTAAAATACATGCAATGCAGCTAATAACAGAATTGTCAAATAAGAATTTCTGCCCATGCGAAAAAATCTTGATGAGAAAATAAAAAAAGAATTGTCACATAAGAAGGTATATTATCAAATACCTGGTTGGCGACATTGACCCTTCAAAATCAGTTTGAGTGGCTGACATCCTCGTCTCAAAATCAAATTTATCTACATAAACAACAATTTTAGAGAGCTTTATTTGGGGGCCTCTTTTGCGTGTCTTTGGGGTTTTTTGACACTCCTACCTCCTTCTACGGATGGTGTTTGTGGTTGTGTTTTAAAGAGAATGGGTAAAAAGTGTAAAAAAAAATCAAAAGAGACACAAAAGAGGCCCTCGAAACAAGGCTCCCTAGACGTAGTCTTGAATAAAAACCCAAAATCAGACCTAGAGGTAAAACATTTGTTCTATACAAAGCTATAGCCTTGCACTTCAAAGTGGGTTTCCTATTTTGGAGGACTACAGTCATTTGAATAGGTATGGGAAGTGCAGTAGTACTAGTATCCTTTGGTGCTCTTGATACTTCCACATGAGATGATGAGTCTTTACTTTTAGCACCATGGCCTACTACACCAATAGTCAAAGTCTCAACTCCTTTGTTTGATCAACTATATGTACCTTTGAAGAAAGAAGAAGGGTAAGGTTGATTAAAAGAAGCGAAGTAACACAAAGCTAGCCAAAAGGAAAGTCAAACAAAACAAAAATAAGCTCAAGGTTGTCAAATTAGACTTTCTAAGAATTAACTTATACACTAGGTAAAAATTCTCTACTGATTCAGTCAAATGTATTGATCAAGATGCATCAATTGTTGGTTGAGAGACTCAATGCAAAGAAATGTTTTGCAACACACGTCTATTGTTATGTATGCTCCCCTGATATCCAGAAACTTAAAAAAATGAAAAATCAAAAAAATCAAAAGATTAAAATAGTAAAGTGGTATACATCATGTTTGATATTTGACAGGCAGCAGAGCATTGTTGTTAAAACTCATGTCTCATTCATGGATTATGGATTAAAATTCGTCATCAGGTAAAACATATGAAGATTAAATGGTTTCTCTTAATTTGGTGAGATAATTGTAGTTATTTTGTAGAAGTGATTAAGATTAGTAAACACTAGTAAGAGCATCCAATGGTTTTGTTTTGTGTACTAACAAATATACGTATAAACATTTGTCACGAACGTGACAGATTATAACAAGTAAACAGAGAAGAATCAATCAAGGAATTATATTGATGAAAGATCGAAATTACACAATATTCTCAAGTTCTTTACGAATTAGATCCTCTCTTCTTTCCCATTTTTTTTATGCTTCTTCTATCTTACACCTTTGTTTATATAGAGAACGGGATAACAGAATTTCAGAAAAATATTGTTTATAAAACGCTTGTAGGTCACGTGGTGTAACTAACAAAAGTGAGAAATTTACAATGTTAGCATTGCTTTCAAATTCAAATTTCACGCATTTCTTCACGCCAAAATTTCAGAGAATGTTTTAAATGGCTTATTCGTGACAATATCCTCTCATTTATCCAAATCCTTGTCCTCAAGGATTGAAAGAAGGCAACTTGGAGCTGATGGAAGAGCAATTTTCCCAAGTTGTTGCGTCAGCTGTGGAGTTGGACCAATGGATGAGAACCTGAGTCAAAGCTCTGTTGTTGCGTGGCACCATTCGACGAGCAATGATGGTAATGTGATCATCTTGAATGTTGCCAAGGTGGGTGACTAAGGGGAGCTAGGGGAAAGGGATGATGGAGTGGCCAAGCTTCCTTCTGAGTTGCGATACGTGGAATACATTATGGATTTTAGACAAAGGAGGAAGCAGCAGGCGGTAAGCAGCAAACCAAATTTTTTTCCAATACTTGGAATGGACCATATAACTTTGCATCTAGCTTGAGGTTGCGGCGAAGGCTGACCATCCTCTGGCAATAAGCCTGGAGCTTCATGTAAACCCAATCCCCTATAGAGAAGTATCGATCAGTTCAGTTTTTATCAATATAAGTCTTCATGCGTTCCTGTGTTTTCAATAGTTTGTTTTTGATAACTTGTAGCATGTGAGCCCTCTTTGATAAGTATTGGGGAACAACAGGTGCAGTAAGAGAAGGGTTGGGTGGGAGTGCTAGGAGAGTTGGGGAGTATCCGTATAGTACTTAAAAGGGAGTAGTTTGGAGGCTTGAATGGAAAGCTGTGTTGAACCAATGTTTGGCAAAATAAAGCCATTTATCCCACTGAGTTGGGATGTCATCAGTCATACACCTTAAGTAGATCTCTAGACAAGCATTAGTATGCTCTGTCTGGCTAGCCGATCAACCACCACCAAAAAAACAATATTGTGTTGAGATTGGGGTAGCCCCTTAATGAAATCCATTGAGATGTGCTCCCAAGCATGTTCCAGAATAAGGAGGGGTTGTAGGAGTCCCCTGTAAGATGACTGGTCTGATTTATTGCGCTGGCAGGTATCACAGTTTATAATAAATACAGTGAATTGTCTTTTCATCCCTGGCCATTTGAAATGTTGTTCGAGTCTATTGTAGGTGGCTATAATGCCAGATATGGCCTCCCGATGTTGAGTTGTGGAGAACAGTTAGAATTTTGAGTCTCAATGAGCCTGTGAGACCAATGTAAAACACCCTTTGTACTTAATTAGCCCATTGGTGATGGAGTAATTTGGGAGGGACTTGGGGTCAATCACTAATTGTTGAGTAAGGGTATGAGAATCAGAGTCCTCTGAGTAACTGGGTAGAACTTTAGTAAGCCATTGTGGTATCATAGTGGTAAGAGCTAGGCAAGACCCTTCTTCAACATCTCTTCTAGACAATGCATCTGCTACAGTGTTCTCTATTCCCATCTTGTATTGAATTTCATAATCAAAACCTAGGACATTAGATAACCTTCTTTGTCGTAGGAGTTTGGTAACTCTTTGAGACAATGGATGTCTTATGCTTTGATGATCAGTATAGATGAAAATTTTAGAGCCTAACAAGCATGCCCTCCACTTGTGGACAACCATGACAATGGCTAACAGTTCCATTTCATAAGTAGATAAACTGAGGTTTTTGGGCCCTAGAGCCTTGATAAAATAAGCAATGGGTCTCCATTCTGTGAAAGTACAGCTCCAAGTACAACTCCTACCCCTTTGGAGCAAGCATCAATTTCCATGGAGAAGGGTTGGGTGAAGTCAGGTAAGGCTAGTACTAGGGTTGACACATGGCTAATTTGAGCTGTAGAAATGAGTAAGTTGCTTGGGGGTGTCCATTGGAATGAGTCTTTTTTTTTTATTTTTTTTTTATTTTAACAAGTATGTAAATGGTTGAGGCAATTGGCGATAGTGGTGAGTGAATTTTCTATAGTAACCATTTAGACCTAAGAAACCTCTCAACTATTTGATGTTGGTTGGAAGGGGTCAAGTAGACATGGTCATAAGCTTTTGGGGATCAATCTCTACACCCTGAGAACTAATAATGTGACCTAAGTACTCAAATTTAGGTTGTAGGAAGGAATATTTTGATAGCTTTGCATATAACTGATGTGCCCTCAAGGTAGAAAAGGCTAGGTGAAGATGAGCAAGATGTTGTTCCAGGGTAGAGCTGTAAACTAGGATGTCATAAAAGATAAAAGGATGAACTTCCTCAAGTGAGGCTGAAATATTTGGTTCATAAAAGCTTGAAAAGTGGTAGGTGCATTTGTGAGGCCAAATGACATCACTTTAAATTCAAAGTGACCATGATGGGTTCTAAAAATAGTTTTATGAATGTCTGGAGGGTGAACCATGAGTTAGTGATATCCTGAGCTGAGGTCTAACTTGGAAAATACAGTTGCCACATGAAGTTTATCCAAAAGTTCATCAATCAGGGGAATGGGGAACTTGTCCTTGATGGTTTGTTCATTTAACCTTCTGTAATCTACACATAATCTCCATGTGTTCTCCTTCTTCTTGACTAATAGGATGGGAGCTTCAAAGGGACTGTGGGAGGATTGGATCAGTCCTGAATCCAACATTTAAGTAACAAGTTGCTCTATTACTGCCTTTTGCATGTACAAGACCTTATCTGGATTTTGTGAAGGTGTAGAACCAAGTTTGAGTGGGATCTTGTGGTCCAGAGGCGTATGTGGGGTAAGGAAGTGGGTTGTTGGAAGATATCTTCAAACTTTTGAAGTAGCACTACACCACAAATCATAATTTATAGCGTGCCAAAACCGCTATTATAGGATAAGATAGCGTTATCAGACACGCTGTGTCAGCCCACGCTATTAAAAATGTCACTCTATTATAGCGTTTTTGGAATGCTATTAAAAAGGTACCTTTAATAGCGTTTTAGAACGCTATTAAAAGTGTATCTTTAATAGCGTTTCCGGAATGATATTAAAAGTTTACGTTTATAGCGTTTTTGGAACGCTATTAAAAATGTACATTTAATAGCATTTCTAAAATGTTTTAATAGCATTTCCGACGAAATTTTAATGCTAATTTGTTGATTTCATTTGTAATATTATACATGCTATTAAAAGTGCAACAATAAATATAATCCAACTCCAACCATGTAAGAAAATCTCACTTCTTGATAATCAAACTAGTTTAATACATGAAACAATTACAATTTCAAACAAAATAAATGTCATTTGTTGTTATTACATATCACACTGGTTGGAGATGTGGAGACTACTGCTCTCATAAATCTATTGCTCTTCTTGTAAGAAGAAGTATCTCGTTTCTGAGGAACTGGAAGGCTATGAGACTTTGATGGAGACGACTCCAACTGATGTTCTCTAGAACGGGTGGTATTGAAGGAAGATCTGGGGGGTCTCAACACTTGAATATTCTTGGGCAAGATCAAGACATTGATCTTTCCAAGAGGTGATTAGTCTCTTCAAAACGTAATTTGTTTTGAGTAGTAAAGTGGCAGGCAAAGGTTGCCGAGTAATGGGGCATGTTGTATTTCCTCTTTTCCGCCATTTTTTGATCACTCTTCTTTCATATGTTTGACTAGTTTCGAGTGTAATCGGATCAATGAGATGTTGGCTTGTAATTGGACACATAAAATCCTTTGGTGGTCTATTTAGATGAGTAGTCTTTCCTTATGATGCAAGAGAAGTATTGCTCTGACTACCATCTTCTTCATATTCATTAAGAGAACTACAGGCAAAAAATAAAAGTATTTTCAAGAAAGAAAATAGCCATGTTGTTCGCAATTACATAAGAGGTACAAAATCATATGAACTCATAAAACTATAACATTGAAATGCATCATTATAGCCTTACCTATTTGTTAGGATTTGAGTCTTCACTTTGTCAAAACTCATGCTCCGCCGAGAACTTAAGTTCTTCCTGACACTTGTGGGTTGTTCCTGTGGAAAAAATGATTAAAGAAAAACAAAAAATGTAGTAGTGCAGTGTTAACAACTCATTTGATTAATGAACATTTTTATCCATAGAAATTGAGTTTCTGAGAGTAAATAAGTCCTTTCAACAGTTAGATCATAAAACACATCGCCTATCAAAATTCACATTTGAAATTCAACCAGAAAGAAGAAGATCAAGAAGTTCTACATTATCTAAACTCAAAGATCAAGAAGTTCATGATCCCTACCAGCCAGCGAGGGGACTCAGGGATAAAAAGGAGGGCTGGTATATCCCATATGCGAACCTTAGCGTCAAGCGACCACTGATGAAGTAATCATCATCTACTGGGTTGAACTGTATACAAGTAATTGCCCAACCAAAGAATTAATTAGATAAAGCGAATGCCACACTATCGTGCTTTTTACTCCTATTATTACTATCACACTTTGAGACATTTAACATGAATTTTGAATTCAAAGTAGTAACAAACAAGTTTAGGCGGTTCACCGTATTCATTATGTGCAAACAACTTTAAACAGATCTTGCATTCCATGTCCCACAACCTAACAATTTTGTTCCTTGAAGAGGAAAGCAATTGCTGCAAACGAAAAACAATTGGTTGTCGACTGAACTTGTTGAAAATCAGCAAGCAATAATCTCAAATAATAATATGGAAATTGCAAAGCTAACCTGAGATTTTGAACATGAGAGGTCAAAAACATCATCTAGGTGAGCTTCGAAAGAAAACATTGGTTTGTAATTAAGTGAGAATAATGTCTCTGGCACAGCAACATAATCAGGAACTGAATGATTCTTTCTTATTGAAGGAACATTTCCTTTTTTTCTCTCGGTATCAACTGAACCTTAGTGACACTAGCTCGATCAGGGGAGCTCATTGCCATGGGGTGAGTGTCATAGAATTACCATCATCGAATGTTATGAATGAGTATACATCACAATCAACCACTTCCCATATATTACACGATCTTCGCCTGCACTTGCAAGGTACCAAGCATCAGAGTTGAATCTAATTGTCCATATTGAGCCTTCATGTGCTGGGATTTCCTGGCACATATATAGACGAGTGAGCTCCTTGGACGACTTCCCATGTTGATGGACTTTAGTCCATTTGGAGGGTGAATTGGTAATCAAGGGATGATGTGATAACGACGGACAGTCCCTATCTAATGGTTCAAAAGCTCGTTATAAGCATGTCGCAACTTCTCAGTATTTGTGTTGATTTCTATCAGCTCGCCTTCAAGCTCCACAAGTTTAATTTATTCAAGCAAACAAAAAGTAAAATAAACATTTAACTGTGTGTCCGATTGCCACTTCTCAGTGGGGTTCTAATATGTACTTAGTTTTGGGATTCCTCAAAACCGTTGAAGTAATCATTGCTCTTTTTTGCTACTTCTGACCCATTTTTTTCTCTGTCAGCTCTTCTTACTGCTCTTCTTTGCTACTTCTGATCCATAAAAAACCATAAAAATCAGATCACCCCATTAATGACGCCAGACAAAATATCGATATTTTACAGGCTAGTTCAACAGATAACTCACAGGGAAAACACACAAGAGAATCACCCAAAAACACAGAGAAACACTTTTGATGTTCAATTCAAACTATGCAAATCAAAAGTACTTTGAAAGTTAGCCCACAAGTCGGGCTTTATAGCTAATATTCGCCATTATCAAAATTTTACCAATAATAGCAAAATTCCAATAATCATGCTAAAATAAAAATACGTAATAAAAGAAGTAATCTGCCAAAAATCTGGCCCAAATCGGGTTTAGAATCACTTCCTAAACAATAAATGAAATATTACCATAAAGGAAAAAATTAATAAAATTGTGGATTCGGAAGGGAAAATAATGGATTTTGACCTCAGAAAAGATGTGAACCAAGCATATCTTCATTATAATGATGTGTGCGCCAAAAAGAGCTTTCCGAATTGGGGTCATATGTGCAGTTCTGATACTCGTAGCCAAAGTTATGGCTAAAATACCGAAACGCACCCAAAATTGCCCCAATTAGGAAAAAATCACGATTACCTGCCATCTTTGCGCTGATCCGCCAACTCAAGGTATCTCAGTGCCAACAACGTGCTATCTAAAAACTCAGCATCATCTGACTTGGATTCTCCTACATCTATCGCCCCGGGTTGGAAAGAATTCATCCTCGAGTTCACTATAGCTTCATCGGAATCCACAAAACAAGGATTCAAGTGTTTTACATTAAAGACATCAGAAGTCCTCAAATGACTGGGGAAGCGCACTCTGTAGGCGTTATCATTGATCTTTTGCAGGATCTCACAGGGTCCAATCTTCCGCTCCTTAAGCTTATTATACTCTCCAACAGGAAAACGATCACGGGTTAATATTGCCCAAACAAAATCACCAACATCAAAAGTATCTGACGAAGGTGACTGTCAGCCTGAACCTTGTACTTAGAATTACTCTCGTGAATGGACAGCTTCACCTGCTCATGGATACCACGAATATGTTCTGCCATCGCATCTGCCTTGTGCCTCAAACGATCCACACGTGGAATTGGGGCTAACTCTAGCACCTCGGATGGATTCTGACTACAGACAATCTCAAATGGGCTTATTCCCGTGGTTCTGTTCTTCGACCTGTTATAGGCAAATTTTTCTTAAGGTAATGCAAAATCCCACTGCTTCGGCTTAGTTCCTACCAAACTCCTCAAAAGGTTCTCCAAACTCCGGTTCACCACCTCGGTCTGACCATTCGTCTGGGGGTGGTAGACGCTGCTAAAATTCAATTTTGTCCCCCAGTTTCTCCCATAAACTCCTCCAGAAATGACTCATGAACTTGGTGTCACGATCTGAAGTAATGGATCGGAGAACACCATGTAAACGCACAATCTCCCTGTAGTAAAGATGGGCGATCTGGGCAACATCCATTGTTTTTCTGCAAGTTACAAAATGGGCCATCTTGGAAAATCTATCAACCACAACCAAAATAGAATCCAAGGCCTGTTGGGTACGGGGTAAGCCCAACACAAAGTCAATACTGGCATCAAACCAAGAGGCTTCAAATAAAGGTAAAGGTGTGTACAGTCCCGCATTAGTGAGAACTCCCTTGGACCGCTGACACACATAACAACGCTCCACATAATGAGCCACGCCACTGGTTAATGTGGGCCAATAATAGTTAGAAGAGATCAAGGCCAACGTCTTATCTCTCCCAATGTGACCCTCATTATGAAATTCACTAATAATGTTCTACCTTAGTGAACAATTTGGAATGCACAACTGTAATCCACGAAACAGATAACCATTATGCAAAAATAAAGTCGTGTCGTTGGCCATCTGTTACCTCCTAAATTTTCCTCCCGAAGGAAGGATCTGCAGCATACATATCAGAGAAAGCTTCAAATCCTGCAACTCTGGTGCTCATAGTGGTGAGGAGTAACATACGACAGCTCAGTGTATCTGCGACACGGTTCAGACTCCCTGCTTGGTGCTTCAGTGCAAACGTCAACTCCTGCAAGTACGCCACCCACTTGGCATGCCGTCTACTCAGCTTGTGTTGGCCATTGATGTACTTCAGGGCCTCATGATCAGTGAGAAGAATGAACTCCCTCTGTACTAAGTAGTGACGCCAATGCTTCAGGGACTGAACTATGGCATAAAACTCTAGATCATTGGTGGAATAATTCGTCTTTGATTCTGATAGCTTCTCATTGAAAAAAGCTATTGGGCTCCCTTTCTGACTCAGAACACCACCAATGCCAACCCCAAATGAATCACAGTTTACCTCAAACACCTTTTCAAAATCAGGAAGTGCCAAAACTTGTGCCTCTGTCATCTTTTGCTTGACTAGTTGAAAACTGGCCTCTGCCTCCTCGGACCACTGGAAATCACGTCTTTTGAAGCACTCTGTGATAGGAGAAAACATAATGCTAAAGTTTCTGATGAATCGACGATAGAAGGACGCCAATCCATGGAAACTTCTGACATCGTGTAAGGTATTTGGTTTGGGCCACTCCAAGACCACATCTGTCTTCGACTGATCTGCATGAACACCATCAGTAGACACAACAAAACCAAAAAAAGTGACAGAAGTAGTAAAGAAAGAACACTTCTTCTAATTGACGAACAGGCGCTCCGTCATCAACTTATCAAAAACAGCAGGGAGGTGATCAAAATGTGACGCCCATGTCGGGCTATAAATGCGGATGTTGTCGAAGTAAACTACAACGAATTTCCCCATGAAAGGCCGTAAAACCTGATGCACAACTCTCATAAATGTGCTAGGCGCATTGGACAATCCAAAAGGCATGACCATCCACTCATACAACCCATGTTGCGTCTTAAATGTTGTCTTCCACTCATCTTCAGGCCTTATTCTGATCTGGTGGTATCCATTTTTAAGGTCAATTTTTTAGAAGACCTTAGAACCGGACAGCTAGTCTAACATATCATCCAGGTGGGGAATTGGAAACCTGTATTTCACTGTAATCCTGTTGATTGCTCTGCTATCAACACACATACGCCAAGAGCCATCTTTCTTTGGCACTAGCAGAGCAGGAACTGCACATGGGCTCATACTCTCACGGATGTAGCCGCTCTCAAACAACTCTATCACCTGTCGCTGCAACTCTTCAGATTCCTTGGGACTGAGGCGATAAGCCGGTCGATTAGGCAAACTGGACCCCGAAACAAGGTCGATCTGATACTGAATATCCCTCATAGGCGGCAGCCCAGGAGGAAGATCCTTTGGCATCAGGTCAGAAAACTCTACTTGCAGCTGTTGCACTATTCCCACAAGGTAGCAGAGCATATACCACGTCTCCACGCTCAATCTCAACTAAAAACCTGGACCTAGAAAACAGGTTAGTATTATTGGCTACCGGGGTAGGAGTGGGTCTTTCCCGACGAGGTGCCAACACAATCTTCTTCCCTTTGATGCTAAGGAAATATGTATTTTCCACCCATCACGAATAACACTGCGATCATACTGCCAATGTATGCCTAACAATACATGACAAGCATCCATAGACACAACATCACATCAAGCATTATCAAAATATTTCCTGCCAATCGAAAAAGACACTAGGCATCGCTTATCTACTGTTACCTCACCTCCTTTATTCAGCCATGACAATTTGTGCGGCTTGGGATGACGATCTATCTTCAACTGCAATTTTTGGATAGCCTCTTCAGACACTACGTTCTCACAACTGCCACTGTCAATGATCATTTTGCAGATTTTATCTGCAACTGTGCAGGTCGTGTGGAAATTATTGGTTCTCAACCAATCGTCCCCTGAATCGCCCTTGGGAGTCAGTAGACTCTTACGAACGACCAGAGTCTCATGGCCATCTCCATACAACACATTTCCATTTTCTTCATCGTCATACACAGGCTCTCCAAGCTCTTCAATTTCGCCATACACGTTTTCTTCAATCAGGAGATTGTTGCCCTTCTGATTAGCAGGCTTCTTGCACTCAGTCTCTATATGTCCATGTTCACCACATCTGAAACATCTAATATTTGAGTTAGAATTACCCTGCGGTGGCTGCTGGGCGGGACGAGATTCTTGAGGGCGAACTGGCTGACTGCTTTGATCACTTTTGATCATTGGCCTCCTGTTCTGTTGTTTTTCCACAGCAAGTGCATGCTGGTATGCTTCAGAAACGGTGCACAATGAGTGAAGGCTGAGGACATCCTGCAGGGTTTGTCATAATCCCCCCAAATATCGTGGCACCATCTGTTCTTCCATCTCAGATAAATCATTCTGGGCTATCAATTGATAGAATTCCTCCGTGTAATTATCAACCAATCTCGTTCCTTGCCTCAACGAATGAAGTCGCTGAAACAAGGTTTGAGTGTAGCCGAAAAGAAGGAAGTGACCCTTCTTCTTCATCATCCTCTCCCAATTAGTGATCTTGGCCTTGCCCTGCTTGTCCCGTGATCGCCTCAACTGTTCCTACCACGCAGATGCTCCGCCTTTGAGTTTGATGGCGACCAATTTCACTTTGACACGATCTGGAACATCCTTATACTAATACGCTCTACTTCATTCAATCAATCAACGAATCCTTCGGCCTATAACGTACCAAAAACTCGGGCAGATCCACTTTGAAACCGAGGTCTCCATGACGATATTCCCAACCACGGTGCTCTCAGAATCGAGCATCTTTCGACCTATATTATTGATTAGTGATCAGGAAGACTCTATCAACAGGATAAAAGAGTTAACTCTTTACTTCTCCAAAATTTGGAAAAGAATTTATGTTCCCTTCTTACATAATTTTTATAGATATTGAATTGTGATACGGGTTTACGAAACTGGAATCGGAATCGTGATCTTCCATCTCGCGATCACCGAAATCTTGCCCCGTTAGATACTGGGTTAACTCTGCAACTTGCCGATGTAAATCCTCAATCATCACATCCTGAACGTTAAAATCACGGTGTGGGGCTTCCTTGTTCGGAACCTGCCCGCGACGACCACGACCACCAGCCATGAAAACTAATGAAATCTCACCCCAGGAATAATGATTATTCTGCAGGCTAGTTCAACAGATAACTCACAGGGAAAACACACAAGAGAATCACCCAAAAACACAGAGAAACACCTCTGATGTTCAATTCAAATTATTCAAATCAAAAGTACTTTGAAAGTCAGTCCACAAGCTGGGCTTTATAGCTAAAATTTGCCATTATCAAAATTTTACCAATAATATAAAAATCCCAATAATCATGCTAAAATAAAATACGTAATAAAAAAATTAATCTACCAAAAATCTGGCCCAAATCGGGTTCAGAATCACTTCCTAAACGATAAATAAAATATTACCATAAAAGGAAAAAAAAATATATACTAAAACTGTTGATTCTGAAGGGAAAACATGGGATTTTGACCTCGAAAAAGATGTGCACTAAGTATAGCTCGGTGGCCACGACATGCGCGCCGAAAAGTGCTTTCCAAATTGGTGTCATATGTGCAGTTCTGATACATGTAGCCAAAGTTATGGCTAAAATACCGAAACACACCCAAAATTGCCCCAATTAGACAAAGATCACGATTACCTGCCATCTTTGCGCTGATCTGCCAATTCAAGGTATTTCAGTGCCAACAACGTGCTATCTGACAACTCAGCATCATCTGACTCGGATCCTCCTGCATCAATTAATTACCTCTTTCTTTGCAGCTTATGTGCAACAGTTTCTGGACCATATCAACCACAAAGTTTAAGTGTATCTGAATGAGTTCCATTCTTTGATTTGAACCTCTATTGTTAGTACTCTTTCTTCAATTTGCTAGACAAGCATAGAGAATCGAATAATTTTTCTCTGTCTCTCTGTCCATTTTTGTGGTGGCTAGTATAGACAACATCCTGAAACCCCAAAAACATGAGATCCAAATGGTGAAGTTCCTTACCCTATCTCCTTATGTAATGAGGAGACCCTCTGTGCATAGATCAAGTGCTTGTGATCACACACAAACCATGAATTTACATTGCTACCTCTATATTGTATAGACGTTTGTGCTAAAATTTCATATATCAAATTTTGAGGTACACAAAATTTTCCTTCAAAACTTGCTAAAATACCTTTTTTTCTAGATTTTTTTAACCTAAGTTATTCAAGGTTACGAACTTAGTGTTTACTATTTTTTGCATCGTTGAAAAAATAACATCCTTCAACTATGTCACAAGGAGTCAAGAAAACATGATTTACGTTTATTGTTCCCTTTGAATGTGATGCAGTATTATGCGATAGAAGGATGCCTGCAAGGCTAAAAGGGAAATGCTATAAGACAATTGTTCGACCAACCATGCTATACGGTTCAGAATGTTGGGCTACTACGAGACAACATACGCATAAGATGGCAGTAGCAAAAATGCGTATGTTAAGGTGGATGTGTGGTAAAACCCATAAGGATAAAATTAGGAATGAAAGAATTAGGAAACACTTAGGTGTAGCCCCCATAGAGGACAAAATTAGAGAAAGGCGTTTAACTTGGTTTGGTCACGAGTGGAGGAGACCAAGCACGACGACAATTAAAAAATGTTTAGATTGGCAAGTTAATGGAGGGTGTAGACGGAAGGGACGATCGTTGAAAACTTGGATGAAGGCGGTGAATGAAGAGATCATTGAGCTTGGATTAGGCGAGGATATGTGGGAAGACCACATTGCTTGGAGAACCAAAATCCATCTAGCCGACCCCGAAAATATCAGGAATGGGCTTTGATGATGATGATGTTCCCTTTGAATGTGATGCAGTATAAAATGTCAAAAGCTGACTCAATAGATTGGCCAACACAAGCAAAGATTCTTCAAACTAACCAAACCTGGGTCATGATGGCGACAATCCAAGGGTATCCTATCCGAGCTTCTCTCCAAGCCACAAGCAATTCATTGTCATCGTTCCAAGACTAGAAATGAAGTGCCCGTCAGCTATGAAAAATATCAAATTCTCACTGCTCGATGTAAGTTAATATGGATATGGATCCAGTTCCTCCAATTTGGACAACTTACAATATTTTTTCAAAATAAATTGTTTTTTTTTTCAAAGATATAACATGGTTAAATACTAAATCACTTTTACCATGAAATACATATTCAACTTTGTTATTATTTTCTCAGTGATACAATTGAAACATGTAATGCACAAAACCAGAATTAGAAAACTTAAGTTCTTGGTTATGTTTATTCGAGTATATGTAACTAAATCTTAGATGAAATTTGAAATTCCAAACACTAAATCTGATTGATTAGATTGGGCAATATCTGATATCAGATAAAATATTGTAGAATGGCATCCCTATAGACAGGAAATATTGTTCAAGCCATGACTCACATCAGTGAAACATATTACAATATAGCATCAAAGCAAAAGTAATTAACATAACAAATCTGTGAAACAAATTTGGAGTAATATCAGTCAGTAATATAGCATCAGTATATAACATCATCAGTAATATAGGCTAGCATCAGTATAATATAGCAAAAGTAATTAACATCAAAGAAGTAAACTTCAATATTGTTTGGATAATAGGAGGCAATTATCCATCTCTATTTTCATACTTAAGGTGAGATAGTTCAGTCTCAAACTGAGATGCAGTTGACCCCATTTTATCCAGCCCTTGTCAAATTTGAATTACTGGGAGATTTGGGGTATGTAGGATGGATATGAAAGCACTATATATCACTATTTAGACTAAAGCACTATATAGACTAAAGATATCACTATATGAAAGTACTATATAGAATAAAGATATCACTATTTTTACCGATGAGCTCTAACTGATACAGAAAGAACTTTTTCATCCCATTAACAGCCTAGGATTTTTATCCTCATCAACTTCAATGCCTTAATTTAACCTGATTTCAATCATCTACCAGTACCAGATTCAGTCCCAGTCCTCATAAGTTAGAACACTAACCAAAACCAAGTTGCAAGAGTACTTTAACTTCCAACTCTAACATAAGTATCTAGATATCAAAACCAATTCAAGCAACCTATAAACACTTAATTCAATTTTACTGAATCTGCTGAACTACTACATACAAGTGTAATCAGAATATAAACTCCTCAGTGATCATTTTGTTAAGAATTGCATTTTTTGTTGTCATATCATTCTTACCCTTGCATTGTTTAATAATCATGTCAAGGAAAGATCATGAAACACAAAATCCTGAGGGACATAATCCAGATTTCTCATCCTAGTAGCTAGCTTCTTCAACACTGAGTAAATCATATCAAATGTGAGCTGTCCATGACTCCAAACTTGTGAACTTGGTTCTTGTTTCAATTAAACTGAAACCTTGAATCTTGCTTACCTTCTCAATTCAGTCCAACTTGATTTAGAAAGTACTTGTAAAACAATTTTTTTATTTAGTCTAATATAGGCTCTATTTATTTCAATCTAAATCTTATATAGCAAAATAAGCAATTGCGAAGAAAGAACTACTTTGTAGGATTTTGAAATTACAGGATTTAAACGACAAGCGGATTCGATCAACCTATCCAAGTTAACTTCTTGCCCTTTTGTTCTTAGGAACACTAAAATTCACAAAAAGAACAAACATCAATAAGTATCCTGGCCTACAGAAACAAGTATCAAGTAATTTCTGGCAATTAAAAAAAAATCAACTTCTGCATATACTACCATACCCATTTCTCCACCCTATTTCAGCAAGGATTCTATAAATCCACCTTCTCTAAATTTTGGAAATTGTTTAGTAAACTTGTTGATTCTTACATAGAACTTGTTGATTCAATCTCTCCACACGTTTAGACCTTCCTCGATTAACCTCCGAAAGAAGGATCTCTGATGGATATGTGTTCTATCTGCTGGATCTGAGTAATAGAGAGATGAAGGGACCAGGTGTGGTGAATAGAATTGTTGGTTATCCTGGATCTTGGCTCATAATGAAGCTTCTTCTAGAGGGTTACATTGTTCAGGCGACACGAGTTGGATCTCTATCCACCTTGCGTTGATATGCCACTTGAAAACCCTCCTTCCCCAAACCCCCAAATCGAAATCAAAGAGAAAAAAAAAATGGAGCTTAACCTCAAAGGTCTCACCTTTATAGCCTTTTTCATCTTCCTTTCCGCCTTTTTTCCTTATTTCGCCACCCTTCACGACGATCTCCGCCTCCAACTTTCCAATCTTTCAAGCAGAGAAGCTGATTCGCCAGTTCAATCTCTTCCCAAAGATGCAAAACCAGAGCCGATTGAAGATATCATGATATCTTAGCTCATGCCAAAGCAAAGCTTCTCGAAGTCATCTCCAATAAACTATTCTCGAAATCTTCATGCTGTGAGATGATTGATTTCAGCCGGCATACTATTCAAATTTTTACAGCTCCTAATCTATGAAGATTGCAAAGTCCTATTCTTGAGGAGGAAGGCTCCTCCTAGTCCTCTCGATTTCTCTTTCTCCCTCGATCTCTCTCTCCCAGAGAGATAGGGCAACAACAAGAGGAAAGTGAAAGGAGTTGTGTGTGTGTGTGTGTGTGTGTTTTTTTTTTTTTTTTTGCTTTTGGTGAGAGAGATGAAAGGTATTCTAAATATTTTGAGGAGAATCAAGCGGTGTTTTTTTTTAACTCCTGTTCTTCCTTTTTATAGCGTTTCAATATTGAAATGTCATTAAAATTAGGCTTTTCATATCACTAACTACAAAAACGCTAAAATGAACAACTATCAATAGTCACTTGTGGTGTAGTGTAGATTAATAAGGGTGGGGTGTGGTTGTTGAAACTATGGGGATGAGCTATTTACAGAAAAAATGTAGCCAATGAAAGAGGGGGAGTGTTTTTTGAGGAATTTTGCGAGTCCTCTTGATTCAATGATGCATAGAGAGGACTCATTCTTAGCTCCTTGTGAAGTGATAGGTTTGCCTTGGATTGTGAGTGTCAAATGAAGTTTTTTTAGGTTGATTATAATGTCACCATAAGTCTTCAACCAATCCCTTCCAAACACCATATCATAGCCCCCAAGTGGAAGAACCCTCACTTATCCTTCAAAGGGAAGACCCTACATATTTCACTTAAGATTTTAACACATAGCAGTACTGTGGAGTTGTTGTCCATTAGCCACCCAGACCACCATTTGTGGGGTTAACATATTTGGCCATTTTGTGTTCTTGATGACCCTGGGATCCACAAAGGAGTGAATGCTACTACTATTGGCCTTTCTTAACCAAACCTTTGAATAGGAGTGTGTTTGCTGACAAACTTCCATGTAGAAATGATGTTGTTTGCAGATATGACCTGGTTTATATAGTTCATCACAACTGTAGCTAACCCTTTTTCTCTCCTTAACTTCATTTTGGGTTGGTGTGAGTCTTTTAATAAGAGATGTACTGATAGTGAACTTGGCCACAGTAGTAGGAGTGGTAGTACAAGTGTTTTTGGTGTTGGCTTGGTGTGTGTTTTGTGAAATAGGCTGCTGCAAGGGTGTGGAATAAGATGGTCTGGAATTTAAGCTGGGATTAGTGTAGGTGTTGTACTTGGACTAACTAGGGTAGGATGTGTTATTCTTGGTAGTTGAATGTTGCAGAACTGCTGATGCTTCATGCATTTGGCTAGTGCAAATGCATGACTAACTGTGGAGGGTTTGAACAATTGAACAAGGGCCTTTATGTGAGGTTTTAGCCCACTTAAGAAGCTAAGCACAAAATAAGATTCATCTTAATGATGACTATGGGAAACCATGAGAGATTTGAGTTCTTCAAACCTATCATAGTAGTCGGTTACTGTGGAATCTTGGCACAATTTATTGAATGAATCGACATAGTTATCTAGTAATGCTTCCTCAAAGCGTTCACAAATGTCTTTGATAAATTGAGTCCAAAGCAAGGTTTTCTTCCCAATTTGGTAGTTAAGAAACCATAGGTCTGCTCTCCCATTGAAGTGGATAAAAGCAATAGCCACTTTGTTTTCTTCAGGTACATTGTAGAATGAAAAATATCTCTCACATTTTTTTACCCAAGATATAGGGTTAGGGACTCTGGTCATCATACCTGGGTTCTCCCAATGAATTTGGGAGTGAGAAGTTGTGTATGGATCTGAAGCTCCAGATATTTGCGGTGAATGGGACTGGTTTAGATTTGGTTTTCCCATGTCTATTCTGTAACAATTGAACCAGCTGTTCAAATTTGGAATCCATTTTCTTCTCTTGCAAAATTTCACTGATTTGAGCAAGCTTCTTCAGTTCAATTTTCAGTAGATATATTTCCCCTGCTGTCTCGACTTGGCTCCTTTTTTAATCCATTATGAAATTCTCGATTTTTTTAAAGGCAAACAGGGTTTTTATAGGATCCCAGAACCCATAAAGATACCGCAAGCCGGGTTTGAACCCATGACCTAGTGGTACCATCCGCCAAGCTCTAACTGTTGAGCTGTCATGCCATTGGCATTCTCGATTTCTTTTGACGTTGTCTCCATGCTTTTTTAATCTATTGTTTGATTTAGGTAAATCAATCTCACACTACCTTGATACCAATTGTCACGAACGTGACAGATTGTAACAAGTAAACAAAGAAGAAACGAAATCAATGAAGGGATTATATTGATGAAAGGTCAAAATTACACAATATTCTCAAGTTCTTCACTGAACAAG
The DNA here is from genome assembly GCA_963556465.1 of Berberis vulgaris. Taxonomy (NCBI): domain Eukaryota; kingdom Viridiplantae; phylum Streptophyta; class Magnoliopsida; order Ranunculales; family Berberidaceae; genus Berberis; species Berberis vulgaris. Next base: position 33,323,417 of record OY747126.1, on the reverse strand, counting down.
TGTTTCTCTTCTTACACAACTTCCCGATGCTTCTATTGTTTTACACCTATGTTTATATAGAGAACGGAGTAACAAAATTTCATAAAAGCATTGTTTATAAAAGGTGTGCAAGTCACGTGGTGTAACTAACAAAAGTGAAAAAATTACAATATCAGCCTTGCTTTCAAATTCAATTTTTGCGCCTTTCTTCGCACCAAAATTTCATAGTGTTTAAATGGCTTATTCGAGAGTGGAGTAAGAAACAAAAAGAGGAGTTAGAAAATGGAAGCTGGTAGCACAAATTTTATCCCCCATAAGGAAACATCCCTTCATCTATTCCTTTAATAAACTTCAATCAACCCATATCCATATGGCTGATCTAATAACTGTTGTTCATTTTTTTTCCTTCACTTTGTCCTCCACTGTGGAGACCCTTGTGTGGGCGGACCTGGGGGGGGGGGGGGGAGGGTTAGGGTTGCAGCTCAATAGGCCCAGGCCCAAGGGGGGAGATAGTCCCACATCGCCTGGGTGTGGAAGGGGGATGTGCTATATATGTGCGAGGTTGGATCCCCATAGTAAGAGGCCTTTTAAAGCCGGTTGGGCCCAGAGCAAAAAATTTCTGTGTGGAACGGGTCGTTACAGAATGGTATCAAAGCCCAATCCAGCCGGAAGTGTGCCAACGTGGACGTTGGGCGCCAAGGGGGGTGGACTGTGGAGACCCTTGTGTGGGTAGACCTGAGGGGGAGGGTGAGGGTTGGAGCCCAATAGGCCCAGGCCCAAGAGGGTTGGCAAGCTACAAAGGGGGGAGATAGTCCCACATCGCCTGGGTGTGGAAGGGGGATGTGCTATATATGTGCGAGGTTGGATCCCCATAGTAAGAGGCCTTTTAAAGCCGCGTGGGCCGATTGGGCCTAGAGCGGACAATTTCTTACTGTGTGGATTGAGTCGTTACATCCACCCTCTTTGTCCGATTCAGTTGTTGATGCACTGTCGGAAAAATTGTAGAATTACAACAAAATAGCAGTAAAACTCAAACATACTCACTCTAATTCGAGATATTATGTGTGGATAATACATGAAACTTGTTCTCACCAAGTCAAGAAGAAGCGACAGCTATGAAAGGAAGAGGCCACCACTACCTCTCTGCCGCAGCAGGCAACAACATATGAAATCACCAACCAACCAACCATTGCACCTATCAAAATAAGTTTGATGATCTAGGCTAAGGTTGAGGTTTGGAAAGAAAGGGAAAGCCTAGATATAGTACACTAACCTTTGGTTGTTTGTTTGCAATTGCAGAGATGAGGAAATCGTAGAAGACAAGTTTGGCCACCGCACCAACTCTTCTCTTCTTGGAAAAAAAAGAAAATAAAGAAACATCAACTGTCCTTTTGGTGAGATTGAGAAATTGAACCGACTAAGAAATTTGATGAAACAGATGGATGGATGGATGGGTGAATGGAGAAGAGAAGAAAAACCCAAACGAGTGTCATGAGACAAGAGGAGAAGAGAGAACACATGGCTAGGTTGTGATTGTTTCTTTTGACTTCTCTCGTCTATGAAGTGACATTAGACAAGTAATTGAAGAAACGAGGCAGATGGACAAGGGAATGAACGAACGAATGAGGAGAAAGGGTTCCACAACCGTTTCATTCGAGAATAGAGCTTTGAGCTTCTTCGCACGAGCGTCAAAAGGCACACACGTCTGTTTATTTAAGGACAAGGCACAAAACCCATCTCCTTTCATCTACATGTTTCCCATCCCTACCAAGTTTTATTTTCTCAACTTTTTTCACCTCAAATTTTCACAAAAAATTATTCATTAGCAACAAAAATAACATATTAATTTTTTTTTACCTTTTTCCACACTATTCCTCGGATTACATGTTTTGGTCCATGCAATTAAATATAATGTTAAATGGTCTTTACGGTGTTTAAGTATCATCCTTTTAGGTAGTCATGGATAACGAGTGGTGGTTGGCTTTGTTCCGCACTTCATGATATTAATAAAGAAATTTCATTTATTCCATTTAACGTGTATCTTGAGGTATGCATATTTAAATGAGCTAAAACTTTGACACACTATTTCAAAAAGTCAACTCAAACAAAGTAGGGGAAAGTTATAAAATTAAAATATATTTTGCACAAAGCAAACATGTGCAAATTCAGGAACTTGAATTCGAAAACTTAGTAGGCTATCCCGCATAGTCAATATTAGTGGAAATGAGGGACTTGAGGTTCTATTTTTATTTATGCAAAGAGAAAAATAGAAAATGCCCTCACCATAATTTTTTAAACAAACACAAAGTAGGCATGGTAACGTGGCAGGGCAGCTTCAGGTCTACCCGTGGTTCCTTGCTAAAACCACCAGACCTACCAATGTGTGACTTTTAGGAGGTATATAGTCGTTTTACAAGTAGAAGTCTCTTATGTTTTGTGTCTACTCAATGTAAGACTAAGACAATTAGGGTTGGGCAAGAATCTCGTTCATCATTTTCCCACCCGGACCGAAATTGTTCTGAATAGTTTCAAACCATGCCAAAACGGGTTCTACTCTTTTCATCCCGATCCCGGACCGATTGGAATTGGGACGATACCAGTTCCAAAAATGCAGTCCCAGTCTATCACGGACCATCCCAGTTCCTGTAGTGGATTTGTTTCAAACCCAATCCAACTCGAATTGGGCCTCTATTGTCCCTTTACTGTGATTGTTATTGGCCTGTGCATTTCCAACAAACATCAAAGCCCTTGTTGTTGAAGGATTTACTCCTCCTTCTAAGCTCAAACCCAATTTCGTCACTGATGTGTCTTTCTTTGTTGTAGAGAATAAGAAGTAGTAGAGAGGAAAAAAATAGTGTGGCGCCAGTGGTTTTATTCTTTTCGAAAAATATACCAGTGGATCCATTATTCAATGTCATAAACTCATTATTGCCATCTGTTGTAACAATTATACAATACTGTCATATATCTCTATGGATTAGCTTGGAAGTATTAATAGTTTTTTGATACTAATGATACATCAAACCGTCCTCTGATTAGCACCGTATACGTGTCATGATAATATCTTCAACAGAACGAAGCAGACCCGATTGCACGTTCAATCAAGAGAGGCCCAAACAACAGTAAGCCCATCATTGGCAGAATCCAGATAGTCAGGTCCGAGTTGCAATGAGCCACTAAGCCCACATGTCACACGATCAGGCCCAATACTCGTAAGACCTCTAAGGCAAGTATCTGAGAGATTTACCCAAGACAGGTTGGCCAGCAACACATTGGATCCGACTATGAAACATATATTAGAGTATAAGTCGGGCAAGGAAACTTCCTTGCATGGACAACGCTCAAAAAGGGAAACCTCTCCCGCAGATTTAGGAGCATGAGTCATGTAGGGAAACTATCCCACATGGACAACTCCCAATTAGGAAATGATCTCCACATTAAGATATTTTTTCCTAAACTACGCCATCAAAGGCCTTGCCGAACAAGGACTCATTCACTATGAAAGGGAGATACGGTCATTGAACTAGAGGTATGCAATATAACCCAGTTTACAGTATTAGGCTTTCCTAAGCCTTATCTAACTTAAGCATTAGAGTGTCATCGGCCACCATATTGTGGTCCTTGGCTCACGTTTGCTACCTCTGCAGGTCTAGGTAAGCAGCAAGGAAGGAGAGTAGAAATCGACTACATTAGTTTGGCATCGTCTGTGGGGAATGACAGAGTTCCTAAAAATAATTGTAGTTCGACCTTTTTCCATATTATCCGTGAGATGACAACAAGGTTTCACAACAATGGAGATGTTGCCAAGCCTTCAAATGCTCAAATCGGCGGAGCGCTGCCAGTTCCACCACTGCCACGGGAGGAAGCTCCTTAGACCCTTGCCTCAGTGGTGGCCGCAGCAGACCCGAGGGTGGAACTACTCTCAACACAAATGCAGTAAATTGCAGAGATGCTGGAGGCTCTCAAACAACGGAATCCTCTACCTGAAGAGGGAGACCGTAAGTAGCGAAGGGCTCGTTCCCTAGAAAGTTCAAGAGGGCATGTTCAGGAGAGTTGCACGGCCCCTCTCAATGGACAAGCGGCGGAGGCACGACCAATAGAAACCCAACGCCTAGAGCCAACAGGCACGTCTCGCACAACCCCCTCCGCAATGGGGCCACAAATCTAGATGTGTTGTTTAGTCTCACGGTCCCTCTATTCATGGACCATATCATGGATGAACCGTTTCCCAAGAAATACACCCCACCAAAGTTGGAGTTTTTTTATGGGACAAGAGACTTTTCCGATCACATGCGTCACTTCCAGCATGTTCTGGCCCTCAAGGAAGGGTCTGATGCAATAATGTGTCGATTATTCCCTGCAAGCCTGAAGATGTCAGCAATGATGTGATTCCACATCCTTCCTCCGAAATCCATCGATTCATTCTGGACGTTCGCAATGGCATTCCTTACATGCTTCGTGGGTAGCCAACAACTCAGGAGGGGTCTGCATTACTTGCTGACCTTAAGGCAAAAATAGAACTAGACATTGAGGGAATAAGTCACTTGTTTTAATGATGAGTTGACCCTCATCGATGGTTGTAGTGATGACACCGCCGTCACGGCTTTTACTTCGGGTTTGAGAAGAGGCAAACTTTATGACTTCCTTACCCTGGACCCCCAACCAATATGATAGACTTGCTCAAAGATGCCCAGAGAGACATCACTCTGGACGAAATGTTGACAGCCAAGAGAGAGGCGGAGTCAGAGAAGAAACCCTATGTTCAAAAGGATGGGAAATAGGGGAAAAAGAAAAGGGACGATGATAGTAACAAGAGGAAGCGTTCAGACAACAAGACCGACTTGTGCCGCCCCAGGCAAGACAAGGCCTGAAATTAATTGGGTCCAGGTATGTCACCCCTCTCAATACCAATCTGTTTGACATCCTATATTCCATCAAGGATTGGGAATAGCTGAAGTGGCCGCCTAAGCAGTGATGAGACCTTGCTAGGTGTGACAGCAACAAATACTGCGCATACCACAAAAAAGGCGGACATGATACTGAGGATTGCAGAAACATCAGAGGAGAAGTCGAGTACTGGATAAGGAAAAAATAACTCAAAGAGTTCCTAGGCTCGGATAGGAGGCAGGGCCGAGAAAAGGAAAGAGCGGACGTTGTCAAGGAGAACGAAAAAGAGGCTTCTGACGTCATTTACATCCTCCACAGGTTCAATCCTGAGGGAGAACAATCAAACAGATCTTGCAAGAGGACACTGACCGAGATGCGAACACCATCTCAGTATGAGGACCGAAAAGTGCAGAACGCACGAGTTCACAACCCGATCCCATCAATGACGTTTACGGATAGGGATCTCCAGGGAGTACATTCTTCTCACAACGACGCCATGGTTATCTCCCTCCTTATTGCTAAGTGGGAGGTAAAAAGAGCTTTGGTGGACACTGGAAGCTCACTAAATGTCATGTTTCTCAGTGCATTCTGCAACATGCACCTAAAGGAAAAAGACCTAGCTCTTGCCAACCACCCTATGGTCGGATTCAGTGGAGAGAAATGCTTCCCGGTCAGGAAGATCAATTTAATGGTGGTGGTAGGAGAGCCACAACTAGTACCTTGTCCAAGAGTTCATGGTAGTTGACACCCCGTCCACCTACAACATCATTCTGGGAAGGCCGTGGCTTCATCATATGGAAGTTGTAGTATCCACCCTGCATCAATGCATAAAATATACAGCCAACCATGCCCAAGGGACTATCCGGGAGATCAGCCAACAACGAAAAACTGGCATCATGCAGCCTTGAAGAAGTTGAACTGCTGCCAGTTACAACTCGGGCCCACAGAGCCAACATGTCAGGTATCAAGCCTAGACAAATGAGGTGAATCACTTTATGCGAGGGAGGAGCCCAAATAACCAAGGCACAACTATGTGGAGATCCAAAAGTCAAAGCTAGCAACGCGGTCTGGACTAACAAAGAGCTAAGTAACAATACTTCAACAAGCGAGCACCAACTCTAAGAGATGTTAATCAACAAAGAACTACCAACCAACATGAAGTAAAAAAAAAACTTTCCTAAAGGGAACACGCAATCCGATCCAAGACCATTGACACCTCTTTCAGGGCCGGATTAGCTTAGTCTCGCTCAGAGTAATATTATTTGTTGCTTTGATTTTGTTTCTTGTTTTCTGTTTTTCATTTCAGTGTAGAAGAGATGTTCGTACAGGACATATTCCATAAATAAAACAAATTTTAGGGATTACAATGAAAGTTATTACAAAGCTTGCCGACCAACTAGTACATTAGTTTATACACTACAAGTATCTAAGTCTAATGCAAGCATCTATCCGCCAAAACAAGGGTAGAGACTCGAAGATGCTAATCCACCTCCAGAAGAGAAGGTGGCTAGATAAAAGCGTTCGGAGCAAAATGCGAAGGAACACAATCAATTCATTGCTCTGTCAAATCACCTCGCGGGGATGATCCAAAGGAAGCAACATGATCCTCGAACAAAATGCAGACATCTGCAACCCGCTGGATTACCCTATGGAAAGGGATGAAAACTGGAGCAGGAGGAGGCAACAGGAGGATGACCCTTTAGACGGAAGAGTCTGAAATGCGGCTAAGCTAACGTCACTGGAAAAAAAGATCACATTCATCAGAGCTCTGCCAAGCAAACATGTCCTCATGTTGGGGCGTAACGCATTAAACCCAGAGCTATTGAGCACCAAAAACTAGCTGCTGGTATTATCACCCAACAGTAGTAGCGAATGGGAACTCGGGAACCACAAAAAATGGAAGACAGACTTGTCCCATGAGGAACAGTTTGTACTCCTTCTTTGCAATATAAAAATACATTACAAGATCTCATGAGATCAATCGGATGTCTTACCCATATCAGGCGGCAACACATAATAGCAACTCTTATCAAGACTCATTTGCGCAAATGTCAGAACATTCGAAGACTCCAGTGGATGAGATCTTCTTTCATCCTTTGGAAAACCCAATGCTAACTCTCTGGTAAATGCATTTGATTAACATGCTCTACAATTTACATTGCAGTACTTGAACGCATAATAGCCAACCCATATATAGGCGGAATGGTTTATGAAGAGCGTCAGCATGCATTTACTCAAGCATTAAATGCCGTACAGGAAATTAGGAAAATGCTGGTTCCAATTACAACTGCACAAGTCCACATCCTTTGAAATAGTGACATTGCAAGCAACCCCATTAACTGGGGGGAGTAATCAATACTTAACCAACACGCAGAATGGACCGTATCCCTGGCACACTAATCCATACAGATTTATTCTAAATGGGCCCCTCAATTAATGGGCTCAAGCTTATGCCCTGCCAGATCCGGCCCAGCACACGCAGAGGAACATACAACAAAGGTCATGAGCGCCCACAGAATAAGGAGTGCGCCTACAGAGTGTTATCATAAAACCCAAGGCATCAACTTCACTATCATTCCGTTGTTGTTCATTAAAGCCAGTCAATCTATTATTAGTCCGATCAATTGATCCGACACTGGAATCAGACTGCCAGGCGAGTTAAGTAAGTCAGGACCCCCAAGTCGGACTTACACGCCCAAAATCTTACAGACGAGCTAAGTTAGTCAGGACACCCAAATCAGACTTATGCGCCTAGAATTCCATATGCAAGCTAAGTAAGTCAGGACACCCAAGTTAGACTTACACACCCAGAACCTTACAGGTGAGTAAAGTGAGTCAGGACCCCCAAGTAAGACTTATACAGCCAGAGTCTTACAGGTGAGCTAAGTAAGTCAAGACACTCAATTCAGACTTACAAGCCCAGACTCTTATTCTAACCAAAGCTTAGTCGGTTTCAACCGATGACAATAGCCTCTAGTATGCTCTGACACCCAGTCCGTTAAGTTAAACGGGTGTCAATGGTTTAGAGAGTGGCAGCTTAGTCAACACTCTGATGCCTGATCGAGATGGCTTTCCAAGGATCCTTGTCCAAACATGAGCAACAGAGACCGAACCCGACCAAAGCTTGGTCGGTGACAACCGATGACGATAGCTTTTGGTCTGCTTGAAGCCTAGTCCGCAAATAACGGATTTCGATGGCCTAGAAAGTGGGAGTCTAGTTGGCACTCTCGATGCCTAATTAAGATGATTTTCCAAGGGTCACTACTCGTACGCACACAGTGATCGCCGAACCCCGACCAAAGCTTAGTTAGTGGCCACTGATGACGATGGTTTTGGTATGCTCGAAGCCTAGTTCACTACACCGATTTTGATAGAAAGTGGGAACTTAGTCAGTGTTCATTTAGCCTGATGAAGACGGTTCACCAGAGATCATTGGCAAATTACAGAAATGATCGCCGAACCCCACCAAAAGTTTAGTCAGAACGACTAACGATGATAATTTTTTGCTCGCTCCAATTCCTAGTCTGCCATGATCGGATCAAGATGGGTTGGAAAATGGGAGCTTAGTCAGTGCTCATGTAGCCTGGTGAAGACGTCTTGCCAAGGACAACCATGGTCGCTGAAACCTGACCTCAGTTTAGTCAGACATAACTGGCGATAACAACCCCCCGTCCAATTAAGCCTATTTTATGAATAGCAAATAAAGACAAGTCAAAAGTCTGGTCTAAGTTTTGAAAACACGACCCAGACGACTTACAAAGACTATTGTCCAATCATCTATAAAGGTGCAAGCACTGAGGCCACAGTCTGACTGATATGCTTATAACGGCAACAATTGCTGGTCCAACAGACAGCCAAGCCGCTAGACAATGGGTGTACTACACTCACCGATTTCTAAAAAAGAATCAGACCAGAACTGCACAAACTACTGTAGCACAAGAAGTCAGAGCTCCCAACAGCAAATCAAACATAAGCTTCCTAGCCCATCAAAGTTCATTATCTGACAGTTAATCTTGAAATAAGACAAAGTAGGTAAAAGCTAGCAGAAAAAGCAAAGGAAGACAAAAGAGTGTGTAATACTATTCATTTGCAAACTTGAGTATAGGATTCACCCCTCATCAGGAGGAGAGTCAAATACAATAGAACTAAACTTAACAGGGGAAGAAACATGAGACACATCTGTAGGTGATGCCTCTTGACCCCCTCATCAGGGTCGCCTTCTTTATCAAATGAATCAGAGGTCACCCTAAACTTTGCATATGCAATATCTTTATAATATAAGAGATCCCAGTCGGCGTGCTCCTTCTTCATCAGAGGCAACAACTCAAACCATCCATGCATGACTCTGCTGAATTCAAATGTGCCCTGAGCCTTGAAAAGCTTCTCTTCGCGCCCTCGTGACTTAGCAAGCTCCTGTTTCAGTTGCTCCAACTCACCTGACAGGATTTTAGTCTTGTAAAACTCAACATCCAACTTATCATTGGCGATATTCAGCTCACTCTGCGCCAGAAGGAACTGCTCTCCAGTGGTCTGCGCACTCTTGGCATAAAACTCAGCATTGGCCACCAACTGCTGACATCGGACAGTCCAATCAGACTTCTTAATCCTTTTAGCATGTAGAGCCTACAGTTCAACCTGCACTCCATCCAAAGAGTCAAGGGCGAGCTGCAAGTCACGATGTATAAGGTTCAATTCTTTTTCGAACCGATCCCTCGCGAATATTGTCCCCGCCAAGCCAGACTCAAGCGCTTTGATGCGCTATTTTAGTAGCACACAACTTAATACCCTATTTTGTGATTGTAGTATAGAATAAGTAGGGACCATTCTGGACTGGGGATTAGAGGGCTTGCCAATTAACACTAAGAATAACTAAAAGACAACTAACAACCTAATTAAGTAAATAATGGGGGATTGGATTTTCTAAGTTAAACTATGAAAATAACTACAAAAATTACTATAAAGATAATAAAACTAAAGAGATGACAAAGATGAGAAATTAGCTAAGGGTTTATCTCCACACACCAAACATATGCTCATAAATCAATCTTCAATAATAACTTGCTAATTCGTGAGAGACAATGTTCATGATTAACCGTGATCAACACTGCATTAATCTTATTATTTTTCCAAGTTCGTTGAATTAAACTAAGCGTCGTTTTCAAACTATTCTTATCATTCTATCTAATCAGGAATTGCAAGTTAGATAACAATCTAAGATCATTAAGTTTTGTGGAAAATATGAACACTGACTAGGCAATTACAAGTATGATCAACATCTTTTTCTTACCTAGGTTTTTACTTAACCTTAAAACGTTCCTTGGTATTTACTACTTGTGAGTATAGGATTATAACAATTAGGTGAAATTCTCCTATACTCTAGCCCCAGATCCTAGCATGCTTACTAAGTTGGCCACCTTAATAAACATACAAAGAAAAGTTCTCTATAAAGCAGTTCAGCAAAGCACAATCACTAATAGCAAGGAAGATTAAATTCAATTAATTTATAAAACACATGTTCGAGGCTTCGAATCAACCCCTAGCTAACAGGGAGTTTAGCTAGACATATTAGTTATGTTCAAACAGAAATCCATAATCAAATATCAAACTAAAATAAGTAAAAATAGAGATGAGAAGAAACAAAACACTGTCGTCGTGCGTGGTGGTAGAGAGTGGGTCCTGTGGTGCCAATAATGAACTGAAGAGAAATAACTCCTTCCTCCCGATCTCTGTTTCTTCAGTCTCTGCTCCTGTCTCCTTATTCAATCATCGTCTCCTTCGTCAATCTCTGCTTCACTTCTCTTCGTGTCCGCGGTTGTGACTGATGGAGGTGACGAAAGGAATAGGGAGAGTTGAAGACGGTGACACTGGGTGGCGATAATCAGGTACAGCGAGAAAGAGGGACTAAGACAAGGGTTTCCGTGCGTAAGGGGTCTGATGGCGATGGAACGATGGGCTCGATGGTGATGAGAGGACGGTGAAGGGCTGAATGGGGGTATGAGATGTGGCTAGGGTTGGCGAGGTTGTTGTTTCGAGGAGGAGGGTGACTGTTTGGCGTGATGAGGGCGATGGGTTTAGGGTGGGCGACGACAGGATGTAGAGGTGATGGAGATACTGTTTCAAGGAGGAGGGTGATGGCCAGCGCGAAGATGGATTTGTGGTGAAATTGCGATCTGATGCGAGGGTTTCGATTGGGTGGAGGCTTGCTTTGCGAGGTTGAGTTGCAGCTGTGATGAGGAGGCTGTGGTTGCAAGCGTGGATGAGGAGGCTATTGCTGGATGCTTTTCCAAAGTAAGGTATCATCCGTTTTATAATTGTTTTCTACTTGGTTTTCTTCTTTGCATGGATTCCTTCTTTTGCGTGGTTTCCTTCTTTCCGTGGTTTCCTTTTGCAACTAGTATTTCTAAATTGCCAATTTTCTTCACTTAGCTTCTATTTTGGAATCTTGTAATTAGAAACCTACACAAATACGAAAATAGCAGTACCATAATTAACAAGTAATATATAGAAAAATGATACTAAAAATAGCCTAATTATGCTACTATCAAATTCTTCCACACTTATCTTCTGCTAGTCCTCGAGCAAATCCAAGAAACAAAAATAAAAGACTCAAATGACTCAATCTATACTTTCCAACATTTGTCTCAAAGATTTTTAACGGATCATGACATGTTAAGATTCTTTGTAAACAAAAGATTAAATCCACATAATTCAAAAATTAATACACGTTCATAACAATGATATAAAAATTCACAATTAAATCAATACAAGTGACTGTGAAACTCAAGCGCGACCAAGAAGAATGAACCCAAAAATCTCACTGGGTGCACTCTTTTCTTTTTCATTGATTGTTTGATAAAATCACTCTTCCTATTCTAGTTATATGTGTGAGGATTGATGTAAAAGGGAAACAAATAGCTCACATATGATATAACAAGAAAGAAAGGCATTTTCTGACCCCAATTTATTTATTTATTTATTTATTTTCAAATATATGATATCATGGAAGGAATGTTACTAATTGAATGCAAGAACTAGTGACACCATATGCTCATACCTCATTCGAATCTCAACATCGTGACATTGCAAGACACACTCAATCAAAAGGTCTTAATTCAAGATGTAATAAGGCCAATGGATCAAGGGAAGAGAAAAAACGGATAGGGAATTTTCAAAGGGCTTAAAGAAATGGTGAAAGCATGCAATAAGATTAGAGACATTAGCAATGAATCATATGGTTCAAGACATAAGTAGAAAAATGAAGAGGTGGCCTACTGAAATGAAAAGTTTCAGCCATTATTTTGTATATACTGAATGAAAAGAACTGAACTATTTGTATGGTACTGAAATACTTAATGAATATAGACAAGAATCTACCATATGGTTGTGGTAATCCAGGAATGATCCTCCTACAAAATAGTGTTAAGTATCCCGGAATCCCCTAAGAGAAGATCTGTGCTCCATTGGTGAGCCTAAATAAAAAAAAGTGATGGTTTCGCTGCTTGACACTTTTATGGTACTGTTAAGGACCTTCCCCAAAATAGGACTCACCACCTGTGCCAAAACTGTACCATTCAAATTCAAGTGCATACACACCAACTGCACCCTGTTGAGAAGACGCATAGAAACACGCATCATAACTAACAATCACAAAATCAGGTCTAATTTATCAGGGAGAGCTGGCATTCTAGAAGAGTTGTAGTTGAGTATGTGCTGTCAAGCAGAAAAGAGTTGAGCTTGTATAATGTCCATCAATGCCTGGGAAGCCGAGGTGGGGCTAAATGTGGTAGTGGGTCCTACCTGTACCAATATAGGATTAAGAAAGGTGGTTGTTTTGGCATTCATCAGAACCTGGTGTAAATATGTTATCCATGCATCTATCTCCCTTTGGTTATCCCTCCCCAAGACAAGGGGTTTGGGGTGTTGAACCACTGATTGTGCTAGGAGGACCAAATACAATTGAAAGTGGTGATGAAAACTTGAGGAGTGAATTTCACTATCCCAAAAACACAGTTGTTACGAATTGTCCAGATGGCTTGGAGCATTACCTTAAACTGAGATAACATTTCATCTTTGGCCTTAGGATGGGCCTTTTGTGTCCCACATGAAAGTAAAGAACCTTGATACGGAGGGTGGATTAAAGTTGGCATTGAGCCAATCCATTGGCATGGGAAAGGTGCCAAAATCTATTAGTGACAGTGCAAACGAAAAAAATGTGAGTGACATCCTCCGGGTACTCTTGGCAAAAAAATGCAGCAGTCATCAATAGGTACATGAAGCCTAACCAGATTGGTCATGGTAGGTGATGTAGTCGAATCTTGTTCTCCTTGAGCTTGAGCTTGAGCTTGACCATCACAGGAAACACACGTGAGCCAAAAACCAATGTTGTGGCAACCGATGGCACTCCGATAATAAAGTCAGACAAGGCTTGAGAAAGGCTTAAAGCTATAAATTTGGTTTTGTAGTGTACCTTTGTTCATCAATCATGTGTCTTATTTATAATGCGAGAGCCCTTGTTCGGCTAGGCCTTTGGTGGCGTAGTTTAGGAAAAGATAACTTGCTGGAGATCCTTTCCTTATTCGGAGTCGTCCATGTAGGAGAATTTCTATACACAACTTGTGGTCTTAGATCTGCGAGAAAAACTTCCCTTTTGGAGTGTTGTCCATGCAGGGGAATTTCCATGCATGACTGATACTCTGGTATTTGTTTCATAGTCGGAATCAATGTATTGCTGGCCTGTCACTCTTAGGTCGATCCCTCAGATACTTGTTTTATTAGGTCTTACGACTGTGCAACGTATGGGCTTAGTAGGGCACTGCAATTTGGATCCAACCTTCTGGACCTTGCTAAAATGGACTTAGTGTTGTCTAGGCTCTGCCAGATTGGGCACGCAATCAAGCTAACTTTGTTCTGTTGGCGAGATTATCATGACACATGTACGGCGCAGATTATAGGACAATGTGGTGTATCATCAGCTATTCCCTTGAGTTAGTGGGCCAGCACGTCGGTTCACCAAGTCATGTCATGAAGGACCTGATCGGTCATGATGTTTGAGTCTGAATCATCTCCTCGAGCGGCACGCGTCATTAATTGGGTGTGTGTCTGCTCAAAAAATAAGGCGAGTATGCTTTCTATATAGATCCCCTTTTCTGTAGAGTTTAGCTTCTTTACTTTTTCGATCTTAGAGACTACGCTTTGTCGTTTCGCTTTTCGCACTTTTGACTTTGTTTAACTTTCGTGATCAAAAGATTGTAAGTTCTTCAATGAGAGGTCAATTTTTTAGTCGAGTCTGGAGGGCCTTCGCCAGAAGTGTGGGATCACTACACCAAAAGGCCAGTTTAGCTACGCCGAGCTGGCCACGGTTCTAAATCGTTGGTGTATTTGCCACGGCCAAAAACCGTAGCTATAAGTACCAACGGCTTAAAACCGTGGGTAAAAAAACCCTGGCCACGGCTTAAAACCGTTGGTATATTGGGCACGGCTAAAAACCGTGGCTATTAGTAGCAACGGCTCAGAACCGTGGGCATTATTAGAAACGGCTCACAACCGTTGCAAAAAAAAAAATTTAGCAACGGTTCTAAACCGTGGCTAGGTCTAGCAACGGCTCAAAACCGTTGCAAAAAAAAATTTAGCAACGATTCTAAACCGTGGCTAGTTCTAGCAACGGCTCAAAACCGTGGCTACATGAAAAGCTGAAAAAAAAATTTGGGCGGGCTATTTTGGCGCTCGACCTTCCCTCCACTCGACTTCCAATCGACAAACCTTCCCTCCCCTCCACAAACCTGCTCCTTCCCTCGACTTCCATCGACATCGACTTCCATCCCTCGACTTCCATCGACTTCCTCGACTTCCTCGACTTCCATCGACATCGACATCGACATCCCTGCTCCCTCCCTCGACTCTACTCCACTCGACTTCCCTGCTCCTTCTCCTTCCTTGCTCCCTCCCTCGACTTCCCTCCTCCCCTCCTTTCCTCCTCCATCGACTTCCCTGCTCCTCCCTCGACTTCCCTCCTCCCCTCCTTCCCTGGTCTTCCCTCCTTAGTACTCGGCGTCTTCAAAATCGATCAGCCACTGCAACCATTCTCTCGTACATGTACTCTCTCTCTCTCTCTCTCTTTTATTTTTGATGAAATTAGGGTTCCTGAATGTAGAGTTTTTTTATTTAGAGGTTTTGAATCTCTAGGGTTCCTGAATTGTTTTTTGAATCTGTAGGTTTTATTTAGAGGTTTTTTGAAATTAGGGTTTGAATCTCTAGGGCTCAAAACCGTATGCCTGATAAATTCCTGATATAATTTAATTTTTTGAATCTTTAATTTTTGTATGAAATTCCTGATATAATTTGTAACCAGGAAATACATCTCAGGGATTTACATACAAATGATATAATTAGGGTTTTATTTAGAAGGAAGTCATTGCTATATGATTTACATACAAATGTTGGTCTCTGGACTAGCTTTGCTCCTACAAGGAAGCTTTAATGGATAATTTTAACTTGTAATGTGCATTTTAAAACAAAATGTTTATATGTATGTTGGTCCACAAATTCTGTTTTGTTGATGCTAATGATAATGTTGCTTTATTGTCTATCTTCTAGCTACAGCAGGAACAAACAAGGCTGCCTTCAGTGGCAATACTTTGAACACGAGGAAGCTTGATAAAGAAACATAAGTTCTTGCTCGTGAGTACTCAACTCTTTGTATCAATTTGCAATAATTTTTGTCGAAAAATCATGTTGTAAACTTGTAATGATTAGATTTATGTATACATACATACATATATAGGTAAAAACACTCGTTGCACTTCCAGGATCTTTCAAATGAAATTGATCATAAATACCCCATTCAAATGCATTTCAGTGATGAAACCATGCTGCAAGAGAAGGTTTATGAAATTGATCATAAACCACTCGTTGCACATCAAGGGTTCACAAGTGAAGTCTAGAGTCCAAAAGATCCGCTTTATAATGTCTAGCAATCCTGTAAAGGAAAACACTGGAGAAGAGCCCATCAAAGATCAAGGTATGCTAGTTTCTAATTTTCTATCTATACATGTTGGATTACCTGTATTAAAGATCAAGGTATTGTGTTGTAGAAATTGCAGAACTTGAAGTGGAGGTATGCAAAATTTTCAGACATCTTGATTTATTTAGGGTTAATTATAGATTGCTATTAGGGTTTGATGAGTATGTCCGAATTTTCAACAGTTTTCAAGTTGTAATCATTCTTGCTACTGAATTCCTATCACAAAACCATTTACAATAAAAGCTTTTTAAAAACTTTTATGTAGAGATGTTAAGTGATTACGTAAGGATTTTTGTTTTTGGTTTTGCAAACTTTTTGCTTATCTGTATATCCAATATATTTTACCTTCTTGGGATCTATTTCTAGAGGCAGTTAAGCGCAGTACCTAAAGGGGATGTCTTGAGATAAATAGAGCTCATAATATCTAGGGCGCGTTAACCTAAGATGAAGTCATGCCATCTAATGCATGTCCTCATGAAAGCTAATTGCAAGAGTCCTTTAAGCATTTTGCTATGGTGTTCTTATTACCCTCCAAATCTAATTCCTTGCATATCCCAAACATCTGATCCTAAGATGTCAATGTGATTGGTTCATAATGTTACAATTACAATTAGCTTCCTGCACCGTGAAGGGATTCATTCATAATGACCTTATCTGACAAAAAAAAAAAATAGTATATGGCATATGTTAGAAAACTGACTTAATCTTGTTGTAATCAGGTGTTTGTTAGAAAAGTTATTGAGTTGCATGACAAGTATATGGCATATGTAAATGAGTGCTTCCAGAATCATAATCTTTTACACAAGGTTTGTATTGGACACTGAATCTTGTTCCTAATATTATGTCCTTATTTTCCTTACGTTATTGCTTTCATATTCTAGGCACTCAAAGAGGCCTTTGAAGTGTTCTACAATAAGGGAGTTGCTGGCAGCTCAAAGAGGCCTTTTGGTTATCCGAGTCACCATCTGTTCAAGGAATCACATCGTGGGGTCTATGGTCCCATGCATTGCAACATGGGCGATATCCTTTTTTTTGTTAAAATTTAAACACAAGAAAAGCTATTGATTTTGGTGTTACATTGCTTCTATTCATTAAATTCATTTACTACAGTTTACTTGTTCTCCCTATCCTATGTTGTAGAGCTATATTATGTCATTTGGTTTTGCTTCCTTGACATGATTTCTACACATTTCAACTTAAGGGAGTTGAACAACCATGTTTCTCGTTCCAAATTGTAAATACAAACATGGATGAATTGAGTCCACGTGCCCGTAGAAGAAGTGCTTTGTTCACATGGCAACATATAGCATCCTTACATCCTAGCTTGCCTGATGTGTATTGTGGAGGATTTTACACACAAAAGGAATCAACAACAGTCTCAATCATCCAGCAGTCTCTAGCCCTTAGTTGCTTCCCTCGAGTCAAGATCTTTCATACTTCAAACAAGTATGAAGGACAAGTGTATATACCTGAGATCAACTACCTCCTCATGTTAGTGTGTGTTGGTGTTACCTCAAGGTATGTCTTTCAATTTCTTTTTCTTAGTTTTGGTTATTAGGAAGAAATCTTGATTGGTTGTATGATATTGGTTGTTTTTTTTTTTATTGGTGGATTGAGCTTTGATTTTTGCATGAAATCCTTAATGAGTAGTATGTATACAGAAGCTTTGATTTTTTCATTGTTGTAAGTTTACTCAACCTTTCAAAAAAGTCCGTACTCTGTCACTTCCCACTTTATGACACTTTCTGTAATGGGTTCTTATTATTTATACTAGATGGGAACTTACACTATGTTCTTCAGTCCATCTGCTACAGTTACTGGGGCTCATACTGTGTCCCAAAGAAAACGAGTTCGTCATGGAAAGGTTTGAGTACTATACATGTTTTTTGACCTGGTGAATAGTCAACTACTTTATGTTTACTAAGACCAATTCTTACAGGGGGCTTCCAATAGCATTACATCAGTTCTTTATCTCAAAGATGAGATAACTATTGCGACTGCTGGAGCGGTGGACAGGTTTGTTTGATGCTTTCATAGATTCTCCTTACTTTAACAATGGAGTTTTTGCATAATATAAAGTACTGAAGTCCTTATCTGTAATTTAGTTAAACTGATTCTTCCATGTGCATTTTTGTTTCATTCCAGTGATGTGAAGTTCTGGGATACCCGGAATTTGAAAGGCCCCATATTTCCAACATCTTCTCACATCGAACCATCAAATGAAAAGGTCAGTTAACCCCCAAGATGCTAATTCTTGTCGGTCTGCTCAGTGGAGATAGTTTTCATCTACTGCAAAAAGACTGATCTGAAAAAAAGAATTTTATAGATTATAACGAGATCAAGGTTCTACCAGTTTCAAAATGTTTAACATTGTGTCTACCATGTGTCAAGTGTTCGAGTATTTTGATCCCTAAAGACCATAATAGCTTTCTAGACTAGTCAGGTACTATATAGTGTTGACTAGTCAGGTACTGTATACATCCTTCCAGGTTTAGCAAGCACCCATAAATCATAAATCTTAATTACGTTGCAATAACACAAAATCAGGGCTGCATCCTCCCTCGAATCTGAAAATAGTCTTGTTCACCTGCAGGAAAGTCAACTAGTTAAACTTCAGGGACAATATATTAGACTGATATTACAGAAATAGTTATATCATGTATTGCATATGAGCAGATCCATTTTCATTCAAAGGTATGAGCAATTTTATTTGTATCTGGTATGGCATATTATTTAGAGAAGATTGTATGTCATTTTCTACAATTTATTGCCCACTATTGCCCAAATGGAAGGCGTTCCAAACAATCATTTTTCTTGAGCAGGTGAGAACTTTGTTAATCATTTGATACTGTGTACAGATGTCTATATGTCACATATTTGTATTATCTTTGTGATTGATTCATGATCTCTGTTTTGTTGGCTTAGGATGAAGGCCTCCACGATTCAAGCAAAATTGCAGCATTTGATTTTGATGGGTGTCTTGCAAAAACATCTCTAAAAAGGTAATGGTTTTGACTGGTTAAACACGTTAGCCTTATCGGCTGAAAATTTTGTTGTATCACCATATTTGTCTATTGCATCAACACACTGATGATTTACAAGGATAGTTGATCAAAAATATAAATATACATATAGATGTACAATAAAGCTCACTCCCATTTCCCATGTTCGTAAGTGTCCTTTATATGTTCGTTAATTCCATGTGATAGATACCCTTTGGTGTTGATTATGCAAAATGCAATATTTGTGTGAACATATGGCATGACGTTGTAATTTTTTCACCTTGTCTACACTACTTCTGGTATGTAATTTTGGATTAGTAGTTTTAACATTATACATTATATGTTCAATGGTAGTAATATATATGATAAATTGCACATTAAATAGTTCAGCGAATGTGTTGTAGTTTTGGTGTATAATTTCAGTATTTATTTATTAAATTTTTGTAGGAAACTTCTAAGTTTAACCGATAGCTTGAAGTGTATTGGATATGGGTACTATAAAGATAAACGATCTATAATTTTTGTAGGCAACTTCTGTTCACTATTACAACTCATTTTTTGCAATTGTTAAATTGTTTATGCAGTGTGTAGCTTCTCATCTAGACACCCAGACACAGTTCCTCAGTGGTAAATTTTCTAAATCTTTGCAATGTATAATGACATGTGCTTGCGCAGCATGGAGATGGACGGTGATTTGTCCAAAACGGTAAATGATCTTTCTTCGAAATATCCACTCTTGCAGTAGAATGTTGTTTAGTTGTTGATTGTCCTAAATGCTAGGTAGTTATAGATAAACCTTAAATTGAACCTTATGGAAATCGGGAAATCGAACCTCTTTTTTTTTAATGTTTAGTTTTAGTTTTTTAATCTTTATTAATCGAACCTTAAATGTTAAGACCTCCTTTTTATGACTTAAAGTTCACTTAATAAGTTCTGTCCATCAATTGAAATAACAACATACCAGTTGGCATGTTTTTATTGATGTCTTCTAATTTTTTTGGTTGTCTTTGTAGGTTGTGATAAAGTTGGTTGCTCAACTAAGTCAAAAGATGAGAGAGACGTCAAATATGTGGGCTCCTGCGATATATAAAAGACTTCTTAGCATTGATAAAAGGGAAAGGGATATGGCAGAAAGATGCTTTCTGAATATAAGATCTGTTTTACTTCCTCCTCCTTTGGTTCTTTCTAAGGTATTTCCTTTTATGTCAGAAACTTGTTGAATGCTTCCTATCATTACTTACTAGTGATGCATGTGTGCATGGCATCTATTTAAGTCGTATATGTTCCTTACCTAATGCATTGACTAAAAAAAATTTATATTTTCTGAATGAACAATAAACTAGTTAAGTTGTACATCATGATTAACATGTAAAAGAATAACCAATGTTTTTATATTTGTGCCGAAAGTGTTGTGGATTTCATGTTATAGATCTTCTCATTCTGACCCACAAGTTCAGATAGCATTTTCTCATTCTGAATAGCATCTCTGGTATTCCTGATTAACCCTTCTATCTAATGTTATCTCTGGTATTCATTGAGAGGGGGAAGAAGGTAAACTAATGAATGCTCTTTATCCTTTTTTTTTTTTTTTTAAATTTCCATTGATTGATTAAATGGAATGAAATGGGGGGTGGGGGGTTTTTAATGTACTTCTGTTTGGTTCTGTTGTGGATTTCATGTTGCTGTGGGTCCCACAAACATCAAAATAGAATGTTAATGATTTGAGTTTGAATGTTAGTTATTTACAAACGTTAGTGTTTGGGCAATGGTAGGTCCTGGAACCGAGTGCTGGCAGGGCACTCTGTTGTAAAACAGAGTGTCCCCTGTTTTTCGGAGCAGGGAGATGCTGCGGACTGGAAGGACTGGGCACTGGTTGCTGCGGACTGTGCTGCGGCCTGGACTGGTGTTAAGGCCGTGACGAGATGGTGGATACGCGTTAGGCTGATGGACGTTGTTGCGTCGCAGAGCGTCCTGTTGCTGTGCTGTGTTCTGAGCTGCTGCGATGCAGTGGCCTTCATGCGAACACGCTGTTGCGACACTCTGCTACGTTTCAGCGTGCTGCGCTAAATCTGGGTATTGAATTTTTGCATTTTGTTTATTCAGGATAGAATGCTTTGTCTTTGCCACTGTTCTAAATGATAGCTTGTATG
This sequence comes from Berberis vulgaris, assembly GCA_963556465.1. Lineage (NCBI taxonomy): Eukaryota > Viridiplantae > Streptophyta > Magnoliopsida > Ranunculales > Berberidaceae > Berberis > Berberis vulgaris. Next base: position 33,302,379 of record OY747126.1, on the reverse strand, counting down.
TAGCATTGTTTGGTAATGAAAATATGTGTAGAAGCTTCATGAAATCTTCGTTAATTTGTGGTTCAAATATTTATCCTAGTACAGAAAGTTCAGTTGCCTACCCAAAATGTTAATTTGTGACAGATATTTCTTTTTCTCTTGATTTTCCCTTCTTACTTGGGCGCGGCCCTTTAGTTTCATTCTTATATGTGTTTCCTTTGTGAACACGGACTTAATTCCATGAGATAATCAACGTGACATCACATTTCAATGCCCAATAGCCTTTTGTCCATGTTGGATATTCCGCAAGCTCAAGTTATTGAGCTTGACATATGCTTCATCAATTGTTGGAGTTACCTCCTTTTTTTAATTTTCTATGACATGTTTTACATTGCCAACATGTCATGGTCTATTAATTCATCAAGTCATGGTCTACACTCTAAATCGATAATCAAGGAAATGGTATGCATTCACTGACTCGTCTTTTACTTTTCGAATTACTGCTACACGGACTGTTTTTGACACTTGGAATTATGATTCACCACCTCAATTGTACTAAACTGTCTATTACATGGTCCATTGATAGCTTTTCATGCAAAGCTTCAAGACTACCATACCCAGGTTTCTATGAACCTTTTTGATCAGCTTCCTAAGTATATATATAATTTGATTTTGAATACATAATGTCAATCATTTGATTTTGAATACATAATATCAATCATTTGATTATTTTGAATACATTTCACTTTATCATTTATGCCCTGTTTTTTGGTACTTGTTCTGTGCTAATGACTTGAATCATAACAAATAGAATGTTAATGATTTGAGTTTGAATGTTAGTTATTTACTTTTCTTCCTGACATACACAGATTTCTTCTTCTTTTTCTTGAAAGTATGAACTTTGAACATGTGTTCCTGCTAAAGGGTTGAAGCTAGGATGCACAAGTCACAAAGCAAAACCAAAAAGTGATTAGGGAGTGGTAATGTCTAATGGGGATGTTATAATTGTGGGTGGTCACATTGCTTTGTTGGTGACAGTGGGGATTAGAAATTGGTATTCCTGTCTGGTCATGTTAGAAATTGGGGATGTTATATTTGAATTTCATAATGTTTAATTTGTGCAACTTTACGTGGACAACTGCCTTGCACACTTGGATGAGATGAGGGGCTTGAAGGCAATGCTCATGAAAGCCGATCTCTTTCATCTCGTTTCAGGCACGTGGAAGACTTCGGCGGAGCACTGCTTTTTGTGGATGGGTGGGTTCAAGCCCTCTGAAATCATCGAGTTTGCGACCAGCAGCAAGCTCGCATCAGTGCGTCCCTCGCAGAGCAGCAGTTCGTCCCTCGCAGAGCAGCAGTTCGTCCCTCGCAGAGCAGCAGTTCGTCCCTCGCAGTAGCAGCAGTGATTCCCTCGCAGCAGCAGCAGCAGCAGTGCGTACCTCGCATCATCAGCAGATCGTCCCATGCAGCAGCAGCATTGCGTCTCTCGCAGTAGCAACAGCATCAACCGCAGTTCGTCCCTAGCCCTGCCCATAGAATCAGACCAAGAGGGAAAACCTGAATCAACACAGGTTAGTCAGCATTGCGTCTCTCATATCATATCATATTGCATGAATCTATCATATTTTGTATAGATGACAAGCTTCCATTGGTCAAAAGCCATTTTGCTAGACATATTGGATATTCTTCTTTTGTATCCATGAATGTCAAAGAATAACAACTTAGCTTCCATATTGGATATTTTTTTACTGAAAACTGTTTTGAACAGTTGATTTGTAGTGTTTTTGTGTTGCATTCCTTTGTATGGGATCACTAAATAGGTTTTGCGAGTGAAATTAGATCTGATGAGGCTCAGATAGTATTTTTATAGGTCTTTTTGAGCTATTATTTAGAGGAACTGATGGAATTTGACAATATGAGCTGAAGTTCATTCAATTAGTTAGATTTGCAAGCAAATTTTGCTAGGTTTTAGTTAATGCGAGACAATAGAACTTCTAGTCAGTTATAAGTCTTAGGTAGATTGTATTTCTTGTGATTAATGATGAAATGTGAAGCTGAAGGCTGAAGTGACTAAGATGTATTTGTTTTAGATCCGTTTCAGTCTGAGGTGATTTAACAGTGAGAGAAATGGAGGGGAGAATGAACAAATACAGGCAAACTAGTCTAGAGAGGGCTATAGTTTGGACTGAGCTGGCCTGCAGCATTTGCCGTGCTACAGGCAACTTACTTCCTCATTCACTATATATTTGCTAGTCAGGCTGCTCATATAGGAGCTCTGTATTCTTCATTTCTTGCTATGCACTTGGCGGCTGGAGTTCCTGGTGTTTTGTCAATCCCAGGAAACTAGTTGTTTAACTTTTGTTGCATTGCCAATCCCACAACAAAACCTTAAATAGAAAACCCACAAATCACTTGTTTTGGGGTCCTTTTCAAATTGTATCTCTTTGATTTGTGTTCAATTCAAATGCTCTGTTGGTCTTTCTGAAATTTCAAAAATTACTAGTTAGAGATTAGTGTATGGGGGTCTTTTGAATGGGTCCTTTTGGTCTGCGAGAGCTTAGAAACACACAAATCAATGTTTTTTGGTTGAATAGTTCTCTTGGGGTTTTATGTGAAAGTTTGGTGTGAGGACTTTGAAGAGTTATAGTGAAGATTTGTGGAATCTGTCCTAATACATTATGTTTTGCTCCCCTTTCAACTTTATTTTCCTGATTTAATAGACAGGAATATTAGTAGTATTTGTTTTGTTTATTCTTTATAAGCACATTTGCTTGATTCTCAAGCTAAAAGCTCTGAGTGGCATTGAGATTCTTTCATTCAATATAGGGCTTGCCCCTTTTTTTTACATTATATTTATATAGACATAGTGATCAAATGATCACTTTTTCACTTCATTTAATTTTTTTTGGGGCAATTCAGGACTTGATTAATTTTTTGCCTTTTGTTGTGGCAGAATTGTGGTTGACAATGATGCTTGTGAGCATGCAACTGTCATTCAGGTGAGCTGCTTATACCCTTTGGGATCTTCTGTTCGTTCTATCGGAGACTTGCAAGAAATTAAAGATTTTCGATATCACTGATAGTGAAATTTTGTTTATAGGTTGATAGTGCCAACAAACATGGAATTGTCTTAGAAATTGTGCAACTTCTTACTGATCTCAACCTTATTATAGTGAAAGCGTACATATCTTCTGATGGAGGATGGTTTATGGATGGTAAGGTTTCCATTCCAGACTACTTGATTTGATTTGAAATGAACTCAAACCCTTTTATTATCATTCTCGTGCTAAACTTAAGATCATATCTTTCAGTGTTCAAAGTGACGGATGATGATGGAAATAAAATCAGAGATGAAGGACTTATCAATTATATCATAAAGGTCAGAATTCATAAACTGATTGATACTCATCTCCATTTATGTTCATAACTTTCATTTCTACCAAAACCTTTTGTGGTGCTTGCAGTACTCTACTAATAATCAAACTGTTTCATTTATGATTTTTAGTCTCTGGAAACCAATGTATGCTTTCTCTCATCTTTCAGAAGCTCTGTTGGGGTAATGCCATCTAAAGAGCACACATCGATTGAGTTAACTGGCACTGACAGGCCAGGTTTACTATCCGAATTGTCCGTTGTATTGACAGTTGGTAAAACCTTAGAGGTTGGTCGTCCCTCGCAGAGCAGTAGTTCGTCCCTCGCAGCAGCAGCAGTTCGTCCCTCGCAGCAGCAGCAGTGATTCCCTCGCAGCAGCAGCAGCAGTGCGTACCTCGCATCATCAGCAGATCGTCCCTTGCAGCAGCAGCATTGCGTCTCTCGTAGCAGCAGCAGCAACATTGTTCCATTTTCTTTGTATCTGAGATATTTAAGTTTGTGTGTGTGTCATTGTATTTGAGATATTATTTGATAGATTTTGACTCAATGTAATACATTTTCTTATTAATTACATTACTTTGCCTCCATTAATTACATTACTTTGCCTCCATTATTTGATAGATTTTGACTCAATGACTCAAAGTCATTTGATAGCAAAAAAAAAAATTATTAAAAAAAAAAAAAAAAAAAAATTTGCCACGGTTTTAAACCGTGGCTAACTATTGCAACGGCTAAAAATCGTGGCTACCTTGCCACGGCTTATAACCGTGGCTAGTACTGGCCACGGCTTAAAACCGTTGCTAAAGCTATTGCAACGGCTGAAAACCGTGGCTAAACTTGCAACGGTTTTAAGCTGTGGCTACTCCTGCCCACGGCTTAGAACCGTGGCTAAGATTTTGGCAACGGTTTATAACCGTGGCTAAATCATCAACCGTCCTCGAGATAAAACCGTTGCTAATATTTTAGCCACGGTTTTTAGCCGTGACTAGGGATTTAGCGACGCCTCTACAGCCCACGGTTCTAAACCGTGCCAATGGGTTACCCCCACGGTTTAAAACCGTTGCTAATGGCCATTTTTGGTGTAGTGTGACAGGATTTTAGTCTTGTAAAACTCAACATCCAACTTATCATTGGCGATATTCAGCTCACTCTGCGCCAGAAGGAACTGCTCTCCAGTGGTCTGCACACTCTTGGCATAAAACTCAGCATTGGCCACCAACTGCTGACATCGGACAGTCCAATCAGACTTCTTAATCCTTTTAGCATGTAGAGCCTGCAGTTCAACCTGCACTCCATCCAAAGAGTCAAGGGCGAGCTGCAAGTCACGATGTATAAGGTTCAATTCTTTTTCGAACCGATCCCTCGCGAATACTGTCCCCACCAAGTCAGACTCAAGCGCTTTGATGCGCTATTTTAGTAGCACACAACTTAATACCCTATTTTGTGATTGTAGTATAGAATAAGTAGGGACCATTCTGGACCGGGGATTAGAGGGCTTGCCAATTAACACTAAGAATAACTAAAAGACAACTAACAACCTAATTAAGTAAATAATGGGGGATTGGATTTTCTAAGTTAAACTATGAAAATAACTACAAAAATTACTATAAAGATAATAAAACTAAAGGGATGACAAAGATGAGAAATTAGCTAAGGGTTTATCTCCACACACCAAACATATGCTCATAAATCAATCTTCAATAATCACTTGCTAATTCGTGAGAGACAATGTTCAACATTAACCGTGATCAACACTGCATTAATCTTATTATTTTTCCAAGTTCGTTGAATTAAACTAAGCGTCGTTTTCAAACTATTCTTATCATTCTATCTAATCAGGAATTGCAAGTTAGATAACAATCTAAGATCATTAAGTTTTGTGGAAAATATGAACACTGACTAGGCAATTACAAGTATGATCAACGTCTTTTTCTTACCTAGGTTTTTACTTAACCTTAAAACGTTCCTTGGTATTTACTACTTGTGAGTATAGGATTATAACAATTAGGTGAAATTCTCCTATACTCTAGCCCCAGATCCTAGCATGCTTACTAAGTTGGCCACCTTAATAAACATACAAAGAAAAGTTCTCTATAAAGCAGTTCAGCAAAGCACAATCACTAATAGCAAGGAAGATTAAATTCAATTAATTTATAAAACACATGTTCGAGGCTTCAAATCAACCCTTAGCTAACAGGGAGTTTAGCTAGACATATTAGTTATGTTCAAACGGAAATCCATAATCAAATATCAAACTAAAATAAGTAAAAATAGAGATGAGAAGAAACAAAACACTGTCGTCGTGCGTGGTGGTAGAGAGTGGGTCCTGTGGTGCCAATAACGAACTGAAGAGAAATAACTCCTTCCTCCCGATCTCTGTTTCTTCAGTCTCTGCTCCTGTCTCCTTATTCAATCATCGTCTCCTTCGTCAATCTCTGCTTCACTTCTCTTCGTGTGCGCGGTTGTGACTGATGGAGGTGACGAAAGGAATGGGGAGAGTTGAAGACGGTGACACTGGGTGGCGACGATCAGGTACAGCGAGAAAGAGGGACTGAGACAAGGGTTTCCGTGCGTAAGGGGTCTGATGGCGATGGAATGATGGGCTCGATGGTGATGAGAGGACGGTGAAGGGCTGAATGGGGGTATGAGATGTGGCTGGGGTTGGCGAGGTTGTTGTTTCGACGAGGAGGGTGACTGTTTGGCGTGATGAGGGCGATGGGTTTAGGGTGGGCGACGACAGGATGTAGAGGTGATGGAGATACTGTTTCGAGGAGGAGGGTGATGGCCAGCGCGAAGATGGATTTGTAGTGAAATTGCGATCTGATGCGAGGGTTTCGATTGGGTGGAGGCTTGCTTTGCGAGGTTGAGTTGCAGTTGTGATGAGGAGGCTGTGGTTGCAAACGTGGATGAGGAGGCTATTGCTGGATGCTTTTCCAAAGTAAGGTATCATCCGTTTTATAATTGTTTTCTACTTGGTTTTCTTCTTTGCATGGATTCCTTCTTTTGCGTGGTTTCCTTCTTTCCGTGGTTTCCTTTTGCAACTAGTATTTCTAAATTGCCAATTTTCTTCACTTAGCTTCTATTTTGGAATCTTGTAATTAGAAACCTACACAAACACGAAAATAGCAGTACCATAATTAACAAGTAATATATAGAAAAATGGTACTAAAAATAGCCTAATTATGCTACTATCAAATTCTTCCACACTTATCTTCTGCTAGTCCTCGAGCAAATCCAAGAAACAAAAATAAAAGACTCAAATGACTCAATCTATACTTTCCAACATTTGTCTCAAAGATTTTTAACGGATCATGACATGTTAAGATTCTTTGTAAACAAAAGATTAAATCCACATAATTCAAAAATTAATACACGTTCATAACAATGATATAAAAATTCACAATTAAATCAATACAAGTGACTGTGAAACTCAAGCGCGACCAAGAAGAATCAACCCAAAAATCTCACTGGGTGCACTCTTTTCTTTTTCATTGATTGTTTGATAAAATCACTCTTCCTATTCTAGTTATATGTGTGAGGATTGATGTAAAAGGGAAACAAATAGCTCACATATGATATAACAAGAAAGAAAGGCATTTTCTGACCCCAATTTATTTATTTATTTATTTATTTTCAAATATATGATCTCATGGAAGGAATGTTACTAATTGAATGCAAGAACTAGTGACAGCATATGCTCATACCTCATTCGAATCTCAACATCGTGACATTGCAAGACACACTCAATCAAACGGTCTTAATTCAGGTTGTAATAAGGCCAATGGATCAAGGGAAGAGAAAAAACGGATAGGGAATTTTCAAAGGGCTTAAAGAAATGGTGAAAGCATGCAATAAGATTAGAGACATTAGCAATGAATCATATGGTTCAAGACATAAGTAGAAAAATGAAGAGGTGGCCTACTGAAATGAAAAGTTTCAGCCATTATTTTGTATATACTGAATGAAAAGAACTGAACTATTTGTATGGTACTGAAATACTTAATGAATATAGACAAGAATCTACCATATGGTTGTGGTAATCCAGGAATGATCCTCCTACAAAATAGTGTTAAGTATCCCGGAATCCCCTAAGAGAAGATCTGTGCTCCATTGGTGAGCCTGTTGACACTTTTATGGTACTGTTAAGGACCTTCCCCAAAATAGGACTCATCACCTGTGCCAACACTGTACCATTCAATTCAAGTGCATACACACCAACTGCACCCTGTTGAGAAGACGCATAGAAACACGCATCATAACTAACAATCACAAAATCAGGTCTAATTTATCAGGGAGAGCTGGCATTCTAGAAGAGTTGTAGTTGAGTATGTGCTGTCAAGCAGAAAAGAGTTGAGCTTGTATAATGTCCATCCATGCCTGGGAAGCCGAGGTGGGGCTAAATGTGGTAGTGGGTCCTACCTGTACCAATATAGGATTAAGAAAGGTGGTTGTTTTGGCATTAATCAGAACCTGGTGTAAATATGTTATCCATGCATCTATCTCCCTTTGGTTATCCCTCCCCAAGACAAGGGGTTTGGGGTGTTGAACCATTGATTGTGCTAGGGGGACCAAATATAATTGAAAGTGGTGATGAAAACTTGAGGAGTGAATTTCACTATCCCAAAAACACAGTTGTTACGAATTGTCCAGATGGCTTGGAGCATTACCTTAAACTGAGATAACATTTCATCTTTGGCCTTAGGATGGGCCTTTTGTGTCCCACATGAAAGTAAAGAACCTTGATACGGAGGGTGGATTAAAGTTGGCGTTGAGCCAATCCATTGGCATGGGAAAGGTGCCAAAATCTGTTAGTGACAGTGCAAACGAAAAAAATGTGAGTGACATCCTCCGGGTACTCTTGGCAAAAAATGCAGCAGTCATCAATAGGTACATGAAGCCTAACCAGATTGGTCATGGTAGGTGATGTAGTCGAATCTTGTTCTCCTTGAGCTTGAGCTTGAGCTTGACCATCACAGGAAACACACGTGAGCCAAAAACCAATGTTGTGGCAACCGATGGCACTCCGATAATAAAGTCAGACAAGGCTTGAGAAAGGCTTAAAGCTATAAATTTGGTTTTGTAGTGTACCTTTGTTCATCAATCATGTGTCTTATTTATAATGCGAGAGCCCTTGTTCGGCTAGGCCTTTGGTGGCGTAGTTTAGGAAAAGATAACTTGCTGGAGATCCTTTCCTTATTCGGAGTCGTCCATGTAGGAGAATTTCCATACACAACTTGTGGTCTTAGATCTGTGAGAAAAACTTCCCTTTTGGAGTGTTGTCCATGCAGGGGAATTTCCATGCATGACTGATACTCTGGTATTTGTTTCATAGTCGGAATCAATGTATTGCTGGCCTGTCACTCTTAGGTCGATCCCTCAGATACTTGTTTTATTAGGTCTTACGACTGTGCGACGTATGGGCTTAGTAGGGCACTGCAATTTGGATCCAACCTTCTGGACCTTGCTAAAATGGACTTAGTGTTGTCTAGGCTCTGCCAGATTGGGCACGCAATCAAGCTAACTTTGTTCTGTTGGCGAGATTATCATGACACATGTACGGCGCAGATTATAGGACAATGTGGTGTATCATCAGCTATTCCCTTGAGTTAGTGGGCCAGCACGTCGGTTCACCAAGTCATGTCATGAAGGACCTGATCGGTCATGATGTTTGAGTCTGAATCATCTCCTCGAAGTTCAAGTTCTGGCTGACGATTTCAAGTTCTGGCAGAAATATTGTTTCATGGATTCTGCGGACTTGAAGTATTTCTAGCTTGATGGTTGTCCGATCAGGCAAGAGTTTAGGCAACCGAGTAAGTGTGATTATGTTTTAGATCTCGCTAGTGGTGATTGCATATTGAATCGTTATTCGTGTTTTATATAGGGAAATTTCCAACTACGCCCCTTTCTTTTGAGGACGAAGCAGCCATGGATAAATTTTGTGACATGAATCAGATGCGGGTAGAGGATGTCGTCCATCCTTCTAACATTAAGCACAAGAGACTATTGGCTTATGGCACGAGGCTCCCATTCTTTTTAGAGTTCTGAAACCGATGCACGCATCAGTTTATTCACCCCAGAAGTGGTAAAGATGAACAACCAAGCCTAGCACTATAAGGTTGATGTTTTTTATGCCTCCAGAAAGCATATTAGTAGATGAAATGACTGGCTGGCGAACTGCACTCCGAAGCTAGAACGTGATACGTTGGGAGAGCGTATGGACAAGGGCAAAATTATATCGTGCTAGGGATGTCATATCTGAACCAAGTTGTCGTTGCTAGAATAGAAGTTGAGATTGCTCGTGAGAGAGTGTATACCATGGAGCGAGTATTTGCGAATTTTCATGTCATATTCTGTTGCTTTTCACGAAATTGAATCATTGAATAAGCAGCTTGAAGAAATGTGGTTTGCCCAATCGGTCTTGATCCAAAGGCTTGGCAGACAAGATTGGAGGCTTAGAGGATTTGCTTGGAAACGCTTGAGTCCGATTTGGCAGAGGTAGTGTCCACGAAGGACAGGTTCAAGGAAGAACTGAACCTTGTCCTTCGTGACTTACAATTTGCTCAGGAGACTGCAACCAAGGGCAGCTGAGATGCAGGCTCTGAATGAGAAAAAGGCCAAGAAAGAGTCTGCGTGAGTTGTCCGATGTCAACAGTTAGAAGCTGATGTTGACTTCAATGCCAAGAGTGTGAGGACAACAAAAGAATGACTCATTCTGGCACAAAATTAACTAAGTGTTGTCAAGGACAACCTGAGTGTCGAGCAGTCCGCCACTGATGTGCTGTCAGGTAAACTGGAGCAGCTGGAGTGAGAGCTCGCTGAGTCAAGAGTACAAGAGGAAAAACTCCTCAAAGCATAGGGCACGTTCGAGTTCAGCATAGTTGGGCAAAGAAGATTGGAGCTACTGCAGTTGATGAAGGAGGATCATGCTGATTGGGACCTCTCCTACTACAAATAGGTGTCTTTTCCGAAGTTTGTAGAAGCCTCCGATTAATTAAAAGAAGGGGGTGATCAAGATCTGGGTGTCCAAGTGGCAGCGCATGTGGACACATCCCTTGCTTCTTCTCTTGCCAAGTCTAGTTCTGTTGTATCTTAACCTCCTCCTGATAAGGAGTGAACTCCGTGTTTTACAGATTATCAATGAAAGATGATATGCTGGGTAACACTTTGTACTTGTGTACTTCTTTGACTTTTCTTGCTGGCTTTTTTTGCTTTGTCTTATCGTGATGTTAGCTAGTAGACAAGAGGTTTTGCTGAGTCAGGACACCTTGGGATTGATCTGCTGATGAGAGTTCTGACCACTTATGTTGCGATAGTTCAGGCAATCATGGTCTATACTCTTTAGAGATCGAGAAGTTGTATCGTCCAAGCCTTGTAAGTTGGTTAAACTCCAAAAGAGGGGATAATCTTGGTTGGAAATTGATTATTAGAATTCAAGCTGTGGTCCGCCTTTGTGATCAGCCATTGTAATCTGCCCTTTGCCGGCTAGGTTGTAGATCGGACCAGCAATTGTTGTTGATAGTATAAGCAAATTGGTCAGACTGTGGTCAAGCGTGTGCATCACTGTAAATGGTTGAATAGTGGTCCTTGTGAGTCGTCCAAATTAAGCTTCCTGAGATCTGACTGAACTTTCAAACCGTCATTGTCCGCTTATGGCAGGCGGACTAGGGTTCAGGTTGAACCAAAAGTTATTGTCATAAGTCGTAACTGACTAAACTTAGGTCGGGTTCGGCGAACATTGTTTGTGGTTTGACAATGATCCCTGGCAAGTCATCATGATCATGCTTCAAGAACACTGACTAGACTCCCACTTTCTAAACCATCGTCATTCGATTTTGGCGGACTAGGTGTTAGAGTGGACCAGAAGTTATCGTCATCAGTTGGAACTGACTAAACTTTGATAGGGTTGGAAAATGATCCCTGGCAAGCCATCACGGCCAGGCGTTGAGAACGCTGACTAGACTTTGACTTTCTAAGCCATCTTCACCCGCGCTCGATGGACTATGGTCTTAGAGCGGACCAGAAGCTATTGTCATCAGTCGAGAATGACTAAGCTTTGGTAGGGTTTGGCGATCATTGTCTGTGGTTGAAAAATGATCCTTGGCAAGCCATCGTGGTTGGGCATTGAGAACACTGTCTAAACTCCCACTTTCTAAGCCATCTTCACTCACGCTCGGTGGACTACGGTCTTAGAACGGACCAGAAGCTATCATCATTAGTCGGGACTAAGCTTTGATATGGTTCAGGGATCATTGATCATTTTCTATGGTTGGAAAATGATCATTGGCAAGCCATCATGGTTGGGCGTCGAGAGCACTGACTAGACTCTCACTTTCTAAGCCATCGTCATCAGTGCTCAGTGAACTAGGCCTTAGAGCGGACCAGAAGTTATTGTCATCAATCGTCACTACTAAACTTTGGTCAGGTTTGATGGCCATTATCTATAGTTGGACAATGATTCCTAGCAAGCCATCTAAATCAGGCATTGGAGCGCTGACTAGGCTCCCATTTTCTAAGCCATCTTCATCTACGCACGGCAAACTACTGTCTTATAGTGGATCAGAAGCTATCGTCATCAGTCGAAACTGACTAAGCTTTAATTGGGTTCGGCGACCATTGTTTGTAGTTGGACAATGATCCCTAGCAAGTCATTGTGATCAGGCATTGAGAGCGCTGACTAAACTCCCACTTTTTAAGCCATCGTCATCTACTCTTGGCGGACTAGGCATTAGAGCAAACCAGAAGCTATCGTACTTAATTCTCCTAATAGTCCGACACGGAGGTCAGACCAATATGTCTGATTCTGGAGTCAGATCGACATAGATTGACCGGACTGAGTTTTTTCCAGGTTTAATGAACAACGACGGAATTTTAGTAGAGTGGATACCTTAGGTGTACTGATAATATCATTGTAGGCATGTTCTGCATTCCAGTTTGTGTATTTGTGTGTACTAGGTCATTTTTCGTATTCTAGGCCGGATATGGCGGGGCACTTGCTTGAGCCCACTGGTTGGCTGGCGCCTGTTAGAGAATTCATTGTGCCATGTGTACAACGTAGATTACAACCCCTAGTTAATGGGTCTATGTGCAGTGTCATTAATTCAATGAATGTGGACTCATGCAGTTGCAATTGGAACTGTAACCTGCTTTTTTCCCGTACGATATTTAATGCTAACGTAACTGTTGGATGACTTCGTTTCGTGAACCGTCGCGCCTATATAGGCTGGCTTTCACCATTTCAAACATTGTCATGAACGTTGTAGAGCATGTCCTTTAAATACATCTTTCCAAAAAATATGTTTTGGATTCTCCAAAAGCTAAAGGAAGATCTTTGTTGTTGGAGTCTTCAAATGTTCTGACATTTGCAGCGATGAGTCTTGACAGGACCTGCTATTATGTGATGCTGCTTGGTTTGGGTGAGCATTCAATTGGTTCCATGGGACCCTGTAATTTATTCTCACATTGCATAGAAGAAGTACAAAGTCTCCCTCAGGGGACGAGTTTGTCTTCCATCTTCTGTTGCTCCCCATTTACTGCCCACGACTGCGTTTTGGGAGATAATAATCGCAGCTAGTTTTAGGGTGGTTGTTCCTACTGTATCTACTGGGCTTCACTCGTGATGCCGCAGTTGGAAGGCAGATTGGCAGATCAAGGCTCTGATGGACGCGACCTGTGGTTATGGGATGCTAACTTTGCATTACCCCAGGCATCCCTTGTTTGAGAGGCATCCTCATCTGCCTTCTTCTGCTCTCACTTCAGAATCTTCTTCGTAAGGCAGATTGGCGGAGCAAGGTGTCTGCAGTCTACTTCGAATGCCACTTTCAAATCATCCTTGTGAGGCAGATTGGCGGGGCAAAGGATCAAGTGCACACCTGCAGCCTGTAGCCTACTTTGGGTACTTTTGCTTTCACTTCCTAATCCTTTTCTAGAGGTAGATTGACGGAGCAAGGTGTTTGCAGTCTACTTCGAGTGTCTTCGCTGCCACTTTCAAATCATCCTTGCAAGGCAGATTGGCGGGGCAAAGGATTAAGCCGCACTTGATGCCGGTAGCCTACTTTGGGTACTTTTGCTTTCACTTCTGAATCCTCGTCTTGTGGCATATTTACGGAGCAAAGTCTTGACGTGTGTTTCAGCGGATCCATACTCACGCCAGACTTAGATACTTATGATGTGTAAACTATTGTACTAGTCAGTCGGGCAAGCTTTGTTACAACTTTCTTAGTAATCAATAAAGTCTTTTTTCTATAATTCGCATTTTATTCCTTGAATGAGTATGTATCATACAGGCTTGTGAGAACAAATCTTCTAAACTAAAGAAGGCGGGCCATTCCTCGCTGGTTACCAACTTTTGGCGTAGGCATCTGTTTGTAGAAGTGTTGTTACTTAGCTTTGTACTGGACTGGATGGTGCCTAAATTGCTGAATTCTGGCTCGTCGCATAGTTGAGCCTCGGTTGTCAGAACTTTGTCTTTGTCCATGCGGGGTGATTTTTTCCTTTATTTGGGCTCGATGTTTGATATGTTTGTGCTAGCAATCTAGTTGTTTTGGAACTGCGTAGTGGCAGTCTCTCACTGAAGGTTGGTCTCCTTGAATAGTCAATTGGGCCTGGTTAGCAATGTACTTGATGCATTGGTGCAGAGTAGAAACTACTGCCTCCATATGTTGGAGCCAAGGCCTTCTTAGGTTGATGTTGTAGGTGGATGGGGCATTGACTACCATGAACTCTTGGACAAGGAACTTTCGTAATTGTGGCTCTCCTGTCACTACCATTAGACTGATCTTCCCAATAGGAAAGCATTTCTTTTCGTTGAACCTGATCATGGGGTGATTGGAGGATGTTAAGTCCCCTTTTTGAGTTGCATATTGCGGAATACATTGAGAAACAGAACATAGAGAGAGCTTCATGTGTCCACCAAGGCCCTTTTCACTTCCAACTTTTCTATGAAGACCAAGATGACCAGTGCGTCATTGTGAGAAGAATGGACGCCTTGGAAGTCCTTGTCTGTGAACGTCAATGGGGGGATCAGACTCTGAATACGTGCATATTGCATTTGTCAGTCCTCGCGGGTGGCTTATGTCTGCATTTCGAGAGTGTCCTCTTTCGGGACTAGTTGGATTGCTCACATTCCGAGCCGACTCCATGGAGTACATATATGATTGCAACAACTTCTTTCTCTATCACCTTGACGACATATTCCTTTTCATTTGCCCGATCCTGTCTTTTTTTTCGGGCCCAGGAGTTCCTTGAGCTTGCCCTTCCTGATCCAATACTCAAACTCACTTTTAAGACTTTTGAAATAGTGTCGTGGCTATCTCGTCGTAAAACTCCAACTTTGGCTGGGTGAATTTCTTCAGCAGTGGCTCGTTTATGATGTGATCCATGAACATGGGCACAATGAGGTTGAACAGCATGTCAGGATTGGTGGCTCCAAGCCAGAGGGGATTCTGCAAGGCGGGTTTGTCAACCCTAGACGCTCGGTTTTCGTTGGTCGCTCGTCCGCCCTTGATCTACTGAGAGCTCGCAAGGGAAAATGGCTCTCTTGAACGTGTTCTCTGGTGTCTTCAGATGATAGGGCTATTTGTTGCTCCCGGTCTCCTTTTGCAGGTGAAGGGTTCCGCTGAGTAAGTAACTCCACTGCTCGTGCGATTTGCTGCTTCTGGGTTGATAGTAGATCCACTCGGGGGTCCGTCGTGGCTGCTACTGACGCGGGGTCCGAGGTTGTGTCGATGCCTTAAAAAATGGCGGTGCTCCACCATTTCGATTGTTCGAGGGCTCAACGATGTCGCCATTGTTGTGAGATCTCGTGGTCACCATCTCTCTAGACTGTAAGGAAGGGTGATATCATTGTTTTCAAAGAAACTTCGTCGTTCCCCATGAACTTCGCCAAACTAATGTAGTCGAATATTGTTCTCCTTGACCTTGACCTACACAGGGAACACACGTTAACCAAAAACCACTGTTGTGGTTGGACAAACTGGAGTTGAGCTGACAAAGTTGGTGGCCTTATCTTGCCTTGCACGGCCAGAGTTGGGCTTGTTGTCATTGTGCTTCCTTTTTCTATTGTCATCTTCCTATTTCTTTCCCTCCTTCTTATCTCTGGAATCAGATGATTTCTTTTTAGACTTTGCTTCCTTCTTGGTGGCCAACATCTCATCGAGAGTGATGTATTTCTAGGCACTCTTCAACAAGTCCGCGATGTTAGTTGGAGGCTCCAGGGTGAGGAAGTTGTAGAACTTGCCTCTCCTTAGACCCGAGGTGAAGCTGTGACCGAAGTGTCATTACTGCAGCCATAAATGGGAGTTAACTCATCAATGTAGCGAGTGACGTATTCCGTCAATGTCTCATTCGACTTCTATTTGAGGGTGAGCAGGTAATGCGGGTTCTTCTAATCCGTTGGCTGTCGATAAAGCGTGTGAGAAACACTGTTGTCAGCATCCAGAATGAGTCAATGAACTTCAAAATGAGGCTATGGAACCAGGTCATCATTGACTTCTTCAGGTTGGTAGGGAATGACCGACACATTACTCCTTCGGATCCTTCATTAAGCGTCATTACATGATGGAAGTGGCGTAAATGATCGGACGAGTCCGCTATCCCATCGTAAAACTCCAGCTTTGGCGGGGTGAATTTCTTTAGCAGTGGCTTGTTTATGATGTGATCCATGAACTGGGGCACAATGAGGTTGAACAACATGTTAGGATTGGTGGCTCCAAGTCGGAGGGGGTTCTACAAGGTGGGTTTGTCAGCCCTAGACACTGGGTCTCCTTTGGCTGCTCGTCCACCCCTGATCTACTGAGAGGTCGCAAGGGAAAAAAGGCTCTCTTGAACATGTTCTCTGGTGTCTTCTAAGGATCGGGCTATTCGCTGCTCTTGGTATCCTTTTGCAGTTGGAGGGTTCTGCTAAGTAAGTAACTCCATTGCTCGTGCGATTTGCTGCATCTGGGTTGATAGTAGATCCACCCTAGGGTCCATCGTGGCTGCTATTGGTGCGGGGTCCAAGGCTCAGTGATGTCTCCATTGTTGCGAGATCTCGTGGTCACCATATCTTTGGACTGTAAATAAGGGTGATATCACTGTTTTCAAAGGAATTTCATCGTTCCCCACGAACGTCGCCAAACTGATGTAGTCAAATCTTGTTCTCCTTGACCTTGACCTACACAGGGAACACACGTGAACCAAACACCACCGTTGTGGTCGGACAAACTGGAGTTGAGCCGACGAAGTTGGTAGCCTTATCTTGCCTTGCGGGGCCAGAGTCGGGCTTGTTGTCATTGTGCTTCCTCTTTCTGTCGTCATCTTCCCATTTCTTTCCCTCATTCTTATCTCTGGAACCAGATGATTTCTTTTCAGACTCCGCTTCCTTCTTAGCGGTTAACATCACATCGAGAGTGATGTATTTCTAGGCACTCTTTAGCAAGTCCGCGATGTCGGTTGGAGGCTCCAGGGTGAGAAAAATGTAGAACTTGCCTCTCATTAAACCCGAGGTGGTGGTTTGACCGAGGTGTCATTACTGCAGCCGTAGATGGGAGTTAACTCATCATTGAAGTGTGAGACGTATTCCCTCAATGTCTCGTTCGGCTTCTATTTGAGGGTGAGCAGGTAATGCGGGATCTTCCTAATCCGTTGGCTACCGACAAAGCGGGTGAGAAACGTTGTTGTCAACGTCCAGAATGAGTCAATGGAGTTCAGAGGGAGGCTATGGAACCAAGTCAGCGCTGACTTCTTTAGGTTGGTAGGGAATGACCACAATATTACTACTTCAGATCCCTCTTTGAGCGCCATTACATGCTGGGAGTGGCGTAAATGATCGGACGAGTCGGGTATCCCATCGTAAAACTCCAATTTTGGCGGGGTTAATTTCTTTAACAGTGGCTTGTTTATTATGTGATCCATGAACAGGGGAAAAATGAGGTTGAACTGCATGTCAGGATTGGTGGCTTCAAGCTGAAGGGGGTTCTGCAAGGCGGGTTTGTCAGCCCTAGACGTTGGGTCTCCGCTGGTCGCTCGTTCGCCCATGATCTACTGAGAGCTCGCAAGGGCAAAGTGGCCTTCCTGAACGTGTTCTCTGGCGTCTTCTGGTGAGCTCTTTGCTATTCTCGATCTTTTTTTGCAGGTGAATGGTTTCGCTGAGTAAGTAACTCCACCGTTCGTGCGATTTCCTGCAGCTGGGTTGATAATAGATCCACCCTGGGGTCCGTCATGGCTGCTTTCAGGATGGGTTCGAGGTTGTTCCCCCTGCAATATCAGGGCCACCGAAAATGGTGGTGCTCCACCAGTTCGAGTGTTTGAGGGCTCAGCGATATCTCCATTATTGCGAGATCTCGTGGTCACCATCTCTCTTGACTGTAAGAAATGGTGATATCACTGTTTTCAAAGGAACTTTTTCATTCCCCACGGACGACGCTAAACTGATGTAGTTGAATGTTGTTATACTTGACCATGATATACACAGGGAACACACGTGAACCAAATACCCGTTGTGGAGGCCGATGACATTCTGATGTTAAAGTCAGACAAGGCTTGAGAGAGGCTCAAAGCTGTAATTTGGGTTTTGTATTATACCTTTGTTAATCAACCCTATGTCCTATTTATAATGCAAGAGTCATTATTCAGCTAGGCCTTTGGTGGCGTAGTTTAGAGAAAAATATCTTACTGGAAATCCTTTCCTTGTTGGGAGTCGTCCATGTAGGAGAGTTTTCTTACACAATTTGTGCTTCTAGATCTGCGAGTGAAACTTCCCTTTTGAAGTGTTGTCCATGCAAGGGAGTTTTCATGCACGACTTCTACTCTGGTATTTGTTTCCTAGTCAGAACCAATGTATTGTTGGTCTGCCTGTCTTAGGTCGATCCCCCAAATACTTGCCTTATTAGGTCTTACGGGTATTGGGCTTGACAGTCTAACATATGGGTTAGTAGGGCGCTGCAATTTGGATTCAACCTTTTGGACCTTGCCAAAATGGGCTTATTGTGGTCTGGGCTCTACCAGATTGGGCACAAAATCTGGCCTGCTTTGTTCTGTTGACGAGATTATCATGACACGTGTATGGCGCGGATTATAGAACGGTTTGGTGTATCATCAATAGGAAAAATGTTCTGGCTAATTTTCCAGAGAAGGAAGAGAGCATGAGTGGGGGCTTTAATTTTCCACAACACCCTAAAAAGTTTAGCCAAAATGTAAAGATTAGGTGTATTAGAAATGATGCTTTCAATTTGATCATTTGTGAAAACACGAATATCACTTTTAACTAATAAGATACCCTTTTTGTCAGACAACTAGATGAGTTTGTCCGGACTCATTGATGGTCTGATAGAAATATCCAGGATGTCCCTAGCCTCTGCGCTAGGAAAAATGGACATGATCAAGTCCGAGTTCCATTGAATTCCTTGGTAGTCAGATATCAGGAATGGTCTGGGGATCATCAGGATTAGAGTAGAGGTAGGCAGTCAGCAAGGACCAGACCTGGCTTGACCCAACAATCTCTTCAAAGGTCAATGTCTTCCCCCGAAAGAACTTGCCAGATGAGATGGCGTTTCATTTTTAAGAAAGACGTCAGATTGCCTTTCCAAGCAAATGATGTGATGTTGGGAGGCTTTGAAAGCTGAAAAATGTTCTTTTGATCGAAGTAGAGAGCTTTGAGTTGAAGAACACGAGGACTGTGGGGCGAGGAAATCGCTTGCAACAAGTTAATTGTCATTAAGGCAAGATTTTTATTCCTAGTAGAAGGAATATTGAGACCTCCTAGATGGCAAGGCAAGGTAATACATCCCAGGTAAACATATGCCTGGCCTTGCTATCCGAAACTCCATTCCACCAGAAGTTTCGGGCCAGACTGTCCAGTTTGGTTGTGATAGAGCATAGAAGAAGGAAAGGTTGCATAGTATAAACATGTATTGAATTAAGGACCACTTTGATCACGACCGTTCTCCCATCCTGGGATAGTACTTTAGATTTCCATCTTGAAAGTTTCGTATTGATTTTATCAAGAAGGAACTGAAAATCTGTCACTTTCCTCTTGGACAAAAGCAAAGAGGAACCCTGATATTTCTCCTTAGGATTGTACAACATGGAACCCAGGATTCGATTGATCTTTGTGTGTTTCGAGTGAACAATCGAGTTGCAAAAAAATAGACGACTTGTCGTAGTTTACCGCTTGACCCGAGGTCGAACAATATTGCTGGAGAATGTCTTTAACTGCGTGGGCTTCCACAAAAGAAGCCTGAGAAAAAACATGAAATCATTAGCGTACAACAAATGGCTGATAGAAGGGGAGTGGAGCCTGATTTGAACACCTTTGATAAGGCCATCATTCTCTGCTCGGGCCAACAACCTAGATAGAGCTTCCTCCATAAGGATAAAAAAATAAGGAGAAAGCGAGTCTCCTTGTCTGACTCCCCTGATAGGTTTGATTGTAGGGAGAGGAGATCCATTAAGAAAAAATCGGAGAGATGAGGTGGAAATGCACTGTTCAATGATATGGATCCAGCCTCTAGCAAAACCTAATTTCTCAAGAATTTGGAACAGAAATGACCATTCAACCATGTCGTAAGCTTTGGCCATATCAATTTTAATAATCAACGAACATTGTTTCTATTTGTGACAATGTTTCATTTGAAAGAAAGTTTCATGTGTTAGACTTACATTGTCCGCGATGGAACGGCCTTTGAGAAATGCACATTGGTTGGGGGAAATGATGTTATCTAAAAGGTGTTTCAAATGATTCACCAAATTTTTTGAAATGACCTTATATATGATATTGCGAAGCCCAATCAATCAGAACTTATCAGGAGTGATAGGATTGGAGATTTTCATAATCAGGACTATGAAGGTCTCATTGAGATTCAGATCTAACTCCCTCGTGGTGAAAAAGTTGACCACCACTTCAATCACATCTTACTTCACAATATCCCAGTAATGTTGAAAAAAAAAAACATAAAAAACATCTGGCCCAAGGGCCTTATGGCTACCCATACCAAAGAGGGTGACACGAATTTCCTCTTCACTTGGGATAATAAGGAGTAATTCATTGTCTTCTATGGTGATTGAGGGTTCGAAAAGGGAGAGGATTTCAGGGCATGGGTCATGTTTGGATGAGCAGAAGATATCTTCAAAATAATTGTTGAGAACAAGTCTTACTGAATCTTGTTGTGAGTTCCAATTGTTAGAAGCATCTTTAAGATGAATAATGAAGTTTTTTTTTTCCTAAGAAGCATGGAGGCTAGATGAATTTTTTTTGTGTTTTTATCTCCTTCCATGACCCAGGAATAGCTTGATTTGTTACGCCAGAATAATTCTTCTCTTAGAAATAATTCAGGGAGATGGTCTTCCATAACATATATGGCATTGGCCTTATCCTCAGAGGGAATGTCATTGTGGAGTTTATCTAAGCCCGCTAGTGTGTCTAAAATGCATTGTTGAATATTGCATAAATCCTTTTTATTCCATCTAGTAAGACAGTAGCTAAGGTTTTTGGTCTTGAGATTGAAGTTGTGAGAAGGGAGATGATGATGTCGGGGCTTCCAAGTGGAATAGATGAGATGACGACATCGGGGTCCCTTGCCCACACGTGAAAAAAATAAAAACAAAATGGTTTGGGGCCCCTATTGACATTTGAGACAAGTTGGACCGAGATGGCTTTATACTCAGAGGTTGATGTGTGAATAGTGTGGGCGACCACCAAAGGGAAACACTCTAACCAGTCAGTAGACACTATAAATCTATCAAGTTTAGCTTTAATCCCATTTTTATCCTTTCATTTGTTATTCCAGGTAAAATTTGAACCATTGAGAAGGAGATCCAGGAGATTCTGTTTATCAATGAAACTCCTAAGGTGTCTAAAATTTGAGGGAGCATGCTTCTTTCCCCCAGTTTGTCTTTTGGAAGCAAAATAGAGTTTAGATCTCCTATTAGTAGACAAGGCAAGGTTTGGAGATCATAAATATAAGACAAACTGGTCTAGAGCAGGACCCGTAGGGAGGGGGTAAGTTCTCCATAAACAAAAATAGCAAACGAAATAGATTTAGCAAATAATCATCAATAATGCAATTGAAATAATATTTGCAAGAGGAATGATAGTAAGATAAATACCTTCTTTCTATAAAAGAGATAGGCCACTGGATTGTCCACGTGCTGGTACTGAGGCTCCATGTCTGAAGCCAAGTCTCTGATGAAGGCAGTCAATCTTTGCAAAGGTAGCTTTTGTTTCGGACAGGAAGATCATGTTTGGATTGGACTTGCGTGAGAGGGCCTTTAGGTTCTGGAATGCACAAGGAGACCATATGCCCCGTGCGTTCCAAAAAATGATCATAGAAACCCTGGTAGCAAAGCTCCTGAAAGATGATGGTAGCAAAGCTTTTGAAAGAGCATGCTCATCTATAGGATGTAATGGTGCAGTAGTTCATCAATGTTTTCTTTTGGGATTTGAACTAAAGTGGTTGTAAGGAAAGGTAGAGGCTCGGAAATGGATGTGATGGGAAGTTGAAACATGAAGTTAGGGGAAGGGTTTATGTATGTGAGGATATGGTTCAGGTTAGGATTCATGTTGTCAAGCAAAGAAGTATAGAAGTCTGGATTGTGTTCTGTAATTGTATCGGATGAGGGAGGTGAAGGATGATATGTTGAGATGGGAGTAGGTTGGTAAGAAGGGGGATCAATGGAGTGGGGTGTACTAGTTAAAACCAAGAAGTCAATAACATTTGGTTCAGTGGGTTGAAAGCTAGGCAAGCCTAAAATTAAGGCCTATATGGGCTGAGTTGAGCTTGGGCCAGCTGAATGCTGAAAACAGGCTTGAGTAAGCTGAGTTGAGTTTAGGCCAGCTAAGTGGAAACAGTCCTAAGTAGGTTGAGTTGAGTTGGGCCAACTAAGTTCTGGAAAAAGGTTGGGCTTGAGTTGAAGAGAGATCTTGGCATGGTCCTCAAGTCCCCCAAGAGGCCTACAGAAGAGACCTCCGTTAACAATAACGATGATGTCGTTACTGCTTTGGGTATTAAAAACCCATTTGAAACAGTTGGAATAGGTAATGAATGAGTCAAGAACGACTCGATGAGATCCAAAGAAGAGTGCCCTGAAGAGAAGCTATGATCTCGCCAGTGATTGCTAGCGATGGGGTGGTGGGTGTAGTGGGAGCATGGGAGGGGTTTTGAAGTGTCCAACCATATTTTAAATTTGATGAAAGGAAGGGAGTTGTCTTCCAGAGAAACGAGATCCACTTCCATGAATTCTCCTATACAGGTAGCTATAGTATGAACAACTTTTAATTGAATTTTTGCACTGGAAACTCATTAAAACGGATCCACCACGGCACCACTGAGAAATTTATGTTGTGATAATCTTCCTTCCAGGATTTGATTGTCGTTAGCCAACCAAACAACACACAAAGGCAAGATGTGATTGCTTTTTCCAAGTCACTATGGTTGGTAAATTGTAGCAGATAGTATGTGCTTGTTTTATCATGCCTTCGATCCAGAAGTTCAACATGAAATGTGTGGGATGGTTCCCATTGGCTGACCATACATTGAGCAAACACTTCGATGCGGAGTTTTTGGTGGTGAAAGTACTTTGCCACCACCCGGAGCTACTTACTATCACTGTCGACCTCATGTTTGATGTCAAAAGTAGGCTCTCAGAGGGTAAGATTAGTTGCTAATTGTTTTTTCAAGTTTTGTATCAAATGCTCATTGTGATTGTGGGTTGTTGATGGTTGGTTAGTTAGATGATGGCTTGGATGTGTGGAGGATTGTGTGACAGTGTTGGGAGTGGGTGTGGGTGTGGGTGTGGGTGTGGGGGTGTGATGAAATGAGTGTAATGGGTTGAACAAGAAGGGTCTATGAACAAGTGGAGTTGAGTGTGTGGTTTGGTATATGATGAAAGGACTTGTAGAAGTAAAAGATTGCATCCGGAAGTGTCCATGAGAAGCGCTCTGTAGCAATGGTGAGCTTGAAAGATATATGTGAAGGTATCAATTGGGAATTGGGGAAGGGTATATGGTAGTGGTTAGAAAGTTAGACTAAGAGGATGGTTAAAGGAATTAATATAATGTAATTTGGTTAATGGAAATGTTGGTGGTGGATGGAGATTGGGATTGAATTATCATTTTAATGAGTTTGGGGCGATTTGTTGTTCTTTGATGGGATTCCGATGGCTAGTAATGAGAGGAAATGATGAATAAGAAAGTGATTGATGGCTAATTGAGGTGGGGGTACGATGAAGGTGGATGGGATGGATTCGCACTTCGCCCGAGACCAACACAAGACACAAGGAAACAACCGTAAGCAAGCAAAGGGACACCAGTGATCACTCTCTCTCGAAAATAAAGAATTTAGTGAAGATAGTGAAGATGTGATGATATTGCAACATGTGGTTGAAAGAAGGAAAAAAGAAAAGAAGTTTGAGAAATAGAGTCTGAGTGAAGTGAAACTCTAAAAAATTCTGATGTCTCTTCTAATCCCTTTCTATCTGCTAGGTTTTTTTCTTCCTACAAATGCAAATCAAGCTCTTTTGAATTGAGGGGTTCATTTTCTATTGAGCCTTTTGGTTCTCCCATTACCAAGACTAGTGTACTAGTCATGCGACACATGTATAGTGTCATGCCTTCAGCATGTCATTCTAGTTTTTGGATCGTGCCTTCAACACTCCTTCAATAGGTCACGGAATTACTAAATTTGAAAAAAATATTATGAGTTACCATTAAAAAAAATCAAACATCTTGTTACATGGTTTACAAAACATACATTGGAACTCCGCTAGCTTAATAAAGGACATCTATTTTTGAATTCTTGTTATGAAATTGATTGGTTCCTTCTCTTCTTTCTCTTTGCCTTCAGGTAGACCGGCAAGTATGATTCAATCACATGCCCATTTGAAGTGAAAAAACATCTAAAGAAGTAGACATTCAAGTAGCATTTATTAGTTATTGGAAAAACCCATTGTCACCTTAATAATATTTTTCAGTGTTCTAAAAATCGGCCTAGGCGGTCGCCTAGGCGCTAGAAGGTGGAAAACCGCCCAGATTAATGGCAGGGCGGGCAGTCTGGGCAGTTCTGGGCAGTCTGGGCGGTTCTAGGCAGTCTGGGCGGGTCTAGGCGAGTCTGGGCGGCCTAGGCGGACTCTAGGCGGGGTCTAGGCGGTCGGGGCTAGGCGGGTCTGGGCGGGATCTAGGCGGGGTCTAGGCGGCCTAGGCGGGTCTAGCGGACTCTAGGCGGTCAGGGCGATTTTTTTTATTTTTTTTTTAATTTTTTTTTAATTTTTATTTTTATTTTTTTTTATTTTTTATTTTTTTATTTTTTTTTATTTTTTTTTTTTAATAAGGCTGATTGTGTTCTTATTTTATTTTTCTTTCTTATTTTTTAGAAATAAACTATTTAATTATTTTTTATTCAGTATATGTCTAAATGTAGTAAAGGATGATTACTTAATGGAATTCTCAAAGGATCTGCCGGTACCAATTTTACTGATGTAGATTTTATCAAACATAACTGAGGTTATTCATGCAATTTGAAGAAAAATAAAAGTGTACACAAATTCAAATTTATATAAAGTACCCATCATGACCAACTTCAGTCATTTGAGTTTTAATAAATTTTGTTCATGATTGTTAATTTTTCATGTTTTTAAATTTTGCATATGTATATTGGCATTAAATTAGATGTAATTGATAAGGTATTATGCTTAACTTTTGTAAATTATTAAAGTTATAATACAAAACCTAAGACCGCCTAGGCGCTAGGCACTTACCCGCCGCCCGCCCAGCGCCTAGCGATTTTTAGAACACTGATATTTTTATTTATTTATCTAACTTGATAAATAAACTTACTAATAAACTCATGTTTTTATCTTAATGGTCATCATAGAAATGTAAAAGTGAAAAGTGTTGTTGAGATGAAGGGTCAGGATTTATTGCTAATGGAGGTGTCGTAATTGTGACATGGGTACACTGTCATGCTTTCGGTATGCCATCCTTGTCCTTGGATCGTGCCTTTGGCAGTCCCCAAATAGGTCACTACATTACCAAATATGAAAACAAATTATGAGTTACCAAAACATTGATTAATTATACTTTTTTCATTCTCATCGACCTTGATATAGTCGATTTTTGCTCTCCATCCTCGTTGCTTACCTAGACTTGCACAGGTAACAAATGTGAGCCAAGAACCACCGTGTGGTGGTCGATGACACTCCGATGCTTAAGTTAGATAAGGCTTGGGAGAGGCTTAAAATTGTAAACTAGGTTGTATTGTGTACCTCTAGTTCATCGACCTTATCTCCTTTTTATAGTGAAGGAGTCCTCATTCGTATAGGCCTTTGGTAGCGTAGTTTAGGGAAAGTGATCTTGTTATAAATATCATTTTCTGATTGGGAGCTGTTCATGTGAAATAGTTTTCCTACACGACCTGTACTCCTAGATCTGCAGAAGAGGTTTCCCTTCCTGAGTGTTGTTCATGCAAGAAAGTTTCCTTGCCCAACTTATACTCTAATATATGTTTCCTAGTCAAATCCAATGTGTCGTTGGCCTACCTGTCTTGGGTAGATCTCTCAGATACTTGCCTTAGAGGTTTTACGATTATTGGGCCTGATCGCATGACGTGTGGGCTTACTGGGTCATTGCAACTCGAACCTGAATGTTTGGATTCTGTCAATGATGGGCTTGCTGATGTTTGGGCCTTGCATGATTGAGCGTGCAATCGGACCTGCTCTTCGGTCTATAGACGAGATTATCATGACATGTGCATGATGCTGATCAGATGATGCTTTGATGTATCATTAGCTACTCCCCCCAAGTTATTGTGCAGTCTTATCGGTTCACTAGGTCATTTCATGAAGCAGTTGTGCAGTCATGATGATTGAATCTGAGAGATTTCCTCGGGCAGTGAATTGCATTAATTAGGCGTGCGCCAGCTTGAAAGCAGGAAAGGCGGGAGCTCAACTTTCTATATGGATCTCCTGCCTGTGGAATATAACTCCTTTACTTATTTCAAACTCTGAGATTCTGCTATGTTGTATTGTCTATTGTGCTTAAGACTTCACTCAACCTTCGTATTCAAAAGCTTGTACTTTCTATCATGGCGGGCCGATATCAACTTTCGGATGAATTGTTTACCAGGTGCCATAAGTTTTTTAAGGAGTGGTTGCTCTCTGAATTTGATCTGGAAGTCCTACATAAGACATTCGGGATTCTTGATGATCTTGTGTTCTGCACTCTAGGCGTCAATCTGACGACATTGTACCCTCATGAGGGATTTATCCGTCTTTCACCAAGGTATGCTGCAATTGAGTGTCCACTTTCCTGTTATCAAGGAGATCTGGGAGTTCCTGGCGTACCTTGGCTTATACCCGCTCAAATTGTGCCGAACGGGTATAGGACTTTGATCGCCAGTCTGATTAGGGCTAAGGACACTGGTTTCCAAGTGTCTTCGAGGGTGATGCAATTGCTCACTTCTCCTTGGTTAAATGAGCAAGTTGTGTGTGTGCTGATGTCGCCGAACTGCTTCGGTAAACTGCCTGATTTTATATCGTGGTAGAAGTATTGTTTCATGGCTCCTACGAACTCTCGGTACTTTGAGCTTTCTGGTCGTCCGGTCGAGCGTGAATTTGGACCACTGAGTAAGTTGATTCTCCTGTTGAAGAGTCGTCTGATCGTCGGGGTTGTAGCAAAGGTTCGCCTTCTTGTCGCCCGTATTGTGCTCCATCTCATTTCCATCCTCTTATTCAATTAACGACGGGTCCGAAGGAAATCATTTTAGATCAGATATCAACTCATGTCGAGATGCCTCAACATCAAACTCAAGTGCATCAGAAATCTCAATTTCGACAGAGGAACTATAACGAGTTTTCTAAACAAATATTTTGTAATTAATGTGCACTTTATTGATATAATGAATTTACTTGTATTTACTAAAAATATGTTCCTCACATTGCTGAATCGTACATGAACTATCAAGGAATAGCTATGAGAAGTGAACCACCAAGGTATCAGTATGTTACTCAACAATGAAGCACAAACGAGAAGACTCAAAGATCAAGGAGTATTGGTGTAGTGCCCCGCTGTCATGCCCCGCTCATAAGAAAAATCCCAATAGACCGGGAGATTTCCTACAAACGGCACGTGACATACCACTTAATCACATTTTCACATAAACATTTCTCGGAAAAACGAAATTCCAAAATATTGCAACTATTCCAAAGGCAACCTTCGCCCCCAACTCCACACATCAAAGCGTTCACACAAACATAACTTGCATATTAAACACCAAATAGCAAAACACAAAACATCTTACAAACCCTGGGAAACACTAGGATCTACTTCCACTTGGCTTGATCAACAAAGTCGCTTCCAACTCCTACACTCCAATAAGAGTACACCCATTTACCACAAAACAAAGCAAAATGGGTCAGCCTAAAGCTGGTATGAGCAAATAAAAAAATCAACTACAAATAACACAAATAATAATCCACATTTACCTTACATCACACTCCACAACTTATTCATAATGCATCAACCATTTGGTTAACTAGTCATATGCACAAATAAGATGATCAACAAAAACATAACTTTTTAAAATACCATTCCTTTCAAATAGATGAAAAATTCCATAATCTTTTGCACATATCATCTTATCAAATTCTCGCATACTCACTTTCACAACATATCATACCATTTGATTTATTTTTAGGAAATACTTGTTTCAAGACATGTCCTTTCTATTGGTCCTTAGGAATTCTCAATCACATCAAGCAAGTCAAAACTCGTACAATGGCTTAGCTCCCTACCGGAAGACATGCTACATAAAATCTTAGACCATGAATACCCTATCGCACCTATCCATGTGCCGAATGTGTCTCACCCCGACACACCTCCACACGTGTACCAATACCCACTTTGAGTATGTATGCATTTCAAACGGGTTGTCGTCTCTAAAATGCATACTTCATCTCAAAAGACTAGACACACGGGCCAAATCACAATTAAAAACTGCGCGCTGGAAGAAAACTAAGTTCACACTCTTCCTCTGACCCCTCAGAAACACTCCACTGTATCATACGAGTCATGACTCGTACAGTGGGTTAGTTTTCTCCTTTTGGAAATCAGACATTGCTCCTCAGGAACACTCCACTATATCACGCGAGTCATAACTCCTATAGTGGCTTAGTTTTCCCCTTTTGGAGACAGGCACCGTACAACTCACTATTTACAGATTACACAAATATAAAAAACCCAGGCATCTATGGCCAATATTGTACCACTCTGTACATTTCAAACGCCGGAGTAGGGTATTCATGTCAAACTCAAAATTTCTCAACACTTATCAAGTAACATCATTTTCATAATTCCATAAGATGAACTAAGTTCTAAATATCACAATCACATATATGATGCACAATATTCAATAATAAACATCTACTAGAAACACACATCTTGAGGCGCATTATTGTCAAAATTAAAATATTATAAAATGTGAAATAAATTTATACTAAAATTTAATTTTATCACAGTGGTCACAACGGTGAAAACGGTAGTAAAAACAGAGTTATAAATCAAATTCTATGATCAGTCAAAGTTGGGTCAAAATCGGGTCAAACAGAGACGATAGCATGACGTCATCGTCTTCTACCTCAGAGCAGATTTTCCAGAACGTTTCAGTGTAACATAGCAACCTCAAGTATACACACAAGTCGCATTTTTCAACCAAAACCTGAACCCTTTACACCATTGGAAAGCCCTTACCTTCTACTTTTTAAGCATGCAAGATTTATCCTTAAGTGCTTTCAATAACAGAAAATAAAACCAGATCTTTACTCCCTGTTAATCACGTTTTAAAGTCAAGACTTAAAATTTCAGCAAGTTACAGTTCAACACACCAACTTCAAACACCTATAACTTCTTCAATACTTATTCCGATTCTGCCTATAAGCTACCTATAGAAAGCTCTCACCTTCATCTTTCAAATGAAAGCAATAAAAAATAAAAATACTGACAGAATCGAAAAATACCATTACGAAAAGACACTTGGTTACCCATTTTAACCCAAACTAGCAAACCCCAAAATCTACAAAAAGAAAGAGTAAACATGCAATCTAATATGTTAAATTATTCAAGAAATGACAGATCTACTCACCAACTACAGCTATTGCAATCCTCAAAGCATAAGACTTCTTCTCCTCAATATGCATCAAAATCCTCTAGCAAATTTTTAAGAATCGCTCCCTCTCAAGCTCTCTCCTAGAGCTGGTTGACCAAGATAAAACCACCCAAGACCTGATGAGAAGATTAAAAAAAAAGGTGGAGAATTTGTGTAGAGTTTTATAGAAGGAAAATTGCTATATGCCACCACCAAGTTCTAAATACTATCGCGGTGATACAAAGAAAAAGAGAACAGATGTTACACCCGCTCTTATAAAGGATCAACTGAAAGAAAAATAATTTTCTCGTTCCTACAGATATGTGCAACCAAGCAAGTCTAAGAAGAAAGAGAAGATTGCATGGATATATTCATATGTGCTCAAGGACCTCATGTAAAAAAAAAAAAGTTTCAAAGTAACTTTTAACTAATTTTTGCATTTGTCTCTTATGTGATTTCATGATTATATCTATTGGTGGAGATAATGTGTTGAATGAGTGCTTATTCTTGAATGATTTTTTTTGTTCTTGTGTGCTTTGGCTTCTGATTGTTGCTTTTATTTAGAGATCCTTTTAACGAATTATGAAAAGTTTGATTCCATGAAAAGGATATGTAGGCAGCAACCTACGCTTTATGCTTTATCTTTTAAGGGGATCGACAGCTTTTTCAAATAAACTTTTCAAAAAAAAAAATTTCTTGTAAGTTGTTGTGATTCTTACAAATAATCAAAATATAATGTTAAAGTATCTTTATGAGACATTTGAATATTAATGAAAATTTATTTATGAAACTCATTTTAAAGTAATTTTGATTGATTTGGAAAAAAAATATTAAAAGCTTTTTAAATTTTCTATGTGCTTAATGTGAAATGAAATCTCTTGAAATATCCAAAATTAGCTTGTGAGTCTAAGTATTGAATGCAATTTACTTACGATGATTCATACTCATCATCATAAATGTCTAAATGAGCGATCAGAAATGTGACTCGAAAATCAATGCAACGACAGAGAATTGAAGAAGAACTTGAATAGACGTGCATGAAAATGTTCAGGGACAAGATAACTTGACATGCCCCAAAGAAAAGTTTGAATGGAAACTTAAATGTTGTTCACAAATGGAAAATAGAATAGTAAAGTAGATTTCACCTTGAAGGTGGAGATAATAAAAGCGACTTCACTAAAGAGCGAACTGGTTGAAAACAGGTACGCGCAGTCAAATAGACCTTCTTCCTCCCTCTCCAACAGAGTTTTTCAAAGGTACCTAACCCAAACCCATTTTCCCTTGTTTCACACCTTTCCCCCTCAATTCACCGCCAATCACCACCATTAACCACTTAGGTCACTCTTCTCTCCATTCTCTATTGACCCATCTCTTCAAATAACCTTGTCATTCTTTCCTTGAGTGTATATTTGAAAAATATCCAAGGCTCTCACCATGGCACTAAAGGTTATTATGCTTCCAAATGGAGGAGCTAAAAGTAGGAAATCGAATGAAAGATATAGCATAGAGCAACAAGAAAAAACGTCCCATTGAAGAAAAAGAAGTGGAAGTTGAGGCCGGTGTTGGAGAAGAATAAGTATCCCAAGCCGACAGTGCCCTAGATCATGGCTTGAATGGATTTTTGAAAGGTCTCCCTATTTTGGATCGTGATTCAAGACATGATACTACTTCCTAGTGAGAAGTACCGTACGCAAGGTGCTCGTATGGACTTCTTCAGATCGTAGGGTTTGCAGATTGTGATAAAAAGTTTCATGTGATCGAGTATCTTTTTTCAGCCGATGTTGCAGGACTGCTACAACCACATGCCAACTGCTACACGGATCTGGTAAGGCAGCTTTATGCAGGTATCTAAGATATTGATTATGAGACATTGGTTTTTCATACTGCCGTGGAACAGGTTGAGTTTGTTGTTACTCCCATTGCTATTGCTCATGCCTGGAGTTTGGAGTTTCTAAATGATCAACCCAGGCTTGTATGATCAAGGTTGATGAGAAGGGAGAGTATGAAAAGGAAGGTGGTTTGATGATGTTTGGAAAAGAAGAGAACCTGTACATCACAGACCAGTCCGACAAACTCATTCCTAGGTTCCGAGTTCTACAGAGGATGCTCGTCTCCAGCCTCTTTGGTAAGAAAGGAAGTTTGACTATGGTGATTACAAGCTAGTGGTACATCATGTGGAGGATCATGACATACATGAAGAGGCTCGGATATAGAATTTTTCATGAAATGGCTGACAAGAAAGCGTTGTTACCTAGGATGCACGGACTCGGATACGCGTATCGTATCGGACACGGATACGATACGCTGACTCGACAATTTTCAAAAAACTAGGACTCGGCGACACGTCAAACCTTATTTTTATTTTTATATTTTATTAAAAATTTATTAACATAATGTCATAACTCATAAACAATAATTAATAATCTAAATATATAAAACATCTAAATGCAATGAGCTTAATTAATGAAATTATTTGAATGAATGAAAAGTTTGGGTACATAAGTGAAAATTAGGGTAATTGATTCTAATATGGGTCGGGCCTAACTTGAACCCTACCCAACACATCAATGGAATCCATATAGATAGCAATGGAAGTCAATCCATATCTCATAAATGATAATATCTTCTGGTGGTTGAAGAAAGGGAGGGAGAGCCTGCAAGATGTAAAACCAATAATCGGTTCATTAGGATTTTCAGGAAGACCAAGAAGATCTTTCCAAGTAGTACTTCTAATTCCTCTGCAAGCCATGGTGATTGATGAACAATTCTATGGTTCATTAGGATTTTCAGGGAGGCGCAGGAGGTTGAAGAAAGCAGCGAAAGCTCCCAGACTCCCAGTCGATCTCTCTCCCTGTTCGATCTCCCCTCCCAGTCGATCTCTCTCCCTGATCGATCTCTCTCCCTGCTAGATCGATTTCCCTGCTAGATCGATCTCCCTACTCGATCGATCTCTCCCAGTCGATCGATCGATCTCCCTGCTCGATCTCTCCCTGCTCGATCGATCTCTCCCTGCTCAAACGATCTCTCTGATCTGCTTGATCGGTCTCTCTGATCGATGGATCTCTATGCTCGATCTCTGGGTAGATTTCAGCCGTCCGATTTTATCAAGATCTGAAAAAAAAAAATTATTGGCAACCGAATCCTGACCGTGTCCAGACCGGCTCAGGCCGTATCCTGACCAAGTCACGTTGACCGATACGTTGACCGCGTGTCGGATACGTATCGAACGCGAATCGCACGCGTATCCGTATCCGACTCGCGTATTACTAGGATTCGGAGGGTTTTACCGAGAATCCGTGCTTCCTAGGTTGTTACCCTATGGAGCAATGATCAACAAATTGATTTCGGAAAATATCCCTCGGTTGAACTAGGTTTCAGAACCAATGGAAACATTTATCTACCATCAATCAGATGTTAGGGGTAACCAATGGAAACATTCATCTACCATCAATCAGATGTTAGGGGTTGAAAAGAAGAAAGATCAGAATCAATTTCAGGTCAAGATTTGAATATGTAGCCAAAGATGAAGAATTGGCACAAGAACATCAAGAAGTCAACTTCACTTGATGAAACAAGATAATATTGCTAAAATTTTGAGTGTAATACGTGTTTTATTATACAAAACAAAGTGCATATTAGATTACAACTTGTGCAATACTAATATGGATGAAGAAGTTGTGACATGTTTGAACTTTTTTCTAATTTTCTTCATATTTTGCAAGTGGATAAAAATGTCAGACCAATTAATTTGTTCTTTTGAATTCTATATCCAAAGAAGAACGAAAACAGAATAAATGTCTCTCCCACTTCAAATGCAATATGGTGTCAATGATATATTTGCTATGATAAAAATATACATTAATCCAACTCATGTAAAGATTTTAAAGGAGACGCCATTTGCTTTGATATTTTCAGCTTTTAATGAAGAAAAATTTAGTAAATTAATGGACGACTTAAAGGCGAACCCTAACATATCTCAAATGTTGCAAGCTTATAGTAAAAGGAATTGTTTTTCATATTGGTGAAGAAAGAAGTAAAGCTCACGGAAAAGGATGTTTCAATGATTGTTAAAACCATAGTGACAAAGAACTGCAACTAACGCTGCCACTACAAAAAAAAGTCAATTCAGCAACGGCTAAAAACCGTTGCTAATTGTCAAAAAACCGTAGCTAAAATGAATTAGCAACGGCTCAACCTCAACAACTGTCGCAATACCGTAGTTATTTTAATCGTCGCTATTTGAATCAGCAATGGTAAACTATCCCGTAGCTAATTCGCAACGGCTAAAAATCGTCGCTAACTCGAAGAATTCCGTCGCTAAAGCTATTTAAAATTTTGGCTAAGGCTGTCGCAAATTGAAAAATAGCGACGGTTTTCGCCGTGGCTATTTAGCGACAGCTTCCATGCCGTCGCTAAATTGCAAATCCAATTGACGACAGCTTTGTTGCAAATCATATTGACAAATGAAATTTACAAATTACAAATTACAAATGATAATTCATTTTTTATAATGAAATTATCTCTTAATGATTGTCCATTTTGAAAATTAATAGAAACTACCAGAACTAAACTTAATTGATCAAAAACATGACAGGAGACTTAATTGATCAAAATTATAACAAAAATTACACAAAATCTCTAGAATATCATAAAAAATTACAAATCAAATTACAAAGAATTCATACAAAAATTACAAAAAACCACAAAAAAAAAAATAATTATTCTATCTATAGAATATCTGAGATTTTAGATCTCAAAGATCTCATATCTGCGATTTCAGATCTCCGATCTCGGAGATCAGAGATCTCTTGCAGCAAGGGAAAGGCGGGGAAGGGAGGGGAGAGGGAGGCGGCCGGGATGGGTGTCGAGGGAGGCGGCGGACTTCTCCTCTGTGGGTTTCTTCTCTGCGGGTTGAGAGAAAATTTTTGGTTGAGAGAAATTTTTTGGTTGAGTTGGTTGGTAGAGAAAATTTAAATTTATATAGAGAGAGAAGTAATTGAAGGGGATTGGTTGAGTTAGTTTCACGCGAATCAGTGACGTGGTTTGGTTTAGTGCGTTGGATTGAGCTAAAATTTTTGGGTGTCAAATTCTTGACAATAATTATTTACAATGTG
The DNA here is from genome assembly GCA_963556465.1 of Berberis vulgaris. Classification (NCBI taxonomy): domain Eukaryota; kingdom Viridiplantae; phylum Streptophyta; class Magnoliopsida; order Ranunculales; family Berberidaceae; genus Berberis; species Berberis vulgaris. The sequence continues at coordinate 33,267,806 of OY747126.1, read as the reverse complement.
TAACAATGCCTTGAACCTCTAACATGACACTAAAGGATGAGTTTTAGCTTTCTGAGAGTTATCCAGGATTAACACCCACAAACACAGTTGTTTTTTTTAAAAGAGAAAACTGGTGTTTCCCCTATTTTTCTCAAAGAATATCCTTGCTATTCATCCACATAGAACACAACATGGATATGTAATTAGTTACTAAGATGTACATTATGACTAAGCAACTTTGGAACAAAGTGTCTGTGTGTGAATAACCAACAACATGCAACTTTTCCTGTCAAAGTAAGGTACATTCTAATCCACCTTTGAAATTGAAATACCACTCTGAATTTGGGTAAATATTTTCTCTCTTGCATATGTAGAAAAGAGCAAGTATGAAAATTCAAACATGTGTTGTCAATGAATCTGAGTGTTACCGCCCTCACAAGGAAAGGGCCATGCTTTGCATAAGGCCTTGAGAATTCGTGACAACCTAAATATTCCCTTGCATCATCTGCACAAGCTTTTTGCACAATATGAGGAAAAGAGTATGTATGAAAATTCAAATGTCTAACATGCACAAAAGAACAAATGGACATGAAAAGAATAATAGTCTCATGCAAGAAATGTTGATCGCTTGCAAGAATGTTGAGTTACGATAGCGCCTTCTCACCTACTCTCCGCTTCTTACCATACCTTACCATAGGATTAACTAGGACTTCTCTAGAAAATAAGTTTGACTTTTTTGTTGGAGGAGGAGTTGGATAAATGGTGAGTCTTGAAATGTTTCTAAAAAGGAAGGGTCTTCAAGTAGCTTAATAGAGAACTTCCTTTCATTTTCCTTTCTTCTTCTCAACCTTTTTTTTTTTTTTTGCTTCCTCATCTGAATTACCTTGGATCTTGGATTTTCACTTTGCACTCCTCCCATTTTCTTCATAAAACTTCCTGATGTAGTTGATTTCTGTTCTCCTTCCTCGTTGCTTACCTAGACCTGCATAGGTAGCAAACATGAGCCAAGGACCACCATGTGGTGGTCGATGGCACTACGATGCTTAAGTTAGATAAGGCTTAGGAGAGACTTAAAACTACAAACTGGGTTATGTTGTGTACCTTTAGTTCATCAACCATATCTCCCTTTTATAGTGAAGGAGTCATTGTTCGGTTAGGCCTTTGGTGGTGTAGTTTAGGGAAAGTGATCTTGTTGTGGAGATCCTTTCCTAGTCAAATCCAATGTGTTGTTGGGTTGTTTGTCTTATGTAGATCTCTCATATATTTGCATTAGAGGTCTTACGAGTATTGGGCCTGATTGCGTGATGTGTGGGCTTACTGGCTCATTGCAGCTCGGACCCAACTGTCTAGATTATGCCAATGATGGGCTTATTGCTGTTTGGGCCTCGCTGGATTGAGCGTGCAATCGGGTATGCTTCGTTCTGTTGACGAGATTATCATTACACGTGTTTGGTGCTGATCAGATGACGGTTTGATGTATCATCAGCTACTCCCCCCGAGTTAGTGGGCTGTCCAATCGGTCCACTGGGTCATTTCATAAAGTAGTTGTGCAGTCATGATGATTGAGTCTGAGTGATTTCCTCGAGCGGCGAATTGCATTAATTCGGCGTGTGCCAGTTTGAAAGCGGGAAAGGCAAGAGTTCAACTTTCTATATAGATCTCTTGCCTGTGGAGTATAAAACTCCTTTACTCCTTCGATCTCAGAGATTCTCTTTTGTCGTCTTGTTTGTTGTGTATTTGACTTTGCTCAACTTTCATATTCGAAAGCTTGTACTTTCTTTCATTGCAAGCTGGGATCAACTTTTTGATAAACTGTTCACCAAGGGCAATACATTTTTTTATAAGAGGTTGCTCTCTGAATCTGATTTGGAAGTCCTTTGTAAGATGTATGAGATTCCTGATGATCTGGTGCGATGCATTCTGAGCATTGATTTGCTGCCATTGTACCCTCCTGATGGGTTTATCTATCTTCATCGAGGTATGCTTCAATCGGGTGTCCGCTTTCCTGTCATCAAAGAGATCTAGTCAATGCTCTTGATGCTCTTATTCGGGTCGTCACCGACTAAGCTTTGGTCGGGTTTGGTCTCTATTGCCCATGTTTGGACAATGATCCCTTGCAAACCTTCTCGATCAGGCATCAAAGTGCTGACTAAGCTGGCATTTTCTAAACCGTTGACACCCGTTTAATCTAACAGACTTGGCATTAGAGCATACCAGAAGCTATTATCATATGTTGAAACCGACTAAGCTTTTTTTATAATAAGATTTTGGGCGTGTAAGTCTGACTTGGGTGTCCTGACTTACTTATCTCGCATATAAAATCTTGGGCGTGTAAGTCTTACTTAGGTGTCCTGACTTACTGAGTTCGGATATAGAATCCTAGGCGCGTGAGTCTGACTTGGGTGTCCTGACTTACTTAGCTCGCATATAAAATTATGGGCATGTAAGTCTGACTTCGATGTCTTGACTTACTTAGCTCGCATATAAAATTCGGGGCTTGTAAGTCTGACTTGGGTGTCCTGACTTACTTAACTCACCTGTGAGATTCTGGGCATATAAGTCTGACTTGGGTGTCCTAACTTACTTAACTCACCTGGCGATCTGATTCTAATGTTGGATTGATTGATCAGACTAATAATAGATTGACCGGATTAATGAACAACAACAAAATAATAGTGGAGATGATGCCTTGGGTTTAATGATAACACTCTGTAGGCGTGTTCCTTATTCTATGGGCGCTCGGGTCCTTTGTTGTTTGTTCATTTACATGTGCTGGGCGGAATCTGGCTGGGCATAAGCTTGTACCCATTAGTGGAAAGGCCCATTTAGAAAACAAATCTTTATGGATCAACGTGCCAAGGATACAACACATTCTGCGAGATGGTTGAATATCGGTTACTCCCCTCAGTTAATGGGGCTACCTGTAGGGTCATTAATTCAAAAGATGTGTACTTGTGCAGTTATTATAGGAACTGTCATTTTTCTGATTTCCCATACAACATTTAATGTTGAAGTAACTACTTTTTATGCACGTTCGTAAACCATTCGCCGATATATGGGTTGGCTATTATGCGCTCAAGCACTGCAATGAAAATAGTAGAACATGTTAATCAAATGCATCTTACCAGAGAGTTTGCTTTGGGTTTTCCAAAGGTTGAAGGAAGATCTCCCTCGTTGGAGTCTTCGAATGTTCTGACATTTGCGCCGATGAGTCTTGATAAAACTTGTTATCATGCGGTGATGCTTGATATGGGTGGGCACTGGATTGATCTCATGAGATCTTGTAATAACTTCTTACATTGCGAATAAGAATTACAGACTTCTTCTCGGGGGTCAGGTCCGTCTTCCATCCTCCAGTGCTCGAGAACTCTCTCATTCATTTACTTCCGTTGAGGGATGGTGCTCGCAGCTAGTTTATGGTTGATGGGAGGGTTGGAGGTCGTGATTCTCGCTCCTGGGGTGACACCTCTACCTCACCACATGCATTACAGGTCTGAGAGTCGCCCCTGCTTAGCAGCATTGTGAAACCTCGATCATACACTTGTTCGAGGACGTTTCTGCCAGCTTTCTGTTGCTTTCCTCTGTTCCTCTTCATGAGGCAGATTGAATCGAGGTTCCACTTTCGAATCGTCTTTTAGGGGTGATTCGACGGAGCGATGAATTGGGTGCGTTCCTTCGCCTTTTGCTCCGGATTACTCTAACCACATTTTCTTCTGGAGGTGGATTATTATATCAAAGTCTCTACTTGTTTCAGCGGATAGATGCTTGCATCAGACTTAGATACTTATAGTGTATAAACTGATGTACTAGTTGGTCGGCAAGCTTTGTAATAACTCTCTTTGCAATCAATAAAATATGCTTTATTTTTTTAATGTATTCTATATGAACAACTCTTCTACATAGAAATGAAAATCATAAAACAAGAAATGACATGAAAGCAAAAAATAATTTAACTCCGAGCGGAGACTAAGCTAATCTGGCCCTGAAGGAGGCACAAATGGTCCTGGCTCGGATTGCATGGTCCCTCTAGCGAAGTTTTTTTAAAGCCAACAAAGTTACTGAATATTGGACTTTGTGTTGGCGGGCCATTCCTTTCGGATTAACAGCTCTTGGAGTTGGTGCCCATTTGCTGAAGTATTGTTACTTAGCTCTTTGTTAGTCTGGATTACTTCGCTAGCTTTGACTTATGGGTTTCCGCATAAAAGCGCCTTGGTTATCTGGGCTCCTCCGCTCGATAGAGTGATTCACCTCTTTTGTCTAGGTTTGATGCCTGACATGTCGGTTTTGTAGGCTCGAGCTATAACTGGCAACAATTCAGCTGCTTCAGGGCTGCATAATGGCAGTCTCTTACTGCTGCCTGATCTCCTAGGATAGTCCCTTGGGTATGGTCGGCTGTATATTTTATGCATCGGCGCATAGTGGATACCATTGCTTCCATATGATGAAGCCACGACCTTCCCAGAATGACGTTGTAAGTGGACAGGGCGTCAACTACCATGAACTCTTGGACAAGGTACTTTTGTAGTTGTGCTCTCCTGCCACCACCACTAGATTGATCTTCTAGATGGGGAGGCATTTTCTCTGCTGAATCCGACCATAGGATGGTTGGTGGGAGTTAGGTCTTTCTCCTGTAGCTGCATGTTGCAGAATGCACCAAGGAACGTGACATTTAGTAAGCGTTCAGTATCCACCAAAGCTCTCTTTACCTCCCACTTAGCGATAAGGATGGAGATGAACATGGCGTCATTGTGAGGAGAATGTACTCCCTGGAGATCCCTCTCCGTAAACGTCAGTGATGGGATCAGGCTGTGAACTCATGTGTGCTGCACTTGTCGGTCCCCATACTAAGATTGTGTCCGCATCTTGGTCAATGTCCTCTTGTGGGACCTGTTTGATTGCTCTCCCTCGTGACTGACCTCATGGAGGACGTAAATGACACCAGGAACTTCCTTTTCAATCTCCTTGACAACATCGGTTCTTTCCTTGACAGCGTCGGTTCTTTCTACTCTGAGGTTTTATCAATCCTCAGTATCATGCCCGTTTTCCTTGTGGTAGGCGCAATAATTGTTGTTGTCACGCCTAGCAGGGTCTCCTCACTGCTTAAGCGGCCACTTCAGTTCTTCCCAATCCTTGATGGAAATCAAGGATGTCGAACTGACTGGTGTTGAAAGGGGTGACAGACCTGGACCAGACGTAATTCGAGACCTTTTCTTGCCTGGGGTTGCCTGAGTCAGTCTTGTCGTCTCTGCGCTTCCTCTTGTTATTGTCATCGTCCTCTTTCTTCTTCCCCTATTTCCTATTCTTCAGGACAGAGGGTTTCTTCTCTGACTCCGCTTCACTCTTGGCTGCCAGCATTTCGTCCAGAGTAATGTATCTCTGAGCATTTCTAAGCAAGTTTTTCATATTGGTTGGGAGGTCCAAGGTGAGGAAGTCATAGAGCTTGCCTCTTCTCAGACCCGAAGTGAAAGTCGTGATGGCGGTGTCATCACTACAGCCGTCGATGAGGGTCAACTCCTCATTAATACGGGCCCCTTCTGAGCCATTGGCTGCCCACGAAGCGTGTAAGGAACGCCAATGCCAACGTCCAAAATGAACCAATGGATTTCAGAAGAAGGTTGTGAAACCACGTCAGTGCCAATGTCTTCAAGCTTGCAGGGAATGATCGACACATTATTGCATCAGACCATTCTTTAAGCACCATAACGTGTTGGAAGTGGCGGAGGTGATTGGATGTGTTTCCTGTTCCTTTATAAAATTCCAACTTCAGTGGGGTGTATTTTTTTGGCCAGCGGTTCGTCCATGATATGATCCATGAACGGAAGGACCGTGAGACTAAACAACACATCTGGGTTTGTGGCCCCGTTGCGGAGGCGGTTGTGCAAGATGTGTCTGTCAGCTCAGATTGAGTCATTTTACTAATTCCCCCACACTTATCTTTTGCTAGTCCTCAAGCAAATTAAAGAAACAAAAATAAAAGACCTAAATGACTTAATCTATACTTTCCAACATTTGTTTCAGAGATTTTCAATGGATCATGACATGATAAAATTCTTTATAAACACAAGATTAAATCCACATCATTCGAAAGCTGATACACGTTCATAGCAATGATATAAAAATTCACAATTAAATCAATCTATGCAACAGGTGAAACTCAAGCGCGTGCTGAACAAAATTAACCCAAAAATCTCACTGGGTGCATTTTTTTTTTTTACTGATTGTTTGGTTAAATCACTCTTCCTATTCTAGTTATATGTGAGAGGATTGATGTAAAAGGGAAACAAATAGCTCACATATGATATAACAAGAAATAAAGACATTCTCTGACAATTTTTTTTCAAATATATGATCTCATGGAAGGAATGCTACTACTCAAATGCAAGAACTAGTGACACCATATGCTCATACCTAATTTGAATCTCCACATCGTGACATTGCACAACACGCTCAATCAAAAGGTCTTAATTCAGATTGTAATGGGGCCAATGGGTCAAGGGAAGAGAAATAACGGATAAGGAAATGACAAAAGGCTTAAAGAAATGGTAAAAAAGCATGCAATTAGATTAGAGACATAAGTAGGAAAAAGAAAAGGAAGAAGTGTCCTACTGATAATGAAGAGTTTCAACCATTATTTTTTATGTACTGAAAAATAAAAGGAACTGGACTATCCCTTCTGTAACTTTGTACCAACTTTTTTTTTTTTTTTGGCAACTCTTATTCTTGAACTATCCACTGTAAGGGCCTTCCCACACACTTTTTTTTCAACATACCCTGAACCACAATATAGTTTCTGCAAATCAAGTTATGTTTCACTCTTCTGATTAGGTTAGGAATGCAAAATAAGGGTAATAAAACAAAAAGGCTTAATAACAGGCTCAACGAGGGTTAACCTAAAGGAAATAGATAATGGACATAGGCTTATTTGGCAATGGTGGAAACTAGCTGCCTACAATGTCAAGCATGTCTTGCAATTCAATATAATGCTTTGAACGAAATTAATACAAGTTTTAGTGTTTGGTTCTAAATATGAAAGCAATCCAAGTAGGAACCAAAGCAAACAAAAATGAGATCATGCGACAAATTATTATTGACAAAAGAAATGAAAGATGACCTAACTAAAAACCTCAAAATCAAAGGAACAATAGGCTCAAAACTCACATATGGGTTATAATGAGTTAAATTCAATTAAGCATGCTATGAGTACCAATTAGTCAGTTGATTACATGTGAATTTGCATATGATAACTATGAATAAGCATTAACCAAAGAATAATATTAAACCTTAAATCATGATTATAAATCACATTTAAGTCATGCAATTAAAAACCAAATCTCATCATTGTTCTTGAAAGCATCCTAAGGCTCAAAACAACTATAAAAGTCTTTTTTTTATGATACTTATACCAACAAAGAAAACAAAAACCAACATTTTCTTTTTATGGACTAAATTTTTTTTTTCAAAATAAAAACAACGTTGTTCCCCCAACACTTAAACCTAACATTGTCCTCAATGTTAATAGATTATAGCATATGCAATGAAAGATTTAAAAGAGAAAAACAAACTATTAACAAACAAAAGCAAGAATAACAAAAAGAAAATAAAGGGATAGAAAAAACAAATATAATTGGGTTGCCTCCCAAGAAGCACTTGTTTTAACGTCGTGCAGCCTGACGGTATCTCCAATTAATCCAGAGAATAAGTGGGAAGATGGAGTGTTACGTCCACCACGTCATGCTCGAGAAATGAACTCATAATAAGTTTTCTCGGGCTCCGGATCGTACTCTAATAAGTTCTCACCGGATCTCCTATTGCGCATGAACTAGTACCAAAGATAAAGACAAAAAAATTAATAAAATTAAAAAACCTAATGAAGTAATTAGCAATTTTACTAATCCCCGGCAACGACGCCAAAAATTGATGCACTATTTATCTAGCACACAACTTAATACCCTGCATTATGATTGTAGTAAAGAAAAAGTAGGGATCATTCTGGACCAAGGATTAGAGGGCTTGCTAACTAGCTCTAAGGATAACTAAGAAACAACTAACAACCTAATTAAGAAAATATTGGGGGATTGGATTTTTCTAATTTAAACTAAGAAGAAAATAATAAAACAAGATATGGCAAAGATGAGAAATTAGCTAAGGGTTTATCTCCACACACCAAACATATGCTCATAAATCAATCTTCAATAATCACTTTCTAACTCGTGAGAAACAATGCTCAAAACTAAGTGTGACAACACTGCATTAATCTTATTATTTTCCCAATTTTTTTGAATTAAACTTATCGTCGCTTTCAAACTATTCTTATCATGTTATCTAATCAGGAATCGCAAGTTAGATAACAATCCAAGATCATTAAGTTTTGTGGAAAATATTAACACTGACTAGGCAATTACAAGTATGATCAGCATCTTGTTCTTACCTAGGTTTTTACTTAACCTTACCAACGTTCATTGGTATTTACTACTTGTGAGTACAAGATTGTAACGATTAGGTGAAATTCTCCTATACTCTAGCCCCAGATCCTAGCATACTTTCTAAGTTAGCCACCTTAACAAACATACAAAGAAAAGTTCTCTATAAAGTAGTTAAGCAAAACACAATAACTAATAGCAAGGAAGATTAAATTCAATTAATTCATAAAAGCACATGTTCGAGGCTTCGAATCCACCCCTAGCTAAGAGGGAATTTAGCTAGACATATTAATCATGTTTGAATAGAAATACATAATTAATTATCAAACTAAAAATAAGAAAAATAGTGGTTTAGGGATGAAAAACATTGTCGCCTGATTCGCAGTGGTACAGAGAAATAGCTTGGGTGCAGATATCATGAAGAAAAGAGATTAAAATCTCTTCACCTTCACTCTTTTCCTTTTCTTTTGCTTCGACTTCAGATATGTTCCTATTGTGTGTATGAAGATGACGTGCGAGAGAGATGAAGCTAGCACGAGACAAGAAAGAAGACTGGACGACAGTCGGTGGTGAGATGGTTTGAACATAAAGTTGTGAATGACAATGGAGGAGATGAGGTATTCGATTGTGATGGATTTTTTTGTTAATAAAGGCTGAGAGGGAAGATGATGGACTGTTAGGTGTCGTTAGAGAAGGGGTGACTGGGAGATGAGGCATGAGATGAAATCAAGAAGGGGGAGGATCGATTGGGTTTAGGGTTGTTGTGACAGGTTGTGACAGATTTGATTGGTGATGGAGAGAGATGAAAATGGTGGTATGTGCGAGGTTGTGATTGCGATGAGAGATGTGATTGGGACAATGGCTGGATGGAGGCTTTGGGCTGCGATGAGGGATGCGTGGCTGTGGATTGGTGACGGTTTGCTATAGTTGCAAGCGTGGTCTCCAGAGAATCAGGTATGTCCTTTTCATAAATGTTTTCTTCTCGGTTTCCTTCTTTGTGTAGTTTCCTTTTGCAATCAGTATTTCTAAATTGCCAATTTGCTTCGCTTAGCTTCTATTTTCGAATCTTGTTATTAGAAACTTATACAAACACAAAAATAGCAATTAGTACCATAATTAACAAAAAATAGTCAAAATTATATATAGAAATATGGTACCAAAATAGCATAATTATGCTCCTATCAGGCGTTGGGTCTCTATCCGTCATGCCTCATTCTCTTATCCATTGAGAAGTTGTTGGCGCCGAGCGGTTCTCTTGAACAGGCTCTCTGAAACTTTCTGGGGAACGGGCCCTTCGCTGCTCACATTCTCGCTCTGCAGGTGGAGGATTCCGTTGTTTGAGAGCCACCAACATCTCTCGGATTTGCTGCATCTGTGTTGAGAGTAGATCCACCCTCAGGTCTGCTGCAGTTGCCACCGGCGCGGGGTCTGAGTAGGTTCCTCCCGTGGCGGTGGTGGAATTGGCACCGCTCTACCAGTTTGAGAGTTCGAAGGCTCGGCATCATCTCCATTATTGCGAGACCTTGTCACCTCCATCTCGCCGATTCTTTGGAAAATGTGGAACTAAAGTTTTTTTTGAGGAACCCTGTCGTTCCCCATGGACGGCGCCAAACTAATGTAGTCGATTTTTGTTCTCCTTCCTTGCTACTTACCTAGATCTGCACAGGTAGCAAACATGAGCCAAGAGCCACCTTGTGGTGGCCGATAACACTCCTAGGCTTAAGTTAGATAAGGCTTAAGAGAGGCTTAAAACCGTAAACTAGGTTATATTGTGTCCCTTTGGTTCATCGACCTTATCTTCCTTTTACAGTGAAGGAGTCCTTGTTCGGCTAGGCTTTTTGTAGCGTAGTTTAGGAAAAGTGATCTTGATATGGAGATTCTTTCTTGATTGGTAGCTATCCATGTGGGATAGTTTCCTTACACGACTCGTGCTCATAGATCTACAAGAAAGGTTTATCTTTCTGAGTGTTGTTCATGCAAGGAAGTTTATTTGCCCGACTTATACTCTAATATATGTTTTCTGGTTAGATCCAATGTGTTGCTGGTCTACCTGTCTTGGATAGATCTCTAAGATATTTTCCTTAGAGGTCTTACGAGTATTGGGAATGACTGTGTGATGTGTGGGCTTACTGGCTCATTGCAATTCGGACCCGGCTGTTTGGATTCTGCCAATGATGGGCTTACTGTTGTTTGAGCCTTGCTGGATTGAGCATGCAATCGGGCCTACTTAGTTCTGTTGACGAGATTATCATGACACTTCTATGGTGCTTATTAGATGACGGTTTGATGTATCATCACCTCCTAACTCTTTTTCAAAAATATAAATGGGCAATGGGTTTTTTAATGTCTAATAAATGAAGATAAAGGCTCACATTGATTTTGGATGGAATGTTTAGCAAGGTGGTTTTGAAAAGGTATAGATGGAGCTATGTTTTTCTTAACTATAAAGTTTGGTAATGGGTATAAGTCTCAAATAAACTACAAAACCTATGTTTCTCGTAACTCAAAAAATATGTGATCCTCAATGATCGACCAAAAATAATAATAAAGAGACTTCATAACAAGTTTATTTGTTATCCAATAATATTTAAGGTCATCATGCAACTCAAAGTTTTATAAAAGGTCTGATAGCTAAAAGGTCTGATAGATAAAAGGTCTGAATAAGAAAAGGTCTGATAGATAAAAGGTCTGAATAAGTAAAAGGTCTTTTAGCTAAAAGGTCTGAATAAGTAAAAGGTCAGATAGCTCACAAGGTTAAAGTTTCCACAATTATTCCTCTAGATTCTTAGGAAGTTACTTACTTATCTATTCCAAACTACATATGTGGCCATTTAAAAAAAATGATTGTTCCTGAATGCTCAAATTCAATGTTTACTCTAGTATTAAACTTCCAACATCTTTTTGCCTAAATGTAGTAAATCAAGTTACCAAATCTCATCATAGCTAACATATACCACACCATATATATATATAAATTTTCAAAGAGGTACGAATTTTGATAAATCTCCCCCACCCCTAACAAATAAAACATTGGGAACAGTGTTAGAATTTTTTTAATGGAAAGTGAGAAACAAAAATTGGAAGTTATTAGCTCAAGTGATTTGTTGAACATCTATATCGTCCCTGCAATGAAAAAGATCGAGTTTGTGGGGGTGATGTATTATTACAAAATACATCACTCCCAAACCTGCATTAGTGGTATTTTTTCTCTTTTTTTAATTAATAAATGACTGAATGCATAAATTGACCTGGTTGCCTCTCAGTAGTGCTAAGTTTAGTACCATCAACATGACGCGATGGAGGTGGTAAATACCACCACTAAACATGCTAAGTTTAATGACTGAATGTGTGAGCGTGACTAATCCCGGTGACTAATGTTCATAGTTAGGATCAATCAACTGAATGATTTCCACTGACCTTGTGGGAAGTTCATGGTATGACTTCAATCGCGGTTCATTTACTTGAAATAGATTTTCATTAGTAGCATTTTCTACAATGATGGCACCATAGTCTTTAACATCAAGGACAATGAATAGAACAGACCAATGAGTTTTTAACTTACCTAAAAAGAGGTGAAAAGAGAATTGTGTCGAGTAGGACTTTGTGACCAAGATAAAACTCTTTTTTCATGATGATTTTGTCATGTATCCACTTCATTTTATCTTTTTAGTTCTTGGATAAGTCATAAGCATCATACCTCAATTCTTCTAGCTCATCGAGCTGAAGCTTTCGATGTTGACCAGCTATATCGAGGTCAAAGTGTAAACTTTTTGTAGCCCAATAAGCTTTATGTTGGAGTTCAACAGGAAGTGATAAGGTTTACTAAATACCAATCTATAGGGAAACATCCCTAGAGGAGTTTTGAATGCAGTTCGATATGCCCAGAAAGCATCCAAAATGCATGAAAACCAATCTTTCCGATTAGGATTGATAGTCTTTTCGAGAATGTTCTTGATTTGACGATTTGAGACTTCAACTTTACCGCTTGTTTGAGGATGGTAGGAAAGAGCAACTTTGTGAGTAACCTCATACTTTTTAACAAGATAATCAAATACGCGGTTACAAAAATGCTTACCCCCATCACTTTTGATACCCTTGGGGATGCTAACAAAACAACAATTTTGTGATCATAGGCCTTAGTGGAAATTGCCTCTATCCATTTAGAGACATAATCCACTGAAGAAAGGTGTATTGATACCCATGGGAAGATGGAAATGGTCCCATATAATCGATGCCCCAAACATCAAAGACTTCAACTACTATAATAGGATTCATAGGCATCATGTGTCGATGAGATATTCGCGAAAGTTGCTGACATCGGTGACAGGCTTTACAATACTCATGGACATCTCAAAAGTGTATGCTAATAGTAACCTGATTGGAAAACCTTCTCCGCAGTTTCTTAGAACTAAAATGCCCATCACAAGCTTGATCAAGGCAAAAGGAAAGGATGCTCAATTTTTCATCTTCTAATAAGTTGGTCAGTGCAGTATTTATACAAATATGTGCTCATCCCAAGAATAATATTTGACCCTAGACAAAAACTATTCACGATCTGGCTTAGATTAGTATGAAGGGAGTTCCCCAGTTGTTAAAAAATTAACAATGTCAGCACAACAAGGAAGTTCTTACTCAACCAAGAGATGTTGCTCATTTAGGAATTTATCTTGAATGGAAATATACTAGTACACGACTCTAATATGAGCCTAGACAAGTGGTCAGCGACCTCATTTTCTATACCTGACTTATCTCGTATTTCAAGATCAAATTCTTCCAGCAAAAGGAACGATCAGATCAAACAAGGCTTGGTGTCCTTCTTATTGAGCAGGCATCTAAGGGCCACAAGGTTGGTGTACACAATGACTTTAGCTCCAATGAGATAAGGCATAAACAATGGCCAACATTCATTTTTTAGTGGTCGAGTAATTGAGTTGATCCTCATTCAGAGTCTTGCTAGCATAGTAAATGACATGTATGAGCTTGTTAACCCTCTGACCCAAAACTTTGCCTACAACATGTCAGATGCATCACACATATCTCAAAATGTAGCATCAAATTATGAGCACGAATGAAAGGAGCTGAGACTAGTTCAGACTTAAGAGGCATACAAGCATAACTACAATTGTCGTAAAAAAGAAAAAGAACATCCTTAGCTAAGAGACTGCTTAAAAAGCGAGCTATCTTGGAGAAATTCCGGATGAAATGACAATAAAACCCAACATGCCCTAAGAAAGATCTCAGATCTTCAAGGGATTTTTGAATCGAAAGAACTTAAATGATGTCGATCTCAGCTTTGTCCACTTCGATGCCTTTTGAAGAGACAACGTGCCCAGGAATAATGCCATTTTTCACCATGAAGTGACACTTTTCCCAATATAGAGTTTTTCTTCACGGTGTTTTAAGACAAGTGAGAGGTGATTTAGACATTGGTCAAAATATGAGCCGAATACTGAAAAATCATCCTTAAAGATCTCGAGAATGTTTTCCACCATACCATTAAATATGCTAGTCATGCACCTTTGAAATGTCACGGGTGCGTTGCATAGCCCAAAAGGCATGCGACGATACACGTAGGTAATGAAGGGACAAGTTAATGTACTTGATACAATAAATTTTTGCTCACTGCCTAACTTTGATCTGCTAACCTGCATAAGGAACGCACGTGAGCCACGGACCACCAATGTGGCCGATGGCACTCCGATGCTAAAATCAGACATGGATCTGAGGAAGGCATAATGTTGTAAACAAAAAATTTGTAGAGTACCTTAGCTTACCAACCTTATGTCTTATTTATTTTTCTGGTGTTCTAGTTCAACCAGGGCATCGCTGGTGTAGTTTAGGGAAGAAGATCTTCGTGGAAATCCTTTTCTAATTAGGAGTTGTGTTGTGAAGGGAAGTTTCCCTGTTAGACTTGGGCTCCTAGATACGCGGGAGATAGTTCCCAATCAGAATGTTGTCCATAGATATAAGTTTCCTTGTACGGAGTATACTCTGGTATTTGTTTCCCAGTTGGAAACAAAGTGTTGTTGGCTTGCCTGTTGGAAGCTAATCCTCGAGATACTTGCCATAACAGGACTCGCAGGTATTGGGGATGGTTTTGAGACGTGTGGGCTAAGCAGGCTGTAGTGATTTGAGTTTGTCTGGCAGAGTGCGTTGTGTGAGCTTAAAACCGCTTGGGTCGGATCAATGTTGGACTGATGCTTGAAACTGTTATTCCTAGATATCATGATGACACGCGTACGTTGTAGAAGAGAGGACGTTTTGGTGTATCATCAGCTGCTCCCCTCGAGTTAGTGGGCCATTGTATCGGTTCACTAAGATACTTCTTGAAAAGATACGCTGCTCATGATGATTGAATCTGAACCGTTACTTGAGCTGCGCACTTCATTAATTAAGCGTGTGTTGATTCAGTGGAGAAAAAGCGGAAAACCAATCCCTATTTAGATCTCCCTTGCTGCAGAGATTGACTCTTCCATTTCTTTGTTTTTAAAGACATTGTTCTGTTCATCTTTTGATTGAAAGTTTATTCACCTTTTTCATGGATCGCCAAAATCACATTGACGATGAGCTCCTTGCCAAGGGCCTCTAGTTCTTTGAAGATAGGTCAGCTTCTAAATCGAGCCTCGCTGATTATCGGAAGACATTCGAGGTCCCAGAAGACCTGCCACCCTACACTCTGGATGATGATCAGATGCCAATGTTTTCTCCCGAAGGATTTGTTTGTTTGCACCGAGGCATGCTTCAAACTGGAGTCTGTTTTCCTGTGCTGATGAGATCTGGTACTTTCTGGAATTTCTTGGAATCCTTCCTGCCCAGTTGGTACCGAATGGGTACAGTTATCCTTCTCATATTGATCAGGCGGAAGATGTTGGTGTCCGCGTGACTTCGAGGGTGATCTAGTTGCTGATTTCCCCTCAGATGAATGATCACGCCATTTGTATGAAGATGTTGGCGGCTTGCATCGTGAAATTGTCGGATGACTTTAAATTCTGGCAGAAATATGCTGATCAACGCGTGTGTTTCCTTATACAAGGGTTCCCCACTACTCCTCTTTCTCCGGAAGAGGAAGTCACTATGAAGGCATTTCATGACATGCCTTGGATGAGTGTAGAGGACATTATCTACCCTACCAACTTCAGTTGCAGTGGATTGTGGGTCAACTAGCACATGGCTCCGACTTTCTACTGAGCGCTGAAGGTTAAGTCTAAAGGTAGAGCCCATTCCTAGAAGAGGAAGGCCTCCAAAGTTAAGGCTCCTACCCTGCCCGGCATAGAGGGGCTTCCTGATACGCTTGCCTCCTTTATAAGCTTCGAAGAGGTCTCACACTGGGGCTTAGCTAGTTCCATAACGACATGCTCCAGTGAATGCGGAGCGTGATCTTGGTCGGTCCGCCGGGGCGGATAGTGTAGCATCTAGCTGAGAGAAGGACAACCCGCGATTAGCAAGGGTTGATGACTTATCACAACTTAGTACTAAACAGGCTGAGCCTTTGAGTGAGAAGCTAATGCTAGCTACTGTGGTGGCTTCTATTGTTGCTGACCAATCCAAACTTGTTTTACTGGAAGGTTCTTATGAGGATTCGCTTGTGGTCCCAGAGTTTAATCGACCAACTAGTGGATCATCTGATAATAGTCGTTGCAGTGTGGGTCATCCCTCTTGTAGTTCGCACTACCCTCCCCCCATCTCGTTCCAAATTGTATATCAAGGTAATAAAGGGTTTGTTAGACAATTCGCTTCCTTTTCTTCCTTTGGATTCCGCTGAGCCGACTCGCAATAAAGGGTCAGCTGCTGGTAATGAAGGGAAGGCTATGGATGAGGGCCTAGGTGCGGTGGAGACTACAAATGGCGGTGCTGGCGTGAGGCGCTTCTGGGAGTGCTTCATCCGGATGTGCGGGTGAGTTTGTTTGCTTCGGATGTGGTGAAAATTAGCAACCAGACCTGGCACCAGAAGGTTAACATTGATTATGCTTTGAGGAAGCATATAAGCTGACGCTATAGTAGGCTGGCAAACTGCGCTCGGAAGCCAGAGGAGGATGTGGTGGAGGAGTTAATGGATAAGGGGTTGAAACACCTTATGCTGGGAATGTCCCAATTGAGCCAGGTGGTCGTCGCTGGAACGGAAGTTGAGGCGGCTCGTGAGAGGGTGTTCACCATGGAGTGTGTATTCTCGACTATGCAGAAGTCGTATTCTGATGTACTTTTCGAGATTGAGTCCCTATGAAAGAAAATTGAGGATAAGAGGCTGGAACACTCAACCGTTGATGCCAAAACTCAAAGGGTTCGTTTGGAAGCCGTTGAGTCTGATTTAGCAAAGGAAGTGTTCGCAAGGGACATATCCAAACAAGAGCTGAATGTGGTCCGCCGTGATCTGGAAGTTGCGCAGGAAGCTACCGCTAAGATGCGCTATAAATTGCAGTCTTTTGTTGAAGATAACACCATGAAGGAGTCTGAGTGGGTTGCACAGACACAACAGTTAGAGGCCGACGTGGAATTCAATGCTCGGAAAGCGGGGAAAGTTGGGGACCAACTTCTCATGGAGCAACATGAACTTAGCACAGTTAAGTGTAGCATGATTATTGAGCTGTCTCATGTTGATACACTGAAAGACAAATTGGAGTTGTTGGAGCTTGAACTTGCTGAAGCAAAGGCACGCGAGGAAGAGCTTCTCAAGGTGAAATGCAAGTGTGAATTCCATCGGGTCATGCATGAGAGGTTATATTTGTTGGCGCTGATGAAGGAAGAGCATCCTGAATGGAGCTCAGATTTTGAAATGGTCTTTGAATCGTCAGAAGAAGAGGGCAATCCAAATCATGGAGCTCAGATTGAGACACATACGGATGCAACTCCTGCTCCTTCTCCTGTTAAGCTTAGTTCCTTAGTATTTGTACCCCCTCCTAATGAGGAGTAAATTTTGTACATTTGTACTTCTTATTTCAACTGTTAATGAAAATAGGTTTATTTTGAGTATGTTTTATACTCGTATTCTGTTCGGTCTCTCTTCTGCGGACTTTCCATTTTGCTTTGTCGTTTTACTTTGCATAGGTCCGTTTGGGTTTACAGGAAGCCAAGTGGTATGTCCGCTATTGAGTGTTCTACCATTTATGTCACGAATAATTCTGACATGTTCTTCTATGGGGTATCAAAGTTGCTATCATGTGGTTATGCCCATTGTTGGACATTCTGTTGATGGTTTGGCAGTGGGTTACGCTACCCAAGCCATAACTCATCCTTGAGGTAAGCCATTAGAGATTCAAGTTATATATCTGACCGTCGGTTGCGGTTGCTGCCATGAGTGAACTGTTGTAGCCGAGCACATGCATTGTAGTTGAGCAATAGTGCTTGGCCCGAGTCAGCTTTCGTTGGCTTGGTCTGGTATCCCGTGCAGCATTCGTCCACATGTTAGCGCGTTGACTTTTGGGTTGGCTCATGTGGCCATTGCCGAATAACGGAATGTCAGCCTTTATGAGCGTGAAGGCGTTGCTTGAGCTGTAATTGCATTCAGCAACCGTTGTCTTGAGAAAAAGCAGTGGTCCAATGGCGAGCCATTGACGACAATTGAGGCTGATTGGGCTCCCGCCTTCTGAACCATCTATACCCGCGCAGAGCGGGCTACAGGTTTGGCCTGGGAAATTTTGGTGGTCATGGCCTATTGGAGAGCAAAAATTCCGTGGCGAGCCATCGACATCAGTTGGAGCTGATTAGACTCCCACCTTCCAAATCATATACACCCGCGGGGTGCGGGCTACAAGTTTGAGATGAGAAAATTCGGCAACCATTGTCTAATGGAAGGCAGTGATTCCGTGGCAAGCCGTCACGTCAGCCAAAGCTGACTAGACTCCCACCTTCCAAACCATCTACACCCATGCGGAACAGGCTACAAATCTAGCAGTTGGTAATTCGGCGACCATGGTCTGTAGAAGAGCAGTGGACCCGCAGTGAACCGTCAACATCAGTCGAAACTGACTAGGCTCCCACCTTTCAAACCATTTACACTCGCGCGGAGTGGGCTACAAGTCTAAGAGTCTGTAGAAGAGCAGTGGTCCTGTGGCAAGCCGTCGGCATCTATTCGAGACTAACTAGGCTCCCACCTTCCAAACTATTTACACCCGCGTGGAGTGAGCTACAAGTCTAGGAGTTGGTAATTCGACGACCATGGTTTGTAGAGGAGCAGTGGACCCGTGACGAACTGTCGACATAGTTGGAACTGATTAGGCTACCACCTTCCAAACCATTTACATCCGCGCGGAGCAAGCTACAAGTCTGGGCTTTGACCAGAAGCTGTCATTATCAGTCGTCACTGGCTAGGCGGTGACCATCGTCTGCGAAGGGGGCGATGGTTCCTGGCGAGTCGTCATCATTAGGCATAAGAGCGTTGATTAGACTCTTACTTCCTAAGCCATCAAAATTCGCACATGATGAACTAGGCGTCGGAATGAACTAGAAGCCATCGTCATTAGTTGAAACTAACTAGGTTTGCCTTGTTAGGTCAGGGCTCCATCTGTTAAGGGCATGCGATCCTAATTCCGCAGGCGGAGTGCATCATGCGAATTTGTTTTCTCAAAAAGAAAGAAGTGCCTTGAATTAGCTGGTGATATGCAGGTGTGCTCCGTGTGCCAAAAGTTACTAGGGTTTCAACTGCTTGCATCAGTGCGTGTGGTAGAATGTCGCTCGAATAGTGGGCCTAGCCGATGGGCCCGTAAAAGAAGAACTAGGTCCTATCGTAGGATCAAGATGCCATGTGTACAGTGTAGATTGCATGGTGACACGCGTGCAACATAGATCGTTAGACAGTGATCGGTTACTCATTTCAATGGGGTTGTGTGCTGCATCATTAATTGGATGAACGTGGTCCTGTGCAGTTTCATTGGGAACAATCGTCTCTTCGTTTCCCATACGGTATTCAATGTTGATATTTAATGTCGAAGCACCTGTTTGGCATACCACTATGTCCATATAATGGTGGTTCTTTCATCGTTGAAGGCATTATCTTCTACAGAGTGCACTTCTTCAGATGCTCTTACTCAAAGAATATGCTTTGGGTTTTCCAAAGGTTGAAGGAAGATCTCCAACGCTGGAGTCTTCGAATGTTCTCACATTTGCACCGCTGAGTCATGATAAGACTTACTATTATGCGTGGTCACCTACTCTGGGTGAGTTCCCAATTGGTTCGCTGAGACCTTGTAATTTCTTCTCGTATTTTGTAGAAGAATTACAGACTTTCCCACAAGGGATGAGTCTGTTGTTTACGTGCTGGTGACCTGTTGATGCTTCAAACCGCCTAATTTCCGAGATAACACCAGCAGCCAACCTTTGAATTGCTGTTTTCCTCCATTCTCAGTTAGCCCTAACACGCTGCACTTGCTGGAACTCGGGATTGCGGGGCAGATTGGAGTTGGACATGGCTTGTCGGAGTAAGCCATTGACTCCTAGACGCCCCTATCATCCCTTAGTTGTAGGGTGCACTCAATCTGTTTCAACCTAATACTTATCCCAAGTTCGTCTGGTTGGGCGGATCGAGTGCGTGAGTTGGATGTAGCTTCAGTCTGCGTGTCGCGAGGCCTCTAGTTATTATTCTGTACCACCTCAGGTCATCCTTGCGAGGTGGGTCATCTTCTTCGGAGAAGTCGCTGAGCAAAACTCTTAAAGGGCTCCGTAATTTACCCGGGGTACTTTTGTTGTCGCTTCTGAGTCTTTTTCTGGAGTCAGACTATTTTAGCGAATCTTTATTGTATGTCGCATCGGATTCAGATGCTTGTAGTCTGTAGTCTTTTGTACCCGCCTCTGGGCGATCGTTGTTAGATCTTTCCAGTAATCAATAGAGTGTGTTTGCGTAATTCTCTTTAATTTATTAAAGGATTGCAAATCACATAAGCTTCTAAGAATTAAAACTCTACGTTGACTACTGAAAGAAAACTAAACAACTTAATAGAATGATTGTTGGCGAAGAGTGGTCGATCGACCCTGAAGTGAATTCGCATGGCCCTTACTTGGATCGTGAGTACCTTAAGCGAATTGCCAAATTTCGTTGACGCCATTGAGGTTACTGAAGAGTAAACCTTGTGTGGGAGGGTCCGTCAATGCCCACTGACAGTCGTGGGCTTGTGTTCTCGTTTGCAATGACCTTTCTGCTGATCCTGACATTTTGATAGGTTGAAGAGCAGATTGCTCCGACAATCTTGGAATGTTCTCCGCTGCTAAATTGAGCCGCTGCTCTTGGGATTTTTCCACAATTCCCGAGTTTAGCTTCTATTCAACTTGTCTGGCGGGCTCTAGCTTGATCTAGGAACATTCTATCTAATTTATTGCAGCATAGTGGCATCTTCATGTCGTTGGTTGGTCCATGTGAATTGTTCCCTCCGAGTGGTTAGCGCTATACTTAACGCACCAGTGAAGGGTGGAAACTACTGCTTCCATCTGGTTAAGCCAAGGTTTTCTCAAGATGAGGTTATAGGTAGACGGTGCTTCTACCACCATGAAGTCCAAGAACATGACCTTCCTTAATTGTCGTTCTCCTACCACCACTACTAGTCTTATCTTCCTGATCAGGAAGCATTTCTCTCCGTTGAATCCAATCAGTAGGTAGTCGGAGGATGTTAGATTCTCCTCCTTGAGGTCCATACTAAGGAACGCATTGCAGAACGGAACGTTGAGGGAGCTTCCCGTGTCAACCAGGGCCCTCTTCACTTCCTATCTTGTAATAGGGATCGAAATGACAAGAATGCCATTGTGTGGTGCGCGAACGCCTTCGTCCTCCATATCTGTTGAGGTGTAGGCCGGGATGGGGCTCTGCACCCGCGAGTAATATACACATCTGTCCTCGTTTTGGGCTGTGTCTGCATTTCAACTAGTGTCCGCTTGTGGGACATGTTTGATTATTTTTTTTCTGATCCGACTCTGTGAAGGATATATTATGCCCGAAGTCTCATTCTTAATCTCTTTGACTGCCTCTCCCCTTTCCCTATTTGGTCCTGTCATTTTTCTAAACCCAAGAATTCCTTTATCTTGCTCCTGCAAATCCAATACTCGATCTCATACCTTAGACTCTTGCAATCTTTGGTATCGTATTTTTTCATGGGATTAAGGTAGAATTTAGGGGGGTTATGGATCTGGATCCAGCGTAACTAGAAGATTTCTCTGGCCTGGCACGACCAAAGTCCGACATGTTGTCGTTGCGCTTTCGCTTGTTCATTTCTCTGTCTTTTTGCCTGTTTCCCTCCTTTTTATCCTTAGAAATGGAGGATTTCTTCTCTACTTCAGTTTCCTTCTTTGTTGTTCTCAACTCCTCCAAGGTGATGTACCTCTGGGCGCCTTTTAAGAGTTCTGCCATATCCAGGGGGTTCCAAAGTGAGGAAATCGTAAAACTTTCCCTCTCTTAGGCCCGCGGTAAAAGTCGTCATGGTTATATCGTCACTGCAACCATCAATGAGCGTCGAGTCGTCATTAAAGCGTGTGACGTATTCCATTAGCGTTTCATTGAACTTCTACTTCAAGGATATTATGTAGTGAGGGCCTTTCCTGATCCGCTGGCTTTTGACAAAGCGTGTCAGGAATTCTTTGGCCAATGTCTTGAATGAGTAGATCGACTTTAGCGAGAGGCTGTGGAACCATGTCAGTGCTGACTTCTTCAGACTGGTCGGGTACGTTATGCACATCACCGACTCAGAACCTTATTTGAACGCCATTACATGCTAATAATGACGCAAGTAATCGAACGAGTCACCGGTCCAGTCATAGAAATAGAGCTTTGGAGGGCTGAAGTTCTTTGGCAGAGCCTTTTTCATGATGCGATCCTGGAATAGAGGAACAGATAGGCGATACAACACATCTAGGTCGTGAGCCCCTCGACGCAGGGGGTTCTGCGAGGCGAGCTTGTCTACCCTGAGAGTCGGATCCACGTTGACCGCACCACCATTTCTAGTCCAATGAGAACTAGCATGGGCTTGACTCTCCTGTGTCTGCTATCTGTTGTCTTCTGGAGATTGAGGTATGTGTTGTTCCTAATCTCCATCGATGGGTGGAGGGTTCTGTTGTATGAGAATTTCCACTGCTTTAGCGACTGATTTATTTGTGATGACAGCAAATCAATCTTGGGGTCTGTCGTTGTTGTTGCTGGTGCGGGGGTCTCAGCCTGCTGCTCTTGTGTCACCGGCACCGCTGAGAGTGGTGGTATAGCGCCAGTCTAAGCGTTTGACGTGTCCCCTTATTCTCCATTATTGCTTGATTTGGTGGTCACCATTTCCTTGAATTCTGAAGATAGATGATGCTAGTGATTGGTTAGGAACTTTGTCGACCCCACAAGTGGTGCCAAACTGATGCAGTCAAATTTCGCTCCCTCCTTGACCTTGACCTGCTAACCTGCACAAGGAACACACGTGAGCCACGAACCACCATTGTGGTGGCTGATGGCACTCCAATGCTAAAGTCAGACAGGGATCTAAAGAAGGCATAATGCTGTAAATAGAGAATTTGTAGTGTACCTTAGCTTACCAACCTCATTTCTTATTTATAGTGCTAGAGTCCTAATTCGACCAGGCCATCAGTGGCATTGTTTAGGGAAGAAGATCTTCATGGAGATCCTTTTCTAATTAGGATTTGAAGGGAAGTTTCCCTGTTAGACTTGTGCTCCTAGATACATGGGAGATAGTTCCATATCGGAGTTTATCCATAGATAGAAGTATCCATGTACGACATATACTCTGGTATTTGCTACCTAGTTGGATTGCCTGTCCGGAGATTATCCCTGAGATACTTGCCTTAATAGGGCTTATTAGTATTGGGGATGGTTGTGAAACGTGTGGGCTTAGCAGGATGTAGTGATTTGGATCCGAATGGCGGACTGCGCTGTCCGAGCTTGAAATAGCTTGGGCCGGATCAGTGTTGGGCTGATGCTTGGGCCTGTTATTCCTTGATATCATCATGACACATGTATGTTGTAGAAGAGATGACGTTTCAGTGTATCATTAGTACTTTTCTCTTGATCCTCACATGCAATGAGTACCTAATTGTATCCAGAATATCCATCCAAAAAATAATATTATGGATTACTCGCTAACCTCTCAAGCATCTGATCAATAAATGGAAGAGGAAAGTGATCCCTTCAAGTATTATAGTTCAACTTACGAAGATCAATGCACATTTTCCATCCCTTTTTCTCTATTTGTGGCACAAACTCATTTTCTCATTTTCAACGACTGTAATTCCTGACTTCTTAGGAACCACATGGACTGGGCTAACTCATTTGCTATCAGAAATAACACAGATGATGTTTGCATCCACGAGTTTCAACATTTCTTCCTTATGATATCTTTCAAAATGGGATTGAGATGCCATTTAGGCTCTTTGGAGGTTTGGTTTCATATTCCAAATAGATATGATGCTCACAGACAGTAGCGCCAACACGCTTGATGTCACGAATACTCGAAGCAATCGTTGACTTGTGAGCTTTAAAGACTCCCAACGATTTGTGACTATGTTCCTCAGCGAGAACTAGAGCAATAATCACTGGATAACTCTCCTCAGGACCGAAAAATGCATATTTCAATTCATTTGACAAAGTCTTAAGTTTTGATGATTGAGGAGAGCTGTGGATGAGTCACTCTCTAGTGACTAAGCTGAGGAATACGACTCTTCCTTATATTGATGAAATGATAATGGGACAGACTCGGGTATATGCAGTACATGAACATTATCCAACATATTGTTAACTTCTTCAACAACTTCATCCATATCTAGGTTCATACCAAAGTGTGAAAGACAGCGAAGCAATGCATTATCTTTTGACGATTGAGTCATAGAATCAAAAGATTGAAGCATACACACTTCTTTTTATTCTTCCTCATCCTGAATCATATCAAGTTCATTTATTCTTTGCATGACCTTAAAATTATTCAACTCAGCTTTAAGGATCCCAAAGGAAACATATATGCAACCGCTTCTACAGTTGATGTTGGCCTCTGCAATTGCTAGGAAAGGTCGTCCTTAGATGACAAGAATTTGATTATTTGGGCTCATGCTATTGTTTAGGATAATGAAGTCAACTGGATAATATAAGTGTGCAACTGGTACAATCACATCCACTGTTATTTTTCTCGGGTATCATTTTGATTCATTTCCTAGCTTAAGAACTACCTTTGTTGGTTGCATCTTCTTCAACCCAACTTTCAAATATATATGATAAGGTGTGAGGTTCACATTAGCTCCTATAAGTCAACCAAGGCATGACATTCAAAGTATTTTCCAATGAAACATGATACAGTAGAAGTTCCTAAATCATTGTACTTAACCACTCCAGTTTGTTGAATAAGCGATGTGGCATCGCTTGCAAGGCATGCAGTTTCAAGGACTTCTGTTTTTTTTTTTTTGTGCACATGCCCTTACATTTTTTTGCATAGGATGATACTTGATGGATAGCTGACAAAAGAGGAGTGTTGATATGTACTACTTTGAAAACCTCTAGGATTTATGGAAATTGCTTCTCTTTTTTGTTACCTAAAAGCGTTTTGCCTTAGGTATTGACGCAGTCGATTTTCACTCCCTGTTTGACCTTAACCTGCTGACCTGCACAAGGAACGCACGTGAGCCATGGACCACCATTGTGGTGGCCGATGGAACTCCAATGCTAAAGTAAGACAGGGATCTGAGGAAGGCGTAATGCTGTAAACAGGGAATTTGTAGTGTAGCTTAGCTTACCAACATCATGTCTTATTTATTGTGTTGGAGTCCTGGTTCGACCAGGCAATCGGTGGCATAGTTTAGGGAATAAGATCTTTGTGGAGATCCTTCTCTAATTAGAAATTGTGCGATGGAGGGAAGTTTCCCTGTTAGACTTGTGCTCCTAGATACGCAGGAGATAGTTACCAATCCGAGTGTTGTCCATAGATAGAAGTTTCAATGTGCGATGCATACTCTGGTATTTGCTTCCTAGTTGGAAGCAAAGTGTTATTGTATTGCCTGTCCAAAGCTGATCGCTGAGATACTTGCCTTAATAAGGCTTACGAATATTGGGGATAGTTGTGAGTCGCACGGGCTTAGCAGGCTGTAATGATTTGGGGTCTGTTTGGCGGACTGCATTGTGCGGGCTTGAAACTGCTTGGGCTGGATCAGTGTTGGGCGGACGCTTGGGTTTGTTATTTCTTTAGATTATCATGACACATGTATGGTGTCGAAGAGAGGACGTTTTGGCGTATCACCAGCTTCTCCCCCCGAGTTAATGGGCCATTGTATCAGTTCACTAAGTAACTTATTGAAAAGATATGCCGCTCATGATGATTGAGTTTGAACCGTTGCTTGAGTCGTGCGCTTCATTAATTAGGCGTGTGTCAGTTTAGTGGAAAAGAGATGAGAAACCAATCCCTTTAGATCTCCCTATCTACAGAGACTAACTCTTCAATTTCTTTCCTTTTAGAGATTCCGTTTTGTTTGTCTTGTGATTGAAAGTTTGTTCACCTTTTTCATGGCTCGCAAAAATCATTTTGATGATGAGCTTCCAACCAAGGGCATCCAGTTCTTTGAAGATAGGTCGGTTCTCGAATCGGGCATTGCTGATATCCGAAAGACATTCGGGGTCCCTTAGGGCCTGCCATTCTATAATCTAAGTGATGATCTGACGCCGATATTGCCTCCGAAAGGGTTCATTTGTTTGCATCGCGAGATACTTCAAACTGTAGTCCATTTTCCTAGTTTGGGCTAGATTTGGGGTTTCCTTGATTTTCTTAGATCCCTTCTTCCCAGTTTGTACCTAATGGGTACAAAATTATCCTTCTCATATTGATCAAGCCGAAATTGGCGTCTACCTGACTCCGAAGGTGATCCAGTTGTTGACCTCCCCTAGACTGAATGATCATGCCCTCTGCAAGATGACTTCGCCTGCTTGCTTTGAGAAGTTGCCGAATGATTTCAAATTTTGGCAGAAATATTGTTGATTGCCCCCTTCGGGTTCGAAGTACTTCGAGTTCAAGGGTCGTCTTCTCGAGCAGGAGTTCAAGCCACTTCGTAAACATAGTTTCACCCTTTAATTTCGTTGCGTTGATTGTATGCTGATCGTCACATGCGTTACTTTGTAGGGAGGTTCCCCGCTTTCTCCGAAGGATCAAGTCACTATAAAGGCATTCCACGACATGTCGTGGATGAGGCTGGAAGACGTTACCTATCCCACTAACTTCAGTGGCAATGGATAGTGGGCCAACTGGCATGTGACCCCACTCTTTACAGGGCGCCGAAGGTTAAGTCCAAAGGTGGAGCCCCTTCCAGGAAGAAGAAGGCTTCCAAAGTTAAGGCTCCTACCTTGCCAAACACAGAGGGGATTTCTGATACGATTGCCTCCTTCATAAGCTCGAAGAAGTCTCGCGCTGGGGCCGTGTCAGCTCCCAAATGGTCTGCTCCAGTGAGGGAGGATGATGAACCTGACTTGCTCGCTAGGGCGGAGGTCAAAGTATCTGGAAAGACCACCTGCGATTAGCAGGGGTTGATGATGCGTCGAAGCTGAATACCAAACGGGTTGAAGCTTTGAACCAGAAGTTGATGTTGGTTGTTTTGGCAGCTTCTACTGGTGCTGACCAATCTAGAATCGCTTTACCGAAAGGTTCGAATGAGGATTCGTCTGACGTCTCAGAGTTCAATCATTCCATTGGTGGACCGTCCAACAGTGGTCGCAGTAGCATAGGCCATCCCTCTTGCTCCAGGCCGCATATCAAGGTAATGGAGGGTTCGTTGGACAATTCGCTTTCTTCTCTTCCTTTGGATTCCACTGAGACGGCTCGCAATAAATGATCGGCTGTTGGTGACAAAGGGAAGGTCGTGGATGAGGTTCTAGGTGCGGTAGCGACTACAAAGGGCAGTGCAGGCATGATTCTGCATCCGGGAGAGCTCCATCTGGATGCATTCGGATGTGCGGATGAGTTTGTTTGCTCCGGATATAGTGAAGATGAGCAACCAGGCCTGGCACCAATAGGTTGACATTGATTATGCCTCAATGAAGCACATAAGCAAGCGTTACAGCTGGATGATGGACCACGCTCCGAAACTCGATGAGGATACACTGGAAGGGTGTATGGATAAGTGTTTGAAGCACCTTATGCTGGGGATGTCCCATTTGAGCCAGGTGGCCATCGTTGTGATGGAAGTTGAGGTGACTCATGAGATGGTGTATACCATGGAGCGTGTCTTTTCGACTATGCAGAAGTTGTATCGTGATGCACTTTTTGAGATTGAGTTGTTGAGTAAGCAGATTGAGGAGAGGAGGCTGGAATAGTTAGTCGTTGATGCCGAGAATTAAAGGGTTCGTCTGGAAGCCCTTGAGTATGATTTAGCAAAGGCGGTCCATGAGGGACAGATTCAAGTAAGAGTTGGACCTGGTCCACCGTGATCTGGAAGTTGCGCAAGAAGTTGTGGCTAAGATGCGCTCTGAATTGCAGTCTATTGTTGAGGATAACACCATGAAGGAGTATGAATGGGTTGCCCAAAGACAGTAGTTAGAGGCAAACGTGGAATTCAATGCTCGAGAAGCGAAAAAAGCTGGGAACCAACTTCTCCTAGAGCAACATGCGCTTAGCAAGTTAAAATTAGCCTGGCTATGGAGTAGTCTCAGGTTCATGCGCTGACCAGCAAGCTGGAGCTGTTGGAGTGTGAACTTGCTGAAGCAAAGGCGCATGAGGAAGAATTTCTCAAGGCGTAAGGAAAGTGTGAATTTCGCTAGGTCGTGTATGAGAGATTAGAATTGCTGGCATTGATGAAGGAAAAGCATCCGGAATAGGTACTTGCTTATTATAAGAAAATGTCTCACACAGACTTCAGAATGGTCTCTGCATCATCAGAAGAAGAGGGTGATCCGGATCATGGTGCTCAGATTGAAGCACGTATGGAGGCAACTCATGCTCCTCTTGCCAAGCCTAGTTCCCCCGTATTATACCCCCTCCTGATGAGGAGTAGATTTTGTACATTTACAATTTTTGTTTCAACTATTGTTGAAAACAGGTTTATTTTGAGTATGCTTTGTACCCGCATTATGTTCGGTCTCCCTGTAGTTCGCTTTTCATTTTCCTTGTCATTTTACTTTGACACAGGTCTGGTTGGGTTAGAAGGAAGCCGAGTGGTTTGTCTGCTGTTGAGAGTTTTACCATTTATGTCACGAATGATTTTGACCCGCTCTTCTGTGAGTCTCAGAGTCACTATCGCTCGGTTGCATCCAATAGGGGGCATTCTGTAGATGGTTTGGCTATGGGTTACGCTACCCAGGCGTTAGCTCATCCTTATGGTAAGCCATTAGAGATTTAATTTGCATATCTGACTGTCAGTTGCGGTTGCTGGCATGAGTGAACTGGCGCCCGAGCATATGCATCGTATTTGAGCTAGGGTGCTTGTCCCGAGTCAGGTTTTGTGAGCTCGGGCTGACATTCTGTGTAGTATTCGTCTGCATGTCAGCGGCTTGATTTTTGAGCTAGCTCGAGTAGCCTTGCTAATAGTAGAATGTCAGCCTGTGTGAGCATAAGGACGTTGCTTGAGATGTAATTTACTTCGACGACTGTTGTTTTGAGAAAGAGCGAAGGTCGTGTGGTGAGCCGTTGATGTCAGTCGAGGATGACTGGGCCACCCACCTTCTAAACCATCTATACCCGCGTGAATCGGATTACAGGTTTGGGCTGTGAGAATTTGGCGATCATGGTCTGTTGGAGAGCAATGATCCCGTGGCGAGTCATCAACATCAGTCGGAGCTGACTAGTCTCCCACCTTCCAAGCCATTTACACCCGCGCTGAACGTGCTACAAGTTTGGGATGAGGGGATTCGGCGACCATGGTCTGTTCAAGCGCAGTGGTCCTGTGGCAAGTCATCGACATCAATTCGGGACTGACTAGACTCCCACCTTCCAAATCATCTACATCCAAGCGCATCGAGCTACAAATTTGGGAAATGGTCCCAAACCATCTACACCCGCGCGGAGCGGGCTACAAGTCTTGGAGTTTTCGGCAACCATGGTATGTAAAAGAGCAGTGGTGTCGTGGCAAGTCGTTGGCATCAATCAAAACTGACTAGGCTCCCACCTTCCAAACCATCTATACCCGTGACACAGGAAGCTCTCGTTGACACAGGAAGCTCGCTCACCGTTCTGTTTTAAAATATTTTCTGCAGCATATACCTCAAAGAGGAAAACCTAGTGCCATCAGAGCACTCGCTGATCGTATTCAGCGGGGAGAAATGCTTTCCCATCAGAAAGATAAGATTAGCCACGGTAGCTAAAGAACTGCGATTGAAGAAGGTCATATTTCTGGACTTATTGGTGGTAGATGCACCATCATCCTACAACCTCATCCTGGGAAGACCGTGGCTACACCAAATAGAAGCAGTGGTCTCTACCCTACACCAGTGTGTTAAGTATATTGCTAACAACTCAGAAGGGACAATACGTGGAAACCAACCTATGACACGAGGTTGCCACTATGCCGCACTGAAATAGATAGAGTGCTTCTAGATCCAACTACATCATGCAGAGCAGTCTGACCCAGTGTAAGGCAAAAAGACGGAAGAGACACTATTTTCGAGCGGTACAGGAGCAATCAACTCTCCCGCCCAGCGAGTCGTAATGGCAATGGCAAGCGGAAACGCATCCCCTTGACATTTCGTCGGTGCGGAGATCCGCCCCTCTGCAAGTTTTGGTTTTCAGCGAGCTATGTAATGCCTCGACAGTCCACTAAATGATCCGTGAAAGTTATCCGAAATCACTTTGAGGACAAGATCAGTTTATCTCCATCAACATGTAATTTGCTTTACGTTGTTTGTTTCCCTTTCCGTAGTAAATATTGAGTTTAGAGTATTTAAGAGACTTATGTGATTCGCAATCATTTAAGAAATAAAACAAGAATTTCATAAACAAACTCTATTGATTATTGGAAAGATGTAACAACAAACACCTTGAGGTAGATACAAGAGACTACATAGTGCGAACGCCCTGAGGCAGATACAAAAGACTGAGCACTACAAGCATTTGAATACAGTGCGAATTGAAAAAAAAGACTCGCTTAGACAATTTTGCAATGAATAGAGTGACGAAAACCTGCAAACCCTCCGATACAAGTAATCTGCAAGCGAGAGCAAAGATAAAAGTTGCTCGACCCCTTCCCAAGATAAAAATAAAGTGCAAGAGGGGATTAAAAGGGCTGAGCAGTCACATTGCTCCATCGAATCACTCCAGGAAAGTGCTCTCCTTACAGCATCAAGGACCTCATGACTAACTGTTGATTTCCTCAAGAGACGTCCCAATGTCTATCCAACCTCCTCAAAGGGTTTAGAAGAAGGCAGATGAGGATGGCCACAAGCAGTGTCGCAGTTTCGGTCCCATAATGCTATCAAGAAATACCATTTTTCCCATATGTGATGGCAGGTGTGACTGAGAGCTACCATACCAGGAGACATCGCACATCGACTAACACTTCGGTCAACCATTGGTTAGAAGTGGGATCTGAACACACGAAGACACAAGTGGTATGGTGTAACACCAAGGCATCTCCCTTGGTAGAAAATCCGCACTATTTCTCCATGATATGAAAAGAGAATACGATACCTCAATTGATTAACTACGTACCCACCCACGATAGGTGACCACGTATAACAGCAACTATCACCATGCCTGGTCGAGGTAAACATTAGAACTTTCAAAAATTCCAGTGATGGAGATCCAACTTCAACCTTTGGAAATCCGAAAGCATTTCACTCAACCTTTGGAAAATCCAAAACATCTTTTCAAGACAAGAACATTACAGGAAATAAACTCATCAAAAGATGATGCCTACAATGATTGGAAATCACCATTATATAGGCATAGTGGTTCACCAAACGAGCACTCTAGTATTAATTACCAAGCATTGAATGCCGTATGAGAAAATGGAAGACGACGGTTCCTAAGGAAACTGCGCAGATCACGTCAATCAATTAATGGCTCTGCATTCAACCTCATCAATTGAAGGGGAGTAATCGATATACTCAAACGTCACATAACCTACAACATACATGTGTCACCGCACGATCTACGCCATACACATAACTTACCATGCATGAAACCCTAGCCCTTCCTCTGCGAGCCCATCCTGTTATTCGAACGACACCCTATCGCATGATTGGCATGAGCACTCGAGGATCCTAGTCAACTTTGACGTACGGACTTTACCACTCGCCGAGTTAAGCTAACTTTGTCCACATCTTGAACAGCTAGGTTTGCACACCCCTAAGCAGGAGAAACCTTTGGTCAAACCGGGCAAGCTTAGTCAGCCAACATTGATGATGATAGCTCCTGGTTTATCCCAACACTTAGGCTGCTTAGCGCAGGCATCGACGGTTTAGGAAGTGGGAGTCTAATCAGCGCTACCATGCCTGGTGATGATGACTTGCCAGGGATCACTGCCCTATTCACAGTTAGTGTTCACCGAACTTAATCAGGTAAGCATAACTGATGACGACCTGCAACGAAAGCTTCTGATCAAAACCTGTACTTGTAGCCTCTACGGGACCACTGCTCTTCAGCGTGTCTGCCAAACCCTTCTCGAACACGTAGCCCCCACCGTGCGGGGAGGGTGTTGACGGTTCGAAAGGTGAAAGCCTAGTCAGTCCCGAATTGATTCTGACAACTTGCCTCGAGACAACTGCTCTTAAACCTGGTTGCCAAACCTTTACTATCCGAATTCGTCGGCCGCTTTGCTCGGTCATAAATAATTCAAAAGGTGGAAGCCTAGTCAGTCCCGAACTGATTCCGACGGCATGCCAAGGGACCACTGTTTTCAACATGGTCGTCGAACCTTTACTCCCTAAATGTATCGACTGCTCTACTCAGTCATAAACGATTCGGAAGTTGGAAATCTCAAACAGCTCTTCACATGACCTCCGCTTTCCCTCGGGACTGCAGACGCAAATATGAGCTTAGCTGAGTCAGCGACTTCACGCTCAAACAGATTGACATTCTGACATTAGAAAATGCCACTCGTGCTGATACAAGGATAGTACAATCGGTGCCAGATGAAAGCTAATTAGGACACCAACCCGAGCTTACGATGCCTGACTCGATGCGAACATTCTGACACGTACTTTCGGCCACCACAGCTTTCCCGCGGCAACAACTACAGTCGACCGGTCAGATGAACAAGAAAAAGATCAAGTAGCTTACCTATGGGACAAGACACAACTCAGGTGACTCAACCCCTTGTTAAATTGTTCGCAACATGCCCGCTATCAGACATAACTACACAACAATGACCCCGAGTCATTCACAATACAAAATGGTCAAGCTTTCTTCCGCAGACAGACTAGACAACGTCCTATTGATTCAACCAACCTATGCCAAAATAAGACGACGAGGCAAAACGAAAAACACATAATAGAGATGCCAAGTATGAAATGAAAAATATTGTTTTCATTAATGGCCAAGACAAAAAGTGTACAAACACACAAAATTTTCTCCTAATCAGGAGAAGGTACAGAAACAGGAAAGCTAAGCCTAGGAGAAACAAGGGAAGAAGTTGCATCTGTACGCGCTTCAACCTGAACGGTAGGGATCGAACTCAGAGGTAACAGACAAGTCCACATATGACATCTTCTTGAAACGGCTAAGATGCCGCTCCGGATGCTCCTCCTTCATCAATGCCAACAGTTCCAGCCTGCCATGAACAACCCAGAGGAACTCACATTTCCCTTGCTCCTTCAGAAGCTCTTCCTCTTGCACCTTTGCATCAATAAGGTCACGCTTTAGTAGTTCCAGCTTGCCAGTTAGCGCATCAACCTGAGACTGCTCTGTGGCCAGACTACTCTTCACAGCATTGAGTTCATGCCATCCCAGTTAGAGTTGGTCCTCGGCCTTCCGCTTTTCGAGCATAGAACTTCACATCAGATTCCAATTGTTGCTTAACAGCAGCCCAGTCAGCTCCCTTTGAAGTGCTCTCCTCAGCAAAAGACTGCAGCTCAAAATGCACCTTAGTCGCAGCTTCCTGTGCAACCTCGACCTCTCAGACACCGCCTCAGTCAAATGACGCTCAAGGTCCTCCAAACGAGCCCTTTGAGCCTCACGGCCACAATTGATTCATCATACTGCATCTCTTTGGCCTGCTTTTTAGGCTGCTCAATTTCATGAAACGCATTTGAATACAGCGTCTGCACATGCAAGAAAACATGCTCCAAGGTATATACTCTCTCGCGAGCCGCCTCTACTTCCGTCCCAGCAACGGCCGCGTGGCTCATATGAGACATACTAAGCATAAGATACTTCAAACCCTTGTCACACGCTCTTCCAACATATCCTTCTCGGATTTTGAAGCATGGTCCATCAGCCAGCTGTGACGCCTGCTTATATGATTCCTCGAAGCATACTCAACATCCACCTCTTGGTGCCAAACATGTGAGCTCATCTTCACCAAGTCCGGTGCGAACATACTTATCCGTGCATGAGGATGAAGTTTCCCCTGATCAGGAACTATTGCAACACTACCCTTCACGGTCGCCACTGTCCTCAGACTCTCCTCCGTGGTTTTTCCTTTGTCAAGAACGACCGACCCTTTATTGCGAGATGGCCCAACTGAATCCGAAGGCAGGGGAGGGACCGAAGTATCCAAAAGGGCCTTCCAATAGTTCTAGTTGTGGACTAGAATGAGAGGGTGAGCAATGCAGACTATAGGAGACATGGCCGGTACCACGACCACTTTCAGGCGAATCAACAGTGGGGTGATCAGATTCCACCACCTCAGGCAAATTGTCAACAGAGCTCTCTATCGAAGTAGGCTTACACAAATTAGCACCAACAGAAGTCGCCATTACAACCCGCACCAGATGGTCATTCAGAGCCTCAACCTGCGCGTCACTAAGGTTCGATCTATCAGCAACTCCCGCCAACCGCAGCTTTCTCCAAGGCAGGAACATTAGTCTCCGCCTCAACAAGCCTAGGAGACTCGCGCCCCTCTCTCAACAGAGCGATACATGCCAAATACGGCCCAGCCCTAACGGAGGCTTCTTCCTCACAAAGGAAGTAAGTGTCTCAGATGGATCATCTACATCAGACAGAACATGAGTCTTGGCCCTAGCAGCCTTCCCATTCCTGGAAGGGGCCCCTTCTTCATGTTTAATGTGCGACTCTCGATACAGAGTGGGGATGACGTGCCAGTCATCCCACATCCCACTACGAACGAAATTGGAAACTCTTATGATATCAACCGCCTCCCTTTTTGCCATGACGCGGAATGTCTCCATGGTGGTTTGCTTCTCTAAGCTAAGGGGAGAAGTGGTAACCCTTCCTACAAAAGAACACAAGCAATGATCACTCAGCCCGCTATATAGCACATCAAAGTCACAGGAAAGGAGTTGAACTTACGAAGTCGCCTGAACTGTCGCTCAAGCGAACGACCCTTGCACTGTAAATAATTCAAATCCGTAGGAGTCAAGAAGCGATGCTTCTGCCAGAACTTGAAATCATCAAGCAAACAACATTGCTCTTCAACCGAGGAGAGATCAACAACTGGATCACCCGCGGAGTCACTCTAATACCAGCCTCCTTAGAACTGAGCATAATCATGAAAATGATCATGTATCCATTGGGTCCCAACTGAGCCAGAGGAATCCCGAAGAAATTCAAGAACTCCCAAATCATGACCAGAACCGGGAAACGCACTCCAGTTTGAAGCATCCCTCGATGCAAACAGATGAAACCGGTCGGAGAAAACATTGGCGTCTGGTCGCCTGTCAGAAGGTACAACAGCAAGTCTTCAGGAACTCCAAACCTTGTACGGATTTTAGCAAGACCATGCTCGGACAAAAGCCTGTCTTCAAAAATATCTAGGCCCTTAGCCAGAACAGCATCATCAAGAAGTTTTTTTTCGAGCCATAAAGAAGACAAACGAACCTTTCAGAACAATATCTTCCAAGGCAAGTAAAACAGAAGGGTCAGCCTCAACACTGTGGATGACCTATATAGAGGACATGTTCCCACCTCTTTTCCGCCAAATCAACGCATGGCCAATTAATGCAGGGAGCGAAAATCGATTGCATCATTATGCATATAGGAAAAAACATTTGTGAGAGTCTAATTGGGACATTGTTGAACATGAAAGGAAATAAAAAAATAGAATTCAATCTTGCGAGGATTTGAAAGAGTTAGGAATAAGGTCAAATTTGCATCCTCAAAGTAAAGGTACTAAGACATTTCTTGTTGCGGCATCACACACCTTATCAAAGACAGAAAAATATACATTTTGTTATAAGCTTTTCTCATTGAAATTACCTGATGGGTACTGCTCAAATATCTCAAAATGCATATCAATGGCAAATAATGCAATTTATGGCTTAAATCTCATGATTGTCATGTCTTGATGCAACAATTGTTAGCCGTAACATTGAGAAGACTTCTTCCGGATGGGCCAAGAAAGGCAATTTTTAGATTGTGTTTATTCTTCAATGAGCTATGTCAAAGAGAAATTGATCGAGAAAAAATGGAAAGTTTAGAGGCTGAAGTAGTAGAGACAATGTGTTTCTTGGAGAGATTTTTTCCACCATCGTTCTTTGACATTATGGTGCATTTGACGGTTCACTTGGTACAAGAGGCATGCATTGGAGGACCGATTCAATTTCGTTGGATGTATCTACCTAAAAGGTTCAAACTTCATCTTTTTATTTATAATTTAATCCTAGTTAATGTTTTGTTTAATTTCTCTTAATCATCTCATGATCATGTTTATTTCATAGATTCATGAAGATTTTAAAAGGCTATGTTAGGAATAACGCAAGACCAAGGGGTGCATCGCTGAGTGCTACTTGCAAGAAGAGAGTATTAGGTTTTGTGTAGAACAAATGAAGCTTAATGAATATATCAATAGTGAAAAGGGTCGCAATGATGAGGATGATGATGAATCCACCATCCTTGAAAGAAAACCATTGTTAAAGGGGACGCATATCACACTTTTCAAAGATATGCATCGTAAAGCCCATCAATGCATTTTGTTCAATGCGGAGGAAGTTCAACCATACCTTCAGTTAGTAGCTATTCATTTAAAAAAAATCTGGCTAGTTTTGATATAATATTTATTTGATTATTATTTACATAATTTTTGTCATTAATTAGGAAGCACCTAGATGAGCTTATTCGCCTTGAACCACGCTTGCGGAAAAATTAAGCCCTACTTAGAACAAAACATGCAAAAGAATTTTGTGAGTGGATAGAAGAAGAGGTAGGAAAGCCTAGTGTCAATTTTTAAAAAATTTAAACTTTGTTCCCAGTTCATGAGGTGTTTATTCTTATGTATTTTTTATGAAATCGTTTTTTTTTTTTTTTTAGATTCTAAGAGAAATGGGCTTCAAGTATTTATTTAATATTTTGGAATGGTTGGACATGGTCCAAGAAGAGAAGTTATGAGCTATCGAGGTTATTTGATAAATGTCGCCGTTTCCATTCAAAGAGTGTTGAAAAGGGATGTTAAAACTCTGGAGTTTCTGTGTTGGCTAGCACTTTATCTAGATCTAGTGCCAAAGACACAAGACAAGTAGTAGACCAAGACTTGACCTATTATGGTGTTATACAACAAATTATTGTGCTTGATTTTTTTACATTTCGATATCCAGTGTTCTATTGTGATTGGGCTAGCACAACAAATGCCAACAAAACTAAAGATGGGTTCACCTTAGCCAACTTCAAAACCGGGAATTTGCGAAATCAAGATCCTTTTATTATTCCATCTCATGCTCAACAAGTGTTTTATTCTCAAGAATCAAGTGACTCTCATTCGTATGTTGTCCTGAAAGCACCTCCCCGTGGATTCCATGGTTTGGATTTTGCTGATCCAAATACTCATTCATTTGCGGACTTTGCACCAATAGAATGGTCAAGACTTCAAATTGTTGAAGGAGATGAAGAATATACTCGTGCAAACTGTGAAGGAATTTGGGTACAAGAGAATTCAGTTAAAAACAAATAGGCTGCACGTATTTTTGGTTTTGCTATAGGCCATAGATGTTTGTTATGCAATTTTTTCCGGAACTACATTCTAGTTTTT
Organism: Berberis vulgaris; assembly: GCA_963556465.1. Classification (NCBI taxonomy): domain Eukaryota; kingdom Viridiplantae; phylum Streptophyta; class Magnoliopsida; order Ranunculales; family Berberidaceae; genus Berberis; species Berberis vulgaris. The sequence continues at coordinate 33,230,400 of OY747126.1, read as the reverse complement.
GCACCATTAGTCATATTTATTTCATTGTTATGTGATATCTAATTAGTGAAAATATTGTTATTATGTTCTATATATATACCAATGCGGGTCTTTATAGTTTTTAAGATATGTTCCAAATATTGAGTGCCAACATAAGCCTCTTGTTGCAGGTGAAGCCAATGAACATCAGACAATTGACGAAGGGACTGTCTTTCATTCACATGAACATGAGCACGTGGATCATATGGCTGGTGATAAATCAGACATAGATGACGATGAGGTTGGTGGCTTGGTCGTTTACTTAGCAATTTTACTTGCAAAATTTGTTCTTCTCATCAATTTTTGCCTCTTTCTGTCGATTGCTCACTGAATGGGCTTGTGTAGTTTGAATGCATTTGGGCAGAACAAGCGCATACGCTTGAAGCTGAGAAAATTTGAAGAGGTATTGTCTCACACTTTTATGTTCAACTGGAGTAGTTGAATGTTGCTGCAATCAGGTACCATCTCACTCTTTCAGTTTAGGGTTATTTATTTATTTATACTTTATTTTATTAAATTAATTATTAATAATAATAAATATTTTTATATTTAATGATGAAAGAGATTTAAGTTTAAAAATTTTGTTAGTTATTGAGACTTCATGCTTAATATATATATATATATCATAGGTGAGTTTGGTAATATAGATCCCCTGGGAAAATATGTTCTCTTTGTAAACAATCTCGCATCTTCACCTGTTGCTAGATACTAGAAGTGCTACAGTAAATACAAGGTTGAAGATGATTATGAAATGTAAAATGATTTTTTTTTTTTAAATAAAAAATACAAGGTTGAAGAACATTAGAGGCTTCAAGCTGTAAGCTACCAAGTTAGGAAAGTCAATTGAAGTGGGTTATATTACCTTCTGACTGTATACTTGATTCAAGTAGTAAGCTACCGAGTTAGGCAATGAGGGTTCAATGTATCTCATTTAGTCTGAAGAAACAGCAGAATGAATAATTAAGGTACTTGGATCTGGGGAAGTTGATATTTTGGAGGTTTGAAAGTTAAAACATTAGTGAGGAATCAACTATGGTTTGCATCAACAAAAAACAGAAGAAATTACAGACTTAAGGGCAGTTTGTTGTTCATTGATTCACTGACTATTAAACAATACCACATTTTATTTATTTATTTTTGTATTTTAGGTTTTTGGTTCTCTTGAAAATTGAATTGTATGCAGTACACCGTTTACTTCAAAGAGATGTCTTCTTTCTTTATGTTGAACTTGTCTTTCACTACTAACCCTTTTCTTCGCACCCTTGCTCATAAGATTTTCATTATACCCAGAACATGGAAATATAATATATGGACTATGGAGTTTGTTTTGTAGGATCCATTTCTTTAGGTTGCTCAATGGATGGGCTTCCGTAAGTTAAATGCATATGCTTGAAGCTGAGGAAAAGAAGTCCCATCTCTCACTTGTATCTAGGTATATAATCAGCTCTTCTTTTGCACTATGAGTTCTGTAATGACCCCCAATTTTGACAAAAGATAATGTTTTAGGGCATATTTATTTTGAAATTGGGTGTATAATAAATAAATAAATAAATAAAAGGGTGTCAATATGATGTTGTGCAAACCCTAATCTTGTAGGGTTTTGCCTTTAGGTTGGTTAAATAGATATTTGATTATTCGCAACCGCATACAAAGTCTGTAAAAAAAAAAAAAAAAAAAAAAAAAAAAAAAAAAAAAAATAGAAGAAGAAGAGAAAGAGCTGAAGAAAAGAAAAGGGGAAGGAAGAGAAAAGTAAGCAGGTGAGTTCTTTACTTCCTTCTCTTTAAATAAATTCTATTAGTTTTCATCATTCTCTTTATTATAAAGATTTATTATATAATCTTTGAATATAAGTGAAGTTTAGTTTTTATGAGTGTGGTTTTTAAAACAAAAACATAGTGCTTGTGAGTTTTTCTCACTCTTATATTATATTTTGTTAGATATGTATTGGTAGAATTATCGAATATTAGTAGAAGTAAGTGTTCTTGATTCTCTAGTTCTCTTTAGATATATAAATCCATAAATTTCGAGTTAGATTTTAATACATAAATAAATCTATAAATTCATGTAGTATTGTATTATAATTTTCGTGAAAAATAGTTGAATTAAAAGAGAACTACGTTTTTGTTAAATTTAGTAAAAAGAAAACAGCTTTGCGCAATGTAAAGTTTTGCAGTGGATCAAGATCTTTCCGTAGTCAAAATGCTTTCAAATTTAATCCGTAATTTGAAAACATCCATAGAAAAATTATAGTTTTAGTTCGAGTTAATCCAACAGTTGGATTTACCTTGAGGCAGGGAAGACCACCACTGATCAAATTGTAGAAATCCTATGATCTTTACCGAATTTATTCCACGATGTTATTTGAGCGTAATACAATTGAAATTGATATTATCCCTGCCATTGATTTGTATTTCTATGACATAAAAACTTGTAGATTAAAGGTATGAATGTGTAGGAGAAGAAGATGGCACAAATAGAGTTGGGCTGGACTGAATAGTTAAGTTCAAGAATCTGAATAGTTGTTTGCTGGATAATGATTTCGATTGGGCTGAATAGTTAAGCCCAAAACTAAAGTGATTGGTTTAATTGAATAAGGGTATGGACTGGATTTCTAATATACTGATAGAATTAAATTGAATTGGGATTACCAAATATGGATTGATTTGAGTGTATAATATATTGTTGAGAAAATCCTTTGATTGAAATAAAATTATAAGAATTGAAATGCTGATTGATTTGTGTATTCTTATTATTTTGTGAATTGGTATTTGTATTTCGTATTGTGACTTGAACTATGATTGCTATGCAAATTACTTAGCTAAGAAGTGGGAATTATTTTTATTGTATGGACTTCGATCCACACGTTATTATAGAAAGTTGATATATGAAAATGTTGATTTTCCCCAAAATAATAGGGGAATATTGTGATGAAATTGTTGATTATTGCCAAATGTCAAATGATATGTTTTCCTAAAATGATGGGTGAACTTTTCTTTGATTGACAAGGTGGCAATATATAAGGATTATGAGATACCACAATAAATTAAAAAAAAAAGTGATATTCCCCAAAGAAAGAGTGGATTTGTTTATGATTGACAAAAATGTCAAGCGATATGAATAAATTTGAATTTATTGTTTTATATAACATCGAATTGTATCACTTGGAACTACCACATCTCTTTGATGTTTATGATTTCACCTCTCTTACAGAGAAACGAAATAACCTTCGGGTTGTCTTGCGGATGTGGGGCACCTCTTTTCTATAGAGAAACTAAAATAACTTTCTGGTTAGTCTTGTGGAAAGATGGTTATTTTGAAATGCCTAAAATAGGCTTATTATTTGTTTGTCAAAACTGTGACGTGATCTATGCGCATTGTTAGCCCAAGAGTGGCTTTTATTGTACTCATATAGTTAGGGGTATCCAGTGATGCGTGCCTGTATGTGATGTGTCCCCACTTGGGAATGGATGACGGAGAAGTCCTCCTTTATATGAAAGAGGCATACGGGCATGTATGTTCTGCACAGAGGTGGTGCGAATGTGGTATAGTCTAAGTGATCAATTCATTATAAACGGATAACTGGGTTAAAATAAATAATTTATCGATAAATTTTGAGTAAATTGAATAATACAATTATTGTCTTATAATCACTTAGTGCAGGATGGCAGGTCTGCTAACCTTCTCTGCAGGTCTGACTTGCCATGGTTAGTTTCCACTGGATAGGTGTATTTAAGGTAAATAGTTACGGAAATATGTTAGAAACTGTAAGTAGCTTGATACATTCGCCTCGTGGAGGAACTACCTATTTTGTTTTAGTTATTTTGTCGTACTATATTTTCCTGCCATACCATGTTATTTCTCTTATTGATTTTTGGGAATGATGAATTTCACACCAGGTTAATTGCGGACCCAAGTGAGCTTTGGCTTCTTGGGTACATTCCTTTGGGAATGTAGCCGACTAGTTTTTTTCAAGATTTAGTAGTTTGGGAGAGCTTAGAGAAGTTCATTTCGTACATGACGAGCATTGCTGGGGAGTTGCACGTTGTTCGAGAGTCTAGGTCATTTTGTTTGTTAGGTGACAATTTAATATTTTGTAATAGAACTTGGTGTTTTATTATTTATTTAGTGGGAGAGATATATTCATGATGAGTTGAACTTGTCAGAGTTGGTTCTACGAGATTTAATATATTTTTCCTTCATTTTGATGGGTTTTTTAGATCAATTGTTTTATTTCTCTTTAATTTGGTAAATTGTGCATTTGATTATTTCTCGTGGATGCCAACTGTTACTTTTAGTGAATGATATTTATCTCCCGAATTTTGGGAAAAAGGGATATTTTATATGCGAATATTAAGATTTCGATTTTCTTGAAAAACGGGGTGCGACAAGTTCTCACGCGAAATTGCTCCAAATAAAAAAAGAAGGAAAACTTAATATATTTAGGACTTTGGCAGTTTGGCGTGAAATATTCAGTCTTTTGATTTTTTTTTTCTTGTTTTGATACAAAAAAAAGGGAACTCTTATTCAGTGCAGGATATTTTACTTGCCGAAGGGCATTTGATTAAAAAACAGAGGTTGAGTTTTCTAGTTCTTTTTTTTTTCCCTGTGGGTTCTCACAATCGACAACAACCATATATATTTGATAACCATTGGTTAGCATGATCTACTGGGAGGACCGCAGGTGCCAGTTACTTGCAAAGTTGTCATTTTGCCCTAGATTTGATTCTTTCTGGTGGGAGCTTTTTGTGTATTGTTTTCATGTCAAAATCTTAAAATAACAGTTTTTTTTTTTCGATTGGCACTTATTGATATTTTGGTTGAATTTAGCATATTAATACATGAATTTCCCATTATCAACATTCTAAAAAATATGGGGGGTGTGAAAATGTTCTGGATTTGGTATATTTCTCATCCCATGAAGACTTGGCATGTTACCATAGGGACCAAGTGCTTCTCTTATGTGTAGATTTTCATTAGCCTTTTACATGTTAATTTCAATTGAGAATGCTTGCTTTTATTTCAAAAAACAGAGTGTTATTAGGCTATCTTTTCAGCTGAAACAAAGTGTTTTCAGTCTGAAAACAATGTTATTAGGCCCTTTTTTATTTCACAAAATAGAGTGTTATTAGGCTTTGTTTTTTTGCCTGAAACATAACTGATTGGGGACGTGATTCAGCTGCAGGGATCTATTAATAAAGGCCTGAAACATAAAGGTCTAGCATCCCATATATAGCTGCCCTTCCCTCCTGGAGGTTATTATATATATATATATATATATATATATATATTTTTTTTTTATTTTTTTATTTTAGCAAACTATTTGACGACGTGCATTTGACATCGTTGTTTATAATAAAACGTCTTGCATTGCACATCCTCAATAATTAGTTAAGTCTTGACCAGCACGTCGTTATTCATCAATTGCGTCTTGCACAACGACATTCAAGGCACGTCATTGCTTCACATTTTTCATGACTTGCTAAGGATGTCATTGAAGAAACTTACGATGTGCAATTTAAGTTATACATATTAGCGACTTATATAAAACTATAAGGACATGATTCGACGACGTAAAATGCACGTCGTAGAATACACCACACCTATTACGATCTTTGATTCCTTGACGTGCAGATGGACCTCGTCATAAGCATGATATGACGTGCAATGCACGTTATCATATCGTATGTATGTTGTAGTGAAGTGATCGAACGGGTCACCGGTCCCGTCATAGAAATCGAGTTTTGGAGGGGTGAACTTCTTTGGAAGAGCCCCGTTCATGATGCGGTCCACAAACGGTGGAACAAAGATGCGCTATAGCATGTCTGGTTTGTGTTGACTGCGGGGCGAGCCAATCTACCCTGAAGGTCGGGTTCGTGTTGACTGCGTCGCCACCTTTAGTCCAATGAGAGCTAGCAAGGGCTTGATTCTCCTGTGCTTATTATCTGTTGTCCCCTAGAGATTGAGGTTTGTGCTGTGTCCGATCTCCATCAGTGGGTGAAGGGTTCTGCTGTATGAGAATCTTCATTGGTTTAGCGATCTGTTGTATTTGTGACGACAAAAAATCCATAGTGGGGTTTGTCGTTGTTGTTGCTGGCGCGGGAGTGTGAGCTTGCTGCCCGTGTGTCACCGGCACCACTAAGAGCGGTGTTATAGCGCCAGTTTAAGCATTTGACGTGTCCCCTTGTTCTCCATTGTTGCGTAATCTGGTGGTCACCATCTTCTTGTATTCTGAAGAGAGATGATGCTAGTGATTAGTTAGGAACTTTGTCGTCCCCATGAATGGTGCCAAACTGATGCAGTCAATTTTCGCTTTCTGCTTGACCTTGACCTGCACAAGGAACACACGTGAGCCACAAACCACCGTTGTGGTAGCCGATGGCACTCCGATGCTAAAGTTAGACATGGATCTGAGGAAGGCGTAATGTTGTAATTAGGGAATTTGTAGCATACCTTTGCTTACCAACCTCATGTCTTATTTATAGTATTGGAGTCCTAGTTCGACCAGGCCACCGGTGGCATAGTTAAGGGAAGAAGATCTTCGTGAAGATCCTTCTCTAATTAAGAGTCGTGCTGTGGAAGGAAGTTTCCCTGTTAGACTTGTGCTTTTAGATACACGGGTGATAGTTCTCAATCAAAGTGTTGTGCATAGATAGAAGTTTCCATGTGCGACCTATTCTCTAGTATTTGCTTCCTAGTTGGAAGCAAAGTGCTCTTATCTTGCCTATCCGAAGCTGATCCCCAAGATACTTGCCTTAATAGGGATTATGGATATTGGAGATAGCTGTGAGACGCGTGGGCATAGCAGGCTGTAATGATTTGGGTTCTGTTTGGTGGACTACATTGTGCGGGCTTGAAACCGCTTGAATCGGATCAGTGTTGCCTGATGTTTGGACCTGTTATTTCTTGAGATTATCATGACATGTGTATGGTATAGAAGACATGAAATTTTGGTGTATCATCAGGTATATAGTTTCTTGGCTCTAAGAGGAGCTAGGAGGGTGGGTCTACACTGGTTTTAAAAGAACCTCTAGCTTTCTCAGTAGGTTTAGGAATATTCTCTTTGTAAATTACATCAATTTTCTTAGGTTGTTCTAAACCATATCAATTGTTCGCCTAGAACTAAGGGTGGTGATTGCTTTAACTTCTCCATGTAAATCAAACCTACTTTCATGTTCATTGACATGGGCTTGGGGAGCAACCTTTGTATTAGCGATGGGTTGGCTTGGATATATTCATTTTTTCCGTTTCTCAGCTAACTGTTCCTGAAGTTGTTGGGTGGCTTGGGAATTAATAGCATTGGTTGCCATTAAATAGTGGATCATATCCGCCAATGATGGTTTTGGAGGTGGTGCATGAGAAACATATTGAGTTTGAGGCACCAAGTTGCGCGAGTTGCTAAGTTGAACTTGACCTTAGGAATTATGATGGACATGAACCACAAAAAGGTTCAAAGGATATTTTTCTAGTATGGAAGGGGTCCTCCTTATGGTGGATATTGATTTTGTCGCCACTGGTTAGATTGAGATCCATATTGACCCTATCTGGGATAGGTACTTGAGTTGTGGGCTTGTCCACTAGGTTGGCTAGGGTGTTGGAAACCAGGAGGATCCCTGAACTCTTGGGTGTTTGCTCATAAAAGTCCCAACCATAGGAAATGTTAGACTGATTTCAATTTGTAGATGTGTAGGTTTGACCAAATGTGTTAGATTTACGATCACTGTTAAACACGCACCTCTGGAGGCTCATTGCCACTTGAATTTACAGGACAATCTAAATCTATATGATCTACCTTGAGGCAAAAGGTACAAAGCTTGGAAGTTTGCTAGCAGCTTGAGAGACGGGTTTCGTAACAGTAGATTTAATTTCCTTAGCAAAGTCCTTGAATAAGGTTTTGATGTCTAGTTATGAATCTTCCATTGTTTCAAATAGAAGCGATTTTCTAGAAGTGCTAGGTTTCAAGTCTCTATGGGTAGTCTATTGTCTATAATCATTAGCAAGTTCACTTAGGAATGTATAAACAACAGTACCAATCTTATGCATTAATTTTCCTTGGTGCATGGTAATAAGCACCAATAACATTGATTTGTACATCCATTTACCTTGTTATTAGTCTCCAGTTGTGCTTAAAATTAATTAAATGTCTCTATTTATCTTAAATTTTATTATTGTCATAATTTTTGCAAGAAATCGAGAATTGCACGAAATTCGGAATAATTCTACCATAAATTTGCATGACAATGAGCAATTGGAGAAATTACGAAATCAGTAAAAAGTAAAAAATTTGAGACATTTGGGCATGTTCATGGCATATGTAAATCAAGAGTTTCATTTCAAGAAACTATTATGGAAGTCGAGATTTGATTCCAACTTGTGGTGATTTATGATGGAGACATGTGGCAAGTTTCAATATAAGAACTTCAAGTGTGGAGCATGCAATCATCAAAACAAATAAAATATCAACTCAAAGCATGTTCCAATGACCAAATCAAATAATATTCCATTGTCTTGTGTTTTATCTCACAATACACACATGTCCAAACGTATCTACATCAAATTAGACCATATTGATGTATCTATCCCTAATTATGACTTCCTTGATTTTATATTATATGATTTGGAGTATAACCAAGAGATTTGTGAGATTTTCCCATTTCTGACTTTGGAAAAGAACATAAGTTCTCAAACTCTTTGAGAAAAGAAATACATTTCATATATCTCTCTCAAATCTCTACCATAACTTAGATTAGTTTTTGTCTTTCGTTTGAGCTTTTGTTCAAGTCAAGTTTTTAGTTTTGAATACAAGCTAGTATCTTCTTTATACATTAGTTTATCTTTCAATTTAATTAGTTTACTTCCTCCTCCCCCTTCGTAGTTCTACTCTTAGATTAATTCATCATAATAACAATGGTAGGCTAAACCTCTCCTCTCAAGGAGATGAGATGAAACCTACTTGAGTGTTGTGGAGATGTTTTTAACATAAAAAATAAATAATAAAACTTGTATAATTTCTATTAATCCTAGATTCACCATAGAATCAAAGTTGTCAAATCAAAAGACAGACAACGAAGTATTATGTGAAAAGAAGATAAAGACTTTGAAACAAGACTTATATTTGTTTTTTGTAATTCTTCAATTCTTCGTAAATTATAACAATTTATTGAAAAAAGGCCATCAAAATAGGGGTGGATTAATGATGGTCAATGAATTTTTTTTATCATCGAAAGATGTAAGTGAAATTCTATCTTAGAAAAGAATTTTCTCTTGAGCATAGGTCTTGAATTAAAGATTAATAGAATTTGAGCCAAAAATTATTTACATAAATATGTTAAAAGTTAATGCATACAAATTTAAGAGGGGGATTCTCCAATCCTTGAGATATTTCTTTGACTTGATTAAAATTGTTTAGTGATTTTCATCTTCAATTTTCAATTAAATTTTGTTTTTTTAAAAAAATTAAAAAATCATTTTCTTTTCTCCAAATGTTAATTTTACAATTTCACTTATTTCCACAATTCTTTATTTTATTTGATCTTCTAAAGTGTTTCTAAAAATTTTAGTTTGAATCCTTTTAACTTGGTGAGTATGACGATGACCCCTGCGAACTACTCTACTTGTATTTTCTTAGAACTTTGCAGGTAAATTGATAAGAATGGAACAAAAACAATTGTTGATTTGTTTGGAGTTTTAGGCAACAAGAATTTTGAGTTAAATCACATGGACTCAATCGTATTTCGAGACTCGGCAATCAATTCATTGTAAAAAATTTGCACTAATACGTGTTTTTCAAAGCCATGATGAGGACACTTTGATGAGTAAATGTTGAAAGCAGTCTCATGCTTCATAAAAAAAAGTTCATTAGGTGTTTGAGAAAACTCCTCAATGTCTCTTATAATTTCTAGCCTTCTCAGGGAGGGAAATATTTTTCTCAAAACTTTCTAACTAAATCCTTCTATGATTTGATGGAATTGGTAGGGAGGGCGTTTAGCCACAAAAAATGGCCAAATCCACAAGGGAGAAAGAAAACAAGCGAAGTCTAACATTTTCCTCAATTATGTTTTGGTTCCTATAAGTAGAAGCTTCAAGAAACTTTCCAAAATGGACATATGGGATTTCTTGATTAAGCTCATGGAACTTCGGCAACATATTGATAATAACTGGCCGGATATCAAATTGAGATACTGTGATAGGGGGCAGCTCAATGCTTCTGCAATAAAGTCCCTCGAGTCGAACTATCATATACGCTCAAGGCTCGACAATCTAGGGTAAAACACACGAACTGGTGACATAGGCCATATCAACTAATTTTTCTAGGTCAATAAAATTTTGAAAATAAAAAATCACGTCATTAAACCGAGACAATAATCGGACCGTGTCATACCAAGCAAACTTGAAAACACAACATATAAGCCCAATGTCGTCATACCAAAGCCTAACCACACCCAAATTCAGCCACTATTCCATTTTTTTCTGGAACAAAAGTGGACCAAAGCCCATTCAATATAAAGAATTTAGGCTCCTTAACAAGTCGATTGTCATAATAAAACAATTATTCAAACTTATCTCATCAAAATATAAGTTTTCACAAATAAATTCCACAAACATAATTCAATCAGAGTTTCATTCGCAAACAATTAATGAGAATGAGGTGGATCCAATTTCTATAAAGTAAATGCAAGAGTATCCAAGAACATGCATGATCGAAACATATCCAAAACTAATTACGCAAATTCGCAAATAACACCAACTAAAGTTATACTCTACCCTTTCTCAAACAAAGACAGATTCAAAAATACCCATTGAATGATCACTTGTGAACAAATTCACCTTCTTATTCAAGCACTATACGATGTACTACTAAACACGAGGCAAATTTACAATTAGTATCATTTGAAGACAATAAATCGGTGGAGTAATAAATCAATGGATATGTTGCTTGACTTATTGAAGAAAACATTTCCTTCTGGAGAAACATTACCTGAATCACATTATGAGGCGAAAACCTTATTGCGAGATTTGGGAAATGGCTATAACTGTATACATGCATGTAAAAATGATTGTGTATTATTTTGGAAGGAGCATGATGATGCAGAAAAGTGCCCTAATTGTGGTGAATCTTGGTGGAAGTCTAACCTAGCTAGGGGTAAGAAAATTCCACAGAAGGTGTTGTGACACTTTCCCTTAAAATCGAGACTGCAAAGGTTATTCATGTCATGCAATATAGCTAAAGATATGAAATGGCATAAGGAAAAACATGTTTCTGATGAAAATGCTTTGAGGCATCCAACCGACGCTGAAGCTTGGAAAGAATTTGACAATGAGCATGATTGGTTTGCACAAGATTCTAAAGATGTCCGTCTCAGGTTGGCAACAGATGGTTTTAATCCATTTGGTAACATGAGTACCTCTTACAGTATGTGGCCAGTAGTACTTACCCCATACAATTTACCACCTTGGATTTGTATGAAAGAATCATTTTTCATGATGAGTTTGCTTATTCCAGGACCCAAAGCACCCGAAAATAATATTGATGTGTATTTACGACCATTAATCGATGAGTTGAAAGAATTATGGGAATATGGTATACGGGCATATGATGCATCAATAAATCAACATTTTCAGTTGCATGCAGCGGTTTTATGGACAATAAATGACTTTCCTGTGTATGCAAATTTGTTTGGGTGGAGCACAAAAGGGAAGTTGGCATGTCCTAAATGCAATAGTGAGACATGTTCACTAACATTGAAGCACGGAAGAAAATTTTGTTACATGGGTCATCGTCGTTTTTTGCCAACTAATCATAGTTGGCGAAAAAAAACCATGACATTTGACGGTAAACAAGAACGTAGGTTACCACCAAAAAGGTTATCTGGGGAAGATGTATTAGAGCAGCTAAGTAACATTAGAGATGTTAAATTTGGGAGGGTGTCACGTTTGAACAAGAGGAAGCGCACTAAAATGGAGCTTAGTTGGACAAAAAAAAACATTTTCTTTGTGTTATCATACTGGCACACTCTCAAGTTGCGACACAATTTGGATGTCATGCACATTGAAAAGAAAATATGCGAAAATGTATTAGGAACATTGAAAAAAAACGAAGGATAATGTTAAGTCTCGCATGGATCTAGAAGCAATGGTTTTAAGGAAAGAGTTGCACTTGCAACCACGTGGTGATTCTTATGTTATCCACCTGCATGTTACACATTATTTAAAGTTGAGAAAAGGAGTTTGTGTGACTGGTTAAAATCGGTAAAATTTTCTGATGGCTATGCTTCCAATATTTCTTGATGTGTAAATGTCAAGACTTGTAGTTTATCAGGCACGAAGAGCCATGATTGTCACGTCTTCCTACAACGGCTACTTCCAGTTGCAATTCGTGGCTACTTACGCAAGGATGTTAGCGATGCAGTAACTGAGTTGGGGTTATTTTTCAAGGAATTGTGTTCCAAAACATTATGCCAGAAGATTTATGCCAAATGGAGGACATTGTTGTAATCCTTTGTAAACTTGAAAGAATATTTCCTCCATCATTTTTTGATGTTATGGTCCACTTAGCCATTCACTTACCTCAGGAAGCAAAGCTTGGTGGACCCGTTCAATATCAATGGATGTATCCAATTGAAAAGTGATGTGTATTCCATATTATCACCTAGTGCATTTTTTATATCCATTGTATTTAATGGATTATTCGTGTGAACAAATTCCTTCACACTCTTAAACAAAATGTGAGGAATAAAGCGCGTCCAGAAGGCTCAATTGCTGAGGCGTACATTGATGCTGAGTGCCTCACATTTTGTTCCATGTATCTTTGTGGGATTGAAACTAGATTTAACAGAGAATAACGTAATGCTGATGCAAGGGAACGAGATGGGCCTGAATTAATCTCTGTATTTGGAGATACTGCACGCGTTTTAGGATCCCCAAAATATGAAAGTTTTAATCTGGAAGAGTCAACAAAAGCACGGTGGTATGTGTTGAACAATTGTGAGGAAATTGAACCATATTTAAAGTAAGATATCTCTCTAATTCATACAAGTCACATTTTGGTATATTATGTTTTATACTTATATTTATCTCGTACATAGTGAACATATCGAAGAGATGAAGATGCATTATCCTACCAATTATGAACAAATGCATCAAGGCCAATTTCCCAAGTGGTTTGAACATCGAGTAAGCATTAGTTTCATTTAATCTTCAAATTTGGTTGTAATACTATCTTATTTGTAAACTTATGATCTTATTTGAAATATTATGTAATAGATGAAGTCATTGCGCTATCGCAATTCTGTAGAAGCAACTAATCAACTTTACTCATTTGCGTGTCGTTTTGATCAATGAGTTTCGAGATATTCAGGTTGCATTGTAAACGGGATTAGATTCCACACGCATGACCGTGATAGCAATCGAACTACACAAAACTACGGTGTTGTTGTTCCAGGCATGCATAAAGGCAAAGAAGTTGATTTTTATGGTGCTTTGATAGATGTTTTCGAGTTAAATTATTGCATGGGTAATCAAAATTACTTATTCAAGTGTTATTGGTGGGACATCGAAAACAAAAAACATAGAATTCAAACATATGGCCACTTTATGAGCATCAAGGTGGTTGACAAAGAACACATTTATCAATGTTTGAAGGCAAGTTCTAAGTTATTATAATTATTTTTATTGTATTTTGTTCATTTCTTGTTGAAAACATATATTAGTATTCAATTTGTTGTTTATTACTTTGCAGGATAAGTTTGAAATTGATAGCCGTGATCCTCATGTTATTCTCACTATTGATGACATGATTCAACATCGCCTATCTGATTATCGGTCAGACTTATACAAACATTATAAGAAGTTTGATACACGTGAGGAAGCACTTCAGAATGCACCATTAGAAGTTACGATTGATGAATGGAAAGTCCTTTGTGAACTATTTAGTTCAGAGAAATTTCAGGTAATCTACATATCTGTGTATAAATTATCAATTTTAAATGATAAAGCTAAATAGACACATTCTTATAGACTACAAATCCTTACATATAATTCCATTATATTGTTTAACGTTGCACACAGAAAAGAAGCAAAATAAATTCTAAAAATAATAAAAATGGTGAATTATCTCATACCTCAGGTTCCAAGTCATTTGTTCGAAATCTATATGATAAGGTAATGATTCTTAATTGCGTTAATTTTTTTATCATATCTTATATCACATATCATTCATTACAATGTGTTATAACTGCGCAGTGAAATCCAAAGACTGACCAAGTGCCTAGTAAGATAGATCATTACAAGAACGTACATTGTCGAAAATAGGAGAATGGGTTCATGTGTCGGCGGAGGCTAATTGGGTATGAAATTGACTAGAAATTAAATTATATAGGTGCTTAAATTGTATCTTATCAACTTTTAATTGTGTTATCACAGCAAAATATGGAGCTAATGCAATGAACCAACACCAGATGGTACTAAAAAGAGTGAATTGGAGATCATGACTGAGGTCCTTGGGACAAAATCAGGATATGTACGTGGGCTAGGGCATGGAGCCAAGCTCATGGTTACCGCTAGATCAAGCTCCAAACGTAGTTTAATAGAGGTGACTGGTAGTCATAGAGCTGAGAATGCTGAAAAAGAGAATCAACAATTACAAAAATGAGTAGATGAGTTGACAGATGAAATAAGGATGAAACAAATTACGATGGAGACGGAGTTATCAAAACGGGTGGACCAAATGCAAAAAGACCAACAAAATCAAATACAAAATATGTTTCAGAATTTCATGTCAAGACATACGCAGCTGTCTCGAGCCTCGCGTCATTCACGGTAACGTTTATTTTTTCCAAGTCAAGTATTTTTTTTTCATTATGTTTTGCTTCTTACTATTTGTTTGTCAAGAACATGGCAAACAAATAGTATCTGAGTAGTTTAACTGTAAAGCATTTGAGTAGTTTAATTGTGAAGCATCTGAGTAGTATCTGTTAGTCGTTTAATTGTGAAGCGTTTAATTGTGAAGCATTTGAGTAGTATCTGTTAGTAGTAGTATCTGTTAGTAGTATTTGTTAGTAGTATCTGTTAGTAGTATCTAAGTAGTAGTATATGAGTAGTATCTGTTAGTAGTAGCATCTGAGTAGTATCTATTAGTAGTATCTGAGTAGTATTGTGAAGCATTTGAGGTCTGGAAATTTATAAGAAATAAAGAAAGAAATCGATCAATTTGGTGGATTGGATTCAAGTAGGGTTGGATTGGCTGTTCCGCGAAGACGTCTGTCCTTTTTGCCGCCACAACCACCGTCCAATCCTTTAGATCTGAATCTCTCGTCATTCTTTCTTTCCCAATTTCCATTTCCATTTTGAAACCAATTTCATTCAACCCTTGTGTTCGAAAACCTGATTTCTCGCAAGGTGAAATTTATTACCTTGTGTGATTGCTTTCGCTGGCATCTAAGCGTATTTTGAAGGAACTTAAGGACTTGCAGAAGGATCCTCCTACCTCATGCAGTGCTGGTCCTGTGGCTGAGGACATGTTCTATTGGCAGGCAACAATCATGGGACCTCAGGACAGCCCTTATTCAGGAGGGGTGTTCTTAGTTTTCATTCATTTTCCTCCTGATTATCCTTTCAAGCCTCATAAGGTTGCATTTAGAACTAAGGTCTTCTTTCCAAACATTAATAGCAATGGAAGCATCTATCTGGATATCCTTAAAGAACAATGGAGTCCCGCACTTACCATTTCTAAGGTACTACTCTCCATATGTTCCCTGCTGACCGACCCAAATCCTGATGACCCACTCGTGCCTGAAATTGCACATATGTATAAGACTGATCGGTCAAAGTATGAGAGTACTGCTCACAGCTGGACACAGAAATATGCAATGGGTTGAATTGATTCAAGGTATGCTCGTCAAAAGAATGTAAAACATTGTACTCTTCCATCAAAAAGGGATTGTAGGGCTTTGTGGAACCATTTTGAAGACGGGAAAAGCAAAAAAATTAAAACAGAAAAACAAGGAACTACTAAAATAGGTGTTCTTCATTTTTTTCATGTAGCTCGTTTTCCAATTAATACTTTGATTAATGTTTGGCGCTTACGTATGAAGTTGATTTTTCTGTACTCTAAAAAAAAGCATTTGAGTAGTTTAATTGTGAAGCATTTGAATTGTATTTGAGTAGTATCTGAGTAGTATTAGTAGTATATGTTTGTATCTGAGTAGTTTAACTGTGAAGCCACCTTTGCTCTCTTGTGTGGTAATATTTTGAGTGAGAATTATTGGATGACATGGCAGTCCATTTTGGATGTGTTTGACGATTGGAAGGGCCAAGCTTATTGTAAGGGTACACGCAAGGTGGTTTGATCAGTTTGGTCTCTTATTCATTATGTAGTCATGTGAGTTATGTGGCAAGAAATGAATACAAAGGTGTTTTAGTCTAATGCTCCTTCTATGGATCAGTTGTGGGTTTTGTCCATGAAAACTTAATTGGTTGTTGAATGCTATATAGAGCGTCCAGGTTTCCATCTCCCAAAAATCTATATAGAGCATCAAGGTTACATGCTGAGAGTACGTGCATTCAAAGAAGATGTGCTTCTTTGTTTCAATGTCCTGGTTGCATAAGGGACACAAGTCCTGTTGCGCAGTCCCCCATTTCTTGAGTTTACTCAATGTTTTCAAGGCTTCGTGACTTAATACTCAGGTAATAAAGCTATGCCTTGGTATATTTCCCTTGAACCATGCTATGCTAGCTCAGTCTAATGTCCTGTTTCTTTTCCTGACTGCATTATAAGTATCTCTCATCTGAAACTGTCCATCACTGCTCGCATTCCACAACACCTCATCCTATTTGCTTGCATCTAATTCAACATCTATCAGATAGCTAGGAGTATCATCCAATAGATTGCCTATACTTTGAGGTATACTCCATGCATTCTCTCTTATAATGGCCGAGACCTTAGCATCCTTATTGAGAGTCGATTCATACAACAATTCATGCGGGAACCATTCCATTAGTATACCTTTTGGGTTTCAAGGATCCTTCCATAAAAGGGTTTTCTTCCAAGAGTTCACTTTTTTCTTGATATTTTCAATGATTGGCATGCATTGAGTATGAGATAAATAGGAAGAAGTCATAGGCAGCCCAAGATACTTAACCTTGAGTCTGTTAGAATCCAACATGCTTACCATATGACTGAGTGTGTTAGAATCCAACATGCTTGTAATGGTGTACTGTTTTGTTCATTATTTGTCTAACATGTTTTTTTATTAATTTTTTTTAAAACTGCAACATGTAATCTGCAATTCAGTTCATAACACAGTTCTGATGCAACATCACTCAAGTTCCAGTTTACAAATGCACAAATCATACTTTTAAAATAATCTTTTCCCGAATTAAATTACATCCATCAACCTCCGCTCAAGTGCTCTCTACATGGATTGGCTTCGGATTATTAGCTGCAGCCAATATATCGAGCAACGAGTTGTGGGGCTCCAACTCTTCGTGCCATAATGGAAGGTCATTACCAGGATAGAAGTTCCTTGTCACTCCCTCAGAGTTGATAATAACAGTGCGAACAACACCTCCACTTGCACCATCTCTAACAATGGCAAGGGACACTGCCTTCACGACCAGTTTCTCAGCTTCATCTTTAGTCATTCCTTCTTTCCATGCTTGATCAAAGAATCCATATAGGTAGCTAGAGCCAGACCCTCCAATGGCAAAAGGGCTCTCTAGAATTGTCCTTCCAAGAGGCACTGAATATATTTTGCCTCCTTCATACTTGTCCCACCCCCCAACTATCATGCCCGTCTGAAGCATAGTCTTGTTGTTGTATGATAAGTCTATTGTGTGCTGATTTGTGGAGTATGATAGCATAGTCTTGTGCTAAGCTGTGGCATCGTCGTATGGGACATCCGTCTTATCGTATTGTAGGAACTCTACCACATTTTAATTCAGGTATTGTTGATTCGAAAAATAAATCTTGTGAAATTTGTCTGCGTGCAAAACAAACTAGAGATGTCTTTGAACAAAGTAGTCATAATGCAAATGAATCTTTTTCCCTGATTCATTGTGATTTATGGGGGCCTTATCGTGTCCCGTCCTCTTGTGGAGTAGTTTATTTCTTAACCATCGTGAATGATTTTACTAGAGCAGTGTGGATTTATTTGCTCATTGAGAAATCTGAAGTGCATAATATTTTGAAGAATTTTTGTTATATGATTAGTAGACAGTTTGGTAAAGAAGTGAAAATACTAAAGAGTGATAATGGGACTGAATTTACTTCACTAAATTCTTTCTTTGTTGAAAAATGAATTGAATTTCAGACATCTTGTGTTGGGACTCCTCGACAAAATGGTAGAGTAGAAAGAAAGCATCGTCATATCTTGAATGTGGCTCGTGCCTTGCATTTTCAGGCTAGTCTTCCCATTCAATTTTGGGGAGAATGTGTGTTGGTCGCTGGGTATTTGATTAATAGGACACCCTCCCCTGTTTTTGGTGGGAAACCCCCTTATGAAGTTCTGTTTAATACTGCTCCATCTTATGACAACATTCGTACATTTGGGTGTTTGTGCTTTGCTCGAGTTCGGGAAAGTGATAAATTTGCATCTAGAAGTCGTAAATGTGTTTATGTGGGTTATCTGTATGGAAAGAAGAGATGGAAACTGTATGATTTGGAGACAAATGAGTTATTTGTTTCTCGTGATGTTGTTTTTAGTGAGGGGGAGTTTCCATTTCAAAAACCCTCTACTGATCCTATTATTGCCACAAGCAACGAGTTCCTAGTTGAGGATGCTGTTGGTGATGAAAATTCCACAGATCCAACGTCGTTACAGTTGGGTATAGATGATGAGTCGTAAAAGCCTAACGACAGGGAGAGTGTTGGTAGTGTTGAATCCGTGTCCATTACTCCTAGTGCTACAGAAGGCCGTACACAACGTACATGGCGTCCTCCGAGACGTTTACAGGATTATGTGTGTCACACCGCTCACTGCCCCGATCCCGTCAAACCAAATTCTACTCCTCCATTGTCCTCAGGTACTCCCTATCCCATAGCTAATTATGTAAGTTGTGATAACTTTTCTGCACCACATCGTCGTTTTTTGGCAGCTATTACAACCGAGACTGAGCCTACATGTTTTTCTGAGGCTGTCAAACATGACACATGGCGCACTGCTATGAAAGAAGAAATAAAGGCTCTTGAAGATAATGGGACGTGGACTGTGATGAATTTGTCGTCTGGGAAGAAACCCATCGGTTGCAAATGGGTTTACAAAATGAAGTACAATTCCAATGGCTAAATTGAGCATCATAAGGCACGCCTGGTGGTGCTTGGAAACAATCAGAAAATAGGGATCGATTACAATGAAACGTTTACTCCTGTTGCTAAAATGGCTACAGTGAGAGTTCTGTTAGCAGTGGCTGCCAAAAAGAATCGGGCTTTACATCAAATGGATGTTCGTAATGCATTTTTACATGGGGACCTTGACGAAGAAGTTTATATGCGGCCACCCCCTGGTTTTTCTGACTCATATCCTGGGAAAGTGTGCCATCTACGGAAATCTCTTTATGGTTTGCGACAAGCACTCCGAAATTGGTTTGCTAAACTCTCATCTGCATTAAAAACTTATGAATTTCTGCAGTCATATTCTGATTATTCTCTGTTTACGTTTAAACGACATGGTGCTATTCTGGTTGTTCTTGTGTATGTTGATGATTTGATTATAGCAGGAGATGATTCGGGAATGTTGGCTCGATTTAAGAAATATCTCAATGCTTGTTTTCACATGAAAAATCTTGGTAAATTGAAGTACTTCTTGGAGATTGAAGTCGCACGTGGTGCCGAAGGGATATTTTTATCTCAATGCAAATATGCGTTGGACATAGTCGCAGAAACAGGAAAGTTGGGCGCCAAACCAGCCACTTTTTCACTGGAACAGAATCATGGACTTGTTTTAGATAACAACCCTTTCATGGACAACCCGGAGCAGTATCGTCGTCTTGTTGGACGATTGATTTACCTGACAATTACACGTCCTGAGTTTTGTTATTAGGTTCATACATTGGCTCAATTCATGCAATCACCGTGGACCTGTCATTGGGAAGCAGCTTTACGGTTCATATATCGCTCTCTAGCAACGCTCACGTGTGAGCTTAAATGGTTGAAGGGTTTATCATCCTCGTTGGGAGTCTTTCATACATGGCCTATGCGTGTATATTGTGATAGTCAAGCTGCCATGCATATCGCAGCTAATCCGGTGTTTCATGAACGTACCAATCACATAGAAGTGGATTGTCATCTTGTTCGGGATGCTATCCAAGATGGTCTCCTTTCTACTCACTATGTCCGAACTGGTGATCAATTGGCTGATATATTCACCAAAGCTATCGGAAAGAAACAATTTGCGTCTTTTCTCGACAAGTTGGACATTCAAAATCTTCATGCACCAACTTGAGTGGGAGTGTTGGCGAGATGCGGTGCGGTATTTTCGGGCTAGGAAAATTGTAGTTAGGATCTTTCTCTCCTTATACTTGGTCTTTATTTTGGGTTAACTTCCTTGATTGTAGCTTTGTATAGCTTTATATGTAACCGTGAGAGATCAATGAAAAACAAGAATTTTGGATGCCAAAAATCATCAATTTTCAATCATTTTGCTACAAATTAAACAAGAATAGATAGCATACACACTGATGATTTTGGGAGGCTGAAAACTGATTTTTCTTCCCTTCTGTATTGTTTAAGGTACTCAAGAGGAAGCTGCACACGCTTATGACATTGCCGCAATCGAATATCGAGGAATCAATGCAGTGACCAAGTTTGATTTGAGCACATATATCAGGTGGCTTAGACCAGGGTCGAATACAGTAATTACTTCTCAGGAACCACAATTATTTGCCCAGTCCCTTGTGGCCCCCAAATCAGCATTTTTGAATACAAACCCTACTATAGATTACTTCTGATTTCCTCAAAAGCTCGAAGTTCTCCCAAAAGAGTTGCCTGCTAGCTCTATGATCAGTAAATCCTCTTCACCAACTGCACTTAGTCTCCTCCTCCAATCCTCAATGTTCAAGGAGCTGGTGGAGAAGAATTCTAGTGCAAGCGACAATGAAAGTGATGGAGACGACAAAAGACAACAATCTCCGAGTAGCATTGACTATGAGTATAGCGGAGTCTTGTACAACGAAGTTGCAGACATCCACTCATATGTTTCCTCTGACAAAAATTATTTGCTTACTTTTGATGTGGAAGAGGAAAGCAAAAGTCCTAGTTCGTTCTACGACAACCTTCTTGGACTAGTGTCTTAATTGAATGTGTATTGCATCCACTATCATAAATAAGCAGTGTAGATACCAGTAACGGTTAATTGCCTCGAGTATAAATTGTATCATGTTTTGGACATAATGAAATTCAGTGTGTTTTAAAACAGTTGAGCAATTCGCCTGCGAGTTCATGCAAGTTCCAGGTCCTTCAATTCAGACATATTAGTTGCAACTCGTTACAAACGAGTATGTATTATTGATGAACTAATACGATTCTAATATAACAATCCTTGAAAACCAGATATCTGTCAATACTTTTCATTATTTTCATGTGACTGATTGATGCTAACAAACCTCAAATAATTGTCATACCAATCAAGTATTGAATTTAAAAGATCTCAAGACATAGAGAGAATATTAACTCTGCATTCAGCTGAGAACAAACAGTCATTGAAACTCTGCAATGGAAAATTCTACTGTTAAAATATATGTCTCGTAGATCAAAACACAATCAAAACTAGAAGTTTTAGCAAACAAACTTAAAATCAATTGTGAGCAAATTTCCCTGCTAAACGTAACTCAT
Organism: Berberis vulgaris; assembly: GCA_963556465.1. NCBI lineage: Eukaryota > Viridiplantae > Streptophyta > Magnoliopsida > Ranunculales > Berberidaceae > Berberis > Berberis vulgaris. The sequence continues at coordinate 33,208,559 of OY747126.1, read as the reverse complement.
GCCAAACACATGCATCACAGATAATGTTGGTTCGTTCATGAAGTGGTGCATACAAGAACTGAACTTTAAAATCTTTTCACCAAAACGTGCATTCAGCTGAACAAAAAGATACATTGAAGCTCTACAATGGAAAATAGTAACCTCTCTATAATATATGAGCACTAAAGTTTGAGAGAGACGAAGATTGGTACAAAATTACACAGAGTTAAAGAGTTCGGAATAGGATACATAAAATCAAGGCGATCTTGTCTTGGGCTATAAATGACCAGATTGTTCTCATCGATTTTAGATTTGGTAAGCAACACCAAACTATCATCAGTAAGCATGTCAATCACATGAAACCGTACAAAATCAACATGGGAACTCATGGTTGATTATTTTGTAGTTGATTCATTTATGTGATTAGAATGATCGGGTTGCTAATTCATCTTGTAAATAGAAAAAAATAAAAATAAAAACAAAATTTGCCAGGGTATGCATGCAATGCCCGCGCTAATGCCACATGCTAATACAATCTCTTTACTTTCTTCGGATTCTTCGGATAGGTTCTCTGTTTTATTTATGGGGTTAGGTTCACTATGTCCTTCCCTTGTTTTTCTTTATTTTAAAATAGACTAATCCAAATTTGCTATATAAGGAGATTTCATGATTTAGGCATAATCTTATTAACCATGGTTTAACCAAAGGTAAGGGCAAAAGGGTCTAAAATTTATTTTGACCGGTCAATGACATGGACTTAACGGTTTCCTAAAAAACGAGGGTTAAACTTAAATAGTTTTCAAAACGAGGGCCAAACTCTAATACGTATAAGCCAATGAGTGTCAAACTCAAAAAAACACTAACATTAATTGCAAAGAGAAAAAATAGGATCTATAGGAGGAAAAATAGCTACAACCCAGGTAAACTTATCGGAAATAGAAGAAGAATCAATGAAAAATCCCAAGAAACCACCACTGACTTCCTCAAAAGAAACCACCATTTGAATGAAAAATCCCAACTGGTAGGCAGACAATTTTGAACATGCATAAGCAGGCTCATTGTTTTCCTCTGAATGATCTATCTGTAGAGATAATCTCAGATATTCTACTTAAACTCCCGGCCGAGTCCCTCCCCATATTCAAGCTAGTATGTAAAGTCTGGTATAGTTTAATCTCTCATCCCAACTTTGTCAATGCCCATCTTTCTTATCAGAAGAAAAATCTTCAACTATCCATCCTGATCCCACAAATCAACCCCATATACGATACCTTATCGAACAAAGTGAGGAGAATGATGACTTATGTTTGACGGAATTTGAATGCGACACTGCACCATTCCAAGATCAAGATGATGACAATATGTCATTCGAATCTTCATGCGATGGTTTACTCCTCTTTCAAAGCCTACCACTACACCACAAATGCTTATTCATTTGATGAATTGAAATGTGAAAAAAGGCATATTAGTCTACCCATCTACGAATCTACTTGCTTCTAAATCATTGTAGGCATATTCATGAATTGAGAAGTGAAAGAACGCATAAAATGGTAAAAGTGCATTATCTGTTTTCAATGCAATAGAAAAGGAAATTGACGAGTCTTTGATCTTAATTAGAAAATATTCATGTTCCCTTCAGAAAGAAATAAGAATGCTACACCTTGCTTTAGTCCCCCAGTTGTGTTCCAAAAACATGGAATTAGTTTGTTACTGTCGATGTTCTTTGTGGATAGCCATTAAGATAAAATAGCTAAAGACTGCATTACCATCGCAAACAATTTAGAAGTATGCTATCAAAAGTTAATTACAAAGGCAACATAAACTCATATTATGGGATGACCGAAAACTCATATTTTGTTCGTTTTTCAATTAACCACTCATTAAATTGAAAAATCCAGATGATACATATCACTTAGGGTTCATACAAACACAGAAGAATGAACTAGATTAATTTACCAACAATGGCAAACCCAGAATCAATAACTCACCAAAACTGGCATAACAATTATCAATACGCAATACCCACATACATAACTCCATAGAATCGATGAAAATTAAAAGGAAAGGACCAATCCAATACCTTGACAATTTAAGCGCATCGGACATATTGAAAACACAAACCTTTGGAGAGATTAGATCGACCAAGTAAACCGGCCTCGAGAGACAAGAGCTGCAAAGTGCAGAGAGAGGATAAGTGAAATAAAACCGGGCACAGAGAGATGAAAACCACACACAAGAATATCTTCTGCTTTCCTCAAATACAAAGCAAGGAATCAAGTGTCACAATCGATATCTTTTCAACCTCTTTTAGGATTTCAATGATTTCAAAGCCATGCATTAACAAAAACAATACATGCAAAATTTGTTAACAACAACACAGAAAATCGGATCTCAATCCATCATTTTTATCAAATGTTCCATCAAATCAAATCTCCTCTGAAATGACATTCAATTCGGCTAAAGATCTCATTTTTCCATACTCAAACTACACAAACTCGAAACACATGAAATGATAGAAGAAAAAAAGCAATAAAACAAATTATGATTTCCAATAGATACACGAAATCAATACGATCTAACATAAATCGATCACTAGAACAGAGGAGATTACTCGATTATCAATACGATCTAACATAAATCAATACGATCTACCATAAGTAGGTTTTTTTAAGTTGGGTGTTTATCTTATCTACTTTTAATCAGCAACATAGGTTTTGAATGGATCAGAGATGCGCTTACTATTAAATGCTTCATAGAAAAATGCTTAGGCAATGTTTGTTCTGACTTCTGAGTAATGATCTAAAGCGAACTTAATTTTAAACACGGGGCATATGAAAGCGGACTATGTAAAATGTCTTTTTTTACTAGTCAGAACTAAATGTGGTCAATTCATCATCACATTTCGACAAGTACCCCCTATCATCAAGTGATTAAGGTAGGGAAAAAAATAGTAACAATAAATTGAACATGTCAACCAATTGGTTATTTGAGATTATTAAGATAAAAGATGAACTTACAATCTGAAGCAAAAAAAAACACAAAATTCAATACAAGCCCAATTGAAACCCAATCTCTCTTCTTCTGGTAATATCACAAAGCACCCCTTACAATCTGAAGAAGAAAAAAAAAACACACACACAAAAATTTAGATCTTGACTGAACATCTGCGAGTTTTGCCTCCACTCCTTAAGGTTACAGAACTCCATCCTGACTAGTCCTCCATCAACTCCAATAAAAGGCAGAAACTCATCATCAATGCAAAAATCCCTAAAAACAAAATCAGAAAAAACCTAAAACACAAAAAATACTATTCATCTAAACAAAAAAAAGAGAAGGGACCAAAACAATCACATATCAGAACAAAGCAAACTAGATGGGAACCAAACAACCACCAATCTCACAGATTCAACAAACACAAATGACATCAAACACAAACAACCACCAATCTCATACTAAAAACCATTAGAATAGAAGATGAAATCAACATTCATACCTAAAAATTGCCTCTAGATGACTCGAAAACCACTGGAAAGAAACTTGGTATTTCTTCGTCAATGGAGATACGCTAAAATCTGGTATTTCTTCGCTGATGAAGAGAAACCAAACTCTATTTGCTCCCTCTCTGTCTCTGAATACACATACACTTTTTCAGTATTTTAAGAGACCCAAAAATCAACATCTCGATAAATTATTCAACAAACTCAAAAATGAAATGCAATGACAAAATCCAACTTACAGAGAGCTTCAATCTGGGATGGAAGTATACAAAGATTATTTAATCCGAAACCCTAATTTGTGCAAGATGAAGAAGACGAAAGAGTGAAAAAGAAGTAGTGAGTAGCAATGGCAGAGTGAAGTGGAAGCGAAGCGTCGAAGTGACAGAGAGCGAGAGAGATCGGGGATGCAACAGAGAGCGAGAGAGATCAGGTGTGGTGAGAGGAGAGGTGATGGCGAGAGAAGAGCGAGATAGATCAGGCGAGGCGAGGTAACGGCGAGAGGAGAGGCGAAGTGACAGCGAGAAGAGAGGAGGAGATGAGAGGGAGAGCTACGTTTGTGAGGGAGAGTTGTGTTTGAGGGAGGAGATGAGAGCGTGGGTCAATAACGCAGTCTAATTTTTGCTCTCCCGCTGACTTTTTTCACAGCGTTTTAAATCAGTAACGAAATTAAACTTGGGTTTTTGACAACATAAGTCTAAAAAATGTTATATGCATGTGCTATTAATAAGCCCTTGTGGTGTAGTGCTATGACACAGAAGAATAAGAAATTGTAGCTAAATGAGAGTGAAGAGATTCAGAATGAAGCATATGAGAGTAAAACCATTTAGAAAAAGAAAATCAATGTTTTTCATGATCAGATGATCTGTGCAAACACTTTTGTTATTGGACAGAAAATCTTGCTTTTCAAATCATGTCTTAGACCTAATAAATTACGTTATAGATGGGTTGGCCCTTTCTTTGTTATTTATATTTTTCCCCATGGTGCTATACAGGTAAAAGTTTTAGAGCTGGTAAGGAGTTCAAGGTGAATGGGCATCTACTAAAGCTATATTATGAGTCCTTTTTGAAACATGACGTGGATGACATATCACTCCATATTCTCACTTACTCTGAGGATTAATTGGAGATACCGTCAAGCTGCACGACATTAAAACAAGTGCTTCTTTGGAGGCAACCCAATCATGTTTGCTTTCTCTATCCATTATTTCTTATTTGTTTGTTTCTTGTTTGTTTTCTTCTTTTAAATCTTTCATTGCATATGCTCTACTCTTTAAACATTGAGGACAATGTTAGGTTTAAGTGTGGGGATAAACAACGTTTTTTAGTTGATTTTGATGTTAGTTTAAAAAAAGTGTCGATTTTTGTTTTTTATTGGTTTTTTTGTTGGTTAAAAAAAGGATTTTGTAGCTATTTTGAGTGTTAGGATTCTTTCCAACACAATGATGAGATTTGGTTTTTAATCGCATGACTTTAACTTAATTTATAAGCATAATTCGAGTTTGACATTATTATTTATTAATGCTTATTAATGTTTATTGATGTGTCCAAATCTTTCTTTGTTGATCTTGCTAATCTCGAGCCTAAAATGAACAACGATTAGCCAGGGACCACCATTGTGGTGGCCGACACTCGAATGCTTAAATCTGGCAACGGTTGCAAGGAAGAGTGAAGATTAGATGTAAATTGCAAAGTGTATCCATACCTTTTTTTCTTCCCTTTTCTCACCTTAAGTAGCGAGTGCTCCCTCCACAATTATCCTGCCACCGAGGGCATGATGGAGGGAAGAGATCTCGCCCAGAATTTTACCTGTGTATGACAGAGTTTTTTTGACACTTGTCTTTGTTTAGGACCCAATGTTTGAGTGGGCTAAAAGATGATTTGTGCAAGTAGATCTCTAGCCTGTGCCAGCTCTGAGTTTTGTGTTTGGGCCTTATTGTCATCGGCCAAGCCCCAAGACCCGTGCCTCTTGGGTTGGCGTAACTTGGGCTTGGGCACCTGACTTACAGGCTGAACAACAGTTTATGAATGGGTCCGCTTGTGACCGTGTTGAAACCTTTATCTTGTTAGGGTATGCCCATGCCACGTGTACAGTAGTGATCGGGTGACTATTCAATGTCTCATAAGTTATTCCCCTAGTTAATGGAGCTGCTTGCAGTTTCGTTAATTTGATGAATGGGGACTGGCGCAAATGTACCTGAAACCATCACCCCTTCATTCCATGCATAGCATTTAATGCTGACGCGACTGTTGGGTGACCTCTTTCTGTGAACATGGCGCTTATATATAGGCTAGTTCTTATAGGGTCAGGTGTTACCATGTGCTTTGCAGAGCCAATTCCTCAAATGCTCCCTTTTCGGGAGTGTCCTTTTTTGGCCTCAATGCCCCCATTGGCGGAGTATCCAAATATTCTGACATTTGCAGCGATGAGTCTCAAAAAGACATGCTATTGGAAGAAGCCACCAGGTTTGAGTGCACTTCTACGTTTTCCATGAGACATCCGAATTTGTTATACATCGTGAAAAAGAAGTATGGACTTCCCCTTGCAGGTGTGAAATAACACCAGAAACCAACTTTGGGTTGTTGTTCCCTTTGCTTCTTCCTTGGCTTCACAGGTGACGCCTATTCGGAAGGCAGATTTGGCAGAGCAAAGTTCCAACATTTTTTCTTGCAGATCTTCGCTCGCACCTTGCTTACCACCGAGCTCAGATTCTTGTTGTGTGTAAACCTTTGAATTGATAAGTTGGTCAAACTTTGTAATGAATTTTTGATAACCAATAAAGTCAAATTTAAAAAAAAAAAAAATTTCTTCTGAATTCGCCTTTTTTAAGGTATCATTACACCAAATTGGCATATTTGTAACAACTTAAAAAACCGTAACACTTTTGAGCTATTATAATCCACCAAACAATTTCAAGTCAAAACTAAATTTAGTCAACAAAACGAAAAATAGCTACACAAAAAAAGTGATACAAAAAATTAGATCACCATGAATAACATCACTTTTAAGCCCATACTATTTGTGGTGATACAATTATTAAATCGCTTTGTTTGTGAAAATGTGTAAAATTGCTTTGTGGATTGTTATAGCTCAAAAGCGTTACTATTTTTGGATTGTTACAAAAATGCCAATTTGGTGTAATGTATGCTCTACGTGAATGTGAGTCATGTTGGCCTTGTGCGGACAAATCTTAGACTGAGAATGTCATGACTATCTAAGTAGACATGATCTTGTGGTCCAAGACAGTCCAACTCTTATCGAGGACTTGGCTGGCCCGGTCTTGAAGACGATGCGCGTAGTTCTGATCTCATTTGCATAGTTCCCTTAACGAAATAACTTGATGCGTCAATAATGATGAAATCACAGAAGAGTGATATTTGTGTGAGTGGGTTGTGCTTCACAAGTTTGTCGTTTCCTGAGTAGGTGTCGACCTATTGAAGTACTCCCACTTAATTTTGTGTAGAACTGAAGTGACAGAAATCTCTTCGATCACTTAGAACTATTTATGTACCACAAATTCACTAATTCTTTAGTTGAGTTTTGGTGGTAGGGGTGTTTCCCCGGTCTGTATAGACTGGAACAATTGGGTGAGGCGAGTAGTCCGTGGACTGGACCCACCCACTTGCGATAAACTGTTCGTGGACTGGGTTCGGTCCGCATGTGGGTTACACATGGTTTAGAAAGCAGACTAAGTCATCTTTGGAGCGGCGAGTCATTCATGGATTGGGCATGCCCACTTGTTGTGAGCTGTCTGTGGATTAGGTTTGGTCCGCATGTGTGCTGCCTTGGTTCCTAAGGTGGATTAGGTCAATTACGCATCATGTGTCGACATCTTGAATAGGACTAGGCTTGGCCAATGTGCGCCATTCTCGTCACCGTAGTTGTACCAAGTAATCTTAGGAGCGGTGAGACGTTCGTGGACTGGACTTGCCCGTTTGTGATGAGTTGTCTGTGGATTGGTTCGGACCACATGTGTGCCATCGTGGTCCTGTGGTGGGACTAGGCTATCTAGGAGCTGTGAGTTGGCCATGGACTGGACTCGCCCACTTGCAGAGAACTGTCTGTGGATAGGGTTCGTTCCGCATGTGTGCTACCTTGGTTCCTGAGGCGGACTGGGTCACTTATACGACAAGATGTCTACATCCTGTATAGAACTAAGCTTGGCCAATTTGTGCCATTATGGTCCATATAGTTGATGCAGGTTATCATAGGTGCAGTGAGTCATTCATGGACTAGACTTGCCCGCTTGCGATGAACTGTCCCTAGACTAGGTTTGGTTAGCATGTGTGCCATTGTGGTCCCGTGGTCGGACTAGGCTATCTAGGAGCAGTGAGTCATCTGTGGACTAGACACACCCACTTGTTGCGAACTGTCTGTGGACTGGGTCAGGTCCCTGTGTGTGCTGCATTTGTTCTCGAGGCAGACTAAGTCACTTATGCGGCAAGTTGTTGAATCCTGAATAGGACTAGGCTCGGCCAATGTGCATCATTATGGTCCTTGTAGTTGGGCGAAGTTATCTTAAGAGTGGAGAGTTTTTTGTGGACTAGATTTGCTCGCTTGTGTTGAACTGTCCGTGGAGTGGGTTCGGTCCACATTTGTGCCATCGTGGTTCTATGGTCGGACTAGGCATGTTCCTGTGCATGGGGTTATATGAAAAGTGTTTCTTTAAAGAGAGTACCTTTGTTGACAATACTTCTTTGAGTGTTCTACATTTTATGGTCTTTTCAGACACTCTTCACTCAGGTTTTCTAGCCAGTAGGTTCTTGGCCTTTTGACTATTTTCACCTTGTAGGGACCTTCTCAGTTTGGGCTTAGCTTGCCTTATCTTGGGTCTCTTGTGTTCGGCTGGTTTTTTTTCAGTACCCAATCCCCGACTTTGAATTCTCAAGGCTTAACCCTCTTGTTGTAGTATTGGGCCATCTTTTGTTGATAGGCAGCTATTCTGGAAGAAGCTACATCTCTTCGCTCTTCGAGTAAGTCTAGTCCGACTCTTAGAGCTTCATCATTGTCCTCCATAGGCTAGTGCAAATGGTGTTTCTTCAGCCAAAGTCCTATTTGTGGTATGGTATGCCCAAAGGATGCTCGGAAGCTTAGAGACCTAGAGCCCCTTGGTTGCTTAAAGTTTCCTCTTGATTGCTTCCAGGATAGTTCGGTTGGTGACTTTCGTTTGTCCATGGGTCTGGGGGTGACCTGATGCTAAGAAGTGGTGACTGATGCCCCGGTCGGCGCAAAGTTGTTTTTCTTTCCTTAGAACTGAATATCGTTATCACTGACCAAGATTTTCGGTATTTCAAACCTGCAGACAATAGATTTCCAAAAAAAGTTCTTGATTTGATTATCTCCTATCTTCACTAGTGAAGTAATCGACAGCCAGGAGGAGGAATTTCTTTTTTTCAAATATGGGGAGCGGGTTTACGATGTCCATCCCCCATTGTGCGAAGGGCCAGGGGATGGTCATTTGGACCAGGTTTTGTCTAGGCATATGTGTGTACAGGGCGTACCACTGATACTTATCGCACTTACTTACCAGTTCTTTGGCTTCTTGTTTCCATTTCGGCCAATAGTACCCTAGTGTGAGGGCTTTGTGAGCTAGTGTCTTTCCTCCAGGGTGGTTCCCATAGATTCCTTCATGGATATCTTGGAGGACATAGTCTATCTCTTTGAGGGTCAAGCATCTGAGTAGAGGGCTAGTCGTTGATCTCCTGTATAACCTATTGTTGAGGATGTGTACCGCACTGCTCTGTTTTTCAGCTTGCGAGCCTCTAGCTTATCTACTGGGAGGACGTTACCTTTTATGTAGCTGCTTAGAGGCTCATCTAGCTGGTCTCCTCGCATGTGTAGATGGCTTCGTGGAGCCCTCTTCGTCTAGGGCTGACTTCTCCAGGAACTCTATGAGTACCTCAGAGTTGTCCTCTGCAGACTAGGCATTTTCGGCCAGATCGATGGCTTTCTGGTTATTTGTTCTGGAACAAGCTGGAGCTGTTCTTCTGAACCCTCTTTTGGCTTCAATAGTTTTCCCATAATAGGCTATCATTTTGGGATTTTTAACATCGATTCACTGTTCACTTGATTGACTACTAGTTGGGAGTCGCTAAACAATGTGATTTCTTTTACTCTGATTCCTCTGGCAAGCTTTAGCTTGGATAGGAGGGCCTCGTACTACACTTCATTGTTTAAAATGAAGAAGCATAATTTGATAGCCTTTTTTAGGGTGACCCCTTCTGGGGTATAAAGGACAATCCCGACTCCGCGTCCCTTCACCATCGATGACCCGTCGCATCACAGGATCCATCCTTGTGGGTTTCGAGACACTGCTCAGACAAAACTATTCATCTATCTAAGGATTTGGATATGAAACTATTCAGAGTTGCCACCCTTTCAGTCAGGCTCTTAACCTCTTTGATATTTGGACAATCTACTTTGGATCAACTTCTATTCCCCTTCGGTTGACTATGAAGCTCAGAAATTTTCCTAATTGCACTCCAAATGTGCATTTTTGTAGACTGAGCTTTATTCGATACTTTCGGAGTTGGGAGAACTGATATTCACATAATTATTACATAAAATATCTTTTAATTTATATTTGTTTGTTTTTCAAATATCATATATTATTCTAATTATTTTTGTTTGTATGTTTTTGCAGGAATTGGAGCTTAAATAATGATATTGCATTAGCTCGACAAGTTTGGAAAAGCTAGCCCAAAGTGGTGCGGATGGTGAAGTCTATGATAAAGCCCAAGCCCAAACATTGACCAAAAACCCCAAATTCTCCATTGCCTTAACCAAAACCCATGCCCAACCTAAATTGGATAAACAAAAGCCTATTTAAGCTCTTTTTCTCCCCTCTCCTCTCGCCCTCTCCTTCACGCCCCTTTTTCTTCTTCCTCTCATGATTCCTTCACAACCATCCCACCTCACAGCCATTCTTCATCACCATACCACCCTCTGTTTCTTCTGCGACACAGACCACCTAGCAGTCAGACACCTCATGACCACCTTGCAGCCATCTCACGATCTTTTCACACAGCCACCATGAACCACAACTTTTCTTTCTCTTTTTTTTCTCTCTTCAATTATCCCAAGATGACCTCACCACCACTCACCTCGCTATCGTAACACAGATTGCAACAGACACAGGGGAGATGCAGATCGCACACAACTCTTCTCCCCTGCTTCTTCTTCATCCATGTTCTCATTCTCTTCCCTCTCGTCTTTCTCTCACTTACGCCTCCTAGCAGCCAACAACGACCTTGCACTATCGCCACAGACTAGCAACAAAGATCACACAAAACCATCTCAGCTCGCCTCCCTCTCTTCCGCTTGTTCTTCACCAACAGAGCCACAAAATCCTCTATTTCATCTCGGCAACCCAACTTCTTCACTTCTTTTCTCCCTCTCCCTCTCCCTCTCACCTCTCTCCATTTCTCCATGTTTCTCTTCATTCACAACCACCTAGCAACCTTCACAACCACCACGAAACAGGCTCACGTAACGCCACCGTCCAGCTTCTTCGTTTCACACACAGTCTCTTTCCAATCTTCATTTTTCCTCGCTTCTCTCTCTTCCCCCTTCCTTTGATTCTCTCTCTTTCAGGTACAGAAGAAATCACATAGCAGCAGGGACAGTGACGGAGCCAGGATTTTTGTCGAGGGGGGCGGAGTGATGTCATAATTAATTAAATATAATATAAAAATTAATTACTTTAACATGAATTTTTTTTTAAATCCGAAATTCTTTCTGGCCTGGAAAAACCAGCGAGGTTGCTGTCTGGGGAGGCAAAAATACACTTTTGCCCCCCTATTTAACAACCTTTTTGGAAAAGGTGTTTAAAGAGGGGGGCAAAAATACACTTTTGCCCCCCTCTTTAACAACCTTTTTGAAAAAGGTGTTTAAAGAGGGGGGGCAAAAGTGTATTTTTGCCCCCCAGGCAGCAAACCAAGCAGGGGGACCCAGGCCCTGTAGAATTACTACTATATTCATTGATTACTACTATAGCAAAAAGGGGAGTACAACAAAGACAGTCATTGAAGATGATTACTATTATATTCATTGAAGATGATTACTACTTATAGAAACACAACAGAAGAGAAATGTTTGAATCGTTGATTACTACTACATGAAGAAAATGAGGAAGAGATTGAGTTTCTTACGATTTTTTTTGTGGAGATGACCAACACAGTGATTAATGAAGGCACCTGGTACCTAGAAGAAGAAAAATAAGGTGGTTTGGATCCTACTGGATCTTGTGAAGATGAGCTCAAATAACTCAATAGTTATAGATCTTTGAAGATGATGAAATATAGGGGTTTCCCTCATCTTATCCAATCGATGGAGTGTGAAGAAGAAACTGTGGATTTTGGTTTCTTTGAGGAGCAATTCTAGCTGGCCTGGGAAACCAGCCTGGTCCCTGCCTGGGGGGCGAAAATACATTTTTGCCCCCCTCTTTAAAACACCTTTTTGGAGTATGTGTTTAAAGAGGGGGGGTATTTTTGCCCCCCAAGCAGTGGTTTCCCCGGTCCGCTAGAATTTCTATTCTTTGAGAGATTTGAGGGATTTAACCTCTATCTCTAACCCTAAAAGTAGAGTTTGAATTTGATATGTACATGATTTGAAGGATGAAGTCCTGATTGAAGTGAAAAGTGAGAATAGAGGAGCAAATTAAAAACTAATTGAGAGAAAAATAAATTATTAAAAAAAAAAAAAAAAATCTCAAAAGTCAGTGGGGGCAAGTGCCCCCACCTGAATCCGTGCCTGAACAGGGATGAACCAGCAGCAATGAAGAAGTAGGAGAAGTTTGAGGGAAGAAACCATTTTTCAAAATAGTTTTGCTATTTACAACTTGACTTCTAGTCAGTACCACCACGTACTGCTACCCACTATTCGCATCCAGGATTTCAGTTAGATCCACCACAGTACACCCACGTGAAGAGGAGATGGAGTTCCACCATGTAACCATCGGATTCACCACCACCATGGGTTTCTAAACCCCCTCCCGCTAAGGTATAGATGATTTCGTAGACTTAATAGCATTTTTCATTATATTTTATTATTCCGATGCACTGTATAATTGAATATTGGATTGACTTGTGAACATGCGTATATTACTTTCACCGTGTATGTCATGCATCTATGGTAGTTAGAATTATTCTATGTTATTGTTTGAGCCATATTTGCTTCTTATTAGTCAAACCTATGATTAGTTGTGCCTTAAACAGACAATTATTGCTAGGGGTTTGCACATTGGTTAAAGTGAGTCCATTACATTGATATTCGAGACAATAAGATATTTTCATCTCTAATATTGCTCGAATTCTAGGAGATGATAATTGATATTAGTATAATTCGGTGAACACCCGTTGGATGATTCTAAAGCCTTAGCATTTTATTTATTTATTCTTAGACTCTATTTTAATTTTTTTCATCCTTCCATTAGTTTAGAAATTTCTTATTGTTGTAATCCATTTTCAAATTAGTTTAAACAGATTGTAGTTTTCTATTGCGTCGTTGCCATTGTCTACCCGTTAAACAACCATGTAGTTGCGGTATAAAAATCTGATAAAATTAACCTATAAATTAGGTTAATAAAATATGCATCAAGTTTTTGGCGCCATTGTCGTGGACTGTAACGGTACAATCAAAGTCTAGGGTTTATTTTCACTATATTATGGATTAGGCATAATTTTCTTTTTTAGGAACAGTGTTAGGAGTTGCTTTCTTATTTGTTTTAATAGTTTAAGTTTTAATTATCCTTGCATTTGTTTTGCAGGCGATCATACACATAGGAGCTCAAGTGGGAACGAAGTTAAAAATGACGTTGGGAAACACAAACAGAAAGGAAAATAGCAAAGCAATATATATATATATATATGTTGCAATGTGATTTCCTTTTTCAGGTTGTGATTCGCATGAAAACTCTCAGAAGTCGGCGAGCTGTCAGATGGACAATGCTTCTGGTCGACGACAACTTGACTTCTAGTCGACGTCGCAAGTAACCCGAAAGTGGTTCACGCCATAGGTAACTTCTCCCCACTGCATCTGCACGCGGTTTTTGTTGTGTTCACTTGTGTTTTGGTTGTTTTAGGTAGTATTGCATGCAAACTTATTAAATTAATCAAACACACTTCTAATACTTGCTATACTTTTTGAAGACCCTGCGTTATATCACCATATCTCAATTTTTTCATATATAAAAGTAACTAACGTATCTCCTTTAGAAAATGTTGCCCCATAATGACCATGAACGATTGCAATGGTAGCAGGATTGGTTTGCAACTTCTATGCCCTCTCCCGCGGATAGGTTAACCACCATCTATTTTAGGGTTAGGAACCTAAACCTTCACTATTTAAATTTGTAGCAAGACAATTGTCTAGGATAAGTTTGACGCTCATAGGGTCCCTATTTGGAAGTTTGAAAGCTTTAAAGTAGTCAAGTGAAGGAACATATCCTATCTGGGAATAGTTCTTGAACTGACATTTCACTTTGAATTGGAAAGTGAAAAAATGTAGGAGCAATTCTGTAGTGGCGGATTGATAGGAAATTACTATGCAACTCCCACGGTTAAGTAAATTGAATTGAATTTCAGCCTTGCAGTTGTAACAGAACCCTAGGGTCATCTGCCGTTCATCTTGTCTGCGCATCATTTAGGTGTCGTTTAGGGTTACGTTGCTTTTATTTTTTTAGAATTAAATCATCTTCATATAGAGGTTAGGCTTGCATTAGAAAAAACATCCGGTTTGGGAATGTTGACTTTGAAACTTCGGTGTCCATTAGTTTATGCCTACTTGAGTGCGTGATTCTAAGAGTAGGCTAGTCTGAAACAACCTCGAGAAGTTCTTTGAAGTTCGCATTAGTTGCTTAGGTTTCCCCTCCTTGTCTACTGAGACTAAGGAAAGGGTTGAGGAAAAGGATTTTAATGATTACTTCTCTCCTTTTTCCAGCAGTGTTCCGTCTTTCATTGTCTTACCTGAGACAATTGCAAATAGCTTTGAACTCAAACCATACATTATCCATCTTTTGCCTTCCTTCTATAGTTTTGATTAAGAATATCCATATCTTCATGTCAAAGAATTTCTTGACATCTGTGCTACCCTTAAGTACCAAAAAATTTCAGTTGATTTGGTCTGTCTTAGGTTGTTTCCCTTTTCCATTAAATATAAGGCGAACTCGTGGTTAAATTCGTTAGAGACAGGATTCATTACAACATGGGATGTGTTGTCAAGAAAGTTTTTGTCAACGTATTTCTTCATTCATAAAACAAATGCCTTCCGACGAGATACGTATAATTTTCAACAAAAATAGGGTAAACATTTCTATAAGTGTTGGGAAAGGTTCAATGAACACATTGTTAAGTGTCCCCATCACGGATTTGAAAAGTGGCGGCTAGTTCAATACTTCCAAGATGGTTTAATCCCTCAAAATTTTCATATGATTGATGCCACTAGTGGTGGGTAACTAATGAAAATGAGAGTTAATAAGATTTGGGAGTTGTTCGAAACGCTTTCCGTAAATTCTCAGCAATGGTATTATTCGAAAAATAATTTCGATAGGCATAAGGGTCGCATATATATGAAGTTAGAGATACATCCGTTCACTCCTCTTCTACCTCGAAACTAGAAGCAATTGTCATGACTATGGCTCAGAAAACAGGTGCAATTATGAATTTAACTGAACCTACACCTCCCACGAATGCTTCATCTGAGGTTTGTGCTGCATGTTCGAGTCCTAGTCATAATCCACAACCTAACTATTACAATCCAGGGTTCACCAAGCATCCAAATCTCTTCTGGGCCCGTGGCCTACACCAAAAGGGACCTATTGTTGTCTCCCAGTCTCCTCAAGCCTTCGTTCTGTTAGGCCTCAATTTAACAAAGTTCTTCCATCCAACACATCAAGTTTAGAGGACACGATTAATCGTTTTATGCAGCGCACAGAAAATATACTTGAGAAAATTTCTCAGGCTATAACAAAATTAAAAGCCACAACTCAACACCAATCTCAAGCCATCAACAGACTTGAGATAGCTGAGTAGTATTGCTCAGTCATCCCTCGAGGGAGAGCTAGGAAGATTTCCTAGTCAACTTGTTCAAAACCCAAAGGGTCAATTCATAATTGGTAGCACATCTGAGCCCTAAAATGAAGGTGTCAAATCTATTACTACCCTTAGGAGTGAAAAACAAGTAGACAATCAGGTTCAAGTGCCTGATTCTAGTGTCATTGCATCTCCATCTAAGTCAAAGCAGGTTGCATCTCCATATGACAAAGAGGCTGATAAATCCTCACATTCTAAAGATGTTGTTTTTTACTCTGACCCCGCTCAGGCGTCTTATTTCCTTACGGCACTGTTTCCACCACGATTAGCTCCGGCAAAGAAAGAAACAAATGTCATTGATGTAATTGAAAATTTTAAACAAGTTCACATAAATATCCCATTGCTCGATGTTATTAAGCAAGTTCCTACTTATGCCAAGTTTTTGAAGGATTTTTGCACACAAAAGTGAAAGCTACATGTGCAAAAGCAAGCCTCCCTCGTTGAGCAAGTCGGCTCAATTATTCAACATAGAACCCTGCTTGAGAATAGGGATCCTCGATGCTGACTATTTCTTGTGTTATTGGTGATCTTATGATTAATAAAGCATTGTGGAATTTAAAGGCAAGTGTTAATTTATTTCCATACTCCGTTTATCATCAATTAGGTATCGACGGGTTAAAACCGACGAAAGTAACACTGCAATTGGCAGATAGGTCTGTCAGAGTCTCCCGCGTTGTTATAGAGGAAGTGATTATTAAGGTTAAAAAATTATATTTTCCAGCGAACTTTATAGTTCTCGATACACAACATGTTCACAATCCCTCCAGTCATATTCCAGTTATTTTGGGTTGTTCATTTTTTGCCACATCCAATGTTATTATTGACTATAGGATTGGAATTATGAAATTGTCATTTGGCAACATGAGCGTCGAACTCAATGTTATTAATGTAAGTCAGCATACTCCCGAGTCCGAGGATATCTGTGTGGTTGACAAGATTGAGAGTTTGGTGGAAAAATTATTTTCGCATTCTACGTAAGATGGCCCCTTAGCAGCTTGTTTGACCCATTTCAGTTTCGACTTTAATATTGATAATTTCATTAGGGAAATGAATGTTTTGCTTGATTCAACCCCTATTAAAGAAGTATAAAGTGGAACCCCTTCCTCTCAGTGAGTCAAAACTTGTCCCTTCTGTTGATAAGCAACCCAAGCTTGACCTTAAACCATTACCTGACACCCTCAAGTATACGTTCTTAGGTTATGATGATACTTTACCTGTTATTATTTTGTCGGCGTTGACTTTTGAACAGGAAAGTAAGTTGCTAAATGTTCTGAAAGAACATAAGGCAACATTTGGATGGACTATAGTAGATATTAAAGGAATTAATCCAACTATTTGCATGCATCGCATTCATATGGAAGATAATGCAAAAGTTTCACGTGAAATGCAACGTAGACTTAATCCTAATCTTAAGGAGGTTGTCCGAGCCAAGATGCTCAAATTGTTGGATGTTGGTATCATTTACCCAGTTTTGGATAGCTCTTAAGTTAGTTCAGTTTAGGTTGTTCACAAGAAGTCGGGGGCGACAGTAGTCACAAATGATAAGAATGAGTTAGTGTGCACCCGCATGACCACTGGATGGTGAGTTTGCATTGACTACTGTAAGTTGAACTCTGGCACGAGGAAGGATCATTTTCCTCTTCTCTTTATCGATCAGATGCTTGAGAGGTTAGCCATGCATGATTATTAACTTTTTATGGGTATTCCATTTATAACCAAATCCCTATTGCACACGAGGATCAAGAGAAAACACCATTCACTTGCCCATTTGGGACTTTTGCGTATCAAAAAATGCCTTTTGGGTTGTGTAATGTACCTGCCACCTTTCACAGGTACATGCTGAGTATTTTCTTGGATATGGTAGAAAGGTTTCTTGAGGTGTTTATTGATGAGTTTTACGTATTTCAGGATTCGTTTGATGAGTGTTTGCATCATTTAACATTAGTGTTAAATAGTTGCGAAGAGAAAAACCTTGTCATGCATTGGGAGAAATGTCATTTTATGGTTAGGCAAGGTATAGTTCTTGGGCATATAATTTTTAACAAGGGCATTGAAGTTGACAAGGCCAAAATTGATTTAATTTTGAGTCTTCCACCACCGAAGACGGTGAAAGAAATTAGATCTTTTCTCGGCCACGCTCGTTTTTATCGTATGTTCATTAAGGATTTTAGTAAGACTACTCGTCCTCTATGCAATTTACTTGCAAAGGACTCTGTCTTTGATGATGACTGTTTGAAAGCTATTAAAAAACTTAAACAATTGTTGACTTTAGTTCCAATCATCCAACCTTTTAACTGGGATTTACCATTTGAGTTTATGTGCGATGCTTCTAATTTTGTGGTTGGAGCTTTATTAGAACAACAAGTGGACAAAAAGGCCCATGTTATTTGGTGCATAATAAATATGGAAAGTAATGTTCATGACCTTGGCGAGGGCCATTTTATCTGGGATTCCAATGAACATTAGGGTTCTACACTCCGTGGTGGGGTTTAACCACACTTGCTATCTCCGTGCTCCATTCTATTTTGAGAATCTTATGGACGAGAATAGAGGTTGGTTGAGGCCCTTGTTTTATGCGTCCAATTCCCTTATTATTCCAAGTTACACACTGTACACATTCTACGATCGTTCCAATAACTCAAAAGGATTGAATTATTTTTTTCTGTGGAGGAGCAAGAATTCCTTAAACGATTTAATAAACTGCCCTTGTCCCTAGTAGAAGCTTTCCTTACTACGGATATCATTGTTCACAGTAATCTATACACTATGAGCGAGGCGGATCGTGCAACACTTATGATGGTTTGTGCTTCAGAAGTTACTGTTGCGCACACCAAAAGTGTCGTCATTTCTACCAAGGGGCAGAAGCGTACTCCCTCAACTATCGTTGGTGATGCGAGCATTCATTGGAAGTGAGCTCTGTTAAGAAACCTACAGATCACAATGTTCCTATTATTGTTAGAGGCGTCGTTAATGCTGGCTCCAGCATTATAAAGAGGAAGGTGCCAGTTAGTCTGTTTAAGTTGTTGGCAATCAATCCTGGTCATGTCCAAAAGAATAAGAAGCTTGTTACTTTGGCTCATAGCACTGCCAAGGCTCCCCCTCCTCAGGTATCTTTCAGAAAGGTTGGTGGTAATGTTGTTGATCCTACTGCTCAAGAGGTTGAGGAGATAAATCAAACTCTCAAGAAGTGCAAAAAAAAGGTTTCTCGTCTTTTGGATAATCGTAAGAAGAGTCTTGTCTCCTTGTATGGCGTAGCCGAATTTACCCACTTGTTCATTGAAGATTCACGTGTTATCGACAGCAAGGTGTTCCAACTTGGTGTTGAACTATCTAAGAATCCGAACAACATGAAGACTTTGGCAGATTTCGAGTTCGACTTCTAGTTGGAAGATCAAGTCATTGCCCATGGTCAGGGTTCTAAGGTTCCCGTTTCTTCTTTTGTCGTGGGTGGCTCAGAGTTGCCTATTGCTCTCCCTACTACTCTCATACTGCTATTGCCTTTAAGAAGTTCAACTATTATTCGGAGGCTGGCGTGCAGGATAGTGCTCGTAATCTCATCGTCGATTGTCTTAATGAAGGTCTCAAGCATCTCATGGAGGGGATGAGTCACCTTGTTTACGCTAGAGTTATGGGGTCAAATTATAAGGCTGCGCACGATCAGGTGGCTTTCGTTGAACCAAAAATGGCAAGGTAGGCCTTGGTTCTTTCTCACGTTCTCCGTAAAGTTGATTTGCTGAAAGCGTATTGTACGGAGTATGTGAAGGCTACTAAAGCTGCTCGGGCTTCGCTGAAGAAAATTGAGGCTATTTGGAATAAGTTTGCTTCTGAGCTTGAGGCCTCCGAGATGGAGCTTGATGCATCTAAGAAGGAGTTGTTTGAATGAAGAGTCGATTGTGACGAGGCCAAGCGTTCAGCTGCAAAGTACTCCGCTAGTCTGAAAGCTTCTATTGCGCGAGTTGCTCAGTTGAATACCGAGATCGACAGCTTCTGCTAGGCTTACTGCCGTTGAGAGTGAACTCATGTCAACTTGGGCTGAGCTTGTATCAGTTACTGATAAGTAGAAGACTACAGAAGCAACAAACTAGAAAAAGTAGTCGATGGTCGTCATGACTTCCTAGATTTTATTGAGTCTCAAGGTTTGGATTTATCGAAGCATCGTTGTTTTGCTAAGCAAGTATTCGAGGACGAAAAAGATCGCGTTCCAGATTCGTTGAATTATCCTATTGATGATGAACAATCATCTCTTCATCCGTCCGAACTTGTGCCATCGAGTAATATTGTTGTTGATACAAATGCTCAACTTCCCCCGCATGCCTCTTCTTGATTACTTTTATTGACCCTCTTCGAACTCATGTAACTTTTTTCTGATGTATTGAATTAGAAAATAAATGAGAATCTCATTCTATTTATTTTTGTCATTTGCACGTAGTATGTTTGTCCGTCTAATTTGTTAGACTTAGCTTTTTGCTTTTGACATTCCCGGTTGAATTCTAACTTATTTGTCCGAATTTTTACAAGTGTGCTTCGATGTTCGACGTAGCAGTCGTGTTCAAGATTTTTATGAAATTCGACTTTGCATGTCTCAATTTTGATGTCGTACATTATAGTCGAAAAAAGAAAATCTTCAGCTCATTTGTCCAGGTACTTTATTACTTCATAGTTGATCAGACCTGAAGTTTTATGTTTATGCCAAACTCGCTTGTCCTGATACATATATTTAGACTTTACTCGTATCTCGATACTTTAGTCGTGTTGTGTGTTTCCTCAAGTAAAATCTTTAGTCTGACTTCTTCGTCGACTAGGCTTTATCGCTTGAACGCGAGATAAAGGGTGTAAAAGAGTTTTATTGATAATATTTTTTCAAATGCTCTACATTCCACGGTCGTGGTAGTTGTTTGCCCTCTATATTTTCTAACTAGTATGTCCCTGGTCTGTTGATTTTTATCACTTTGTATGGTCCATCCCAATTCGGATTAAGTTTGCCCACGCCTGGTTCCTTTGTGTGGAGTTGAATTTTTTGGAGTACCCAGTCACCAACACTGAACGTGCAAGGTTTCACTTTTTTTATAGTAGTTGGCCATCCGTTGTAGGTAGGTTGTTGCTTTGATAGAAGCCTTTTTCTCATTTTTCTTCAAAGAGATCTAATCCTACTCTCAGTGCTATTGTAGTCTTGTGCTCGCAACTCTTTGGTTATTAATGTTGGCATACCAATTTCTATGGGTATCATTGCTTCGGAGATGTATGTGAGAGCAAAAGGAGTCCCCCCCTGTTGGAGTCTTTTTTGTTGTTCTGTATGCTTAGAGGATGCTAGGCAGTTCGGATGTCCACAATCCCTTCGATGGTTCGAATTTTTGTTTGCTCGCTTCTAGGATTGTTTTGTTGGTGACCTCAGTTTGCCCTCAGTTTTCGCACAACTCCTTAACCTTTTTGCCTTCGAATTTCTTGTTGTTGTATGTGACAATCACTCTTGGGACTCCGAATCTGCATAATACCTCTTTTCAGAAAACTTTTCGACTTGAGCTTCTCCTATTTTTGCTATTGGCTCCACTTCAACACACTTAGTGAAGTAATCTACAGCTACAAGGAGGAGTTTCTTCCTATCGGATATTGGGAGTGGCCCTACGATTTTCATCCCTTATTGTGCAAATGGTCATGGACTTCTCATCGGGATTAGATTTTGGCCTGGCATGTGAGTAGATGGGGCAAATCTCTGGCATTTGTCACAAGTGCGAACGAGTTTATTTGCATCCGCTTGCATTGTCGGCCAATAGTATCCCAGTGTCGAGGCTTTGTGAGCTAGTGTTCTTCCTCCTGGATGGTTTTCGTATGTACAATGATGAATCTCTCGCAGAACATAGTCAACATCATCGGGTGAAAGGCAACTCATTAGTGGGCTATTGCAGATCTCCTGTAGAGTTTGTCGTTAATCACCGTGTACCATGCTGCTCGGTTTTGCAGTTTTTGGGCCTTCGTCTTGTCTGTTGGAAGTTCTCCGTTCATTACATATGCAAGGATTGGGATCATCCAATTATATTCCTGGTCAATAGCACATACTTCTTACACTTGATTTTCCAGTATGGAACTTTTCTGTAATGTGATGAGTGGATTATTATTTTCTTTAGTTTGTGATGCTTCCTTGGTTAGCTCGTCAACTCTTTCATTACTTGTCCTTGCATATGACCGAATGGTTGCAACCTGGAAACTTTCCATCAGGTCGACAGTCGATCGATGGTAGGCTTTCCTTCAAACACCTGGACTTGAAATTCATTGTTCAGGTTGTTGACCACCAATTTGAAGTCAATGAAGACATTGATTTCTTTTATTCCCAAGTGTTTTGCCAATTGCATCCCGTGTATTACTACTTTGTACTCGGCTTCCTTGTCCGAGGCTTTCTAACTGAATTTAATCGCCTTTTCTAACGTTACGCCTTCCAAGTTGTACTGAATCATTCCAGCTCTGCTTCCAGACTCGTTGGATGCTCCGTCACAATGAAGGATCCATTCATGGACAATTTTTCTTGTTTGTTCCTCTTCATGATTACTGTTTGGTTGGTGGTCGTTGCTGCCTGTGAATTCAACAGTGAAATCCGCCATTGTTTCAGCTTTTATTATAATTCTGAGGGCGTAGTTGATGTCAAACTGCCTAGTTATATTGCCCATTCACCATTCTTCCGGATTGCTCTGGTTTGTGCAACATTAACTGAAGTGATTGTTTAGTCATGGCAATGATTTGGTGAGATTTGAAGTATGTTCGTAGCTTTCTTGAAGTTACAATCAGGGCGAGCGCCAATTTCTCCAAAGCTGGGTAGTTGATCACCGCATCGCAAGTGTTTTGTTGATGTAGTATACTGGCTTTTGTGCACCCTTCTTCTCTCGTATCAGTGCTGAGCTTACCACATGGTTGGACACAGACAAATATAAATATAGTGTTTCCCCTGTGCTCGGTTTTGATAGCAGTTTTGTGCTCCCCATGTATGCCTTCAAGCGTTGGAAAGCCTTCTCACATTCTTCATTCCATTTGAATGTCTTGTTTTCTTTCCAGATTTTAAGGGAGGGTAGACATTTGTCTGAGGACTTCGAAGCACACCCTTTATGTTAGTTGGTGATTGCATGTTAAGAAGTGTTTGTCTCTATTTTTGATCAGCTTTGATTCCTCTTTGGTTGACCATGTATCCAAGGAATTTCCTTGATTCTACTCCGAATGTGCATTTCTTCGGGTTCATCTTCATCAGTCGCTAACAGACTAAGCTTACCTAGTAAGTTCGGCGATCATTGTCTATTGGAGAGCAATGATCCATTGGCGAGTCGTCGTAATCAGCGGGCAAACGCTAACTAGACTCTCACTTCCTCGACCGTCGTGGTCCGCGTGTAGCGGACTAGGCATTGGGCACCAGAAGCTGTCGTCATCAGTCATGAACTAACTTAGCTTTCCTGGTAAGTTCAGCGATCACTGTTTGTTGGAGAGCAATGATCCCTTGGTGAGCCGTCGTGATCAACGAGCAAGCACTGACTAGACTCCCACTTCCTCGTCTGTTGTGGTCCGCATGTAGCGGACTAGGCATTGGGCTGATATTCGAGTCTGGCCATAGCAGAGCTTGACGAGGGTTGTAAAGGACAACAGTGGAAGTTTTGGTAAAAACAAATATTTTATTGATAATATCTTTTGAGATGTTCTACATTCCATGGTCGTTTAAGCCCGTCGCCGTCTTCATCTTCAAGCCAGTACATTCCTGGCCTGTTGCCCTTGTGATTTTGTAAGTCCTTCCCAGTTTCGGTTTAGCTTTCCCGCACTTCTTTGGTGTTCTGCTAGGTCTTCTTGAGTACCCAATCTCCCAATCTCCCACGTTGTTGGTAGGCGACTATCTTAGTAGATGTTAGATCTCACTTTTCATCGAGGAGGTCTAGCCTTACGCGCAAGGCTTCGTCGTTACCATCTAGTCTGAACTCCTCCCTTCGAAAGGTTGGCACCTCGAGTTCTACCAGAACTGAAAGGTGTCTCTTTGGTAGGGTCTCTTTTGGTTGTTCGATACGCCAAGAGTATTTCCGGTAGCTCTGGAACCCATTTTATGGCCTCAGGATCGTCCGGTTGGTAACCTCCGTTTGGTCGTTGGCTTGGGGGTGCCCTAGCAAGGAGAAGTGGTGATCAATACTCAAACTTTTCATAGTTTCTTGACCTTGCTACCCTCGAACTAGGTTCCGTTGTCGCTGACTAATATTCAGGGGATGTCAAATCTACAAACGATGGTGGCCCATATGATGCCGAGAGTATAGGGGATTTGCCTCGACCCACTTGGTGAAGTAGTCGACGGCCACAAGAAGGAACTTTTTATCAGCTGATGCCGAGTGGTTTGATGATGCTAATTCCCCATTGCGAGAATGGCCACAGATTAGTAATCGGAGTTAGTGGCTTGGCCGACATATGCGTGTATGGCGCAAACATCTGACATTTGTCGCATTTGTGAATAGTGTCTTTAGCGTCTCGCTGCATGGTCGGCCAATGGTACCCTAGACTTATGGCTTTATGGGCGAGGGTTCTCCGGCCCAGATGATTCCTGCATATACTGCTCTGGATTCTTTTGAAGACCTGGCTTGCCTCTGAAGTTGATAGACATCTGAGCAGGGGTCTTGTCACTGATCTCTTGTATAACTTGTCGTTTAGGAGAATGTACATTGTTGTTCTATTTTTTAGTCTTCTTGCTTCGACCTTCTCAGTCGGTAAGGCTCCGGTTGCTATGTACTCCAGTATAGGAGTCATCCAATTTGGCTGCGTTTTCGTAGCGTAGACATCTCTATGTTCTTCTTCGTCGAGGCTTGATTGCTCTTGGTATTCAATGAGGGGGGTGGAGATTTTTTCATAGGCTGAGGCTTCTCTGGCTAGCGTGTCAGGCCTTCTGTTGTCGTTTCAAGGACAGTCTATGAGTTTGCAATTCTTGAACCTGACCATTATGTCGAGTACCTTGTCGCGGTAGGCTATCATGTGGGAGTCTTTGTTGTTGAAGTCTCCCTTGGTCTGGTTGACTACTAGTCTTGAGTCGATGTATGCCATTAGGCGATCTATATTGAAACCTAATGCTAGCTTTAGGTTGGACAGGAGGGCTTCGTATTCGGCCTTGTTGTTTGAAGCGAGGAAGCCAAACCTGACAGTTTTTTCAAGGGTGAAGCCACTGGGGGAGCGGAGTGTGATCCTGGCTCCGTTTGCTTTTCTAGTGGAGGACCCGTCACAGCGCAATATCTATGCTTGGACTCTCGAATCCGAGGGCTGGTGATTTGTCTTCGGTTCTTTTTGCCGGTGAACTCAGCAATGAAATCTGTTAGCGTTTGGGCTTTAATGGAGATTCTTGGAGCATAGTTTATGTCAAACTGTTCGAGCTCCACTGACCATTTCACCATCCTACCCGATAGCTTGGGTTTATGTAATACCGAACGAAGTGGATGCTTGGTCAGGACCATTACGAAGTGGGCCTAAAAATAGGGCCTTAGTTTTCTAGAGGATACGACCATTGCCAGAGCCAACTTTTCAGGTTTGGATAGTGTGTTTCCACTTCTACGAAGGTTTTGCTGGTGTAATACATCAAATATTGGGTTCCTCGGTCGTTTTGTAGAAGGGCTAAACTAACAGCATGTCTGGAAACAGATAGATAAAAGTAGAGTGTTTCCCCTGTCGCAGGTTTCGAGAGCAGCTATGCTTTCAAGCTTTGAAGGGCTTGTTCATACTCTTCATTCCAAAGGAATCTTTTGATTCCTCTTAGTATCTTAAAGAAAGGAAGGCATTTGTCGAACGACTTCGATATAAATCTGTTGAGTGATGCTACCCTCCCAGTCGAGCTTTGAATGTCTTTGATGATGGCCGGGGCATTCATATCGAGAAGGGCCTGAATCTGTTTTGGGTCAGCTTCGATTCCTCTTTTGTTCACAGTATAGCCTAGGAAGTTTCCAGACTCAACTCCGAACGTGCACTTTTGTGGGTTAAGCTTCATCTGGTATTTCCTGAGTTGGTAGAGGGCTTTGGCGAGATCACGCATGTGGTCGGGGCTGCGGAGGCTTTTGACCAGCATGTCGTCTATGTAAACCTCCATGTTTCTGCCGATTTGTTCTTTGAACATTCAGTTGACTAGTCGTTGGTATGTAACGCCTGCGATCTTTAAGCCAAATGGCATTACCCTATAGCAGTATATTCCCCTTTCCATCATAAAAATATTTTCTCTTGATCTAGGGGGTGCATCCATATTTATTGCAGCCTGAATAGGCGTCCATGAAGCTGAGTAAGTTGTGCCTGGAAGTGGCGCCCACGATCTGATCAAAGCGGGGGAGTGGGAAGCTGTCATTTGTGCAGGCTTTGTTTAGGTCAGTGTAGTATGCAAATACTCTCAATTTCCTATTTTTCTTCTTTACAAGAACGGTGTTCGCCAGCCAGTCGGGGTATCGTGCTTCCTTTATCATGCTCGCATTGAGTAAACATTGTACCTCTTCATTTATGATCTCATTCCTTTCGGGCGCTACGGGCCTCTTTTTGTGCCTGACTGTTTTCCTTGAGGGGTCCACCTCTAGGCGATGGGTGATTATCGACAGGTCGATCCCCACCATGTCCCGCATGGTCTATGCGAGGATGTCCTGGTTATGTTGTAGCAGCTCCGTGAGTTGCTTCACCAATTCTTCATTCAAGCAGGAACCGATCTAGATAGACTTGCTATTGTGAGGGATGTCAAGGTAGATTGTAATGGTATCTTTTTCTGGTTATCTGGCATTGGGTCTGCCCCGAGGGATTACTGGTGCCTCGTTGTTCGAGGTCGGCTATTCTCCTCCTACGCTTCAGGTAAAATAGAGGGTCATCTTAACTTCTAGCCTAGCCGCTGATAGAGAATCGCCAGAAGGCAGGGTCGTCATGTACTAGCATTCTCTGGCAGCTATCTTGTCTCCTCTCAATGTACCAACCGCTCAGTTCATTGGATACTTGACGCACTGGTGTAGAGTGGAGACCGCTGCTCCCATTTCTTGTATCCAGGTCTCCCTAGGACCGCATTATACGCCGAAGGCAAGACGATTACTATGTACTCTTGAAACAGGGTTTTCTGAGCTGGTTCTTCTCCCGTTGTTGCAGTTAGCTATATCTTTCCCACGAGGAACCGTCTCTCGCCACAAAAGTCGATTATCAGGGGTCAACGCCGTCTCTTCTAGTTGCATACTATGGAACATACGGAGAAACAGGATGTTCATCGAGCTCCCTATGTCTACTAAGGACCCAGTTACCTCCTAGCCTGCCAGCGAAATTGTTACCACCAGGGCGTCATTGTGCAGGAGTTGTATGCCCTGGAGCTCTTGCTTCTGATCATGTGGTATCAGCTGCTCACCGCGTATCGCTTAGATCCTCATACCTCGTAAAGCCCTTTTTCTAGACCTGTTGGATAGTTCGAACTTGGAATGGGCTCCATGAAGCACACATATCCTGTTGACCGATTGCTCCCTGGGTTCAGTTTCTCTTCGAGCTGTCCGTTTTTCTCCTAGCGCGATGAAGCTCTGTGCTTCATTTGTTAGGTCTGTCATGCTCGACGGAGGGTCAAGGGTTAAAAAGTTATAGAACTTTCATTTTCGCAATCCTTTAATGAAAGCTGAGACGACTATTGTGTTGTTGCACACATTGACGGTGGTTAACTCACTTTTAAAGCGGGTCAAATACACCTTTAGTGTCTCCTCAGGCCTTTGCTTCATTGATGTGCGCATTATCATCATTGACAAAGCCTGGCATATGAAAAGCAATCGTGGATTAGACTTGGGGTCCATTAGTGATGTCGTTGTTCCGGGAGCGCCAACTTGATGTTTATGAGTTACCCGCGTTATCGCAGGTGATGAAGTAATACCAAGCCGAGTGCTCGATGCTTCCCCTTGCTCCCTCTCATTGAGTGATCTAGCCACCATCTCTCCGTGTTTCGAAGGGAGACGATGCTAGTGAAAAGTTACGAACTTTGTCGTACCCCACGGACGGCGCCAAAATGATGCAGTCATTTTCCGCTCCCTGTTTTGACCTAGTCCCGCTGACCTGCACAAGTAACACACGTGAGCCACGGACCACCGTTGTGGTGGCCGATGGCACTACGATGCTAAAATTATACAGGGTTTTGAAGAAGGTGTAATGCTGTAAACAAGGAATTTGTAGCGTACCTTAGCTTACCAACCTCATGTCTTATTTATAGTGCAAGAGTCCTAATTCTACCAGGCCATCGAAGGCATAGTTTAGGAAGGAGATCTTCGTGGAGATCCTTATCTAATTAGGAGTTGTGTTGTAGGAGAGAAGTTCTCTGTTAGTCATGTGCTCTTAGATATGCAAGAGATAGTTCCCAATCCAAGAGCAATCTGTAGAAGGAAGTTTCCCTGTGTGGAATGCCCTATGGTATTTGCTTCCAAGCTGAAAGTAGAAAGTTGTTGTAATTGCCTGTCCGAAGTTGATCCTTGAGATACTTGCCTTAGTAGGACATACAGGTATTGAGGATAGCTGTGAGATGTGTGGGCCTAGCATGCTGTAAGGGTTCGGGTCCATCTGGCATACTGATTTAGGCGGGCTTGGAACCGCTTGGCCGAGTTAGTATTGGGCTGATGCTGGGGATGTGACCGTTTTTGTGTATCATAAGTTATCTTTCAACAGTTGGATCAATTTCATGGAGGTTCTGAGTGGACTTTTGTGCCAATCCAAACTGCTCTTTCTTTCCTTCACCAACAAAGTAGACTATTGTCGTTTCTTTTTTATGGTTGTCCAATGTTTGGTCGATCTCTTGGACTGGTCGAGGCCGTATTGTCATCCAGAAGGTTGGGACCTGTTTGACCAGGTTGTTGCAACGGTTCCTCCGGTTGTTGCAGTAATTGCTATCTATGCGGAGCTTTTAATTGTGCATAGTAGTATTCACGAGCAGCTGGCTGATCTTCTTTGATTATCCTGATGTCATTATTGGTATGGTACTTCAGGCATTGATGCATTGTGGAGGACGCCGCACCCATCTTGTGTATCCATGGTCTTCTTAAAAGCATGTTGTATGCGGATGAAGCCTCGACAACCAGGAAATTCGTCAACAAGACTCGTTGTCTTCCTGGTTTTCCTGCTTTGACTGGTAGTTGGATCATTTCGAGTGGATGAAATTGTTCTTTGCTGAAACCTACCATTGGTTAATCATTGGATGAGAGCATTTCCTCAGTGAATCGCATATTTAGGAACGTTGTTATGTACAGAAGGTTGGCCGAGCTACCTATGTCAACCAATACCCTTTTGATCACCCACCTTGTTATCAATATTGAAATTACCAGGGCATCATTATGAGGGAAATGGACTCCCTTAGAGTCGTCGTTGGAGAAGCTCATAGTTTGCTGCATCGTTCTGATGCGTTAAAGTTGTGCCGAAGGCTCTAGGTATCTGATCCTTGTTCGTAAATCCGTACTGATAGCTTTCAAGATCTATTGGTTAACTCCTTTTATTTGGTTACGCCATGTAAGACGTATATTAGTTCCCTTGATTGTTTCTCTGATCTAGCTTCTCTCCCTTTAGACTCTTTCCGTCTAATGAACTCTTCGAGTCGTTCTTTTTGGATATGGCACTTGATCCCATCCTTTAATTTGTACCAATCCTCAGTGTCATGCCTGTAGTTCTCGTGGAAAGAGCAATATTTATTTTTACTTCATCCATCTGAATCTCCTCTCATTCTGGGGCCACTTAACGTCTTCCCACTTTACCATAGTCTTCAGGACCTCTGCTCGACTTATTTTCAAAGTCGTGAATGGTTTGCTTGTCGATTGTTCATATTTGGATCTTTCGGGTTGTAGCCTTTCAGTTTCTTGTTGGTTGAACTCGGATCTGCCACTGGTTTGATGTTTTTTTGACTGGCCACTTTCCTTCCAAAGCCTGTCGTTCCTTCGTCTTTCTTTCCTCTCTTTGTTGGCTGAAGTGTATCTCTTTTCGGATTCATTCTTCTTCCTAGCAGCCACCACCTCCTTGAGAGTGATGTCTTTTTTGGTGGTCTTCAATAGAGTTGTCATGTTTTTTAGAGGGTCTAGATTCAGATAATCATAGAATGGTCCTTTTTTAGTACAGAAGTGAAGGCGGCAATGGTCGCGTCGTCGCTGCAACCATCAATCATGGTCAGCTCGTTGGTGAAAATAATAATGTATTCTCTTATGATTTCATTTAGCTTTTGTTTGATGTGAAGCAAATTGTATGGGCTCTTTTTCATTCACTAACTATCGATGAACCATGTGATGAAGGCAGTGGTTAGCGCTTGGAATGAGCCTATCGACCTCAGCGGTCTGGCGATCTTGAATGGAATTTGTGCATGGGTCACGTCGTTATGAGGGGAACCATCTGTTGGTGGTTAACTATTTTCGAGATCCACTTGCTGAGGTTCTACAAGAACTCCATTACTTTCTCGCACATGGTCGGTGGGTTGATCGCGTGCTTGACTGAGTTTGTCCAACGTTTTTATCAGAAGATTCATCTTGGTCAAGAGTTGATCTACGAAAGGATCCGTGGCATTATTGCCGGATGTTTGAGATGACTAGGCTATCTCTTCATGTTGTGGCTTTCTATTGTCGGGCATGGTTGGCTCAAGAGTTGTCACTGGGTTTGAAGCATGCGTTGTAGGTAATACATCTTTACCAGTGGAGGGATTGCTTTGATTGTTGCTAGGTTTAGGGTTTGTAGAGTGTTCCATTTGTTCTAAATCATTTTAACCGTTGATCAGAACTAAGGAAGCTTCCTACTACAAACTCTTTTCTTGAAAGGAAACTGTCATTCCCCACAGACGATGCCAAACTGATGCGTCCAAAATCTGGTACCCTATAAGATTGACCTACAAAACAAATGTTAGATTGCCAAATACCACCTTTTGGTGACTGAAGGCACTTCGATCAGTAACTTAGTTGGAGATGGAGATAAATCATGACAAAACTCAGTTAAAATTGCATAACTTTGTCGAAATTTCCCTTTACCTTATATAATGGTCGTTATTAATTCTCTACGTGACTTAAGCATGTCAGGCGCAGCGATGGGAAACATTTTTTGTAACAGTCTCCTCCTTGATGAAGATACGTCCTCGGAGGCGTAACTCCCTCTACGACTTTTTTTTTCTGTAACATTCATCCTTGTTAATAATAAACTTTATTGGGCCTGGATTTGGGCTTCTAACTATGATTTAATCTGATGGGCCCTGTTTGGGCTTTTATTACTGGATCCACCCTTTCTGGGCTTTGTGAATTGGCTTGGTATTGAAATATTTGGTCCTCGCGATGGATGATCTCTGTCGCGTGTACGATTTTGAGGGCAATGTTATTTGATGTATCATCATTAATTATTATGCTAATCGAACTCTACAAGATGCGCAACTTAATTACTCCACGGAGAACGAGTTATTGGCTATTATCTTTGCCTTAGACAAATTTAGGTCGTACCTTTAGACAACTGCAAAGGTTTTACAGTATTGCTTTTATTGGCCAACTATTTTTTGTGACACCCATGCATTTTGTGCTACATGTGACAGATGCCAACAAATGGGTTCTGATGCAATCGTTTTCCGCTCCCTGCTTTGACCTAGTTCCTGCTGACCTACACAAGTAACACATGTGAGCCACAGACCGTTGTTGTGGTGGCCGATGGCTTTCCGATGCTAAAGTCAGACAAAGATCTGAAGAAGGTGTAAGGAATTTGTAGTGTCCCTTAGCTTACCAACCTCATTTCTTATTTATAGTGCAAGGAGTCCGAGTTCTACTAGGCCATCATAGGCGTAGTTTAGGTAGGAGATCTTCGTGGAGATCCTCCTCTAATTAGGAGTCGTGTTGTAGAAGGGAAGTTCTCTATTAGCCTTGTGCTCTTAGATACGTGGGAGATAGTTCCCAACGCGAGAGCAATCCGTAAAAGGAACATTCCTAGTATAGGAGGTACTCTGGCATTTGCTCCCTAGTTGGTACTAGAGAGCAGGTGTGGTTGCCCGTTCAAAGCTATTTCTCAAGATACTTGCCTTAGTAAAACTTATGGGTATTGAGGATAGATGTGAGAAGTGTAGGTTAGCATGTTGTGAGAGTTTGGGTTGGCTTGGTGAACTGAATTGAACGGGCTTAGAACCGTTTGGGCCGGATCAGTGTTGGTCTGACGCTAGGGCCTGTAATTCCTCGAGATCATCATGACACGTGTATGGCTCAGGGATGTGCCGCTCATGATGATTGCATCTGAATCGTTGCTTGAGTCGCGCGCTGCCTTAATTGAATGTGCGTTGGTTCAATAGAAAATTGGCAGGAACCCAACCTCTATTTAGGTCATCCGCAGTGTAGAGCCTGACACTTTCACTTTTTTTGCTTTCGAAGATATTGCTCTGATTAGAAAAGATTTTTCATCTACTTCATGGCCCAACAAAACCTTCTTGACGACGCAATCTCGGCCAAGGGCTTGAAGTTTTTCAAAGACAGGTTGTAGTCCGAGTCTGGCGTTGCTGAAATTTGTACGAAGTTTGGAGTCCCTGAGGACCTGCCGTTGTATATCCTGACGGGTGACCAAACGCCAATGTCGCCTCCGGCCGGTTTAATCTGCTTGCATCGTGGTATGCTTCAAACTGGGGTGCATTTTTTAGTTTTAGGCGTGATTTGGGAGTTCCTGGATCTTCTAGTGATCCCTCCGGCCCAGTTAGGGCCTAATGGATATAGGATCATCCTCATGATTCTGATCAGCGCTAAGGAGGTCAGTGTTACCGTGACTCAGTGGGTAATTTAGTTGTTGACTTGTCCTCGGTTGAAGGGTAATGTTGTCTGTAAGATAACACCGCAGACTTGCTTCGTTAATCTGCCTAATGATTTCAAAGGTTTGGCAGAAGTGCTGCTTCTTAGCCCCTGCGGATTCGAAGTATTTTTTATGTAAGGGTTGTCAGCTCGAGTGACTGTTCAGGCAGTTTCTTAAGTTTAACCCTTTCCTCGTGACTTTGATGTGCTTGATGGCAGGCTAACTGATCATTGCTTGTGTTGTTTTTTTTGGCAGGAAGGTCTCCTACTACTCTTCTCACCTTAGCAGAGCAAAACACCATGGAGATGTTCCGCCTCTTGCCGAAAAGGAACGTGGTCGATGTTATAAGAGTTTCCAACTTCATTCGTAGTAGGCTGTGGGACAACTGGCACGTTGCTCCCACTCTGTACCAAAGATTGCGAATTAAGTTGGAAGGCGGGGCCCCTTCAAGGAAGATGAAGGCTACAGGGGCCAAAGCTCCCATTCTGTCTAATGCCGAGGAGCCGTCTGAGACGCTTGCCTCTTTTGTGAGGAATAGGTCCCATGTTAGAGCTAGGTCGTCCTCGGCACGATCAGCTCCAGTGAGAAAAGAGTGCAAGTTTGCTAGGCTTGTTGGGGCGAAGAATGATGTTTCCGGCTTGGAGAAAGATTACCTGTGGTATGCAGGAGTTGTAGACAGGTCAAACCTTAGTGACGCGCAGGTCCAAGCTCTAAATGATCATCTGGTACGGGTTGCAATGGCACCTTCCGCTGGTGCTGATTCGTGTGGGACCGTTCCGGTAGAAGGCTTTCCTAAAAATTAGCCTTAGATTTTAGAACCTGATCGCCCGATTGTTGCTTCGCCTGAGAGTGGCCGCGACACTGTCCATGTCTCCTGCAGTCTGAATTGCTCATTGTCTCACTCTAGGCCACAGCTAGAAGTGTTGGAGGGTCCTTTTTATAATTCGCTCCCTCCTCTCCCTCCGGATCTCATCGAGCCGTCCCGCACCAAAGGGTCGGTTATTAGGGACAAGGGGAAGGCCATGGTGGAGAGCCTGAAGACGGTGGCAATCGTGAAGAGTGGTGCTGGCGTGATTCCTAATCCAAGGATCCTTCATTCGAATGCACGGATAAGCCTATTTTCCCCGGACTTGGTGAAGACGAGTTCATAGGTTTGGCACCAAGAAGTGGACGTAGAGTATGCTTCGAGAAAGCATATAAGTAGCCTTCACAACTAGCTAATGGATTGCATTCCAAATCCCGAAGAGGATACACTAGAAGGATGTATGGACAAGGGCTTGAAGTACCTTAAGCTGGGTATGTCTCACTTGAGCAACATGGTCATTGTTGGGACAGAAGTCGAGGCGGCTCATGAGAGGGTAGACACCTTGGAGCGTGTCTTCTCGCATATGCAGGCACTGTATTCTAATGCGCTTTATGAAATTGATCGACTACAGAAGCAGGCTGAGGGGCTTGCCTGAAGGACCTTGAGCGTGATCTATCTGAGGCGGTGTCCGAGAGAGATAGACTCTCACAGGAGTTGGATTGGAATCGTTGCAATGTAGAGGTTACACAGGAAGTTGTGGCTAAGGTGCGTTCTAAACTGTGGTCTCTTGCTGAAGAGAATGCTTTAAAGGAGGTTGTCTGGGCTATTCAAAAGCAACAATTAGAATCCAATGTGGGGTTCTATGTTCGAGAGGCGAGGAAGGCCGAGGACTAGCTCGAATTGGAGTGGCATGAGCTTAGTGCTGTGAAGAGCAGTTTGGCCAGAGCAGTCTCAGGTCGATGCGCTGACTAGCAAGTTGGAGCTATTGGAGCGTGAACTTGTTGACGTGAAGGTGCGCGAGGAGGAACTCCTTCAGGAACAAGGCAAATGCGAGTTCCGCTGGGTTGTACATTGCAAGTTAGAGTTGTTGGCGCTTTAAACCATTCTTAGAGTTTCCCACATCAGAAGTCGAGGTTGATGTGTTTCTATTAGAGAATCCTGTGTATTCGGATTAAGGAACTATTTATCTGCAATCCATGACCTTATGGGTACTCTATGTGTTTCTCCGGGCTGACGATGTTAAACCAAGCGCTCTTGGGAAGCTTCAGTTGGGTCATTATGGTTAGTCTGGATTGATTTTCAAGTTCTTTCCAGTTGCATTTCACTCATACTCATTAGCTTCGTAACTGTTTTGACTTACAATTGGTACATTTTTTCTTTTTTTTCGTTTGAGCATTTTTTAAATGTTTTTATCAATTTCTCATGTTGAGTCCACAAGTCTTATGTTTTTTAGCGTTTATTGGTGGATGATTTCTTCGAAATTGGTAAAAACTTCACCAAGGTAATATCACTCTAACCCTTATATTTTTCTTTTTCCTTCATTTGTCATGATTATTCTTATTATACATTGAGGACAATGTACTTCACAGCTATATGGATTTTTTTTATATATTTTTAAAAAAATTGGTCGTTGACCCTTTTTATTTTTTTATTTAAGGCTAACACAAACCAGGCTTGAAGGCTACAATAATGTTGCCACTTAATATCCTGGTCGCTTCCATCACGCATGGAGACTTTCTTTCGTTCCGATCCATCACCTCCACCTCGCATGAAGACTTGTTTTTGCTTCACCCTGGTCCAGTCCATCTAAGCATCTACATTAAATACCCAGAGGCTTGTCAATGACGGAGCACTTGTGTTTCTAATAATCGAGTGAAAAGTCACAAAATCTTAACTGGTGAGTCTCGAACCCGCGACCTCTCATAAGAAGAGTGGATGTCCGACCAACTGAGCTAAAATTGGTGGACCAACTATACTAATTAATTATTGTATTCTACTCAATCTCTATTGAATACGTAGATGATTTTGGTAATTGTGAAAAAATAATTATTTGAAAATGCATTCAAAATCTAAAGTTCCTTTCCAATGAAGAGAATATGCTTTCAAATATGCTTTTAAATTTGAGAACATACATGCTATTACTTGTCACATTGATATATTAATAGGAACATAAGTTTTGATATTATCTTTACGTTAAATATATTTCATGAGATTTTTCAACTCGATTGTTCTTGCACTATAACCCAAGTCAACATAATTTGAAGTGGATGAGTGAGATATTAAAAAAAATGATTGATGCTTCAAAATAAAAGATACGAATAAGAATTGAGAACGAAGAAAAATAATTATTCAGTGCCCTATGTGTTTATTAAAGGGTGTATATCCTATTTTCATTTTTGTTATCCATAATCCAAGACCCATTACAGCCTAATAATGACCTAATTGATCTTAAGTAAAGGTTCAATTCATAGATGTGGAGATTTAATAGACAAGAACTATGGTGGTTGATTCAACATTCTCAAAGTAATTGATATTCATGTTCATGAAATCATATTTATTTCATTATTTGAAAAGTCTGTTCCATAATTTATTTTTTCCTCACATATGAATTGAGTTATAAATACCACTCTCTGAGTGGTTCATTTCAAAGTGACATGAGAAATTTGTAGTCGAAGAGTATTTTCTAAAGGTAATCTAGTCGTGTCTTTACTGTGTAATGGAGAGTTATGTTGATAAAGCTATACACACACACTTCGAGTTGAGAAAGATGATGAAATTTATTAAACCTTTGGATACTATTAAATTGTTGTTAAAATCTATTGATATACTATTGTGACATTGTTAGTTGTTTTTCTTAAATTTTTTTTTTTTTTGGCAATTAGATAATTACTCTTAGAAAAATGAAGTAGAGAGACCATGTATTTGCAAACTGTTTTAGAAATTAGGTTTTCTTCTATTGAGTCAGTAATGTTTTGGGTAAAATTTTTGAAAACTCTCACGAGAAAATAACTTGTCCACTAGAGGTAATCTAGGGGTTTAAAGCCTTGTTGCACGTTTAAGGTAAGTGCAACCGATGATTCTTGCGTAAGTGATTTAGGATTTTATTTTGTTTTACGTGAGGACTAGCAAAATATAGGTTTGGGGGTGTTTGATATTCACATAATTATTACATAAAATATCTTCTAGTTTATATTTGTTGGTATTTCGAATATCATATTTCATTCTAATTAATGCATTCGATTTTCGCTCCCTGCTTTGACCTTGACCTGCAAACCTGCTGACCTGCACAAGGAACACACGTGAGCCACGAACCACCGTTGTGGTGGCCGATGGCACTCCGGTGCTAAAGTCAGATAGGGATCTGAGGAAGACGTAATGTTGTGAACAGGGAATTTGTAGCGTACCTTAGCTTACCAACCTCATGTCTTATTTACAGTGGAGTCCTTGTTCAACCAAGCCATCGGTGGCGTAGTTTAGGGAAGAAGATCTTCATGGAGATCCTTTTCTAATTAGAAGTTGTACTGTGAATGGAAGTTTCCCTGTTAGCCTTGTGCGCCTAGATACGCGGGAGATAGTTCCCAATAAGAGAGTAGTCCATAGATGGAAGTTTTTATGTGCGACGTATACTCTGGTATTTACTTTCTAGTTGGAAGCAAAGTGTTGCTGTTTTGCCTGTCCAAAATTGATCCTAGAGATACTTGCCTTAATAGGGCTTACGGGTGTTGAGGATAGCAGTGAGATTTGTGGGATTAGCAAGCTGTAATGATTTGGGTTCGTCTGGCGAACAACATTGTCCGAGCTTAGAATCATTTGGGCTGGATCAGTGTTAGGCTGACGCTTGGGTCTATTATTTCTCGAGATCATCATGACACGTGTACAGTGTGGAAGAGAAAATGTTTTGGTATATCATCAGCTACTCCCTCGAGTTAGTGGGCCATAGCATCGGTTCACTAAGTCACTTATTGGAAAGATACGCCGCTCATGATGATCGAGTTTGAATCGTTGCTTGAGCTGTGCGCTTCATTAATTAAGTGTTCGCCCGTTCATTGGAGAAGAGATGGGAAACCAATCCCTATTTAGATCCTCTCTTCTGCAGAGACTGACTCTTCCATTTCTTTGCTTTTAGAGATTTTGTTATCTTCGTCTTTTTATTGAAGGCTTGTTCACCTTTTTCATGGCTCGCCAAAACCATCTTGATGATGAGATTTGGCAAAGGGCATCGAGTTTTTCGAAAAGTCAATTTCCGAGTCGGGCCTTGACGAAATTTGAAAGACGTTTAGGGTCTTTGAGGACCTGCCATTCTATTCTATGAAAGATGATCAGACGTCGATGTTTCCTCCGAAAGGGTTCGTCTATTTGCATTGCGGAATACTTCAAACTAGAATCCATTTTTCTGTTCTAGACTAGATTTGGGGCTTCTTGGATTTCCTTGAAATCATTCCTGCCCAGTTAGTATCCAATGGATACATGAACACCCTTATTATTTTGATCAGAGTAGGATGCTGGCATCTGTGTGACTTCGTGGGTGATTCAGTTGCTGACTTCTCGGTTGAATGATCACGCCATTTGTAAGACAACGTCGTCGGCCTGTTTTAGGAAGTTTTCAAATGACTTCAAGTTCTGGCAGAAATACTGCTTCTTGGCTCCTTCGGATTCGAAGTACTCAAGTTAAGGGGTCGTCCGCTTGTGCGGGAGTTCAGACCACTTTTTTAGTGTAGCTTCATATTTTGATCTCGTTGCTTTGATTGAATGTTGATCATCGCATATGTTTCTTCGCAGGAAGGTTCCCTACTACTCCTCTTTCTCCAGAGGAGCAAGACAATTTGAAGTCATTCCACGACATGCCGAAGATGAGTGTGGAAGAAGCCATATGTCCTACTAACTTCATTCAATGTGATTTGTGGGCCAACTGGCACGTGGCCCCACTCTTTAACGAACGCCAAAGGTTAAGTCTGAAGATGGAGCCCCTTCCAAAAAGTGGAAGTCTTCCCAAGTTAAGGCTCCTATTTGTCTGACACGGAGAGGCTTTCTGAAACACTCGCCTCCTTTGTGAGTTCGAAGAGGTCCCACACTAGGACTGAGCTGGCTCCCAAATGGTCTGCTCCAGTCAGGGAGAAGCATGAACTTGGTCAGCCTACCAAGGCGGAGGCTGAAGTATCCTAATGGGAGAGAGACCACCTACGATTAGCAAGGGTTGAAGATACATGGAACTTGAGTGCCAAGCAGGCTGAAGCTTTGAGTGAGAAGTTGATCTCTGTTGTTGTGGTGGCTTTTACTGGTGTTGACTAATCCAGAAGCGTTCTATTGGTGGTCCTTGATGAGGATTCGCCTGAGGTCCCAGAGTTCAATCGTTCTACTGATAGGTCATTCGATATAGGTCGCGGAAATGCAGGCCATCCTTCCTGTAGTTTGCATTGTTCCCCATCTCGTTCCAGATCGTATATCAGGGTAATGGAGGGTTTGTTGGACAATTCACTTCCATCTCTTCCTTGGGCTTTGGCTGAATCGTCTCACAATAAAGGGTCGGCTACTGGTGACAAAGGGAAGGTCATGGATGAGGACATGGTGCAGTAGTGACTACAAAGGGCGGTGCTGGCAGAATTTTGCGTCTGAAGAGCTCCATTCAGATGCACGGATAAGTTGTTTGCTCCGGACATAGTGAAGATGAGCCACTAAGTTTGGCACCAGAAAGTCGATGTGGACTATGATTCAAGGAAGCACATAAGCAGGCGTTACAGCTGGCTAATGGACCACACTCCGAAACTCGAGGAGGAAACGCTGGAAAGGCATATGGATAAGGATTTGAAGCATTTTATGTTGTGGATGTCTCATTCAAGCCAGATGGTCATCGCTGGGATGGAGGTTGAGGCGACTCGTGAGAAGGTGTATGCCATGGAGCATTTCTTTTCGACTATGCAAAAGTTGTATTCTGATGCTCTTTTTGAAATTGAGCTGCTGAGGAAGCATATCAAAAAGAGGAGGCTGGAATAGTCAGCCGTTGTTGCTGAGACTCAGAGGGTTCATCTGGAAGCCCTTGAGTCTGATTTGGCAGAGGTGGTGTCCGCAAAGGACAAATTCAAGCAAGAATTGGATCTGTCGTGATCTGGAGGTTGCACAGGAAGCTACGGCTAAGATGCGCTCTGAGTTGCTGTCTTTTGTTGAGGAGAACGCCATGAAGGAGACTAAATGGGTTGCCTAGAGACAGCAGTTAAAAGTCGACGTGGAATTCATCGCTCAGGTAGCGAAGAAGGTTTAAGAGTAGTCTGGCTACAGAGCAGTCTTAGGTTGATGAGCTGACCGACAAGATGGAGTTGTTGGAGCGTGAACTTGCTATAGCAAGGGCACGCGAGGAAGAGCTTTTCAAGGCCCAAGGCAAGTGTGAATTATGTCGGGTCGTGCATGGGAGATTAGAGCTGCTGGCACTGATGAAGGAAGAGCATCTGGAACGATACCTTGCGTATAGTAAGAAGATGTCATACGCAGACTTAGTAGTAGTCTCTGCGTCATCAGAAGAAGTAGGTGATCTGGATCTTGATGTTCAAATTGAGGCGCATACAGACGCAACTCCAGCCCCTTCCTCTGTTAAGCTTAGTTCTCCTGTTTCTGTACCCCCACCTAAAGAGGAATAAATTTTTGTGCACTTGTAATTTTTTGTTTCAACTATTAATGAAAACAAGTTTATTTTGAGTACACTTTGTACCCATATTTTGTTCGGTCTCCCTGTCTCACGCTTTCCATTTTGCTCTGTCAATTTACTTTGGCACAGGTCTGGTTGGGTTAGCAGGAAGCCGAGTGGTCTGTCTGCTGCTGAGAGTTTGACAATTTATGTTGCGAGTGATTTTGTCTTGTTCTTTTATGAAGTCTTAGAGTCATTATCGCTCAGTTACATCCAATCGTGGGTGTTATGCGGATGGTTTAACAGTGGGCTATGTTACCTAAGTCGTAGCTCATCCTTTAGGTAAGCCTTTGGAGACTTAAGTTCTGTATCTGACTGTTAGTTGCGGTTGCTGGCATGAGTGAACTGTGGTAGCCGAGCACATGTGTTGTCTCTGAGCTAGAGCGCTGGTCCCGAGTCAGGTTTCGTAAGCTCGGGCTGACATTCCATGTAGCGTTCGTGAGCGTGTCAGTTGGTTGATTATTAGGTCAGCGTGAGTGGCCATTGCTAATAATAGAATGTCAGCTTGTGTGAGCGTGAAGACGTTGCATGAGCTATGATTTATTTCGGCGACCGTTGTTTTGAAAGGAAGCAGTGATCGCGTGGCAAGCTGTCGAAATCAGTTCAGGATTGACTGGGCTCCCACCTTCCAAACCATCTACATCCGCGCAAAGCGGATTACAGTTTAGGGATGTGAGAATTCGGCAATCGTGGTCTACTGAAAAGCGACAATGTCGTGCGAGTTGTCTACATCAGTTCGGGACTGACTAGGTTTCCACCTTACAAACTATCTACACCCACACGAAGTAGGCTACAAGTTTTGGACGAGGGGATTCGGCGACCATGGTCGGTAGAAAAGCAGTGGTCTCGTGGCAAGCTGTCGAAATCAATTCGGGACTGACTAGACTCCCACCTTCCAAATCATCTACACTCGCGCGTGTCGAGCTACAAATTTGGGAGTTTTCAGCGACCATGGTCTGTAGAAGAGCAGTGGTCCCATAGCATGCTGTCAGAATCAGTTCGGAACTGACTAGGTTCTCACCTTCCAAACCATCTACACCCGCGCAGTGGGGGCTTCAAGTCCGGGGTTGGTAATTCGGCGAACATGGTATGTAGAAGAGTAGCGGTATCGTGGTGAACCGTTCACAACAGTCGGAACTAACTAGGCTCCCACCTTCCAAACCATCTACGCCTGCGCAGTGGGGGATACAGGTCTGGGCTTTAATTCTCAGACTTTATTTTTAATTTTTTTTGCGTTCCAATAGTTTAGAAATTTATGATTGCTGTAACCCATTTCCAAATTAGTTCAAGTAAATTTTAGTTTTCGATTGTGTCATCAATCCTCGTGGTATCAAACCTTATTTTCCATTGTCTAGTAGTTAAACAACCATGCACTTGCTAGATAACAGTTAGATCAAAGTAACCTATTTAATTAGGTTGATAAAATCTGCATCAAGAACGCCCCTTGGAGGTTCGTCAGGTGATAGGGACTAAGGAGGCTTTTACCAACATGTCGTCAATGTAGACTTCCATGGTATATTTGTCCTTTGAACATTCGGTTTACCAGACGTTGGTATGTTTCCCCCGTATGTTTTAATTCGAACGACATCACCCAATAGGAGTATGTGCCCATGTCCGTCATGGAAGAGATTTTCTCCTGATCCGGTAGGTGCATGTTGATATGATTGTAGCCAGAATACAGGTCCATGAAGCTGAGTAAGCTATGTCTGGACATCACGCCTACGATCTGGTTTATTCGAGGCAGTGGAAAATTGTCCTTTGGGTAGGCTTTGTTAAGGTTCATGTAGTCTAAGCAGATCCTCCACTTCCCATTTTTTTCTTACCTGGACCATGTTTGCCAGCCATTCTGGGTAGCAGACTCCTTCATCATGCCAACGTTAAATTTTTTTTTTTCACTTCTTCATTAATGGCTTGGTTGCACTTGGGTACCATCGACCTTCTTTTGTGCTGGACGGGATTCAAGTCAGGATTGATTGCCAGTGGGTGTGTGTTTACTAAGGGGTCGATCCCCCACATGTCTTTCATTATCAAGGCGAATACATCCTGATTCTCCTAAAAGAGAGTGGGCAGATGATCTGTCATCGCTTTTTTAAGGTTCAAACCTATCTGGACTGTTTTCGTGTTAGATGGGTTATCCCAAGTGATGCAGTCGATTTTCACTCCTCGCTTTGACCCTGTTCTTGTCGACCGTTGACCTACACAAGCAACGCACGTGAGCCACAGACCATCGTGGGGTGGCCGATGACACTCCGATGCTAAAGTCAGACAGAAATTTGAAAAAGGTGTAATGTTGTAACAGGGAATTTGTAGCGTATCTTAGCTTACCAACCTCATGTCTTAATTATAGTGCAACGAGTCCTGGTTCAACCAGGCCATCGTAGGCGTAGTTTAGCGAGGTGATCTTCGTGGAGATCCCTTTCTAATTAAGAGTCGTGTTCTAGAAGGAAAGTTCCCTATTAGCTTTGCACTCCTAGATACGCAGGTGATAGTTCCCAATCCAAAAGCAATCCGTAGAAGGCAATTTTTCTGTGTGGAAGATACTCTGGTGTTTGCTTCCTAGTTGGAAGCACAAAGCAGTTGTAGTTGCCCATCTGAAGTTGATCCTCAAGATACTTGCCTAAAGAGGTCTTATAGGTATTGAAGATAGCTGTGAGACGTGTGGACCTAGCATGTTGTGAGAGTCCGAGTTCGCATGGCGGACTGAAGTTGAGTGGGTTTTGATCCGCTTGGGTTGGATCTGTATTGAGGCGATGCTTGAGTCCGTAG
Source organism: Berberis vulgaris (assembly GCA_963556465.1). Taxonomy (NCBI): domain Eukaryota; kingdom Viridiplantae; phylum Streptophyta; class Magnoliopsida; order Ranunculales; family Berberidaceae; genus Berberis; species Berberis vulgaris. The sequence goes on along the minus strand of OY747126.1, from coordinate 33,166,012 downwards.
TTCCTCGAGATCCTCATGACAAGTGTTCGGTTCAGGAATGTGACCATTTTTATGTATCATCAGCTATTCCCTCGAGTTAGTAGGTTGTCACATCGGTTCAATAAGTCATCTCTTGAAGTGATGTGACGCTCATGTTGATTGAGTCCGAATCATTGCTTGAGCCACGCACTGCATTAATTCGGCGTGCGTTGGTTCGGCATAAAAGAGGCGGGAACCTATCCTCTATATAAGTCATCCGCAGTGTTGAGTCAGACCCTCCTGCTTTACTTTCTTTTGAAGATATTGTTCTGAAAGGTTCGTTCGTCTTCTTAATGGCTTGAGAAAACCTTCTTGATGATGTTGTTTTGGCTAAAGGCCTAGAGTTTTTTGAAGACAGGTTGTTACCAAGCCTGGTCTTGCTGAAATCCGTAAGAAGTTTGGTGTTCCTTAAGATTTGTCGTTGTACCTTCTGATTAGCAACCAGACATCAATGTTACCTCCGGCCGATTTCATCTGTTTACATCAGGGGATGCTTCAAATTGGAGTGTGTTTCCCAGATTTGGACATGATTTGGGAGTTATTGTATCTATTAGGGATTCCTCCTGCTAAGTTGGGACCCAATGGATACAGGATAATCCTCATGGTTTTGTTTAGTGCTAAGGAGGCCGGCGTTAGTGTGACCTCGCGGGTGATTTAGTTGCTTACCGTTCCTCGACTGCAGAGCAATGTCGTTTGCAAGATGAAGTGGCCGAATTGCTTCGTTAACCTACCTGAGGATTTCAAGTTCTGGCAGAAGTACTGCTTTCTAGCCCCTACAGATTTGAAATATTTTCGATGCAAGGGTCGTCTGCTTGAGTGACAGTTCAAGCCGCTTCGTAAGTTCAACTCCTTCCTTGTGACTTTGATGTGCTTGATAGCGGGCTGAGTGATCATTGCTTGTGTTCTCTTGCAGGAAGGTTTCCTACTACTCATCTTACCTTAGAGAAGCAAACCACCATGGAGACATTCCGTGTCATGCCAAAAAGGGAAGCAGTTGATTTCATAAAATTTTCCAATTTCGTCCATAGTGGGTTGTGGAACAATTGGCACGTTACCCTCACTCTATATTGAGAGTCGCGCATTAAGCTGGAAGATGGGACCCCTTCCAAGAAGATGAAGGTTGTTAGGGCTAAGACTCCCATTCTGTCTGATGCAAAGGATCTTTTTGAGACGCTTGCTTCCTTTGTGAGGAAGAAGCCTCGCGTTAGAATTGGGTCGTCTTTGGCATGACCTGTTCTGGTGAGAGAGGAGCGCGAGTCCACTAGGCCTGTCGGGCCGGAGACTAATGTTCCTGACTTGGAGAAAAATTACCTGCGATTGGCGGGAGTCACCGACAGGTCAAACCTTAGTGACGCGTAGGTCGAGCCTCTGAATGATCGTCTAGTGCCAGATGCAATGGCGGCTTCTACTGACGCTGATTTGCGTGGGGTCGTTTCGACAGTGGGCTCTTTTGAAGATTCGCCTGAGGTGGCAAAATCTTATCACCCCACTGTTGACTCACCTGAATGTGGTCGCGGTACCGGCCATGTCTCCTGTAATCTGCATTGTTCACTATCTCGTTCTAGGCCATAGCTAGAACTATTGGAAGGTCCTTTGGATACTTCATTCCCTTCTCTGCCTCCGGATCATGTTGAGTCGCCTTGCAATAAAGGGTCGATCGTTCTTGACAAGGGAAAAGCCACGGAGGAAAGTCTTAGGATGGTGGCGACTATAAAGGGTGGTGCTGGCATAGTTCCTGATCAGGGGAAGCTTCATTCGGATGCACGGATAAGCCTGTTCGCACCGAACTTGGTGAAGATGAGCTCACATGTCTGGCACCAAGAGGTGGATGTTGAATATGCTTCGAGGAAGAGTATAAGCAAGTGCCACAGCTGGCTGATGGACCACACTCCAAAACTCGAAGTGGATACGCTGGAAGAGCGTGTGGACAAGGGTTTGAAGTATCTCAAGCTAGGTATGTCTCATATGAGCAATGCGGCCGTTGTTGGGATGGAAGTAGAAGCGGTTCATGACCAAGCTGATGCAGTCGATTTTGCTCCCTACTTTGACCCTGTTCCTGCTAACCTGTTGACCTTCACAAGCAACTCACATGAGCCATAGACCACCGATGGCACTCCGGTGCTAAAGTCAGACAAGGATCTGAGGAAGGTGTAATGTTGTAACTTGGAATTTGTAGCGTACCTTAGCTTACCAACCCCATGTCTTATTTATAGTGCAAGGAGTCCTGGTTCAACCATGCCATCGTAGGCGTAGTTTAGGGACGAGATATTCATGGAGATCCCTCTCTAATTAAGAATTGTGTTGTAGGAGGGAAGTTCCTTGTTAGCTCTGCATTCCTAGATACGCGTGGGCCTAGCATGCTGTGTTAATCCGGGTCCGCTTGGCGGACTGAAGTTGAGCCGGCTTAGATCCGCTTGGGTTGGATCTGTATTGGGCCGATGCTTGAGACCGTAGTTCCTCAAGATCATCATGACACGTGTTCGGTTCAAAAGTGTGATCATTTTTATGTATCATCACCAACTATATGGTGATGGTCGTTTCTTTTGGTTGCCCAACATTTGGCCTCCCTCTTGGGCTGGATGGAGGTTAGACGTCTGGAAGCGGATGTGGGTCCTCTCTTTTGGACTTAGGGTTTCCTCATCCTGATCCCTTTGCTCGAGTCGTTATGCTCAATTTTCCGGTTGTCTAGTCGCGGTGTAGTGACATTCTAGAGCGATAGTCTGGTCTCATCTAATCGTCCCTACTTCGTCATCTTAGGGATTAGTTGAAGAACTAGTGCTGGATGGAGACTACTGCCTCGAAGTGGTCTAACCAAGATCGGCTTTAGATTATGTTGTATTCGGAGCGGGCATCTACGGCTGAGACTCTGTCATCGGGATCCTCTGTAGGTCTAGCTACTCTTCGACCACCGACAACGCGATTGTTCCGATTGAGTAGTAGCTTTCTCCATTGAAGTCGAACATGGCTTGATTTGATGTTGTCAGATCTCTTAGCAATACGTTGACTGAACTACCTGTGTCCACCAGCGATCTTCTCATTTTCGAGTTTTCTATCCCTGCTGAGATGACTAGGGCATCGTTGTTGAGGACGCGAACTCCCTTCATTTCTCGCTTTGTGAACATTAAGGTTGGGACATTTCTTTCATCCTGTATCTGCTAAACGAGAAGATCTAGGTAGTACAATCTAATTCGCAGTTCTCGTACTAGTTTTTTTAGTAAACAATATGAGTGTTGTCTCTCTTGTTTGTCTCATGAAGCACACATACAACATCAGGAGTCATGTCTCATGCTTCTTGTACTTTTCCTTCGCCTTAGGGCTACATCTCCCAGAAGCTGATGAACTCCCTCAGTCATCCTCTCTGGATCCAATACTTTATCTCATCTCTGAGGTTCTTGTAGTCTTTGGTGTCATAGTAGATTTCCTTGTGAAAAGAACAATGTGTATCCTTATCACGCTTTAAAGGATTTCCTTTGAGTTTTGATTGCTACTTGATGTCTTTCCATTTTCCAAGGCAGATAAAAACGTCGGACAGACTGGAGTTGAGTAGATTGTAATAGGGGTACTTGGAGCCACTAGCCTTGTACAACTTTGCTTGGCCGAGCCCTTTGAATTTTTTACTCCGTTCTCGATTTCCTCTTCAAGGGTGCCAACATTTCCTCCAGGGAAATGTATTTTTGGGTGCTCTTTAATAGACTTGCCATATCCGCTAGGGGTTCTCAGGTAAGGGAATTGTATGACTGACCTCCGCGGATGCTGGAGGTGAAAGTGGTCACTGACATGTCGTCACTACAACTGTCTATCAAGGCCATATTGTCATTAAAACGAGTGACGTACTCCCTAAGGGTCTCTTCTTGCTTTTGCATGAGTCTCAGCAGATAGTGGGGCCATTTTCGGATTCGTTGGTTATCGATGAACCTTGTGATGATTGCCTTCGCCGAAACCTGAAATGAATCGTTAGATCTAGGGCTGGAGGTTGTGGAACCAGGTCAGTTTGCCTTCTTCAAGCTTGTGGGAAAAGTTATGCACAGGATGAGTTATGAACTTTCTTTAAGTGTGATCAAATGGTGGTAATGGTGCAGATAATCTGATGGATTGGATGTTCCATCATAGAACTTAAGCTTTGGGGGATCGAACTTCTTTGGAAGAGAGGCATTCATGATCTCATCCGAGAATAAAGGAACAGTGAGATCATACATGACATCAGGATCGGTCGCCTCTAGACGGAGCAGGTTCTTGACCGTGGTCATGTCTGTCTTTGGGGCATGGTCCTCATGATCTTGATCTCCTCCTAGGCCTTTATCGACAAGCTCTTGCTCCTCCACTGGTTGGTTTTTATTTTCCTGTACACGCTCTTGTGTGTCCTCTCGGGTCTGAGATCTCTTCAAATTTTGGCAGGTCTCAGATTGTTGTTCTCGATCTCAAGTGAGCCTTTCTTCCACCTGTGTTAGCTGATCCAAGTGAAGCAGGATCTGAGTCATGTGGGGATCAGCCTCGGCCACCTCAATGGCTCGATCGTGCATTTGTTCAGCCTCCTCAATTGGATAGATTCGGCCCTGTGGTTGGGCATCCTTTGCCAGAGTGTTGTCTGGCTCGGCATCATCGAGTGTTCGAGATCTATTGCTGGTGACCATATCTCAATGCTTTGCTTAGCTAAAATGTACTTTATATGTTCGTTTCAGGGAAAACTTGTCATCTTTCTCCACAAATGGCATGATGGAGGGAGGATATCTCGCCCAAAATCTTACGTGTGAATGACTGAGTCTATTTGGCATATGGCTCTATTTAGGAGCCAATGTTTGATTGGGCTAAAAGTTGATTTGTGCGAGTAGATCTCGGGCCTATGGTAGCTCAGAGATTTGTGTTCGCGCCTTGTTGTCTTGGGCCAAGCCCTAGACTCGTGCCTCTTGGGAAGGCATGGCTTGGGCTTAAGCACCTGATTTACAAGCTGAATAACAGTTTATGAATGGATCCTCTTGGGACCGTGTTGAAGCCTTTCTCATGTTTGTGTTGGCCCATGCCACGTGTATCGTTGTGATTGGGTGACTATTTGATGTCTCATCAGTTATCATATGCGAATTTACAAGCAACAACTGAGTAATTGGTACTCATAACATGATTAATTGAATTAAACTCAACACAACCCTTGTGTGAGTTTTTTAGCATATTGTTCTTCGATTCTGAGGTTTTTAGTTGGTTCATCTTTTATTTTCTTATCCATAATAATTCTTTGCAAGATCTCCCTTTTTTTTTGCTTTGGTTGATACTTGGACTACTTTCTTAATTTGGAACTAAACACTAGAACTTGTACTAATTTTGTTCAAAGAATTATATTGAATTGCACGACATGTTTGAAATGATAAAGGCACTCTAGTTTCCACCATTGCCAAATAAGCCTGTGTCCATAATCAATTTCCTTTAGGTTAACCCCCGTTGAGCCTGTCATTAAGCATTTTTGTTTCGTTACCCTCATTTTCCATACCTAACCTAATTAGAAGAGTGAATCATAGTTTGATTTGTAAACTTTATTGTGGTTCAAGGCATGTTGAAAAAAAAGTGTGAAGAAAGCCCCTAAGTTAGACAATTCAAGAAGAAGACAAATTTGCCAAAGAAGAAGGGATACAAGCCTTGTCTGTATACTCATTCAGTATTCAGTAATATACAGATAATCCAGTTCTTTTCATTTTCAGTAGATACATAATAATGGCTAGAAACTCTTCATTGTCAGTTAGCCACTTCTTCTGTTTCATGCATGAACTGATGTATCAGTATTGCATTTACGTTGTATGTTTTGAACCATGTAATTTCTTGCTAATGTCTCTAATTTCATTGCATGCTTTCACCATTTCCTTAAGCCCTTCATAATTTTCTTATCTGTTTTTTCTATTCCCTTGACCCATTAGCCCTATTACAATCTGAATTAAACCTTTTGATTGAGTGTGTTGTTCAATGTCACTATGTGGATATTCAAATGAGGTAAGAACATATGGTGTTACTAGTTCTTTCATTCAATTAGTAGCATTCCTTCCATAAGATCATATATATGAAGAAGAAAAAAAAAAAAAAAGGTTAGAAAATGCCTTTCTGTCTTGTTATATCTTATGTATGCAATTTGTTTCCCTTTTTTACATTAATCCTCTCACATAAAACTAGAATAGGAATAGTGATTTAAACAGACAATCAATAATAAAAAAGAGTGTATCCAGTGAGATTTTTGGGTTATTTCATTTTTGCATGTATTTGAGTTTCACCCATTTCATGGATCGATTTAATTGTAGGTTTTCATATCATTGCTATGACGTGTATTAGTTTTCAAATGATGTGAACTTTTCTTGTGGTTGTAAAGAATCTTAGCATGTCATGATCCATTAGAAATCTCTGATAAAAAGTTGTAAAGTTTAGGTCGAGTCATTGAGCCTTATATTCTTGTATCTTTTATTTGCTCATGGACTTGCAAAAGCTAAGTGTGGGGCAATTTGATAAGAGTATATTTATGCAATTTTATTGTTGTATTTCTCTATACTTTCTTAGCTAGTTTGTGTTTTTTTGTAATAATTTATGTTTTGTGGTTTTGTAGGTTGCAATAGTGGAATTCCAAAATAGAAACTAACATGTGTAAATTGGTTTGAATTAGGAAGACTTGTGGCGCAAGAAAACTACACAAACAAGGAAACCTAGAGAAAACATCTATAAAAGGAACAATACCTTGGCTCTCGAGACATCACACCCCATCGCAACCTCACAGCTGTCAATTGAATCACCTTCCTCCATTCTCGCAGCCAGTCACAAACCACCGCCATCATCCATCATCACCATCAAACATTTATCAACCACAGAGCCATCACTATCGTCCTCTTCTCATCCTTTATGTTCGTCGCTAAACACAACCATCTTGACAACCACAACCATCATCCTTTTTTGCTCGGAAGCAACATAGAGATTTTGCCTCACTCCATCCAGTCACTTTCTCAATCTCGCCAAACCCTTCCAAGATGCCAGCTAACAAATCCTCTTTCTCCCTGCCTAATCTCGTCTCCCATCACCTGCAACAAGCTCCATCCAACTTTCACCCTACTGGTTTCTTCCTCTCTTACCGCACGATCGCCTTTCTCACAGAAATTCTACACCCACATACACGAAGTAGAGATCAGAAGGAGAGGAGGAGGTTCTAATATATATCACGCACTATTTGCACCCTATAAGTCTCTCTCGCACCACCAGGTAGGCGACAACATTTTATTTCTCATCGCTCCCCTTACTTTATTATGTATTGCTATCAAAAAAATATGTCTATCTAAATCACTTTTTAGCTAGGGGCAAATTCAAAGCCACGAACATGTGTTTATGAATTAATTAGATTCAATCTTTCCTTGCTAATATGTGAATGTGTTTTGCTTAACTGCTTTATAGAAAACTTATCTTTGTATGTTCGTTTAGGTGACCAACTTAGTAAGCATGCTAGGATTTGGTGCTAGATTATAGGAGAGTTTCACCTAATAGTTATTGATGCATCTAAATCCATCCTTACTAATCTAGAACCTGCAAAACGAACAGTGGTGAGCCAGGGACCACAGTTGTGGTGGCCAAAGGCACTCCGATGCTTAATTTAGGTAATGATGCAAGCAAGAATGAAGACTAGATGTAATTAGCAATGTGTATGCATACCTTTCTTCTTCCTTGCGTTCCCTTCACAACTGTCCCTGCTTCGAGGCGTGATGGAGGGAGGAGATCTCGCCCAAGATCTTGGTTGTGCATGACTAAGTCTCCTCAACACTTGGCTCTATTCAGGATCCAATGCTTGATTGGGCGAAGAGCTGATTTGTGCGAGGGGATCTGTCGATGGTAGCTTGAATATCAGTGTTCAGGCCTTATTGTCCTGGGCCAAGCTCCAAGATCCGTGCCATGTGGGCTAGTAGGATTTTGGCTTGGGCGCCAAACTTACAGGCTTAGTAGTGGTTTGAATTTGGGTCCGTTCGGGACCATCTTGAGGCCTTTTCCATATTAGAGTTGGCTTATGCCACATGTGCGGTTTGATCGTCGGGTTGATTGATGTCTCATCAGTTACTCTCCCTATTTAGTAGGTTTGCGTATTGGGCCTCTAACTTACTATGCATAAGGGTCTACGTGATGTCATGATGGTATATTTTGGCACCTTTTTTGCTTATGTGTTGCAGTTAATGTTTATGCAGTTCTTTGGTGATTGATTCCCCTGCAAGTCAAGTCTATATAGACCTTTATTGGAGGAGTTTGACCTTTTTCCCTTCTAGAGTTCATGTTTGTTCTTGCGCCAAGAATTCTCTTCAGTCGAGTTAAGTGCAAACTTTCATTCAATCATGTCTACACGACTCTCGCCTGATCGTCTCATTGTTTGTGTTGAGTTTTTTGGGACACCTTTGATGTCGGGGATGGATCTCGTCGACCTTCACAGCCGATATCGTATCCTTGATGATCTGAGGTTGACACTTCAGCTCAAAGGCAAGTCTTTGATAACCCCAAGGGAGGGGCACATAGCTCTGCATAAGGCCATATTCAGAGTGGGCCTACGCTTCCCTATTCCTGGAGTCATTTGGAAATTCCTTTCATACCATGGTATTGCTCCAGCTTAGATGACACCCAATAGGGGGAAGATTTTGAATGCCACCCTGGCTAGTGCAAAGGATGTCGAGCTCCACCTGTCACCTAAGTTGATTCACTCCATGGTCCCTATCAGGATAAGCGATCATGATACCTATTGGCTAGTGAAGCCTTCTTGTTTTAGCGCAGTTATAGAGGACACAAAGAATTGGAAGCGGTACTGCTTCTTTGCTTTTATACAGGCTGGATACTTCAACTACGAGGATCGACTAATCTATCACAGCTTCAAGAACGTTGGTTAGTTTTCTGACTTCTCTAGTTTGACTTTTTATTTTTGCTCTTATTGTTGTCTAACTTGCCATGACTATGTTGTTCTTTTTCTTGAAGAGGAGAAAACTAAAGCCAACTTTCTCGTTCTGCCCCTTACAGACGCTCTCAAACTTGAATTCATCGAGCGGAATGGTATTTTCTTTGACGAGGTCGGCAGAGTGGGCAGAACACTAACTGCTCCTACTCATTTTTCTTCCAGAGCTCGAACATTCAGATTGTAGAAGAAGATAGTTATGTGGGCGTCCAGTCAATCTAAGAATAAAGTTTGGAGGGGTTGCTTTCTTCCTCCAGTAAAGTCAAGAAAGTCAAGGTGGGGACTACCCCAGCTGTTTTTCCCGCTCCGCTGTCAACTATGGAAAAGGAGTTTGTGGAGCATTTTCGATCAGTGGTACCTTACCATGTCTTTTAGCCCGACAGTCCACCACCTTATCCTCCTATCCCAAGGTCTTCTGTTGAGGGGGTTCCTTGACTACGTCGGGGTGATTAACCCCAGCAGTCTGAATGAATAGCAGTTCAAACGTACCAATGTCGTCTTCTCGAGGCCACTCTGAAGCTTTCTACTGGTGTTGACCCAGACTTAGAGCCTTGTGCTTTGTAGGGCATTGTTCATGACCTGTCGATGGTCTTGGGTGCCCAAGAAGAGTCATCTGCTTCAAAGAATCCTAATCGTGACTCGTTGGGTCACCGTCTCGTTCAAATTCTCAAGCTCGCTCTATTTCCTTACAGTCTGCTATTGGCAAAGGGAAGGGAGTTGTGGAGTTTCCTCCTTTCTTGGAGGTTTTAGTTGTAAGAGGCAGTGCGAGACTGATCCCTGAACCCAAGGTTCTTCATGCCGACGCACGCGTCAACTTTAATGGCCTAGGCGCTATTCACATTAGCTCTGATGGCCAAAATATGTGGCACTAGGAGGTTGATTAGAGAAACGGTTCCATGCAACTTCTTAGAAGGTCGTTTTCTTGGTTGGTTGATCGTCCATCGTTGGGTGAGATACCCGCGGGGCACCACCTTATTCAAGGGCTGAAGCAGCTCATTCACGTAAGTTAGCATTTGTCTATTTGTCAGGACAGACTGGTAGCTGAACAGGTCGAGGTTGCGGACCATCTGGCATCTGCCTGGAAGTCTACCACTGAAGTCCAAAGTGTTCTGGACCATGAATGCACCAAGTTTTTTCAGCAGAAGGAACTCCACGACACTTCTCAACTGCAAGTGTCCCGCTTACCCAGGAGCGGGATTCTGAAAATACAAAACGAGTTGCGGCTGAGTGTAGGTTGGCAGATTGTGAGGTTGGTCATTCTAGAGCGAATGAAGAGCTAACTAGCTTGAAGGCGCAGTGGGAGGCCAAGGAAAATGAACACCTTGAAGTCACTGAGATTGCTGATTTCGGAAAGGTTGTTACTGGTAGGCTAGGGTTGTTGGACTACATTAAGCAAGACCCTGAGTGTTGGGACCTATTCGCCTACTGTCAGGCGACCTTCGCCCACTTTGAGGACCTTGTTGCCAACCCTGAGGCTATTCGAGATTCTAAAATGCAGGAGGATGTTACTGACTCGTTCCTGTTGTGCGAACAGTTTATTGGTTCTGATAAAATTCACTAATGAAAAGATTTTGTTTTCCTTTTTGTTCTTGTTGTAGTTGTCGTACATGCCATTCCTAATTCTTGCTCAGATTAGGCTGAATAGATGGGTGTGTCTACCCCCACCTGAAGTAGGGCTTTAGTCTGGGTTGGAGCCCTTTTCTTGGCTTGTTCGGGCTCAGAATCTCACAATAGTAATAACTTAATCTTCTGTAAGAGTTAAGTTGAATGGTAGTCACCTTTGTTTTTCCATGTCGTGTTCCCTTAGTGACGCAATTATTGTCTCCCTTAAGAGTTCAGTTTATGCAGAAGTTGTCTCTGCATGAAGACTCAACGTCCTTGATGGTCCCTGACCTTACATAATAGTTAGGTTGCTTAAGAAATGATCTCTTGTCGAAGTGGATTTTGGTACCATATACCTGCTTTCGGTCCTGAGGAGGACTTTGAATTGAAGGGGAGTCGTCGTTGCCTTTTTAGGCACCAATCCTGAACAAGAGTTGGGTTGTAGAGAAACTATATTTGCCTGAACGAGCTAGATTTTTGTATTCATTTGGCTCAATCCTGGAGAAGACTTGAGATGGAAGGAAGTCATCTCTGTTTGTCTGGGCTAGACTTCATAATAGACCCCAATTCTGAATAGGAGTTCTGTTGTAGAGGAACCATATTGGCCCGAACAGGCTAGATTCTAGTATTCATTTGGCTCAATCCTAGAGAAGACTTGAGTTGGGAAGAAGTCATCCCCGCCCATCTGGGTTAGACTTCATAATAGACCACAATCCAGAACAAGAGTTAGGTTGTTAAGGAACCATCTTTGCCCGAATGGGCTAGATTCCTGTATACATGTTGCTCAATCCTGGAGAGGATTCGAGCTGGAAAGAAGTCATTTTTGCCCATCCGGGATAGACTTCATAATTGACCCCAATCCTGAACAGGATTTGGGTTGTTGAGGAACCATCTCTGCCCGAACGAGCTAGATTCATGTATTCACCTGCCTCGATCCTGGAGATGACTTGAGCTAGAAAGAAGTCACCTCCACCCATCTAGGTTAGACTTCATAAAAGTCCCCAAGCCTGAATAGGAGTTGGGATATTGAGGAACCGTCTTTGCATGAATGGGATAGATTCATGTTAAGCAGACTAGGTCACTTGGTGGGTTGAGTTGTCGATATCCTGAATAGGATTAGACACAGTGCACCATCTTTGTCCCTTCTAAGTGGTGAGTTTTCCACAGACTGGGCTTGGCCCGCTGTATCGTACCTTGGTTCCTTAGGTAGACTAGGTCACTTATGCGACTAGTTGTATTTGTCCTTGACATTACTTGGCTCGGCCGTTGTGCGACAGTTTGGTCCCCGTGACAGGATTAGGTTTTAACTGTGGGCTCTGTCTGCATGTGACAATCGGTTTGTGGACCAAATTTCTTCCACAAGTGTCTTGTCATAGTTCCTAAAGCAAACTAGGCCACTTGTGCGGCAAGTTAACAACATCCTGAGTAGGACTAGACTCGGCCGTTGTGCCCCATTTTCGTCCCCGTGATCGGACGAGGTTTTTTTTAGTGGCGAGCTGCCCATGGACTGGATTTGTCCGCTGTGTGGTACCTTGGATCTTTAGGCGGACTATCACCCTTAATAGAACATGCCTGGTCGTCGTGCGCCATTTCGATCCCCGTGATTGGACCAAGCTTCTTTGATCGGCTAGCTATTCATGGACTGGGCTATGCCCGCTGTGTGGTACCTTGGTTCCTTAGGCGAACTAGGTCCCCTTTGCGACGAACTATAGTCGTCTTTAATAGGACTAAGCTCAATCCTTGTGCACCATTTCGGTCCCCGTGATTGGACCAGACCTTTTCCGTGGCGGTGAGTTGCTCGTGGACTAGGCTCGACCTACCGCACATTACCTTAGTTCCTTTAGGCGGACTAGGTCACTTATGCTGCAAGCTGTCATTTCCCTTAATAAGACTAGGCCCGGCCGTTGTGTGCCATTTTGGTCTCCGTGGTAGGACCGGGTTTACCCATGTAGAAATCGTTGAGTATGGAATGGAGTCGTTTTTTTGAGATTACCTTTATTGATAGTTCTTCTTCAAAATTTCTACAAGGTACTCTCCTCACTCAGACTCTCTAACCAGTAAGCCCTTGGCCAATTGGTTTTTTTTCTTTTTAGGGGGACTCAAGTTGTTGTGGCTATTTGTCAGATAGCTTCATTGCCACGTAATGGCATTCCTTGGCGAAAGACTGATCTCCCCTGACAATCATTGTCTCACCGTTGGCAGGGTATTTTAGGCATTGGTGTCATGTGGAGACCACTGCTCCCATCTGATGAAGCCAAGGCCTTCCCAGAATCACATTGTATGCAGAAGGGGCATCTACCATAATGAGCCCCGTCACTAGGAGCTTTACTGGTTCCCCTACTCCTATGCGTAGTCTGATGATACCAATTGAGTAACTTCGAGCATTGCAGAAGCCAACCAGAACCTGGTTGTGAAGTTTCAACTCTTCTCTCACAGGCACTTCCTACGAAATGCCTCTAGGAATAGGATGTTGGCTGAGCTCACCGTGTCCATCAGCAATCTTTTCAAACCCCATTTCGATATCGCAATCGTGATAACCAGGGCATTGTTATGCGGGGAGTAGACCCCTTACATATCCCACTCAGTGAACGCCACGTCTGGGGGCAGCTGGAATGGGCGGTTTTTGCGATGGGAACCTGTCCGCAGTTTTTGGATTGCCCTTTTCTTGACTAGTTGGATTTTTATGGTTCATCGTGATCACTATGCAGGACGTAGATGGCGTACGCAATCTTTTCTTCAACATCTGGTGTTGTTTCTTTTTTTTCTTGAGGTTGTTTCACGTCAAAATTCACAAATTCCCCGAGTCTCCTCTTTTGAATCCAATACGCTATCTCATTTTTGAGACTCTGATAGCCCTGAGTGATGTGACTGTGGTCCCTGCGATAGGAATAGTACTTGCTCTTATCATGCCTCGAAGGATCACTCTAGAGCTTGGGGGCCACTTGATGTTGTGCCAGCTCTTCACGACGAAGAGAATCTTAGGCAAGCCAGAATTGAGAGGAGATCGATCTTTTGTTTGCTTTCGATCGAGATGAGAAAAGAGTGGCTTTCTCATAGAAAAAAAGAGAATAGTGGTTTTCTCTCTTAGAAACTAAAGAAAGGTGAAGTACGTATTTGGCTTTATTTTGAGTGAAATATAAAGTTTTAAAAGAATGGCGTCGGAACTCGATCTATGTTCTCTTTTTTTAGATGATAGCATTTTCTATTCACTTGTTAGGTTTAATATCATTTTATTAATAAAAGAATAACACCCAATAAATGTCATATTGAGCTTACTCCATCTAGTTAGTTTAATGTCATAACACTTGCTTAATAATGCTATCATACAATTGTTATTATATACTATTTTTCTTGTAGTGTGCCAATTGCATGACCCAAGGACCAGGGTGGCATGTCACTATACCCATGCCAATGGCACGGGTACACACTATCTGAAAAGTGTATGGTCGTGTCGTAGGCACACCTGATATACTAGTATGGTTAACAGGACATAACTTGAGTTGAATAAACAATGAGGACAAAATAAGCAATCAACACTTGTGAAGTTGTGAGTGACAAAACCTTATACAAAGAATCTATTCTCCACCACCCATCGTTTTCTCCGCAATATTATTCAAAAAAGTTGAATCTCATCAAATGCTTTTACCATAGGTCACAAAATATGTTTCATTCCTTCGACATTGTTCATATTGCTCAAGGGAGATTGAATATGTCTCTCTTGTACTTGGACTCAAATCTATTCAGCCTTCTCCAAGATGTCCCAATCTTTTTTTTTTACTCAAAGTTGAAAGCACATACACTACACTAGTTGAAACTAAGACAACATAATTATGGGCTAAGGGCTCCAAGCCTCATAACATTTTTTTGTGCATTTTGCAAAGCCAATCAAACTGGCACATGATATATGTTATCACTAATTGAGTTGAACAACAATATTTTGAGAATCGTGTGTACTAGGATCATATATAACGTGTATCAGACAAGTGTTCCTCAAGTTATGCATTAAAACATGAGATGTCCTTGAACACCAACCTCCTCTCGCGTCTTTTGTGTTGACCACCATGGCACCATTGATTTGTACACTACTACATTGGTTAGTGTTTAAATTGTAAAATAAATTTTAGCCCCTTTATATGGTTATCAGTGAAAAATGCAATATGAAGAAACCAAGTTTTTACTAACCATCATGGACCATGTTAGTGAGGTTATTAGAAAAGATATTATGTAAATATGAAGAATCCAAGTTTTTACTAACCATCATGGACTATGTTAGTGAGGTTATTAGAAAAGATATTATGTAAACAAAAATGTGAGTGTTTTTTTCTTTTCCTACTTATTTGGTGACAAGTAAAATTAGGATATGTCTTATCCAATGTATGACGCACCCCCAATCATGGACGAGGGCTCTCAATACTCTCAATAAGGTTTTAATGAGGATCCAAGATTATCTTATAGACAAAATTAAGTAAATAGTCATCAAAACTTAATTTTTTTTAATCATCAATTTTAATATGACTACGTAAAAGACGACTACGCATTAGGGTTGGCAATGAGACTTGTCGTGTCTTATTGGTTGCTATATTAGGGCCGACTTGAAAAATTAAGATACAAATACCTAACTTGCATCCATTTTTCTATCTGAGAGCTCCATCACTAAAAAATAAAATAAAATAAAAATAAAAGTAAATAAATAGTTGATGATACACTGAAACGTCCTATTTTCTACACCATACATGTGTCATTATGATCTCAAGAAATAACAGGCCCAAGCGTCAGCCCAACACTAATCCGGTCCAAGTGGTTTCAAGCCCGCACCACGCAGTCCGCCAGACGGACCCAAATTACTAAAGCTCGATAAGCCCACACGACTCACAGCCACCCCCAATACCCGTGAGCCCTATTAAGGCAAGTATCTCGGGGATCAGCTTCGGATAGGCAAGCTAGTAGCACTTTGTTTCCAACTAGAAAGCAAATACCAGAGTATACGTCGTACATGAAAACTTCCATCTATAGACAACACTCTGATTGGGAGCTATTTCCCGTGTATCTAGGAGCAAAAGTCTAACAAGGAAACTTCCCTTCACAGCACAACTCCTAATTAGATAAGGATCTCCACGTAGATCTTTATCCCTAAACTACGCCACTGATGGCCTGGTCGAACCAGGACTCCAGCACTATAACTAAGATATGAGGTTGGTAAGCTAAGGTACGCTACAAATTCTCTACAACATTACGCCTTTCTAAGATCCCTGTCTGACTTTAGCATCGAAGTGCCATCGGCCACCACAATGGTGGCCCGTGGCTCATGTGCGTTCCTTGTGCAGGTCAGTAGGTCAAGGTCAAGCAGGGAGCAATAATCAACTGCATCATTTTGGCCCATCCATGGGGACGACAATTTTCCTAACCAATCACTAGCATCATCTCTCTTCAGAATTCAATGAGATGGTGACCACCAAATCCCGCAACAATGGAGAGCAAGGGAATACGTCAAATACTCAGACTGGCGCTATACCATTGCTTCCAACTGTGCCGATAACACAGGGGCAACAAACTCATGCCCTTGCACCAACAGCAGCAATGAAAAACCCCAGGATGGATCTGAGATCATCTTATATACAATAAATCCTGCTAACAATGAAGACGCTCAGATCCATGAAGCAGAAGGCTGACGAAACACTGAGAACGTATGTCACGCGGTTTAATAATGATTTGACTTTCGTCAACGTTTGTAATGATGCAACAGCCTTCACCAACGGTCTGAGGAACGAAAAGTTATAGAACTTCCTAACTCTAGACCCACCAGCGAATATGGCAGACCTAGTGAAAGAAGCACAAAGTTACATCTTCTTAGAGAAGGAACCTACTACCAGGAAAAAGGCCGAGTCCAAGGAGAAATCCTCCGATGAAAAGGTAAGAGACGAATCGGCGAGCACGATACACGTACTCCATGGGGAACATTCCGAGTCCGAACAATCAAACAAGTCTAGAAAAATAGCTTTCATAGAGATGAGGATCCAAGCGATACGCGGTGACCGACAAACGTCACGTGCCCAGAGCCATGATCCTCCTATATCACTAGCTTTTACAAACAAAGACCTCCGGGGCATCCAGTTCCCACATAATGACGCTCTGGTGATAACGATCTCCCTAGCAAGCTGGGAAGTAAGGAGACCTTTGGTGGACACAGAAAGCTCATTGAATGTTCTATTCCTCCCCACGTTCCACAACATGCAGCTAAACGAAGAAGTCCTAACCCCTAATAGCCATTATTGATTTCAGAAGCAAAAAATGCTTCTTTGTGGGAAAAAATAGCTAACAGTAGTCATTGGAAAGCCACCGATTTAGAAAGTTTTGTTTCAAAAGTTCATAGTGATCGACGCACTATCCACCTATAACGCTGTCCTAGGGAGGCCCTGGCTACACCAAATGGGAGCAATAGTTTCCACTTTGCACCAATGCATCAAGTACTCAGTCAACCAAACATTCGGTACCATACGATGCGACCAAGCATCTGCCAGAGAATGCCATTACATGACCCCAAAGAAACCGGCTAACTTTCAATTAGTGACTAGTTCCGCGGGTAAGATGTCTCTTAATCTTGCCAAAGAAGTTGAGATAGAGCAACCAATCCCAGATGACGAAGCTCCAGTGAGCCCCCGGAGCAGACCCAACGCCAGTCAACCAGAGGAAAAAACCGTCACGGCTTACCTCGACATCCCTCTCAACAATAGAACCATTAATCAAATATGTTCTCGCTGGAACAAAGAATTGGTTGAACAGCTAACAGAGCTACTACAGTATAACCAGGACGTCTTCGCCTGGACCATGCGAGACATCATGGGGATCTACTCGTCAGTAATCACTCGTCGCCTAGAGGTGGACCCCACGAGGAAATACATAAAACAAAAGAAAAGGCTCGTGGCGCCTAAAAGAAATAAAATCATAAACGAAGGGGTACAGTGGTTACTCAACGCTGACATGATCAAAGAAGTATGATACCCGGACTGACTGGCAAACACTGTATTGGTGAGAAAGAAAAATGGGAAGTGGGGAGTCTACGTAGACTACACGGACCTGAACAAGGCTTGCTCGAAGGACAAATTCCCACTTCCTCGCATCGATCAGATCGTGGATGCCACATCCGGACACAACCTCCTCTGCTTCATTGACACCTACTCGGGCTACAATAAGATATTAATGCCACCCTCGGATCAAGAGAATACCTCTTTCATAACTGAGAGAGGAATATACTGCTACAGGGTGATGTCGTTCGGCTTGAAGAATGCATGTGCTACATATCAATGACTGGTGAACCGAATGTTCAAAGAACAAATCGGTACGAACATGGAGGTCTACATAGACGATATGCTGGTCTACATAGACGATATGCCCCAACCACATAGAAAACCTCACCGAAGCATTTAACCAACTCCGAAAGTATCAGATGAAACTCAACCCACAAAAGTGTACGTTCGGAGTTGAGTCAGAGAAATTCCTAGGCTACATAGTGAACTAGATGGGAATTAAAGCTAATCCAAAGCAGATTCGGGCCTTTCTCGACATGAAAGCCCCCGCCAACATCAGAGACATTCAGAGCCTAACTGGGAGGGTGACAACGCTCACAAGTTTATTCTAAATCATTTGAAAAATGCCTTCCTTTCTTCAAAATACTGAAAGGAAGCAAAGGATTCTCATGGACGAAGAGCGTGAATAAAACTTACAAAGCTTGAAGGCATACATGGGGAGCCCCGAACTACTTTCAAAACTGGCAACAAGGGAAACACTTTACTTATACTTGTCTGTCTCCAAGCATGTCGTCAGCTCAGCCCTTGTACGTGATGACCAGGGAATCCAAAAACCAGAGTACTACGCTAGCAAGACCTTCGTGGAAGCAGAGGCAAACTACCCAGACCTGGAAAAGTTAACCCTGGACGTGGTCGTGTCTTCGAGGAAACTGAGGCCTTATTTTCAGGCCCACTCTATAATAGTTCTAACCAAGCACCCGCTTTGCACGTTACTGCACAAACAAGAGTTATCCGGCAGGATAGTGAAATGGTTGGTAAAATTCAGGCATTTTGACATAAGCTATGCCCCAAGAACCGCCATCAAAGCCCAAGCGCTGGCAAACTTCATTGACGAATTCACCAGTAGAGAAAAACTAAGGACAAACCTTCAAGCCCAAGATTCAAGCATTCAAGGATGGACCCTGCGTTGTAATGGGTCGTCAATAGGAAAAGCAAGCGGAGTTGGAATCACACTCCGCTCTCCAAGTGGCTTCACCTTCGAGAAAGTCGTCAGATTCGGCTTTCCCGCCTCAAATAACATAGCCGAATATGGGGCCCTTCTGTCCGGCCTAAAACTAGCCATAGGGATCGGGATAGATCACCTAACAACATATAGTGAGTGAAGGTTGGTAGTCAAAAGAGAATTCAATAGCAAAGACCCCCGCATGGTAGCCTATCGCGAAAAGGTTTTCCATGTAATAAGTGGGTTCAAAAGGTGCGAGCTATTACAATGCCCCTGAGATGACAATAAAAGAGCTGATGTGCTAGGCAAGGAAGCCTTAGCCTTCGCCGAAGTCTCAAACGGTCTCATCGAATACTAAGAGCAATCAAGCCTCGACAAAGAAGAACCCAGAGATGTTTGTTATTCAAACGCAACAGTGAGTTGGATGACTCTGATTCTCAAATATATGGAAAGCAGAGTCTTGTCAGCTGAGAAAGCCAAAGCCAGAAGACTCAGAAGCACAACAACGTGGTACACTCTCCTAAACAACAAGTTATACAGGAGATCAGCGACCGGACCCGTACTCCGATACATGTCCCCTCCTGAGGCAGATCAGGTCCTAAGAAGGATCCACGATGGGATATGTGAAAATCATCCCAGTGGGAGAACCCTTGCCCATAAAGCTATAACCCTAGGGTACTATTGGCCAACAATGCTACGACACGCCAAATATACTATCCGTAAATTAGACAAATGTCAAAGGTTCGCGCCATACATGCACATGCTGCCTAGCCACTGACACCGATGACTAGTCCATGGCCATTCACACAATGGGGATGGACATTGTTGGACCGCTCCCAGCATCAACAGGTAAAAAGTTTTTTTTTGTGGCAGTCGACTACTTTACCAAGTGGGTTGAAGTGGAGCCCCTATCCAAGATAAGGCAAATCCAAATAGATAAATTCATATGGGCAACCATTGTCTGCATATTTGGCATCCCCAGAGTATTGGTCAGCGATAACGAGACTCAATTCGAAGGTATCAAGGTTAGAAAACTATGTGAAAGTTTAAACATCAGTCACCATTTCTCCTCGTCATGGGCACCAACAAGCTAACGACCAGGTGGAGGTTACCAACTGAACAATCTTGGAGGCAACCAAAAGAAAACTTGACGCAGCAAAAGGGAAATGGGTTTCAAAGCTACCAGGAATACTCTGGGCGTATCGGACAACCAAAAGAATTCCAACCGGAAAAACACCCTTCGCCCTAGCCTATGCGTTAGAAACCATGGTTCTGGTAGAACTCGAAGTGCCCACCTTCTGAATGGAGGAGTTCAGAGCAGACAATAACGATGAAGCCTTGCGCTTCGAACTAGACCTCTTCAAGGAAAAGCGATACCTAGCCTCCGCTAAGGTATTTGCCTACCAACAACGAATAGCGCAATACTACAACAAGAAAGTCAAGACACGCAAATTCAAAGTGGGAGAATGGGCACTCAGAACACCAAGGAAGCGGGAGCAAGAAAGATGAACCCAAATTGGGAATGACCCTACAAGGTGACTAAGGTCAACAGGCCGGGGACATATGATGCATTATTTTAGTAACACACAACTTAATACCTTGCTTTGTGATTGTAGTATAGAATAAGTAGGGATCGTTCTTGACCGGGGATTAAAGGGTTTGCCAACTAGCACTAAGAATAACTAAAAGACAACTAACAACCTAATTAAGTAAATATTGGGGGATTGAATTTTCTAAGTTAAACTATGAAAATAACTGTAAAGATGATAAAACTAAAGGGATGGAAAATATGAGAAAATAGCTAAGGTTTTATCTCCACACACAAAACATATGCTCATAAATCAATCTTCAATAATCACTTGCTAATTCGTGAGAGACAGTGTTCAAGATTAACCATGATCAGCACTGCATTAATCATATTACTTTCCCAAGTTCGTTGAATTAAACTTAGCGTCGCTTTCAAACTATTCTTATCATGCTATCTAATCAGGAATCGCAAGTTAGATAACAATCTAAGATCATTAACATTTGTGGAAAATATGAACACTGACCATGCAATTACAAGTATGATCAGCATCTTGTTCTTACCTAGGTTTTTACTTAACCTTACCAATGTTCCTTAGTATTTTGTACTTATGAGTACAAGATTGTAACGATTAGGTGAAACTCTCTTATACTCTAGCCCAAGATCCTAGCATGCTTACTAAGTTTGCCACCTTAACAAACATACAAAGAAAAGTTCTCTATAATGTAGTTAAGCAAAACACAATCACTAATAGCAAGGAAGATTCAATTCAATTAATTTTTTTTTTAATCCCTTAACCCCTCCCACCCTAGATGTCGCCGACTGGATTTGACCCTGTGACCTAGTGATACCATCCGCCACTGCTCAACCACTGAACCATCACACCTTTGGCAATTCAATTAATTCATAAAACACATGTTCGAGGTTTTGAATCAACCCCTAACTAAAAGAAGTTTAGCTAGACATATTTATTATGTTCAAACAGTAATCCATAATCAAATATCAAACTAAAATAAGTAAAGAGATGAGAAGAAACAAAACGTTGTCGCCGTGCGTGGTGGTAGAGAATGGAACTGGTGGTGCGAATAGCAGACTGAAGAGAATAAAAACTCTTCCACTTTCTCTTCGTGATCTGCCTTCTTCCTTCACTACGATCTTCCCTCTTCCTTCACTGATCTGTGCTTCTGCTACTTCGGCTGTGTGTGTGACGAGAGACTGAGATGGATGTCGGTGGTGGTGTAGCTGATGTCGCGAAGATGGGTGATGATGGGTGGTTTGTGAAAGGGATGAGAAAGATCCAGTGAGAGATGAACGATGGAATCAGAGAAGAAGGTGGACGGTGGTTTTGTGAGGACTATTGATGGCAAGGTGGTTGGCAATGTATGGCAACGAAGGGGATGATGGTTGTAGGCAATGGAAGCTAGGGTTTATTGCGACAGATAAAAGACGACGAGATGGAGGCTTGCTGCTGCGAGGATGAGAAGGCTGTGGATGGAGGCTGTAGATGGGTGGAAGGGGAGGTTGTGGTTGCAAGCGTGATGAAGAGGCTGTGGATGGATGGAAGAAGAGACTGTGGTTGGATGATTTTTTCAAAGCAAGGTATCGTCCCTTTTTATACTTGTTTTCTTCTTGGTTTCCTTCTTTGTGTGGTTTCCTTTTGCAATCAATATTTCTAAATTGTCAATTTGCTCCACTTAGCTTCTATTTTGGAATATTGTAATTGAAAACCTACACAAACACGAAAATAGCAATTAGTATCATAATTAACAAGTAATAGCCAAAATATATATAGAAATATGGTACTAAAAATAGCTTAATTATGTTCCTATCAACATACTAGTTGGAAGACATAAATGGTGACGGACTTAAACGACCATGGAATGTAGAGCACCTCAAAAAAATAATAAATAAAAATATTTGTTTTTACTAAACTTCCACTACTGTCTATTACAACCAACGCAACCCCCAATCATCCTGTCGTGGCCAGATCCGAAAGATCATGTCCGACGCCTAGTCCACTGAGTACGGATGACGGTGGCCTAGGAAATGTGAGTCTAGTCAGTATTTCTACACCTGATGACGATGACTTACCAAGGGATCATTTCTCTTCTACAGACAATGATCGCCGAACCTACCAGGTAAGCTTAGTCAGTTCGCGACTGATGATGATGGCTTCTGGTGTACTCGACGCCTAGCCGCTGCGTGCGGATGACGATGGTTTCTGGTGCACTCGACGCCTAGCCGCTGCGTGCGGATGACGATGGGCTAGGAAGTGGGAGTCTAGTCAGCGTTCTTGCGACTAATGACAACAACTTCTGGTGCACCTGATGCCTAGTCTGTTGCTCGCGGATGACAATGGCCTAGGAAGTGGGAGTCTAGTTAGCGCTCTAACATCTGATGACGACGACTCGTCGAATCCAATCTAGTAAGCCTAACCAGTGATGACTGACAATGGCAGCTTCTGGTCAAAGCCCAGACCTGTAACCCGCTACGTGCGGGTGTAGATGACTTGGAAGGTGGTTGCCTAGTCAATTCTGACTGATGTCGACTGTTCGCCATGATACCACTGCTCTTCTACAGATCATGGTCGCCAAATTACCAACTCTCAAACTTGTACCTCGCTCTGCGCGGGTGTAGATGGTTTCAAAGGTGGGGAGCCTAGTCAGTCCTGACTGATGCAAACAGCTTGCCACGGGACCACTGCTCTTCTACAAAACATTGTCGCCAAAAACTCCAAAATTTGTAGCTCGATGCACACGGGTGTAGTTGATTTAGAAAATGGGAGCCTAGTCAAATCCAATTGATGTCGAAGGCTTGCCACGGGACCACTACTCTTCTATAGACCATGGTCAACGAATTTTCTCATCCCAAACTTGTAGCAAACTCCGTGCGGGTGTAGATGGTTTGGAAGGTGGGAGTCTAGTCAGCTTTGACGGATGTCGGCTCGCCATGGGATTACTACTCTCCAACAGACCATGATCGCCAAATTCTCTCATCCCAAACCTATAGCCCGCTCAGCGCGGGTATAGATGGTTTGGAAGGTGGGAACCCAGTCAGCCCCGACAGATGTCAACGGCTCGTTACGGAACACTACATCAATCACCGAATTCGATTACAACTCAAGCAGCGTCTTTAAACTCACACAGGATGACATTCCATTATCTGCAATGGCCACTTAAGCCGACTCAAAAATCAACCCGCTAACACGCGGATGAATGCTACACGGGATGCCAACCTGAGCTTACAAAACCTGACTTGGGCCAAGCGCTTTTGTTCAACTGCAACACGTGCTCGGCTGCAAAAGTTCACTCATGCCAGCTAATGCAACCAATGGTCAGATGCACAACTCAAGTCTCCAACGGCTTACCTCAAGGATGAGCTACGGTCAGGGTAGCGTAACCCACTGCCAAACATCCACAGAGCGTCCACTATTGGATGTAACCACGTGATAGGAACTCCGAGACCTCACAACATAACAAGTCAAAATTATTCGTGACATAAATGGTCAAACTCTCAACAGCAGACACGCCGTTCGGTTTCCTTTTTTTTTTTTTTTTTTGGAAAGTGAGCGGGTTATTTAGGATCCCCGAACCTGGAAAAAAAAAAGGATGATCATTGTTACATTCTCAAGTAGCACTTGCCTATTCTATCCTCATACACCATTTTTTTCAGGTCCTCTGCGAAGGAACTTGGTATGATCTCCATGAACTCACTATTAGGAAGTAAGCTAGCCAATCTGTCCGCTGCCCTGTTGGTTTCTCTATACGCATGTTTAATTTTGTGGTCCTCTAGAGTACCCAGCATGCTTTTAATTTTGTGTATAATGTGTCGAATGTCCTGCTAACCCAACCGGACCTATGTCAAAGTAAAACGACAAGGCAAAATGGAAAACGCCAATAAGGAGACCAAACAAAATACGGGTACAAAGCATACTCGAAATGAACATGTTTTCATTAACAGTTGAAACAAATTGTACAGATGTATGAAATTTACTTCTCATTAGGAGGAGGTACAAATACGGGGGAACTGGGCCTAGCGGGAGAAGAAGTAGGAGTCGCGACCGTGCGTGCCTCAGTCTGAGTGCCATGATTAGGATCGCCCTCTTCCATTGACGACTCGGAGACCATTTCGAAGTCTACATAAGACATCTTCTTGTAATAAGCAAGGTCCCATTCCTGATGTTATTCCTTCATCAGCGCCAACAGTTCTAACCTCCCATGCACGACCAATCGAAATTCACTCTTGCCTTGCACCTTGAGAAGCTCTTCCTCACGCACCTTTGCTTCAGAAAATTCATGTTCCGACAGCTTCAGCTTGCCTGTCAACGCATCAACCTGAGACTTTTCAATAATCAGGCTACTCTTAACTGCGTTGAGTTCATGTTGCTCCAGGAGAAGTTGGTCCCCAGTTTTCCTTGCTTCCCGAGCATCGAATTCCGCGTTGGCCTCCAACTACTGTCTCTATGCAACCCACTCAGATTTCTTCATGGTATTCACCTCAACAAGAGACTGCAACTTAGAACGCATCTTAGCCGCAACTTTTTGTACAACATCCAGATCACGGTGGACCAGGTTCAAATTTTGTCTGGATCTGTCCCTTGTGGATACCGCCTCTGCTAAATCAGACTCAAGGGCTTCCAAACGAACCTCTGAGTCTCAGCATCAACAATTAACTGTTCTAGCCTCATCTCCTCAATCTGCTTTCTCAGTGACTCAATCTCGAAAAGTGCATCGGAATACGACATCTGCATAATTGAGAAGACACGCTCCATGGTGTATACCCTCTAATGAACCGCCTCAACTTCCGTCCCAGCGATGACCACCTGGCTCAATTGGGACATCCCCAACACAAGGTGTTTCAACCCCTTATCTATGTGCTCCTCCAGCACATCCTCCTCAGGCTTCAGAACGCAGTTCACCAGCCAGCTATAACCTCTACTTATATGCTTCCAAGAAGCATAATCAATGTCAACCTCCTGTTGCAAGGCCTAGTTGCTCATTTTCACCACGTCCGGTGCAAACAAACTCATCTGCACATTCGGATGAAGCTTTCCCAGTTGCAGGATCACGCCAGCACTACCCTTCTTAGTCTCCACCGAAACCTAGGCCCTCATCCACAACCTTCCCTTTGTCACCAGCAGCCGACTCTTTGTTGTGAACCGACTCAGCGAAATCCGAAAGGGAGAGAAGGAAGCGAATTTTCTAACAGACCCTCCATTGATATACGGTCTGAAACAAGATGGGGGGCAATAAGGACTACAAGAGGGAGGGCCCACACTGCAATGGCCATTGTCAGATAATCCACCAGCAGGACGATTGAACTCTGGAACCACAAGCGAATCCTCATCAGAACTTTCCAGTAAAATAGGCATGGATTGGTCAGCACCAATAGAAGCTGCCACAACATCCAGCATTAGCTTCTCACTCAAATTCTTAGCCTACTCAGTACTCAACAGTGACGCATCATCAACCCCTGCTAGTCTGAGGTGATCCTTCTCCAAGCCAAATACTACAACCTCCGCCCTGGCGGACCGGTCAAGATCGCGTTCCTCCCTCATAGGAGCAGGCTGTTTGGAAGTCGGCTTAGCCCAGCACAGGACCTCTTCGAGCTTATGAAGGAGGCAAATGTCTTAGAAATCCCCTCTGTGTCGAGCAAGGTGGGAACCTTAACTTTAGAGGCCTTCCTCTTCTTGGAAGTGGCTCCACCTTTAGATTTAACCTTCGACACTCTGTAGAGAGTGGGAGTCACGTGCCAGTTGTCTCCCAATCCACAGCGACTAAAGTTGGTAGGGAAGATAACATCCTCCACACTCACCCAAGGCATGTCACGGAATGCCTTCATACTGACTTCCTCCCCCGAAGAAACAGGAGTAGTGGGGAACCTTCCTACAAAAACATACACGCGACGATCAGCATACAATCAATGTAACAAAATCAAAGGGTGTAACTATACTTACGAAGTGGCTTGAACTCCCACTCAAGCGGACAACCTTTGAACTTGAAGTAGTTCGAATGCGAAGATGCCAAGAAGCATAATTTCTGCCAAAATTTAAAGTCATCTGGCAATTTCCTGAAGCAAGCCGGTGATGTCATCTTACAAACGGCGTGATCGTTCAGCTAAGGGGAACTTAGCAACTAGATCACCCTCGAAGTCACGTGGACACCAGCATCTTTCGCCCTAATCTATATGAGAAGGATAATCCTGTACCGATTCGGTACCAACTAGGCAGGAGGGATTCCAAAAAATTCAAGAAAGCTCCAGATCTCGTCAAGCATAAGAAAACGGACTCCAGTTTGAAGCATGTCGCGGTGCAAATAGACGAACCCTTTCGAAGGAAACATTTACATCTGATCATCACTCAGAGTATAGAGAAACAAGTCTTCAAGGACTCTGAATGTCTTTCAAATCTTGACAAGGCCTGATTCGGAAGCCGACCTATCTTCAAATAACTAGATGCCCTTGGCAAAAACCTCATCGTCAAGGTGATTTTGGCGAGCCATGAAAAGGGTGAATAAATTTTTAAGCAAAAGTTGAACATAACAGAGACTCTAAAAATGAAGAAATGGAATAGTCAATCTTTACAAAAAAAAAAAGAGATCTAAATAGGGATTAGTTTCCCGTCTTTTCTCCACTGAACCGATGCACGCTTAATAAATGGAGCACGTCACTCAAGTAACAGTTCATACTCAATCATCATGAACGACGTATCTTTTCGAGAAGTGATTTAGCGAACCGATACGATGACCCACTAACTTAAGGGGATCAGCTGATGATACATCGAAATGCCCTCTTTTCTACACCATATATGTGTCATGATGATCTCAAGGAATAACGGGCCCAAGCGTCAGCCCAACACTAATCTGGCCCAAGCGATTTCAAGCCCGCACAGCGCAATTATCTAAACGGACCCAAATTACTACAGCCCGCTAAGCCCACACGTCTCAAAGCCATCCCGAATACTCATAAGCCCTATTAAGGCAAGTATCTCAGGGATCAGCTTCGGACAGACAAGCCAACAACATTTTGTTTCCAACTAAGAAGCAAATACCAGAGTATACGTCGTACATGCAAACTTCCATCTATGGACGACACTCTGATTGGGAACTATCTTTCGCATATCAAGGAGCACAAGTCTAACAGGAAAACTTTCCTTCACAACACAACTCCTAGTTAGAGAAGGATTTCCACGAAGATCTTCTTCGCTAAACTACGCCATCAATGGCCTGGTCGAACCTGAACTCCAACACTATAAATAAGACATGAGGTTGGTAAGCTAAGGTACGCTAATAAATTCTCTGTTTAGAACATTACCCTTCCTCAAATTCATGTCTGACTTTAGCATCGGATTATCATCGGCCACCACAACAGTGGTCTGTGGCTCACGTGTGTTCATTATGCAGGTCAAGGTCAAACGGGAAGCGAAAATCGACTACATCAATAGCATTGGTATGCATAGGATCAAGAAGACTCGAATAGAATAGGTTAATTGATGTGTGATACGCACCATGTCTATATTATACAATACTAGTGTGACACCCTGGTCCTTGGGTCTTTCCTTTAGCACTCCTCAAATAAGTCACTAAATTATCAAATACGAAAATAAATTATAGGTTACCATTTGTCCATGGACTTATAAATCTTACCCTTATCCCAATGTACTCCAAGTAATTGTATATTAACATGGAGTGCATTTTTAGCATTCTGAAATGTTGATGCACACATGGACATTCAATGTTCAAGCTCGTAAAAATTAGGGGATTTAGAATTATTACTTAAGTGGTCCTACCAAACAGTATGGACCTTTAGGTGTTAGGCCCATATCATGAACTCAAAAATCTGGATAGAATTTGGGCAGTTTGCAGAAGCCCACTTCAAAAAAACCCAAACCTAAAACATATGGGCGAGGGCAATTTTAGTAATCAAAATGACATGAGAAATATATATATATATAAACTCAATAAAACTGTAAATGGTTTCCAATTTTCACATTTTGTACATGCTAAAGGATCGGTATGCTTTAGATGCTAATATTTACTTTTGAAAAATAATAAAATAAATGAAGAAGATGGAGTGATGTCACGTCTAGAATTTTTCATCTAAAGTCGTTGGATGGTCTTGAGACATCATTATAATAGGATATTTATTAGGATACACTTTCAAGGCAAAAAACACTACACAAAATGGATCAGAATTATCGAATGTGTATGTATCCTCTTAATTTGGATTCGTGGTATCTAACCATATTGTACGTCAATAATTAAATGAAGAAAAATATTCATGAATTAGCTTAGATTTAGTAAGATTAATCACTTGGCTTAAATTTCATTGTAGTGAAATGCATTTGGATATTTTAGTTATACTAATATTTTTTATTAGTAAGATGATTTATGAATGCACATGCTTTACACTTCTCAATATTTTTAACTAATGGTATTAGGTTTCTTTTCCAAATTTTAATTAATATAACTTTTTAATCTAATGAAATTAACTCAACCCTAATTATAGGGGGCGAGGGCAGCCCAACACCACCCACCCTCCCCCTCCCTCGCGCGCTCTCTATATGTACTCTTAAATCTATCAAATTACGGATGGATCAGCATGATGAAAATAGCTTACAGAAATTTTAGGGAGCGAGGGATGGGTGATACACCCATCTCCCTCGAGATAAGCGAAATCACCTCAAAATACGCAACATCACTTATCTCGAGGGAGATGGGTGCCCCTTACCCTCGCTCCCTAGAAGGGCTCAATAACTTAATCTTATGAGGACCCCACTTACAGCAGAGACTTTTTCTGGGCCATATTACTTGTTCATGGTTGAGATGTGCAATGTGAACATGAAATCATCTCTTCACCACCCAAATACTCTCCTCTTTTCTTCCAGCTCCTGAAGTCACCTCATCATCCTCTGTTTTCACTTCTCTTCCATCCCTCAGTCTCAAATCTTCTACCCAAATCAACCCAAACAAATTGTTCAGTTCAATCCACCTATAAACCCACCTCTGTTAAAGCCCCTTTGATGATGATGAAGTTGAAGATTAAGAAAAAGAAGAAGAGAAAAAACCCATTAAGCAATCGACCTCCTCCCACTCAAATTCTCCATTGGGTTCTCTGTGATCCTCCAATTGAAGACAATCCCAACAAAGGGGAATATCCAAATCATCTTCTCCTTGATCAAACCCATCATCATCTCGAAATCATATACATGGAGAGAAATCAAAAGTGGATGAAGAGAAGATCTTACCATGTACACGTATACAATCAATTCTATGTCTCTTGTATTGCTGCTCTGTTCAAGAACGATCATGGAAGTAATGTAGATAATGCAAAAATAGCTTAAGCATCCCTGCTTACATTATGGAGACAAAGAGAAATACACTTGTTCTCAGTGTGCTTCACTGAATCAAGGTGGGAGCCATTTGATTGGTGGAGGAAGCATGAGTAAAGGTTGAAAGCGAGACGAAGAGAAGTGAGAACGTTGCCGTACATTGCGTATTGCTTTGGTCTTTGGCGTGTCTGTAACGACCCAGTTTGGTATCAGAGCATTTGGTTAGCTTAGGCTGGGGTAGAGTCTAGGTGATCCTCGGAATGTGGATATGGGTGTGTAGGAGTTTAGAAGTCTTAAGATAAAGTGACAAGGGTGAACCTTGAAAACTTTAGTTTTGTTTCATTTTCTTCGTGAATCTCATGATGAGGCTTCTTTGACTTGTGTGTACGCGAGTAATTTTTATTTATAATGTCAATATTTGCTTGACATTATTCCGTATTATTTTCTTTTTAGGGGTTTGATATCCGTAGTGTTCACTTAACACCTTCCGTGAATCTCGGGACGAGATTCCTTTTTAGTTGTATATAATGTAACACCCCTACTTTTCAAATAACAATAAATAATTTATGTTTCAAAAATTCAATTGAAATTTGTGTTTTAAAATCTTCTTTTGTTGGACAACTAGTATTTTTCGAAATTCAGTTAACTGTCTTACCATCAGAATCTCGGGACGAGATTCCATTTAACGTGTGTATAATGTAACACCCCTGAATTTCATAAAACTAATTTATTTTATTTTAAATTAAATAAAATAGGGTTACATTTAATTGAATGTGAATTTCGAAATTTAGGGTTTTATTTGGTGAGTTTAGAAGGTGGGTGTTTTCAGAAGTCCAGTGGAGGCGAATAGCCACCCACCCTATAAAGAGAAAACCCTCTGACCCAGCCGGAAGTATGCCACGTGTTGGTGGGCCCTCTGGCGACGTGGACGTTGTGGGTGCCTGTGTGGCCAACGAGGACGTTTGGCCTTAAGGGGGGTGGATTGTGAGACCCTAAGTGGGCGGACCTGAGGTGAGGGTGAGGGTGAGGGAGTGCGACCCAACAGGCCCAACAGGCCGAGAGAGGTTGGACGAGCTACAAGGGGGATCATAGTCCCATATCGCCTGGGTGCAGGAGGGGGATGTGCTTTAAGTGTGCGAGGTCGCTCTACATGATATCACTCGTTTTAAAGCCATGCGGGCCGGTTGGTAGTCCAGAGCGGACAATATGGTGTCATGTGGGAGCGGGTCGTTACAGTGTCAGATAAGAAAAGGACATGCATTGTTGAAATTTAATGATTACAATTTGAGAAACAAACTTTCGACATGGCAACAACTTTACTAGCAGAAATTCTAGCCGGCCTGGTAAGCTGGTCTGGCTTGCTAGAATTAATCTTTTGTCCCTCCGTTTTAAAGTGTTTGTGATTGTGATTTAAAGAGAAC
The DNA here is from genome assembly GCA_963556465.1 of Berberis vulgaris. Lineage (NCBI taxonomy): Eukaryota > Viridiplantae > Streptophyta > Magnoliopsida > Ranunculales > Berberidaceae > Berberis > Berberis vulgaris. The sequence goes on along the minus strand of OY747126.1, from coordinate 33,134,936 downwards.
GAACAAAACGTGTAAATAAGCCGGCCAGACAAGCAAACCAAACCGGCTAGAATTACTCATTTACTAGTCATCTACCCTATTTTCGTTAGAAATATAGTGCATATACCTCCACACCACCATTCTTACTCTTTCACACCACCATTAAATAAAGCTACCAACTACACCTTTCACACTATGTTCCCCACACCATTCATTTTTATCTTTTCCAAACGAATGACCACCAATCTTCCCCACACCATTCATTATTTTCTTCTCCACTCAGACCTCATCTCTAAAAGAAGAAAAAAAAAAAAAAAAAAAAAAAAAAACCCCGAATCTCCAACTCTTCTTCTTCTCCAAAACCCACTTCAACCCTTTCCTTCTCAAACATGGAAGATTGATTGGATTCAGTCCACCAAAGACCCCAAGAGAACCCATGGAAGGGAAGGACGTCAGAGCTTCTCCCTCCACTCAACAGTCAGCCTCCATCTACCCAACCTCCATCCAACCGGCCTCCATCCACCCCTCCCTCCAGTCCCCACATCAATAGCAGCAAAGGTAACCTTTCTTGCCTTCGTCCATCTCTCTTGCTCTTCGGTTTCTTCTTATTCTTTTTTTTTCTCATTCACCCTCGTAGTGGCCTCTGCGAGGGCAAAAAATTTGGGCCTCAGACAACCTCCTGCGAATGGAGAACCCCCACGTGCATAGGTCTCTGCGAGGATGGGTTTTCCGTTCGTAGGAGATTGTAGGGCCAAATGTTTTTCCAGAAGGAGATGACGAGGCATGGTGGTGCAACGGGATGGGGAGGGACATCTGACAAGGTGGTTTATGAGGAGTGCACCCCAGTCCCTAAAAAATTTTCTAATGGCTCCCTTGTTTGTTTTGTCAGTGTTAGGACTTATGTGATTGATGCAGAACTCCAAAGGTGCTACGACCTTGAATTCAAAAATGCTATGGACTTGGGGCTACTTATGATGTTTGCTATGCACAATGTGTTGTTTATCTTGAGCCAAAACCTTTGAGTTTAACTTCTAGTGATTTTAGAGTTGAAAGGCTTACTAAAAAGCAAACTGAGAGTGCAGTGATGGGAGCTCATACTCTCTTTACTTGGAAATGCTTTTGCTGAGAGATTTTCATTTACTTGTTGGCATCAATATTAGAATGGTTAGTATCATATTCAAATTAAGATGTATTGCAAGTTTTGGGTAGACATTGTGGAACGTTGTTTTTCATTTCAATGTTACATGTTTTGTGTTTAATATAAACTACTCGGGATTTGCAACCATCGTTGCTTTGGGTCTCTTCCCTTTTCTGTTCTTGCAAAAAAAAATTATTTGATAACCTCACACTTTATTTTTCCAATGTTAGCTCCTAAAAGCGAAACTAGAATTCTTTGATAACATCCATGGTCAATAGCATGATAGAATAGCCCGATCATGGTGTTTACTACATGAATTTTGGACATTACGCAATTACACATCAAAGAAAAAAAAATACTTTACAACCAAAAAGGTATTCGTCGAACTTCAACCACTTCCTTTTGAATTGGCCACGGAGCAACAATCTCTTAGTCCCCTACTGTTGTGACAGGAAGGGGCGAGGTGCTTGATTGAGTAGAGAAGAGATGGAGGGAGAGAAAGTGAGGCGAGAGTTTGAGTGGAGCAGAGAATAGATGAGCAGATAGGGAGAGGGGCGGGAAAAAAGAGATTGTTTGAGTGGGGTGTTTTTTTTTTTTGCAATTGATGGTGTGGGAGAGAATAAATGAGATTAATGCTTGACCTCAGTCTCAGTATAAACTACTACGAATTTTGATTTGCCGGAAGGACTAATGGCCTCCGGTTTTGCTGTCAAAAGTGCTTGTTCTTGCCTTTTTTTTTTTTTTTTTGCCACTCCTTCCTTCGGCATCCAATTCAGCCAATACCCACAATTTATATCTCCTTCTCCAATCCCTTCAGTGTTTTTGCCCAAATAACAACAATGCTTCCCTTCGAGAGCTTACAAGAAGCAGAGCAATCTGTGGGTCGACATTTAACATTCGCGGAGACACTATGGTTCAACTACTCAGCTCAAAAGTCAGATTACTTCCTCTACTGTCATAACATTCTCTTCTTGTTCTTGGTTTTCTCTCTCTTTCCACTCCCTTTGGTCTTCATCGAAATTAAGCGTTCCAAAGCCATTCACAAGTACAAGCTTCAGCCCAAAGTCAATCTCCCTCAATCAGATATCTTCAAATGTTATAGGGATGTGATGTGGATGTTCTTCTCTGTCGTGGGTCCTTTGCATCTCGTCTCCTACCCATCTGTAAAGGTGGGTGACATTTTCTATTCAAATTAAGGGTTTTGAAGTGGAATTTAGGGTTTTTTGAGTTTGGGTTTTTGTTGTAGTTTGTTTGGATTCGAACGGGTTTGCCATTGCCGTCTGGATGGGAGATTGTGATGCAGTTGTTGGTATATGTTGCGCCTTATTGCGGAAGCGGGTAGACACCAACAATTGCACACAAGTACCACAAGGATCCAATCAATTAAATAAAGCAACTAGCAATGAAAGAAATTAGAGAAAATTAAGAACATACCACAAGAGACACAAGGTTTACGTGGTTCAGCAATTGCCTACGTCCACGGTGAGGTGATTCCACTATATTCAAGAACAAGGTACAAGAAGATGACAATTCTCACACAATCTCTCAACAAGAGATGAAACAATTCAAGGAATTATCTTCACACAATCTTTCAACAAGAGATGAAACAATTTCAGCAATTGTCTTTCTTTATTCCATGTGCTTCACAGTTTTTCTACATGGAATCATCTAAACAAAACACCTACAGTTCCTAGTATATATAGGAACAATAGTTTCCTGTTTCGCAGCAGTTTCCTGTTTCACAGCAGTTTCCTGTTTCCTAGAATTTATTTCCTATTCAAAAAACAGTTTCCAGAAGTCCAAACAGTTTTTCCTATTTCAAACAGGAGTCCAAACAGTTTCCTGTTTCAAACACGTTTCCTATTTCACAAAACAGTTATGTGTCCTATTCCTGTTTTGTGAAACAGTTTCCTGTTTCACAAAACATGTTGTTTCCTGTTTCACAATTCTCCACCTCGGCAAATTTTTTATAAGGAAAAAATGAGCCGAAACAAGGCATAAGAATAAACTGATCAACACTCCATCATAGCTTTGTCACCTCACGAAACCGCCCCGAAGGGCAACGCCCCAAAGGGCCCTCAATCAACATGAGTCAATGTGGAGTAAGTCCAAACAATGTTGGAACTTAACTCCAGGAACAACATTTGTCAACATATCAGCAGAGTTGTCTTTTGTGTGTACTTTCACCAAAGACACATCACCATCCTCAATTACATCTCGAACAAAGTGATATCGGACGTCAATATGCTTAGTCCTTGCGTGATGAACCTGATTTTTAGCCAAGTGGATGGCACTCTGACTGTCACAGAGAACCTCAACACTATCTTGTTCCACACCCAAGTCATTTACAAGACCTTGAAGCCACAATGTTTCTTTTACACCTTCTGTCAATGCCATATACTCTGCCTCTGTAGTAGAGAGAGTCACTGTATCCTGAAGCATAGATCTCCAACTAACCGGAGCACCGTATATCTGAAATACGTAACCAGTAGTAGATCTTCGTCTATCTAGATCACCAGCATAATCAGAATCAACAAACCCACGAACCTGACATGAATCTCCACCGAAGTCCAAACCCACATCCAAAGTACCTTTTAAGTACCTAAGCATCCATTTCACTGCCTCCCAATGTTTCTTCCCAGGGTTTTTCATATACCTGCTCACAACACTAACAGCCTGTAAAATGTCAGGGCGTGTACACACCATAGCATACATTAAACTGCCAACTGCACTAGCATAAGGAACATGCGACATGTATTCCTTTTCTTCCACTGTGACTGGAGATAACTTTCGAGAAAGTCTAAAATGTGAAGCTAAAGGAGTAATAACCGGCTTTGCATTTTCCATGCCAAACCGTGATATGACCTTCTCAAGGTACTCCTTCTGTGAAAGAAATAATTTTTTATTCTCCCTTTCTCTTCTTATCTCCATACCAAGTATTTTCCTTGCAGCACCCATATCCTTCATCTCAAACTCAGAAGCAAGTTGAGACTTCAATTTATTTATCTCCACCATACTCTTACAGGCAATGAGCATATCGTCAACATAGAGCAAAAGATAAATAAAATCGCCACTACGAAGTTTTTTCAAGTAAACACAACAATCATACTTACTTCGTGTGAACCCATGTTTCAACATAAAAGTGTCAAACCGTTTGTACCACTGCCTAGGTGATTGCTTTAACCCATAAAGTGATCTCCTCAAACGACAAACATGGTCTTCTTTTCCAACAACCTTAAAACCTTTCGGCTGATGCATATAAATTTCCTCCTCTAAGTCTCCATGCAAGAAAGTTGTTTTCACATCAAGTTGTTCAAGCTCAAGGTCACCATGAGCTACCAAGCTCAACAACACACGAATAGAAGTGTGTTTTACCACAGGCAAAAATATCTCATTGTAGTCAACGCCTTCTCTCTGAGCAAAACCCTTAGCTACTAATCTTGCCTTGAACTGAGTACCAGACTCTAGAGTAGTCTGTTTCTTCTTAAACACCCACTTGCAGCCAATTGCTTTCCTTCCATTAGGCAACGACACTAGATCCCAAGTATGGTTCTTCTGGAGAGACTCCATCTCACCCTGCATAGCTACTAACCAACTCTGACTATCTGAATGACGCGCGACCTGCTTGTAAGTAGTTGGCTCATCATCTTCCACAGAGAGTGCATATGCAACCAAATCAACTGTATTCAACTGACCATAGTGCTTCAACGGTTCTTCAAAGCCAAATTTTTGAACTTGCTTAACCGATCGTTTTGACCTAGTTAAGGCCAAAGGTTGCTGCTGGGATTGATTATCTTCAACTGGTTGTTGTTCCTCATGGTCTTCAGGCTCATAATTCAGATCATGTGTGCCTGCTTCAACCACTTGTTCATCTGCTGCATCCACAGACGCTTCAACTTCCACTTTCTGAGTGTTACTAGATTCACCACCACTATCAACCAACTCCTTAGCTTTAGTACAAGCTAACAAGGAATTCTCATCAAATGTAACATCTCGACTGATCACAAATTTATTATCCTCTAAACACCATAGACGATAACCCTTCACGCCTTTTGCATACCCCAAGAAAATGACCTTCTTAGCCCTAGCATCAAGCTTATTTTCTTTCACATGGTAGTAGGCAATACAACCGAAAACTTTCAGTACACTGTAATCAGCATGTTCACCTGACCACACCTCATAAGGTGTTTTGCAGTCTAATGTAGAATGTGGCGATCTATTAATCAAGAAACACGCGGTGGCTATTGATTCAGCCCACCATTCTCTGCCAAGACAAGCATTGGAGCGCATACACCTAGCTCTTTCAAGCATAGTACGGTTCAATCTCTCAGCAACTCCATTTTGTTGTGGCGTGTTTCTAACAGTCCAATGTCGAACAATTCCTTCCTGATCACAAAACTGTTTGAAAGTACCCTCAGTATACTCGGTACCATTATCAGACCTCAAAGTCTTCACCTTTCTTCCAGTTCTATTCTCAACCATTGCTCTCCACCTTTTAAATGTCTCAAATACTTCATTCTTGGACTTCAAAAAATATACCCATGTATAACGGGAATAATCATCAATGAAGGAGACAAAGCACCTGGAACCTCCCTTAGAGGCGACCTTCGCTGGTCCCCACACATCTGTATGCACATAGTCTAGAATACCTCTGCTCCTGTGCTTGCTTGTACTGAATTTTACCCGGCATTGTTTTCCATATACACAATGCTCGCAAAACTCCATAGTCGGTTTCTGCATACCCTTCAGTAACCCTTGCTTGCTCAGTAGAGACAATCCTTTTTCTGTCATATGCCCAAGTCGCATGTGCCATAACCTAGTGCTTTCCGATGAAGAAGTTCCCACTGCCACATTTCCTGTTACCGTGTTACCCATCAAGGTGTACAAGTTACCTTGTTTGATCCCTTTCATGACAACCAAAGACCCACGGACAACCTTTAAAACTCCACCTACCGCTGTAAACTTACAACCATTGGAGTCTAAAACACCAAGCGAGATAAGATTCTTTTTCAAGGCTGGGACATGCCGCACATCAGTTAAGGTTCTCACAACACCATCATACATCTTAATCCTCATTGTTCCAATTCCAACTGTCTTGCAAGCGTAATCATTACCCATTAGAACAGTACCACCATCAATGTGCTCATAGGTAGTGAACCACTCCCTGTTTGGGCACATATGGTAAGAACACCCAGAGTCAAGGAGCCATCTCCCAGAGATTTTTGTGTTTTCACCCGCAACTGAATAACATTCTTCATCCTTTTCCATACTAGATGCATAACTTGCTTCACTAGTATCACCCTTATCTTGCTTTTTCTTGCCCTTCCAACTGTTATCATGATTACTCTTACCTTGATTTGGACAATTTTTCCTAATATGCCCCCACTCTCTACATTTGTGACATTGTGGACCTCTAGACTTTGATCTAGATTTTCCACTATTTGAAGATGATTTCACTTGAGACCTTCCTCTAACAACCAACCCTTCAGCTTGATCTTTCCCATTACCATTTGATGAAGTTTTCTTCCGAATCTCATTGGACAAGAGTGCACCGGTAGTTTCATCAAATGTAAGTTCATATTTCCCAAACAAAATTGTTTGTACAAGATTTTCATATGACTGCGGCAAGGAGTAAAGCAATATAATTGCTTGGTCTTCATCCTCAATCTTCACATCCACATCTCTCAAATTTGAGATAATCCGTGTAAACTTGGCGATATGATCACCAATTGGAGTGCCCTCATCCATTGCTAGTCTGTACAATTGGGTTTTCAAGTATAACCTGTTTGATAATGTCTTAGTCATAAACTGTGACTCAAGCTTCAACCAAACATCAGCTGCCGTAGTCTCTTCATTAACTAAAAAAACTATGTCTCTATCCAGACACAAGCAAATAGCAGCACGCGCCTCCAAATCCAATTCTTCTCATTCATCATCTGACATGGTTTCAGCCTTTTTATCCTTCCCTAGTAATGCCTTGTGTAATTTCTGAAAAATAAGCAAATTCCTCATTTGTATTCTCCAATATCCGAAATCGTTCTTACCATTAAATTTCTCGATTTCATATTTCCCCACATGTACCTTGCTCACCTTGGATGCCATTGCAAACAAAACCTGTGACTTTCTAGACAAGAAGTTTCACTACGGTTTTTCTTCAAACAACTTGTGCACAAACAAAGCCTAGCACTTTTGAATCTTCACAATCTTGAGTAGAACAATTCAAGATCAATTTCCCTTAGTGCTCTGATACCAATTGTTGCGCCTTATTGCGGAAGCGGGTAGACACCAACAATTGCACACAAGTACCACAATGATCCAATAAATTAAATAGAGCAACTAGCAATGAAAGAAATTAGAGAAAATTAAGAACATACCACAAGAGACACAAGGTTTACGTGGTTCAGCAAATTGCCTACGTCCACGGTGAGGTGATTCCACTATATTCAAGAACAAGGTACAAGAAGATGACAATTCTCACACAATCTCTCAACAAGAGATGAAACAATTCAAGGGATTATCTTTCTCTATTCCCTGTGCTTCACAGTTTTTCTACATGGAATCATCTTAAATAAAACACCTATAGTTCCTAGTATATATAGGAACAACAGTTTTCTGTTTGGCAGCAGTTTCCTATTTCACAGTAGTTTTCTGTTTCACAACAGTTTCCTAGAATTTATTTCCTGTTCAAAAAACAATTTCTAGAAGTCCAAACAGTTTCCTGTTTCAAATAGGAGTCCAAACACTTTCCTATTTCAAGCATGTTTCCTATTTCACAGTATACTTTTTGGTTGAAGATTATGGCAACTATTGGGTCCATAGATTGTTGCATTGTAAATGGGGGTATGAGAAGTTCCATAAAGTTCATCATGAATTTACTGCCCCTATTGGGTTTGCAGCACCTTATGCACATTGGGCGGAGATTTTGATCCTGTGGGTATTCCGTCATTCCTTGGCCCTGCTATTGCTCCTGGTCATATGATCACCTTCTGGCTTTGGATTGCTCATAGGCAAGTAGAGGCGATCGAAACGCACAGCGGGTAAGCTTGTTTAATTGTCCATATATTTGGCATTTTAATTGATTCTGTGTGTGTGAAGAATTTGTTTATTTTAATCCATTTTTATTGCAAGGTTATTTGGAGTGTTAAGTATTTGGTGGATCATTCATGGTTCAAAATTTTAGTACATAGTGTGATAGGTAACTGTTTCGTGATTTGATTCCTAGATGGTGAGAGTAGGGGTGGGTACGGGATGGGATGGGACGAGATGGACCCATCCCTATCCCATCTCGTTCATTTGGGATCGGGATGGGACGGGATGAACACGATTAAATAGTCCTCCAATAAAAAATAACAAAAAAAGTTTTATCTCGCATTATTCACACACCAATAATGTCAAATTTATATACATATAACTTACATCATAAATGATAATAGATATTAAATAAATAAATATTAAACTTTTTTTTGGAAGGCAAATAAATATTAAATTTCATTTAGAATTAATGATTCAATTCATTTAGATTTCATATAGAATTCCATCTTACATTGATTTAATTTCAACACATCCTAAATTTTAATTTCGTTGAGTATTTTAATTAAAATTAATAATTATAAATATTAATTAAAAAAAAAAATTATAAATATTAAATAAATAAATTCGGGAGGGGACGGAATAGACGGGATTGAAAATCTTCATCCCGATCCCATCCAACTCTGAATCGGGACGGGATAGGATCAGGATGAGTTTGATCAATCCCAAAAGGACCCAAAAAAATCGGGACAGTACGGGACAGGTTCGGAATCGCGGGATGGGATGCCCACCCCTAGGTGAGAGAAAGGTGATCAATGCAATTTTCTAGGTCTGTTTGTCTTTGTGATAGCTTTTGTTACGTAGGTGGTGCCTCAGATCTGTTGAAAAAGTGATTACACTTGTTTGCTCAAAGAGTCTCGAACAGTTCGACAAGAAGTTTCTCCCTTGTTGCTCATTCCGACCCTCTCTCCTTTCTGGTTTCATTCTTTATGGAATTTCTTAGCTTTTGGCAATTCAAACTCAAAGCATCAAATTTTCTATTACATTCACTTAAGGCATTTTGAATAGGATGTAAGATTTCGGGCAGAAGCGATGCTTGTAGATAATAGGATGTAAACTTTTTTTTTTAATTCGAAATTAATGCATTTAATGGTTCAAAGAAAGAAGGGCCTTTTGGTTTAAAAGCACGCAAAGGGACAGCACATTGGTTAGTAAAAATTCATTTCAACATCAGATTTATAGATATGAAAATGGATGGTGAAAATTAGAGCTTCAACTGTCTATATGATAACCTGAAGTCTCCATTTAAACTCCACTCTCCAAATTAGTTCATATGATTCTTCTTCGTCTTCATACACTTCTTCACCCAAATCAAATGCTCTAGGCCAAACAACTTCCATTCAAACAATTAGCGTCTAAAGTATGGATGCTACTTCTTGATCAACCGATAAAGGATGTTGGTGGTGGAGAGTCTGGTAGGTTTACCGGTTCCAGTTTAATTAAAGTGCAGTTCCAATGTCTTAGCATGAAGCCCTTTTGTAGGTTGTCAGGTTAGGAGCTTCCGATACTTCAAAAAATCAGCCGTATTAGGCACCAGATACAGATATGGCTCCGTTACAGTCAATGGAGTAAACAATCAAGATACGGAAATCACACGGTCCTGATACATTTTTTGGTCTATTTGCTTATGAGTTGTGAGTCTTGTGACTTGTATGACTATGTTATATGACTTATGAATTTATGATGTCGGATGTGTATGTTTATAAGCTATATCCCTGATGTTTAACAAATTAATAATGAATTACTATGCTTTTAATTAATTAAAATATAATTTTTAGTTACAAAAAAATATATCTTTAATATAATATTTTAATGTTGTATCCCACCCTTATCATAGTTTTTGGAAGTTTATTGTATCACCATGTCCGTATCTCTACCCATATCTGTATCTGTGCAACCTAGATGAAGAAAGAGTTTTAGAAGTCAGTCCAAGATGACATGCTATATGATTTTATTTACACAAGTTTGGTTAGTTATAGAAAAATGTTGTATGCAATACTAACGATGAAGCATGGTTATTAACAATTATGCGAATCAGCAAATCTTATATTTGGTAAGAAATTTTATTTTTTTTAATCAGCCAAACAAATATGCCAATAAACTTGACTACTGATGATTTTGGCAAACGATTGAAAGTCAGTATTTGTTTGATGATTTTGTGGCAATAGACTTGATGACTGATGTCAAGTGGATACAAGGAAGATCTTTCTGGGGAAACTGATTTATAATTTGTTTTAGAGATTTTTCTCCTTGGTCATCTTTTGAGGAGTTTTACTGATCAGTGTTAACCATCATGACTATGCATTTATCACCTTAATGATGTTGAGAATCAGGAGAATTGAAGTAAATGTGCCATACACAAATTGACTCCTGGGTTCTGTTCTGATCTAATGTGACGATATAGAGTTCTAGGAGTTGAATGTTCTAGGAAATGTTTTTGTAATAAAATGTGATCGAGAGCGTGTATTTGGATTTTTGGTAACTAATGTAGCATCATCCCATTTTGTGGCAGTATATTCTGTTTTTTAATGCTTCAATCTTTTTACTGACATAGCTGAAGTGAGAATAAACAAGAGAAACAAAACAACTATTTTATTATTGATTTGAGTGGGTGAAAAGTTGATTGTGACTTGTGGTTTTTGGAGTTCCTTAAATGGATAGCTCCAATACAACAAGTTGGGACCTTATTAGGGCACTAAGCATCTGTTCCAAAGCCATCTATATCAAAAAAATAACTTGCTTGTCCTATTAGACCTAAAAAATAAACACTTAGACACTCTTACCTGCATTACTTGCTAATTAACTCGAAATGAACACGTTGACACTCCTAACAAAGTCGTATTATAGTAAAGTTAATTTACTACAAATAATTAAATCAGAAAATTAAAACAAAATAGTGAAACGTATACAGTGAGTTGTCATCGAATTGCAAACTATTTAATTTGGCTATACGACATGCTATAAGACACATAGGGTTTTCAAGTAAGTTTTGATGGAGCTGTAACACACATGCTAATTGCACAAAGAGCTAGAGAGGAAAAACTTATTGAGAGAAAAAAATGACATCTTTTATTTGTACTTTTTCTTTATAGTACTTGTTACTTACATGTGGTTGTGAATCTTTATTATTAATTTTGTTCTATGTAACAACGACACTACGTATCTACCAAAAGAACGTGTGATAGTATGTATTATGTTCGATACTCCATACTTAGATCATCAACTTTTTCATATATCTTTGAAAATTTTCAATTGTACCTTTTCTTTACAGTACTTGTTACTTACATGTGGTTGTGAATCTTTATTATTAATTTTGTTCTATGTAACAACGACACTGTGTATCTACTAAAAGAATGCGTGTTAATATGTATTATGTCAAATACTCGTGAGTGTCGACACTCCATACTTAGATCATCAACTTTTTTACATATTGATGGGCCTCCTATAAGGTTTACGTATACAAGAAGAAAGAATAAGTGAGTCCAAGTTGTCATAGTGCAAGTTGCTATATTGTTAGTTGCAAGTTGCTGTTAGTGCAAGAGGAGGAGGAAGCAAATCGAGTTCTTGAAAGGAGTAAGGAGGTTTCTCTTCCTCAAGATGATCACGAGAAAAGTCTTGTTGCCTCTTATGGTTTGCCCATTTCCGCTGGCCTTATGATTGATGATTCTCGCATTATTGAAAACAAAATGCTTTAGCTTGGTCTTTGGCAGTCTGAAAATCCAAAGGGTACTAAGACCTTGGATGACTACGAGTATGATCCGACAGTGGAGGATCGAGTTGCTACTTGAGCTCGGGACTTCAAACTCCCTATTTCTTCTATCGTGGCTGGGACCTCGGGATCGCCTACTACTCCCTCCGCTTCTCGTTCCGTTTTGACTGCGCCTGGGGATTCTTCCGGCCTTCCGGGGTTGATGTGCAAGACAACGCTCGCAACCTTATTGGCGGTTGTCATGGGTGGTTGGCTAATAGAGTTCTTATACCTGTACGCCTACCACGTCGTCATATTGATGAGGGTCGCCAACACCTTATGGAAGGGATTACTCACATTACATATGCGGTCGTAATGGGGTCGGACTGTAAGGCTACTGGTGATCAGGTGGCGCTCATTGAGCGGAAGCTGGCAGGACATATCTTGGTCATTTCTTATGTTCTCTGCCGATTTGATTCATTGATGGCGTAGTGCATAGAGTATGCAAGAGCTGCAGATTCTGCAAAGCCGTCGTTGAGGGAGCTTGAGGCCATTCATGACACGTTTGCTTTTGATATCGAAATGTCTGAAGTTGAATTTGGTAAGTTGTGGTCCCGTCTGGATGATGCTGAGAAAAGTTGTCCGACCAAAAGGCTGAACGTGACGAGGCCATTCATTCTGCTGAGGAATGTTCTACCAGTCTTAAGGTTTCGTCCAACTTTTTACGAATGGCTTCGATGTTCGACATTCTAGTCGTGTAGAAACTCTTTTTATGGAATTCAATTCTATATCTAGATTACGAAGTCATACGTTATAGTTGACAAGAAAAAGTCTGGCTTTTTCGTCATGGTATTTTATTACTTCATGGTTGATCAAGCCAGACTCATTCATCCGGTACATATATTTATTTTTGCTCGATACTCTAGCTGTGCCAAATATTTTAATGAGTTGGGTTTTTAATCTGACTTTCTTGTCCTGACTTAATTATTTTGTTTTGAATTCAAGAGCGAAAAAGTTCATTGATTATATCTTTTCAAGTACTCTACATTTCATGGCCGACGTACCATTTCACCCTCTTTGTTTTTCAACCAGTATGTTCCTGATCTATCTTTATTACTTTGTATGGTCCTTCCCAATTTGGGTTTAGCTTGCTCGCACCAAGTTCCATAGTGTTGAGTAGGACTTTTTGTAGTACCCAGTCGTAGAGGTTGCATCTCATTTTTCCTCGAGGAAGTCTAGCCCGACTCTCAGTGCTTTGATGTTGTCCTCATTGCGGAATTCTTTGTTTCGGAATGTTTCCATACCGATCTCCATGGGTATCATTGCTTTGGATCCGGATGCGAGGGCGAAAGATGTTTCTCCCGTCGGAGTGCATTTTGTTGTTCTGTATGGCCAAAGGACGCAAGGTAACTCGGATGACCACAATCCTTTTGCTACCTCGAGCCTTCTTTTGATTGCTTCCAAGATTGTCCTATTGGTGATCTCGGCTTGTCCGTTTGCCTGTGGATGAGCGAGCGCACAGAAGTGTTTCTTGATATTCAGGTTTTCACATAGATCCTTGACCTTCTTGCCTTCAAATTGCTTCCCATCGTCTGTGACAATTACCCTAGGGATCTCGAATCTACATATAATATCTTTCCAAAGAAACTTCTCGACTTGGGCTTCTCCTATCTTCGCGAAGTGTTCTACTTCTACTCACTTAGTGAAAGTGTCTACTGATACAAAAAGAAACTTCTTCTTGTCAGACGTGGGGAGTGGTCCTACGATGTCCATTCCCCATTGTGCGAATGGCCAAGGGCTACTCATCGCAATCAGGTTCTGTCCCGGCATGTGAGTGTATGGGGCAAATCTTTGGAATTTGTCACACTACCAAGTTTTTGAGCATTTGCTTGCATCGTTGTCCAGTAATAACCTAGTGTGAATGCTTTATAGGGCAGCGCTCTTTCCCCTGGCTGATTTTCGTATGTACCGTGGTGAATCTCTTGCAAAACATATTCAACATCTTCTGGTGAAAGGCATCTTAGCAACGGGCTCATGGGAAACCTTCTGTAGAGTCTGTCATTAATCATTGTGTATCTTGCTGCCCGGTTTCTTAATTTTCTGGCTTCCATCTTATCTGTTGTGAGTTCCCCGTTGGATATATACGCTAAGATTGGAGTTGTCCAATTGTTTTCTTGATTCGTGAAGCATGTTTTTTCCACCTGGTTTTCAAGTATGGAGATTCCTTGCATCATGACGAGCAGATTATCATTCTCCTTAGCTGTCGATGCTTCATTTGCTAGTTTGTTGACTTTTTTGTTCTCTGCCCTTGCGCATCGTTCAATGATTGCATTCCGGAAGCATTCTACTAGCTCTAAGGTTTTCTGGTGGTAAGCTTTCATTCGGGTATCTTTGACTTGAAACTCGTTGTTTAGTTGATTGACCACCAGCTTGGAATCAGTAAAGACACTAATTTCTTTTATTCCCAAGTGTTTTGCTAATTGTAGCCTTGTTATCACAGCTTCATAATCAGCTTCATTGTTGGAGGCTTTAAAATTGAATTTTATAGTTTTCTCCAATGCGATGTCTTCCGAGTTGTACAGGTCTAGTCTAGTTTCACTTTTCGCCTCATTGGATGCTCCATCACAATGAAGGATCCATCCGTCAGTGATTGGTTTGGATTGTTCTTCTTCGCTGTTGCTTTTCGACTGTTGGTTGTTGCTTTCTATGAATTCAGCGATGAAATATGCTAGTGCTTGAGCTTTGATAACGATTCTGGGGGCATAGTTGATATCGAATTGTCCAAGTTCTATTGCCCATTTCACTATTCTCCCTGAAAGATCTGGTTTATGCAATACCGACCGAAGTGGTTGTTCAGTCATAACCGTGATTGGGTGTGCTTGGAAATACGGTCATAGTTTTCTTGACGATACAATCCCGGTGAACACCCTATACGGCTGGATAATTGATTTCTGCATCTGCAAGTATTTTGCTGATGTAGTATACTTATTTTTGCATGCCTTTTTCTTCCTGTACTGATGTTGAGCTTACTGCGTGGTCGAACACAGATAGATATAGATACAGTGCTTCCCCCATGTTCGGCTTCGTTAGTAGTTATGTGCTCCCCATATATATTTAAGGCTTTGAAAAGCTTCCTCGCATTCTGCATTCCACTTGAATGTCTTGTTTCCCTTCAAAAATTCTGAAAAGGCAGACTTTTGTCCGATGATCTGGAGATGAACCTGTTCAGGGCTGCTATTCTTCCATTAAGACTTTGTATACTTTTTATGTTTGTTTGTGATTGCATGTTGAGAAGTGCTTGTATCTGCTTTAGATCAGCTTCAATTCCTCTTTGGTTGACCATGTACCCGAGAAATTTCCCTAATTCTACTCCAAAGGTGCACTTCTTTGGATTCAGTTTCATCTTATACTTTCGCAGTTGGGAGAAGGCATGTTCGAGATCTGTGACGTGGTTTGCTCGGCACGAGCTTTTGACAAGTATGTCATAGATGTAAACCTCCATCGTTTTGCCGATTTGATATTTGAACATTATGTTCATTAGTCGTTGGTACGTTGCTCCCGCGTTCTTTAATCTGAAGGGCGTTACCCGATAACAATATGTACCCCTTTCGTTATAAAATATGTTTTTTCTTGGTCGGGAGGGTACATCTATATCTGATTATACCCGGAGTATGCATCCATGAAGCTCAACAGCTCGTGCCTGGCTGTTGCATCAACTATCTAATCTATTCTTGTAGTAGGAAACTATCTTTAGGGCAGGCTTTGTTCAAATCGATGTAGTCCACACATACCCTCCATTTACCGTTCTTCTTCTTTACTAGCACCATGTTTGCCAACCAGTCCGGGTAGTGAGTTTCTCTTATCATCCCTGCATTAAGTAGGTAGTGCACTTCCTCGTTTATTACCTGATAACATTCTGAAGCCAACGACCTTCTTTTTTGTCGAATGGATTTTTGTCTGGGTTCACTTGTAATCTGTGAGAGATGATAGATTGATCTATTCCTACCATGTCCTTCATTGTCCATGCAAAAACATATCGGTTATCCTTCTGTAGTCAGATTAGTTCCTCTGTGAGTTCGGGATGAATCTTTGTGCCAATCCGGATTGCTTTCTCCGCCTCGTTGTCTAGGTAGACTATGATTGTTTTTTTTCGGCAGTCCGGTGTTAGGTCGATCTCGTGGGATGATTGGAGCCATATTGTCATCCGGAAAGTTCGAACTCGTCTGACCAAGTTGTTGTGAAAGCTCCTCTGGTCGTTGCAGTAATTGCTATTTGTGAGAAGTCTTTATTGTTGCTAAATGACACTCATGAGCTGCTGGTTGATCTCCTTTTATTCTCCCGATACCATTGTCGGTATGGTACTTTAATCATTGGTGCATAGTTGAGGAGAGGGCACCCCTTTTATGTATCCAAGATCTCCCGAGTAGCATGTTGTACGCAAAAGAAGCAACAATGACAAGGAAGTTTGTCTATAATACTCGTTACTTTTCTGGTTCTCCTGCTTCAACCAGTAGTTGAACCATCCCCAGTGGATGACATTGTTTCCCGCTGAAACCCACCATAGGTTGATTGCTAGGTGAGAGCATCTCATTAGTGAACTGCATCTTTCGAAAAGCTATCAGGTATAGAAGGTTGGCCGTGCTGCCAGTGTCGACCAACACCCTCTTGATTTCCCATCTATCTATCATGACTGAGATCACTAAGGCATCATTGTGCGGGGAATTAACCCCGTCTGCATTTATGTTGTTAGAGTCATTTGCATCATCTTTGCGCGCTGTGCTGACGACTCTTGGTATTTGATCTTTGCTCACAGATCTCTGACTACTCGCTTTCGAGATTGGTTGGATTGCTCCTTTTCTCCAGCTGCACCATGCAAGATGCATATTGTCTCATTTGGTCATTCCCCTGAGGTGATTGTTTCGTCCTCGGGTTTAATGAATTCTCCGAGTCGTCCTTTTCCGACATGGCGTTCGATCTTGTCCTTCTGACTATAACAGTCTTCGATAACGTGGCCGTAGTCATTGTGGAAGAGGTAGTGTTTGCTTTTGTTATGTTTCTCTATATCTCCTCTCATTTTTTTGTGGCCATTTGACATCGAGGTCTCGGATGAGTCTATCCACCATTTTGATTATGTCGTTCATCTGAGACGTGAGCATCTCTACTCGGGGGTACGAGGGGATTCCCTAAGATGTCAGAGATGTCTGAATTATTACTTGTTGGAGCTCTCTCCTTTCCGGCGCAATTGGTTCAACGGTTGTCGCTGGGTTGATATTAGGTGACATGTCGTATTGTTCACTACCAGGTTGAGAATTTGTGGAGCGTTCCATTAACTTTGATAGTTGTTGATTGTTAACCAAATATTGGTGAACTTCGTCACTGTGGATAATTTTTTTTTTAGAAAGGAAACTCGTCGTTCCTCATGGATGACGCCAAACTGATGCGACCAAAAAAGTCATCCTATGAGTTTGACCTGAAAAACAGATGTTAGACTATCAAAGACCGCCTTTTTGGTGGCCGAAAGCATTCCGATGCTTAAGTCAACAATTCTGTTTGAAGAAGGAAGTAAATCTGGACAAAACTCAGTTAAAGTTGCATACCTATTGATGATACATAAAAACAGTCACACCTCGGAGCCATACACGTGTCATGATGATCTCGAGTTAATATGAGCCCCAACATCAGCCCAACACTGAACAGGCCCAAGATGTTCTAAGCTCGCTCAATTCAGTCCGCCAGGCGGACCCGAACTCTCATAGGATGCTAGGCATACACGTCTCACCGCTATCCTCAATACTCATAAGTCCCACTAAGGCAAGTATCTCGAGGATCAGCTTCGAACAAGCACCTACAACTGCTCTCTACTTCCAACCAGGAAGCAAATACCAGAGTACATTCCATATAGGAAAACTCCATTCCACGGATTGCTCTTGGATTGGGAATTGTCTCCTGCGTATCTAGGAACACAAGGCTAACAGAGAATTTCCCTCCTACAACACAACTCTTAATTAGAAAAGGATATCCATGAAGATCTCATTCCTAAACTACACCTACGATGGCCTGGTAGAACCAGGACTCATTGCACTATAAATAATACATGAGGTTGGTAAGCTAAAGTACGCTATAAATTCCTTGTTACAGCATTACACCTTCCTCATATCCCTCTCTGACTTTAGCATCGGAGTGGCATCGGCCACCACAACGGTGGTTTGTGGCTCATGTGTGTTACTTGTGAAGGTCAGCAAGAATCAGGTCAAAGCAGGGAGCGAAAAATGACTGCATCAGTTTGACGCCGTCTGTGGGGACGACAAAGTTCTTAAGTTTACACTAAGTGTCGTCTCCTTTCAAAACATAGAGAGATGGTGACCACTAGGTCCCGCAACAATGGAGAACCGAAGGACACGCCGAATGCTCAGGTTGTCCCTATACCACCTCTTTCAGCAGCTCTCGTCTTACACGAGTAGCCGACTCACGCTCCCGTGCCGACGGTAGCCACAACGTACCCAAAATCGATACGCTGGTATCTCAAATACAGCGGATTGCCAAGTTAGTGGAGGTTCTCACACGACAGAATCCACCACCCGCTAATGGAGACCAGGAGTAGTGAGGACCTCCACCTCCAGAAGATGATAGGGAAAAGGCGCAAGAGAGCCAAGCCCCCGCTAGTTCTCATTGGACTAGGGGAGGCTTCGCCGCTAATGTTGAGCTCGCCGCCAGGACAGAGAAGCTCAGCCCAGGGAACCACTCCGCAGAGGGGTGCACGATCCGGACGTACTGTACCGCCTCCCGTCCCACCATTTGTAGACCGAATCATAAATGAGGCCCTTCCGAAGAACTTCACCCCTCCCCCGAAGCTCGACTCCTACGACGGAATCACCGATCCTTTCGACCACCAGCGCCAATACCAGCACGTAATGGCCCTTAAAAAAGGATATGAATTCGTCATGTGCATGACCTTTCCCACTAGTATGAAAAGCTCAGCACTGACGCGGTTCCACAACCTTCTACCGAAGTCCATCGACTCCTTCAAAATGCTGGCAAAGGAATTCCTGACACGTTTCGTCAGGAGCCAACGTTTTCGGAAAGGCCCGCACTACATATTCTTTCTGAAGCAGAGGTTCGCCGAGATACTCCGCGAGTATGTCACGTGCTTTCACAACAAGTTGACCCTCATTGACGGGTGCAGCGACAATACAGCCGTGACGGCCTTCACTGTGGGACTCGAAGAAAGAAAGCTCTACGAGGACTTCACCCTTAAGCCCCCTCTAGACATGGCGGAGCTCCTTAGGAGCATCTAGAGACACATTACCCTGAAAGAGTCGAGGACCATTAAAAGGGAAGTTGGAAGGCGATAAAAAACCCTCCACTTTCAGGGACAAAGAAGGAGGGAAAAAAATGCGAAGATGAGGAACATAGCAGAAGGAAATGCAGCGACAACTAGCCTGAACCTGGTTGGTTCAGGCCGGAGAAATCGTCCAACTATGTTGGATCCAGAGCGGTGACACCCCTAAATGCCAACCTGTCAGATGTACTAAATTAAATGAAAAGCTAAGAGTATTTGAAGTGGCTCCAAAGACACGCAGAGACCCAGCCAAGCGTGACAACAACAAGTACTACTTGTACCACAAGGAGGTCGGCCACGACACTAATGACTGTAAGAGTATGAGGTATGAGGTTGAGTACTGGATTCGTAGAGGCAATTTGTAGGAGTTTCTGAAGTCTGAGAAGCGAACGAAACAAACAAAGGACTTGGTGGAGTCAGCTAAAGAAATAAATAAGGAGACTCCAGGGATAATATACGCCATTCATGGAGTCAGACCAAATGAAAGCCAGTCATACAGGTCCCGCAAGCGGACTCTACTGGACATGCGGACACAACCCGCGAATGAGGATAGACACATCTGCCACTCAAGGATTCAGAGCCCCATTCCCACCTTGATCTTTATGGACAAGGACCTCGAAGGAGTCTGAGCGCCACATAACGATGCCTTAGTCATCTCGGTCTCTATAGCAAGGTGGGAAGTAAAAAGAGCTCTAGTTGACACAGAAAGTTCACTTAACGTTCTGTTCTATAACGCATTTCGCAGCATGGACCTCAAGGAGGAAAATCTGATGTCTTCAGAACACCCGCTGATCGAATTCAGCTGGGAGAAGTGTTTCCCCATCGGAAAGATAAGGTTAGCTACGGTAGTAGGAGAACCACAGCTTACGAATGTCCTATTTTTGGACTTCCTGGTGGTAGACGCACCGTCATCCTACAATCTCATCCTGGGAAGACCATGGCTCTACCATATGGAAGCAGTGGTCTCCACCCTTCACCAGTGTGTTAAGTATACTGCTAACCACTCCGAAGGAACAATACGTGGAGACCAACCTACGACACGAGGCTACCACTACGCCGCACTGAAATAGATAGAGTGCTCCAAGATTCAACTACATCCTGCAGAGCAGCTTGACCCAGTGCAAGGCTATACGACAGCAGAAACGTCATTCTCAAGCAGTACATGAGCAATAAGCTCTTTCGCCCGATGAGTTGAAACGGCCATGACAAGCGGAAACACATCATCCCGACATTCCGTCGGAACGGAGATCCGCCCCTCTGCAAGGTTTACTTTTCAGTAACCTATGAGCCTCGACAGTTCGCTAAATGATTCGCGAGAACAACTTGAATTCACTTCAAGGCCAGGATCAATTTCTCTCCGTCAACAGTTAGTTTGCTTTAAGTTATTTGTTTCTCTTTTCATAGTCAATATTGAGTTTTAGTTCTTAAAAGACTTATGCGATTTGCAATCATTTAAGAAATAAAGGAAGAATTATGAAAACAAACTCTATTGATTATTGGTAAGATGTAACAACAAGCACATTGAAACAGATACAAAAGGCTACATATTAAGCACGCCCTGAGGTGGATACAAAAGACGATATACTAAAGGCATTTGTTCAACATGGAGTGAGGACTTGCTTAAACTGTCCGACCACATAAGCAACACGAACAGTCCAAAGCAAGCAACCTGCAAGCAGAACCATGATCCAACAAATGCAACCCTCATATTCTGTGGGGTACAAAATCGGCAATCGGGAGTACCGTGACAAGCCACAACCAGATACGACCAACTCACACGCTCGATCCGGTGAAACAAATGATCCTGAGACAAGTATCAGATTGACGCAGGCAGAGTCCACCTTCCGACTGCAGGGATAAGAGAGGCGTCCAGGAGTCAATGGCCCAATCCATGGGCCATGTCAAACTCCTTTTCATCTCGAAATCCCGAATTCTAGCACAAGGCAAGGCAACAATGTTAATCGAGAAGTGGCGGAGGCAACCACCACAGAGTTGAACGTTGGCGCTATCTCTGAAATTAAACATTCAGAAACAACGATAAGGCACCAGCACATGAATAACAGACTCTTCCCTTGGGAGATCATCCATACTACTTCTCCACGATATGAGAAGAAATTACGAGACCTCAGCAGATCAACTACATGCTCGGCCACAACAGGTGACCACACATAACAACAACTATCTCTGTGCTTGACCAGTACAAATGTCAGGACATTCGGAGACTCCGAAGATGAAGATCCACTTTCAGTTTTTGGAAAACCCAAAGCATTTTCTTCAGCCTTTGGGAAACCCAAAGTGTTCTCTTCCTCTATGGGCCCATGGGCTCGGCCTATTACTCAAACAACATTCTGTCACATGTTTGGCACGAGCACGAGAGATCCTAGTCAACCCTGACATACGAATCGCACCTACTGATCACTAGTTGATTCAAGGTAACTTCATCCACCCCATGCACCAAGCAAATGGACTAGGTTCGCACGTCCCCTAGCAGGCAGAACCTCTTTTCGAACCAGACAAGCTTAGTCGGCCAAAGCTGATGACAATGGCTTCTGGTTCAACCCGACACCTAGTCCGCTTAGCGCGTGCATCGACGGTTTAGGAAGTGGGAGTCTAATAAGCGCTATCACGCATGGTGATGACGACTTGCCAGGGATCATTGCCCCCTTCGCGGACTATGATCGCCGAACCTAATCAAGTAAGCCTAGCTGGTGATGACTAGCAACAAAAGCTTTTGATCAAAACCTGGACTTGAAGCCCCACTGCAAGTGTGTAGATAATATAGAAGGTGGGAGCCTAGTCAGTCCCAAACTGATTCCGATGGTTTGCCACGGGACCACCACTTTTCAGCATGGCTGCCAAATCACCAAACTTTGACTTATAGCCCCCATTGTGAGGGTGTAGATAATCTAGAAGGTGGGAGCCTAGTCAGTCTCAAACTAATTACGACGACTTGCCACGGGACCACTACTTTTCAGCGTGGCCGCCAAATCACCAAACATGGACTTGTAGCCCCCACTGTGAGGATGTAGATAGTCTAGAAGGTGGGGAGCCTAGTCAGTCCCGAACTGATTTCGATGGCTTGCCACGGGACTACTGCTTTTCAGCGTAGCCGCCAAATCACCAAATCTGGACTTGTAGCCCGCGTTACGAGGGTGTAGATAGTCTTGAAGGTGGGAGCCTAGTCAGCCACGACCTGATTCCAACGGCTTGCCACAGGATCACTGCTTTTGAGCGTGGCCGCCAAAATCTCCCAAATTTGTAGCTTGATGCGCACATGTATAGATGATTTGGAAGGTGGGAGCCTAGTCAGTCCTGAACTGATTTTGATGGCTTGCCATATGACTACTATTTTTCAGCCTTGTCGCCAAACTCCTCTCTAAAATTCGTATACCCCACCGCACGGGGAGGGTGTAGATGGTTCGAAAGGTGGGAACCAAGTCAGTCCTGAACTGATTCCAACAGCTTGCCACGGAACCACTGTTTGTCAGCTTGGTCGCAAAATGTTTACTCCTTGAATTTGTAGTCCATTTTACTCGGTCATAAACGATTCTGAAGGTGGGAGCCTAGTTAGTTTTGAACTGATTCCGACGGCCCGCCATGAGACCATTGTTTTTCAGCCTAGTCACCAAACATGAATCTAGCTGAGTCAACGTCTTCGCGCTAAAATGGATTGACATTCTAAGCTTAGCGAAGGCTATTTGCGCCGATAAATAAACCGTACGACTAATGCCAGGATGAGAACTACTTAGTATGCCAAGTCGAGCTTACGGCGCATGACTCAGCACAAACACTCTGACACATACACTCGACCATCGCAACTCACTCATAGCAGTAGCTGCAGCCGACCGGTCAGACTAACAAGGTGAGCCTCAAACAGCTTACCTTGGGGACAAGACACAGCTCGGGCGAATCAACCCCCAGTTAAACTGTCTGCAACATGACCCCTGCCGAACATGACTACACAACAATGACCCTGAGTCATTCACAATACAAAGCGGTCAAGTTCTCTATCGCAGATGGACCCATCAACATCCTATTGATTCAACCAACCTATGCCAAAGTAAGACGACAAGGCAAAATAGAAAATGCATTAGAAACAACAAACACGAAACGAATACAACTGTTTTCATTAACGGTCAGAACAAAAAAGGAGTACAATCACGCCAAGGCTACTCCTTATCAGGAGAAGGTACAGAAACAGAAGAGTTAAGCCTATTGGAAGATGGAGCAAGAGTTGTGTCCACACGTGCCACAACCTGAACATCAGGGCCCAAACTGTCTCCCTTGTCCGATGACGAAGAGGTAACATACAAGTCTACATACGACATCTTCTTATAGCGGGGGCGGCCGAGATCCCATTCCGAATGTTCCTCCTTCATCAAGGCCAACAGTTCCAGCCGACTATGTACAACATAGTAAAATTACATTTGCCTTGCTCCTGAAGAAGCTCTCCCTCTCGCACCTTCACGTCAACAAGTTCACGCTCTAGTAGCTCTAACTTGCCAGTTAGTGCGTTGACCTGAGATTGCTCGGTGGCTAGACTGTTATTCATAACACTAAGCTAATTCCATTCCAATTCGAGTTGGTCCTCGACCTTTCTCACATCTTGAGCATAGAACTCCACATCGAATTCCAACTGTTGCTTCTCAGCAGCCCAGTTGGCTTCCCTTGTGAAACACTCACTTCAACAATAGACTGCGGTTTAGAACACGCCTTAGCCGCAACTTCCTGTGCAACCTCAACTTCTCGGCGGATCTGGCTCAACTCCTGCTTAAGTTCGACCCTCTCAAACACCACCTCTGATAGATTACGCTCAAGGTTCTCCCAACGAGCCTTTTGAGTCTCAGTGGTCACAGTTGAATGATCCAGCCTCTTCTCCTCGGCCCGCTTATTCAGATGCTCAATTTCATAGAGCGCGTCAGAATATAGCGACTACATGTGCGAGAAGACACGCTCCAAGGTGTATACCCTCTCGCAAGCTACCTCGATTTTTGTCCCAACAACGGCCACGTGGCTCAAATGAGACATATCTAATATAAGATGCTTCAAGCCCTTATCCATACATCCTTCCAACGCATCCTCCTCGGGTTTTGGAGCATGATCCATTAGCCAGCTGTGACGCTTCCTTATATGCTTCCTCAAAGCATACTCTACGTCCACCTCTTGGTGCTAGACCTGTGAACTTATCTTCACCAAGTCCGGTGCAAACCGGCCTATCAGTGCACCCGGATGAAGCTTCCCCAGGTCATGAATTACGCCAGCGCCACCCTTCACGGTTACCACTGGCCTTAGGCTCTCCTCCGTGGCTTTTCCCTTGTCACTAACAACCGACCCTTTGGTACAAGACGGCTTAATGGGATCTGAATGAAGAGGAGAAAGCGAATTATCCAAAGGCCCCTCCAACACTTCCAGTTGTGGCCTAGAGTGAGACGGTGAGCAATTCGGACTACAAGAGATATGGCCAGTACCGTGGCTACTCTCAGGCAAAACAACAATGGGGTGATCAGATTTTACAGCCTCAAGCAAATCTTCACTAGAGCCTTCTACAGGAATGATCCCACGTGAATCAGCACTAGGGGAAGTTGCCATTGCAACCCGCACTAGGCGGTCATTCAGAGCTTCGACCTGCGTGTCACTAAGGCTCGACCTATCTACAACTCCTGCAAACCGCAAGTAATCTTTCTCCAAGCCGAAAACGTCGGTCTCCGGCCCAACAGGCCTAGCATACTCGCGTTCTTTGCTCATTGGAGCAGGTCGTGCCAAATATGACTCAGTTCTAACACGAGACCTCTTTTTCACGAAAGAGGCAAGTGTTTCAGACGGCTCCTCGAGGTCAGACAGAACGTGAGCTTTGGCTCTAGCAACCTTCCTCTTCCTCGAAGGGGCTTCATCTTCCACTTTAATTCACGACGTTCGTTACAGAGTGAGGGCAACGTGTCAGTTGTCCCACAGCCTACTACGGATGAATTTGGAAACTCTTATTACATCGACCGCATTCCTTTTCGGCAAGTCAAGGAACGTCTCCATGATGTTTTGATCTGCTAAGGTAAGAGGAGTAGTAGGAAACCTTCCTGCAAGAAAACACAAGCAATTATCAGTCAGCTCGCTAACAAGCATATCAAAGTCACAAGAAAATGGTTGAACTTTCAAAGCAGCTTGAACTGTCACTCAAGCGGACGACCCTTGCATCGAAAATACTTTGACTCCGCCGGTGCCAAGAAGCATTACTTTTGCTGGAACTTGAAGTCATCAGGCAGATTAATGAAACAAGTCGACAATGTCATCTTACAGACATCATTACTCTTCAGCCGGTGAGAAGTCAACAACTGAACTACCCACGGTGACACCGACCTCCTTGGCAATGAGCAGAATCATGAGGATGATTCTAAATCCTTTAGGCCCCAATTGGGTCGGAGGAATCCCTAAAAGATCCAGGAGCTCCCAGATCACGTCTAGAACTAAGAAGCGCACTCCGGTCTGAAGCATCCCACGATGCAAGTAGATGAAACCGGCCGAAGGTAACATTGGTATTTGGTCACCCGTTAGGACATACAATGGTAGGTCCTCAGGAACTCCAATTTTCGTACGGATTTCAGCAAGGCCGGGCTCGGACAACAACCTGTCTTCGAAAAACTCCAGGCCCCTGGCTAAGATTGCGTTGTCAAGAAGGTTGTATTGGGCTATAAAGAAGATAGACAATCTAACCAACTATAGGGTGGGTCCCTCAAAAGCAAAGAAAGTAGAAGAGTCGAACTCTACACTATGGATGACTTAAATATAGGGTGGGTCCCCGCCTCTTTTCCATTGAACCAACGCACGTTCCATTAATGCAGTGTGCGGCTCAAGCAATGATTCAGACTTAATCATCATGAGCGGCGCATCCCTTCAAGAAATGACTTAGCAAACCAATGTGACGACCCACTAACTCGGGGGGAGTAGCT
This sequence comes from Berberis vulgaris, assembly GCA_963556465.1. Lineage (NCBI taxonomy): Eukaryota > Viridiplantae > Streptophyta > Magnoliopsida > Ranunculales > Berberidaceae > Berberis > Berberis vulgaris. The sequence goes on along the minus strand of OY747126.1, from coordinate 33,108,762 downwards.
GATGATACATAAATACGGTCACAACTTTGAGCCATGCACGTGTCATGATGATCTCAAGGAATACAAGCCCCAGCATCATCCCAACACTGAACAGGTCCAAACGGTTCTAAGCCAACTCAATTCAGTCCGCCAAGCGGACCCAAACTCTCACAGCATGCTAGGCCCACACGTCTCACAACTATCCTCCATACCCATAAGTCCCACTAAGGCAAGTATCTCGAGGATCAGTTTCAGACAGGCAACTACACCTACTCTCTGCTTCCAACCAGGAAGCAAATACCGAAGTACATTCTACACAGGGAAACTCCCTTTCACGGATTGCTCTTGGATTGAGAACTATCTCCCGCGTATCTAGGAGCACAGGGCTAACATGGAACTTTCCTTCTACAACCCGACTCCTAATTAGAGAAAGATCTCCACTTAGATCTCCTTCCTAATCTATGCCTACGATAGCCTGGTAGAATTATGATGCCTTGCACTATAAATAAGACATGGGGTTGGTAAGCTAAGGTACGTTACAAATTCCTTGTTACATCATCATTCCTTCCTCAGATCCCTATCTGACTTTAGCATCAGAGTGCCATCAGCCACCACGGCGGTGGTCTATGGCTCACGTGTGTTACTTGTGCAGGTCAGCAGAAATCAGATCAAAGCAGGGAACGAAAAATGATTGCATCACCTATGTCAAATGTTCCATTTACCTTTTATAATGGTCACGGTTAATTTTTTGTGTGGCTTAAGCAATAGAAGGAGATGTTTCTTGTTACAGTCTCCTCCTTGATGGAGATGCGTTTGTGGAGGTGTAACTCCATCCACGACTATTTTTGGTGCAACATTCCTCTTCTTTATGAGAGAACTCGTGTCGGACCTTGATTTGAGCTGTGATTCATCCAGGCCTGGATTTAGGCTTTAGTTATATCTTCTTATAGTGGGCCTTGTCTGGGCCTCTATGGTTGGCTTTATTCTTCCTCGGTTTTACGAGCTGGTCTAGTAGATGGGACACCAGATCCTCGTGATAGATAATCACTGCCACGTGTATGGCTGCGATGATCAGTCTATTTTTATGTATCATCAATAGTGATTCTTAGTGATTGCGAGGTGGTTAAGGTCTGCACAATTCAATGTGTTGAATGATTTCCCAATTTTCCACTGAATTAAAACAAGTATTTGATTATGACCTTACCCGTAGGATTTGTTCTTCACATTTTTTGTTTGTTAATAAACTCCCTATTTTGCTTGGACTGAGTAAGGGTGATATAAAAAAATTAGCAATACCTGCAAGCATTTAATATTGTCCAGTTTCTATTAGTTTTGTTCTGTACAAATCATTCATTAGTATTTTTCTCATTGACAAAAGACAAGATATATTTGTGTCCTTGGAGAAACTGGGTGGTTGCAAAAGCCTGACCAAATTTTAAGAAGTTAAACACACATCCAAAGTAGATAGTTATATGTTATTTGATTTTCTCTTGGAATGTTTTGTGGTGTGAAGTATGTTTTTAACATGCTTATGTTTTTTGTCAAAATTTAGGTATTGATTTATGTTGGAGGATATGTTTTGTTTCTTTAAGACTTTGTGATTTTCTGTCATGCAAACCCTGAGACTTTGTGATTTTCTTTTACGACTTTGTGATTTTCTAAATGATGAGGAAAGGAGCGAGGAAACAGGTGAGGGAGGGGGGTGAAGTCGTTCGTCCCCCTCGAGATGCGTGAAAGTGTGTATCTCGAGGCCCTTTCATGCATCTCGAGGGGTGAACGACTGCACCCCTTCCCTCGCCCCTTTCCTCGCTGTGTAGACAAACCCGTTTTATTTTGTTTTACATTCAGAGCAGGGTAGCAGTGGTAATAGTCTTAGGTTTCAATAGTTGCATTGGTAAAACAAAAATCTAGAGAGCCAGGCCCGCGCCAGGCCAGTCCAATACCATCCATCATCCTAAAGATGCTGGAAATGGCCCAATCTCTAGGATGATGGATGATATTGGGCTGGCCTGGCACGGGCCTGGCTCTCTAGAAAAGTTGTTGGTAAAAATTAGGCATTGGCAGAGGTTGAGCGCACACCTTTTTCGAGTTCAATTTATCTCTTATCTCGAAGCAATCCTACGGTGTCTGGTAGCCACCAGGCAAGTTACCAGGCACTTTAGCAGTGCACTTAAGAAAAACTGAAAAATGATCTTACTTCCTAGCCGTCTCATATACCAATGTTTATAGCAATTTGTTTTGTTCGTTTCTTCAAATTCTGCATCACAATACTCAACTATCTTGGAAAGGTACATCCTTCATCAAACTATGTGCATATTTCATCAACATTCTGTCTGTTATGGATAAAGAAATTGAAATGATTGTTATTTTCTAATCACGAGTCTATTTCGAGCTTGATTATAGTACATTCCACAATTTTATCGCATTTTAAACTAACAGGAGATTTAGTTTTAAAAATGGGTGAGTTATTGGTCAGTTACCCAGAACGAGACAATAAGAAACCGGGGAGGATTTTTGTTTTGAAATTGTTTTAGACTTTCTGGTCTACGCCTAGCAAAGGATTTGAGTTTTTGAAATTGTTTTAGACTTTCACGCCCGATGGAACCATGGTAGAACAAGTCATTACACTTGGTTTCAAAGCCTCCAATAATGAAGTAGAATATGAGGCCTTGCTTCCTGGTCTATGCTTAGCAAAGGAGTTGTCCCTTAAAAGCTAGCCATCTATTCAAATTCTCAGCTTATAATCAGTCAAGCATCTGGTGAATACATCGCAAAGCACCCAAGGATGATCATTTACTTAGACAAAGTCTAAGAACTTTTGAAGGCTTTTCCAATTCTCACAATTAAGTAGGTCCCTAGAGCAAAAATCTCCCATGCAGATGCATTAGTGAACTCGGGGTCAGCCTTAGATATCCATTCAAGTGCTCCATCTCAGTAGAGCACCTGGAAAGGGAAAGTATTGAAGAAGAAAAAGCCGAAATGATGATGATCGATGCTAGTCCCACTTGGCAAGATCCCATTATTGATTTTCAACTGAATGGTAATCTGTCAGCAGATAAGGTACAAGCCAAGAAACTCCAACAAAAGGCTACAAGATATTATATGAAGAAAGAAAAGCTCTATCGCAAATCATATTTGGGGCCAGACCTCACCTGTATTAGTTCTCTAGTAGTACTTGAAGTTTTGAGTAACATTCATGAAGGATCTCGTGGAAATCATTATGGTGGCAGATCACTAGCACAAAAATCTTTGAGTGCTTGTTACTATTGGCTAACCATGCCTCAAGATGCAAGAGAATTCGCACAAAGATGTACAAATGCCATTGGTTCAAACAAATTCCTACTCAGCTCACAAAATAACTGAATCTGCATATCAGTCCGTGGCATTTCATGCAATGGGAAATTGATCTTGTAAGGCCAATGATGATTTTGACAACCAACTATTTCACAAAGTGGATTGAAGTTGGAGCACTCGCTTTTACCAAGGAAGCATATATAAAAAAATTTATTTGGCAGAACATAATCTGTCGATTTGGTATTCTGCATTCCATTGTGATCGACAATGGTCTTCAATTTGTGGGAACAAAAATTACACTCTTCTTCGAGAAAGCACAACATCAAGCGACATAATTCGACTCCTAGGTATCCACAAGGAATGGTCAATCTGAAGCATCGAACAAAACTATTTTAGATTATATATAAAAAAAAAAAAGATTATATAAAGCCGAAGGCAAATGGGTTGAAGAGTTACCTGGTACTATGGCTTATCGTACTACCAAAATGAGACCTAATGGAGAAACGTCATTTTCCTTGGGGAAGCTATACGCTGGAAACTCTTGAAGGCCAAGAAATCCCTAGACATTGGAATGCCAACAACCTCAGTAAGTATTATTGTGTAATTCATTCAGTAGACACCTCATATTTAGCAGAGAACTCTACAAGCAGATCATTTTGTCACCAACAGACTACTTATCAAGTAAATTATAATATTTTAGCTTTTAAGAAAATAAAATGCAATCTGCATACTAGAAAGACTTGATTGTATTTACCCATTCCGGTAGAGGAAGGTACCTATTGAAAATGTGTAAGCGCTATACTTTTCTTTCTTCAGTTGATGAATGTAAAAGTCCTATAAAGGTTGTACTTGTCCTTTTTCAAATAGAAAACATATCTCTCTTCAGCCGATGAAAGTATGTACAATACAACCCAAGACTGAGTTCTTATTCACAATTCTACCCCGATTCCCAATTTGGTAGAAGGGAGAATGGTAAATCACGACTCAAGTTTGAATTATTTTCTTGTACAATAATGTATGGAACAACTATTCTTTCGTATAAACAGAAGGTAGGACACTTATCCTTATAAGCAAAGAATAGTATACCTCTCCACAATAGGCAAAAGGTAAACCCTCCTCATCAGGTGCATGGGATCTCCTCAGTAGATGAAGGGTAAAATATCACTCCTTGGCAGATGAAATGATGCATCTCCTCCTTAATTGAAAGGCACATCCTTTTCTTAATAGGTGAAAGTCACTTGCATGCATATATGATAAATTTTTTGTGAAGGTATTTTGCTAAGTTTATTACTCATGCATTATTTTTGGTACGGAAGACGACAGTTGAATATACTAAAATTAAGGAAAATTAAATGCCAAAATAAGGCTTGAATCCATAACATCCAAAGTCGGTCAGAATACCACAATTTAAATATATAATAAACAAAAGAAAGTTGGTACTAAAAATAAAGGCAATGTTTAACAAGTAACAAAACTTAGAAATAAAAACATTCAAAGGACTACATGTTCTTAGAAGGAGCCGAAGGGCCAAGGTCATTAGCATCGACAATATCTCCTTGCTCATCATGAGTACAAGAACCAACAACCTTGGCAAGGGAGGCAGGAGTGATCTGCTCGGGGATAGTAGATGGAAGTTTCATAATCTGCAGGTGAAAATCAACATCTTCATTAGTTATTGCAAAAAAAGGGTGCACATCCTCCTTTACCCTCAACGTAACCAAGCTTGTAGGAGTGTTCTTCAACCTTTGCATGCTCCTCAACTGATCAAATTGCCTCCAACTTGAATTCATTGTATTCCTTTCAAGTAACTCATGGGTTACTTTTAAGGTCTCCAATTCTTCCATTTCAAGTTTCCTAGTATCATATTCCTGGGTAAGATTATGAAACTCGAGATTCAGAGAGACCAACTCAGAATTTTTACTAGATAGAAAAGCTTGCAGACCAGCACATTTTTTATTATTTTTTTCCAATTTGAGGATTTGGATACTCTTTTCTTGGTGTGACTTTTGTTCAGCTTCAAGAGCCCTTTCAATACCTCCAAGGTTAGCATTCAACTTCTTATTTTCTTCTTTCAACTTTTCTATTTTATCAACATTGGGGGCAGTAACAGTAGAAGACTCGGGCACATAAGACAAATGTCTCATAGACTCTTCAACCATAATGACACCTCTCAAAAGATAGAATAATGCCTCTTCATGTAGCTCGACATATGAGCTCATTTGAAACTTACTGAAGTCGGCTGATCTACGGAGACGTTTAACCAAGTTAATACACTCGGATTTGATGGCTAGAAGATCTTTTTTTAGTAGGTCAGCTAGGGGAACAATATCCGCAGAATTGGATCCACCCTCGTTGTCAATCAACATCAGTTTAGACAGTGAAGGCATGACCTGCATATCAATGAAGGCAGCCAACAGGCATAAAAAAAAGTCATCAATACCTTGTAGGTAGGGGCCTCAATTGGAGTATTTTGCATAGATAGAAGTTGCTCACTAGCTTTCGGCGTAAAGGGATACGCGACAAGGTTATTTTGTATAGGAAAGGGTCCTGGAATAATCTTTAACTTAAAATGTCCATTGCAGACTTGTCAGAGTCAAGATTTTCAATTTAATATCTAGAGAGTAACCTTTGTTCTGCTTCAAGATATCAAACTTTCTGGAGATCAGCATGAGCCTAGACTCAAGAGGAGTAAGAGTTAAACTTGCGACTCAATCTTCAGGTATTTGAGATTTTGATGCACCAATAAAAAGATTAAACTTCATGACTGTTAAAGGAGGAAGAACATCTATTGACTAGCAGATCTCTCAGTCGTGGCAGAACAATGTTGGGTAGATTCAACTTTCCGAGAAAGAGAAGAAACAACTTTATGGCTAGCAGATCTCTTGGTCGAGGCAGAACAATGTTGAACAGTGTTTGTCTTCAGAAGAGGAGGAAGATGCTACATTATTCAAACTGTTATTTTTTGAAACAATTTTTCAAAATAAACTTCAGATCTCGCAGAACGTCCCCTTGCAACCAAAAGAGAAAGCCTAGAAATTTTAATTTTTTTTCCTTTTAAAGAGATTTAAGAGACATTTCCTCCCTAGTAGAATAGTCAACCTCAACCCTAGTAGATTCCTCGGGATTCTTCTTTCTCTTTGAAGAACTCTCGGAAGGAGCCTCAATAATAGAAATTGATAAGTTAGTAAGATCATGGGCATTCTTTTTCCAACTTTCTATGTCTTCGGCCGAGGAAGGCCCTTTTTTTCATTTCTCAAAGGGCTCAACAACCACCTCAATTCGCGTATTCAAATGGTAAGCCAAACGCCCTTTGAATCTTCCCCATGTTGAGCTTGGCCAAATTTTTCTACACTATCTCCTCATCTACTACGAAAGTGACTAAGTAAGCAATCTGTGCAGAATACCAAAATGCGTGTATATTTAAAATGTATGCAACTATAGATTAAAAGGGTCAAAAAATGCATACATGGGCAGAAGAGGATGGGCACAAGAAGACCATCTGCCGTGTCACCTTCCCAGGTACCGTTGATTTCCAAAGTATCATTCTTCCAGTCAGGGACACCAACGCTGAGCTCATAAAAAAGTTTGACATTTTGTATTCTAAGCTGAGCATAATCACTATGCTTCATCACCTCAAAACAGAAGAAAAGTTTTTTTTTTTTTGATCAAGACAAACCCAAAAAATACTCAGATTGGAGAAACACATGATTGCCCTTTACACATTTGGGAAACATTGAGCAGGGGCACATCCCATTTCATAGAGCACTTATTTGAAGAACCTAGACATGGGGAACTTGAAGTGCAAAAAGATAATGAAGGGGTGAAATTTGATGGTTCTATTATTTTTGATAAACTCTTCATCCAAGTTAACAGAATCGATGCAAGGTTCTTTGCCATTCATTGGGTTAACCAGTCTTACAACCACTCCTTTGGGAAAGGCGAAGCGGTTAACCTCAATCCATTTCGAAAAGGCCTCAATGTTCTCTAAGTTAGGCAAGCTAGGAATGAATTTTCCAAAATGAGTAATGGAACCTCCTTGATGGTACAAAGGTTTCTCATCATAAGAGAAATCGTTGTTCCTAGATTTCTTCTTAGAGCCTATGAGATCCAGATACAGAACAAATTTAGAGAAAATCCCACTTGCAGATTAGCAAAGAAACACGATTAAAAGGTTAGCCCAAATATATTTGGATTCAACTAAACAAAAAAAATCAAAAAGTGACATACATAGCGAAAATGGTGACTGGATATGCATACAAACATCTTCAATGCACCAAATTGACATATTTGTAACAACTCCAATAACACTTTTGAGCTGTTATAATGCACCAAACAATTTCAAGTCAAAACCAAATTTAATCTAAAAAATGAAAAACAGTTACACAAAAAAAGTGATATAATAAATTAGATCACCATGAATAGTATCACTTATAGGACCATACTATTCATGGTGATACAATTATTGTATCAATTAGTTTGTGAAAATGTATAAAATTGCTTTGTGGATTGTTATAGTTCAAAAGTGTTACTGTTTTAGGGTTATTACAAAAATGCCAATTTGGTGGAGTGCTTTCTTTGCAACTGTACTTCTTATTCTCCAGTTGATTAATTCAAAAACATAAAATCCATGTGGAGCCACGATTGGGTACAATATATATATATATATATTTGTTTTTTAAAAATTGGGTCATTGACCCTTTTTATTTATTTATTTATTAATCCATATACCCGAAGGCTACATGACTGACCCTATAGGGTTAACCAAACCAGGCCCAAAGACTACAATACTGTTACCACTTAATATCCTCGTCGCCTCCATCTTGCATAGAGATTTGCTTTCGCTTTGGTCCATCGCCTCCACCTTACATGAAGACTCACTTTTACTTCGCTCCGGTCTAGTCCATCTAAGCAGCTGCATTCAATACCCGAAGGCTTATCAACGGCGGAGCAAATGTGCTCCTAATAATCGAGTGAAAACTCACAAAATCCTAACTGGTGAGTCTCGAACCCGAGACCTCTCACAAGAAGAGTGAATGTCTGACTAACTGAGCTACAATTTGTAGACAGATTGAGTACAATTTGACCCCACAGTGAATCCATGTTAGGTGAAATCCAATTTGGATTTGAATCCATATCATTGGTGGAATCCAAATTGTTTTGTCTAGACAGACCATTTAGATGGTTTAAGTGCTTTGATGCTTGGCTTATAAGGGCCAGCTCCTAGTTGTTTTGAGTATTTTGGTGAATTAGAGCAGAACCCTAGTTCTCTATGTTGTTTTTGGTGAATTAGGTACAGGCCTTAAGTTCTCAGTTTATTTATCGGGTAAAGTCGTAATGTACCAAAATATTTTGATAAAGTACTAAAGGTTTGACATCCCATAGTTGCACCTCCCTCCCGAAGGTTCCAATTAAAAAAAAGTTCCCAGTTTGATAAAGAAGAAACGCTCCACAACCCTTGACAGTCGACGATATACACTTGACGTCGCTGGAAAAAATAAAAAGAGTCAACCAAACTCCTCTCATCCTTCCCTGCTATAAATAGCCGACGAGGCATCGCTTGATAAATAAGAAATTGACCAACAACAACTCCTTCCCTATTTACTAGTTTGAAAGACAAGGAGGGAAAATCTTTTTCTTTGCAGTCGATGATTACCACTACGCTCATCACTGTCGACAGTCGACAGTCGACAATCGACGATCACTCACCCTTGTTGTGCGTCGCCGAACAGACAACTCCTCCTAGTCCATGGATGAATGAATCTCACCATCATTGACTAATGAAAGAAGATCCTGGCTAACTCTAGTGCACTGAATCTGGTTGCCCCCATGGAGGTTCTCATGAGTTGAAAGGAGTTTGTTTTGATTGTAACTCATAAATCTCAAGCTACCATCTGGGAAGCCCAATACAACAAACTTGGTGTATGTTCTGGGTTTTTTCAAGTTATTTCAACCAGCCACAACGATCTTCTCATGGAAAGTGAAGATCTGAGTAATGGAAGATGAATTATTGTGAATCTCGTGTGGAAAAGATGGTTACTGTGCCAAAGTGGATGAAGAGGGGGCTTCCTATCAGACTGTCTCTGCACATGAGGTTTGGGGGTCTGCTCAAAATGATTTATTTGGGCTAGAATGGAGGCTTTCATAGCAGGATTTGTGATAAAGTCTATATCGATACCCCCTTCATACGTGTAATGGTAAAAGACATTTACTGCTTCTTTAGCGGCCTTTCCCCTCTGTTTATATCTGAAGGAGTTATTTTACAGGGCCTGGGTCCTACTGCTTGGTTTGCTGCCGGGGGGCGAAAATACAATTTCCCCCCCTCTTTAAACACCTTTTTGGAGAAGAAGGTGTTTAAAGAGGGGGGGCAAAATTGTATTTTTGCCCCCTAGGCAGCAGGACCCAGGCTGTCTAGTGATGCAGATTTTTAGAGACATAGTCTGACTCTAGTGCTTCACGATGCTTCCTAATAAACTTTCTAGTGCTACTTTTGGCCCAAGTTGGCAACACAATATCACCAACCTTCTCTCCTGATTGTTTCTTCCCCAAGTCGAGATTAAAGCGGTTCTCAAGGAATTCGGGCACATATTGGTTAAGATTAGTGTAACGACCTGATCTGCACAATAAGATATTGTTCGCTTTGGACCCAATCGGCCCGCACGGCTTTAAATGTCTCTTATCAGAGTATGCATAACGGACACTGGGCCCCTCTCTGGCTCTACTCATCCAGATATTGTCCTCTTTGGGCACCAACCCTCCCCCTCCCTCTCAAGGTTTTGTTGTTTCCACCCACCTACTGGGGCTCCACAAGCCTCTTACTATGGGGATCCAACCTCGTACATAAGTGACACATCCCCCTTCCGCACCCAGGCGATGTGGGACTATGTCCCTTTTTGTAGCTCGTCCAACCTCTCTCGGGTCTGCTGGGCTTATTGGGCTCCAACCCTCACCCTCACCCTCAAGTCCGCCCACTCCAGGGTCTCACAGTCCACCCCCTTAGGGCCCAACGTCCACGCCGGCACACTTCCGGCTGGGTCAGGCTCTGATACCATTCTGTAACGACCCGATCCGCACAGTAAGATATTGTCCACTTTGGATCCAACCGGACAGCACGGCTTTAAAAGGCCTCTTATCAGAATATGCACAGCGGACACTGGGCCCCTCTCTGGCCCTACTCATCTAGATATTGTCCTCTTTGGGATCTGCAGGCTATTGGGCACCAATCCTCACCCTCAAGGTTTTGTTGCTTCCACCCACCTACTGGGACTCAACAGGCCTCTTACTATGGGGATCCAACCTCGTACATAAGTAGCACACCCCCCTTCCGCACCCAGACGATGTGAGACTATGTCCCCCTTTGTAGCTCGTCCAACCTCTCTCGGGCATGTTGGGCCTATTGGGCTCCAATCCTCATCCTCACCCTCAGGTCCGCCCACTCCAGGGTCTCACAATTAGCGTCAAAGGTTTTTTACCCCAAAACAAAGCTAGCAAAGGTAGTGTATTGGAATTTCCCGCCAGTTGATTTGTGATGATTCCTCGAAGGGCAACATATCTACTGGCGGTGTGGTGATGCGTGACAACAGTGGTCGATGCATCCTAGCTAAACAATGTTATTTTGGTCATGGGTCGAATAACAGGGCATAATATCTAGCTTTCTTAGAAGGTGGAAAATTTTGAATGGTGGTGCATGAATATCGTGAGGTAAATTTGGTAAAGGATACTTTAGCCAATAACACTTAGTTGGAGAATAGGAGTAGAAGCTTTGATGCAACAACTCTTCCATGTCACTCGGAAGCTTTGTTACTTCTTCCACAACTTCTTCCATAGCCTCAATTCTTGCATTAGCACCTTTTCCAGCCATTACTCCTCAGAATCGGATTGCTCTGATACCAGATTTGATATGAACTACAAAATTAAGCAATGCTAATCAGGAAATTCTGATAGAGAATATGAAATATGATGGAAGAATCCTTGCAGGATCAGCAACAGACAGCACTAAGCAGAGAAATCTAAAGAAAGAATGCAGAGCAAAGAACATTCAATACTGAAGATTCATAGCAACAAATAGTCTTTATTGGATTATATGTAAAGGCTATTCGAGAGGCCTAACCCTCCTTAGAGCAGATGCTCCTTTGTACAAATGATTACAGAATGAATGAATCACCTTCTCCTGTTCTGCTCTTATTTATAGGAGTATCTCCTCTTAGTCCTACTTCACTATTTTTGGACAATTAATCCTCTAACTAACAATACAGCAACTTGCATTCCTAATGACAACTTGCACTAACAATACAGCAGCTTGCATTCCTAATGACAACTTGCATTCACTTACTGATTTCCTGACTTATTCTTTCTTCTTGTATATGTAAACCTTATAGGAGGCCTATCACACAATAGGGAAAGCATTCGAAACAAATATTGCCAAATGCTGAGCTACCAACAATTTTCATTATTTACTGAAATTGTCACTACAGGGTCAATAAGAGGTTCATGATCCATCTGATGCGACTATCTGAAAATATTTTGCACTGACCGACCAACACCAAATCATTCTCTGTGGTTTTAACACTATTGGTTAAGCGCAGAAAACCGCCAGTATCAAAACTGAAATGATACAGAAGGGACCACCACATGCATTTGTTCAAGTGGACATAACAATACAACTGAATGTACTTGGCGTGCACTTGCTTTCATTCCATTTATGAAAGAAGAATAACTTGTAGTTGCAGAAACATTATTACCTAGATGATCCAATTAACCATTTCCGAGCGTTACTGAACCACGAGAACCCCACAATAAGTTGATATACAATAATCCTCTGCATAGTCGTACATAACCAATTTGCAGCATTGTCTAGTGTTCAACAGGTCAGGATACTCACACTAGTATGGGTCCCTCATTTTTTGGATATGGATTTTCAGTCGTCGTGCAATAACCTGTTTAGATAATGACTTGAAGTCAACTAGTAACTCTTCAAGAATTGCATCAAAGATAATATGTTTTCTTGAATACCTTTGAGAGATTTCCAATAGATGCAAGTGGAATGAAATATGCTGGGTATAGTGCTGTGCTGGGATCGAAGATACTTCATAATCAGCAGTGATGTTTGTAGCACTAACATCAGTAGGATGTACCACCTCTCCTCCTGAAGGGGATCTATCAGGCAAGAGATCCAGACCCATCAACCGAGCTACCAGATTCGGAGTCTTAGCTGTGGGCAAGTTTTTGTTCTCCGATGAAGAACAACCATCTTTCCCTTTTAAACTAAGCCGAATCTCACCCTGAAAGCCAAAGAAAACCATATTGATCAATCAGGAAGAGCGCCATATCAAAACTTCAAAACTATTATGCAGAACTTGTTTTGTGTTTACCTTATTGTCATCCATCATGCTCACTACACCATCTGAATTAAGATATGCTGTACAAGAGGCAAAGACTAGTTCAAATGCACATTTCCAGTGTAAATGAACTTAAGATTTCGGCAGCAAAATAAATAATAAAAGTATGGCATTAACTGATAAATCACATAGATAACAAACACAATTATTTTAATTTGCATTTGCATGTATTGTTGCAACCTTATTCGAGTATGTCAAGTCACATGTAGGTATACATGTAATTTGAGAGATTAGGAGGCTTGAGTGTAGCAGGTTGAACGCATTTGAGTGATTCGGGTGTACTGGTACATTTAATAAGAAGCAAACTCAACCCATTCACATCCCATCGTGAGGTTCTGCATTAGTGCATTCTGAACAGATTATTAACAATCATAGTGAGTGGAAAATTATTATTATATCATAGTTACAGTTAATTCTTAATATTGGATCCCATTCCATTCTACAGAACACATCTAGCATATACCATTTCAAAAAATGATTCCTGCGACTTCAACTATAATCATTTGTTGCCCGAAAATTCATGAGACTTCCATTAAACACAATCACTCCATATGATAAAGTATTCGTAGAAATTACTGATCAGATTATTACGTGAACAACAAAAGTAATTACTAGACTTTATGAATAAGGAACTAATCAATTTTACTGCAACGCCACTTTGCTTTTTCTTTGAGTTGAATGGGAACACATGAAGAACTGTGGACTCTGACCTCATAATATCAAACTTCATACCAAGCGACAAAGAGAAAAATAGATTGGGTACAGAAAATGGAAACTAAATTGGAAAGAAGTCACATGATATCGGAAAGATGCCTTGACTCCCCAAGAAAAGATGGCCTTCTCTGTAGGTGATCCAGAAAGCTCTATTTCACCACTTTATCACAAGTGAAACTAAGAAAAAAAAGGTATCTCAAAAATAGTTCTTCATAACTTAGAACACCACTATAAAAGCATGTAAGCATATAATTTGACTCACATAGAAAATAAAAGTTCAAGTAAAAGATCAATAATAAACAAATCAATAATTATATAGCAACACCTACATGAGATGACTGAAAATTTGAGAATATATTGAGATTATTGTGAATGACCAAGGGAACAATATAAAAGATATACTATATGTATAACATATCAATGAAAGGACAAGTACCCATGTGCATAGGCAATTTCATGTTTGGAAAATTGTTAGAAGGTCGAAATACTACTCAGTGCCAATTGAGAGGCCTTGCTATGTATTATCTTACCAATTACCATACATAAGTAATAACAGAAAGTTAGTTGCCACCTTCCAAAGGCAGCCCTAAGAGCTCTTTATAGATGGCCCGTTGTGTTTTATGAACTCATTTAATAAAACTTAACAAACTCACCTCAGAAGTGAAAACACTGCCCGTAGTATTCTGTGCAATGCTTTTGTTTCTCATAGAGGAGGCAGCAGAAGACATCGCCCTTTCTTCATCAGGTGGATCCATTTTTTGCCTACCAACATATGACTCAACAACTGTCATTTACAACATAAAAGCAACTTTCAGAAAAGGTATGTGATATATAGTGTAGACAAATACGTTAAAGGTTATTTACACAGGTGAAAACTGACTAGACTAGCAACCAAATTTCAAAAGCACTAACTACTAGATTTCAAAAGCACAACCTCTCACTAAAGAGGTGATGTTGGACCAACTAAATTGAGAAAGTCTTGATCACCAAATAATTAAGTACCTGTATTTTTTTATTTATTAATTTTTTTCTTGGAAGAAACCCATATCAAAATTATCATATAACTCTTATCAAAATTATCATATATTTTCACAGTTACTAAAACACTAGCAAAAATTTCAAGTAGGCCAACTTTGAAAAGAGCAAAGCATACCATCACATTCAAAATTATTCCAATACCTGGTGTCACCCCAAGACCAAGCTCCAATCTAAGCTAGTGACCTTCAAATCAGAACCTCTCAACTTAACCTTGTCATCTATTCTCACACTTGTTGCTACATCCTCAGAAGCCACACACCTGATTATTCTACAATATTGTGAGTACAGGTGTTGGTTTGATTTAATCTATGTGGCAGGATATTATGACTGAACTTTGTCCACGTTTGAATCAGGAAATTTGGTTAATGGTCTGATTTTGAGAAATTTTCAAGCTCTATTTACATTTAATATTAATTTTATTTTAAGGACTAACTTGCGCATAAACTATGTTTTTGTCTTAAATGAAAAGCTGAGGAACCTTAACCAAATACAAACAGTTTGTTGGTTTCATGTGAAGAACTGTCAAAAAAATAATAGGTTGGCAACTTGTTAGCATATGGACTAAGATTGCATGTTTACAATCAGTAAATCTAAACAATTTCAACTATGTGAACACGTTCCAAACAATAATCTAAACAATATGAATACAACCTCCAAACAATATTGCTAAAAATCAATTAGAAGTTGAAATACTCAATTATGGAAGAAGGATCAGAATACATCGAAACACATTGACGGAATAATTGAAACATAAACTTCAATCAAAACCTTTCATTAACAAACAAATATAATGTTCAAAATGCGAACCATGCAGATCCACAAGAGCAGTAACCAGATCAAAACACATTCACCAAATGATATAAGACCAAAGTCGAAATTTCAATTAAAACCTCAATTAACAAGCAGATGTACTGATTCGAAATGCAAAACACTCAGATCTACAATAACAATAACTACATCGAACTAACACAAAACAATTAGATCAGGGAAAACATAGATCTGAAGGAAAATCTTGAAAGTAACTCAATGCAGGCACGGAAGTGCCCCCACTGACTTTTGAGAATTTATTTATTTATTTATTTTTATATTTTTTATTTTATTTTTTATTTTTTATTTTTTAATTTTTAATTTTTAATTTTTAATTTTTAATTTTTAATTTTTAATTTTTAATTTTTAATTTTTAATTTTTAATTTTTAATTTTTAATTTTTATTTTTTATTTTTTATTTTTTTATTTGTCCCCCATTTAGTTTTTTTTATTTGCCCCTCTATTTTCACTTTTCACTTCAACCAGAACTTAATCCTTCAAATCATGTACATATCAAATCCAAACTCTACTTTTAGAGTTAGAGATAGAGGTTAAATCCCTCAAATCTCTCCAAAAAATCAAAATCCACAGTTTCTTCTTCACACTCCATCGATTGGATAAGATGATGGAAACCCCCATATTTCATAATCTTCAAAGATCTATAACTATTGAGTTATTTGAGCTCATCTTCACAAGATTCAGCAGGGTCCAAACCACTTTATTCTTCTTCTTCTAGGTACCAGGTGCCTTCATTAATCATTGTGTTGGTCATCTCCACAAAAAAATCGTAAGCAACCCAATCTCCTCCTCCTTGTCTTCATGTAGTAGTAATCAATGATTCAAACCCTTCTCTTGTGATGTGTTTCTAGAAGTAATAATAATCTTCAATGAATATAGTAGTACTCATCTTCAATGATTGTCTTTGTTGTACTCCCTTTTTTGCTGTATTTAAAAAAAAAAATTTATGTTAAAGTAACTAATTTTTATATTATATTTAATTAATTATGACATCACTCCACCCCCCCCCCCTCAACAAAAATCCTGGCTCCGTCACTGACTCAATGCGGCCTAGCATTTTTTATGAACAAGGCAATACAAAATGATCTACAAGAAGAAATCGACGAAGAAAAGTTTTGAATCAAGATAGGAGAAGAAATGGTTTACCTGAATTAGCAGTACAGTCCCCAACACACATTTCCGACCTGAATACCAGCCTGACCGATGTGGATCGAAATGCACTCTGTCATTATAAAAGAAAAAAATATATATAAATAAATAAGACCATCCAATAAGACACCAATATAGTAGTGAGGAGGTTGACTCATTTCAACATGAACATAATGGATTCACAATGAACCCCATGAATTGGAAAGTAAACTCATATTTTCATACTTGCAGAAAGAGTAGAACCCCATCATTCCAAAGAAAATAGAACTTAAACAAACTCAAGTGTACCTATAGCCATGATATCCCATTATCATCTAATTGAGGATTTGGTGATGGGCGAGCCTTAACCAACGTTGCTTGGATTCAAACTTCAGAAAAAGCCACAAGTGAAAACAAATTGCAAGAGTTGTTCCATGTTGAGGTTCCTGTAACAGTACAAGTCTAGTCTCATGAGGGTATTTAATTAAACGTCTGTCTATAACATTATATTTGGAAACACACAAGAAATTTCTAAAGGTAATATTGAGTCAATAGTCTTATTGACATCTTCAAACACTCCACTAGAATACCAACCTGATCGGAGAACCAATGAAGACCAATACGCAGATTACTATACAATCACCACCCACAAGATTTAAAAACGCCACAATGGAGGGGGCAACACACATTCCTCTTCTTTAGATTACTAAACAATCCCCCTCCCTCCATTGAACTAATCATCACAAAAAACCAATAATCTAACAAATGAAATTTTCTATCAGCTAAAACTAATTGAATAAAACTATCTAACTCTCATTTAGGACTTTCTTCAAACATTTTGAGCTATAGTTTTATTTTATTTTTTTGTCAAAAGGAAAAAAACTGAAATTGACAGAATATCGAAATATATCTCTGCTAAAAATAAAAAGTTTTCAAGAAAAGGTTCAATACATGAATAAACACTAACCAATAAATCGAATGAATGACTCCAATCAAAGCCCTAGTAAATTGCAATACATGAACTCTCTCGCATCACCTAAAGTGTCGAAGTCACCCAAATCACACTCAAAAAACTTCCAACCCTCAAATCACCCTTCCAATTCTGGTGAAAAAAATCTACTGCTGCTCAACTTCCAATCAGAACCCACTATTTATTTTCCAATTGGCAAACCCCACTGAAAAAAATAAGAAATTCAATTCATAAACGATTTATGCAATCAGTATACGAAAAATAAATTAAATTAAATTTAGAAATTCTTCAGTTTTGGTTGAAACCTACAAATTCTTTTCAACTTCCAATCAAAACCCACTATTTATCTTCCATTTTTGAGGTAAACCCCACCAATTCCTTTCAACCTTCAATCAAAACCCATGTTTATCTTCCAATTTGGGGCAAACCCCACTTAACCAAAAGCAAAGGTAAAACCTTTAGATCAATCCATAATCGAAACACTTAAAATTTAAAATTTGAGAGAAGTCAATACATACAAAGATTGGGGATGCAAAAATGTTCAAATCGTGGCTTCAAGAGCTCTGCCACGATAAGCGATGGAATGCGCCGAGCTACTCTGCCACCAGAGACTGCCTCGATCACTGTCCTCACTCCAAAACTTTTGTTCTCGTCAATGGCATCTCCTTCTACAGCCCTGATTTCAGCAAGTCCATCAAAGAAGCGCAAAGCGAGCCGCGAGGGTTGCATATGAACATTATGCGTCGTCGATGAAATCTATTGTACGTTTCACCAGTCACCGTTGCTGCTACATCATCTTCTTTGCCTTCTCCCGCGCATAATTAGGATGGTTTATCATGATAGAAAATAAGAAGAGAACCTTGGCAAGAAGTGAGGAGTGCTTACTTCAATCGTGTAGAAGCAAACCCATTTTAGTGCTTTAGAAACACTATGCAAAAACTCTAACTACTTCTCAGCGGGATTCAAATTTTTTGCGTGGGCTTTTGGTCGTGACTGGGTTATTTTGGCAAACAGAAATTCTAAATGACGAGGAAATGAGCGAGGAAACCAGCGAGGGGAGTGAGGTGGAGGGGGGAGAAAAGTCAATGCGCACATCCCGAGGGGAGTGAGTGGTTCTCCCCCCTCCACCTCACTCCCCTCGCTGGTTTCCTCGCTCATTTCCTCGCCATGTAGCAAAGCTCTTTGGCAAAATATATGAGAGGGCTTATGTTGATCACGACTTGGCGTGGAAGCCGTGCCATAAAAGCAAGTCTTTATTTCTTAATTATTATTATATTAGTACTTGGCTCATGACGATCCTATTATGCATGTCCTTAAAATAAATTTCAATGACGTGTACAGTAGGCTCTACATGCTTTTGAGTCATTAAAACTTATACATGTTACAGTGTGAGAGCCTACTCAATAGCAGATAATCAACAAGGAACTGCTCGCTAGCACGAAGTCCATTCTTCAATAATTTCACTAGCTTTGGCAAAGAAAGACATTTTGCTAGAGGGATTATGTAATCCGAGCTAGGACCACACGCACCTCCTTCAGGGTCGGGTTAGCTTAGTTAGTCCCCGCTCAGAGTCAAATTATTTTGTTGCTTTGATATCATTTTTGTTTTCTATTTTTCTATTTTAATTTTGAAATAAAACAGATTTTATTGATTACAGTGAAAGTTGTTACAAAGCATGCTGACCAACCAGTACATAAGTTTACACATTACAAGTATCTAAGTCCGACGCAAATATGCATCTGCTAACACGCACTCTGCTTCCAGAGAAGGTGGTGAAAGTAAAGTAATTGAAAAAGGTTGCAAGCATGCACTCGATTATTTGCTCCGTCGAATCACCTCGCAAGGATGATCTGAAGGTGGCGGCATGCACCTCAAAATGAAATACATACATTTTTGCCCCATTAATCTACCCTGCAAAAAGGATCTGGAACTAGATCAGAAAATGGCAGATGAGGTTGTCTCTCAAGATAGGAATGCCTGGGGTGCTGCACAATTAACTTCCCTGGAAAAAAAGTCGCATCCATCAGAGCTCCACACCGCCAACCCGCCTTTCGGCTTTGGCATCACGCGAGAAGCCCAGTAGATACAGTGGGAACGACCGATCCAAAACTTGTTGCGGGGATAATTTCTCAAACTAGATGGCGCGAGAGGATGTGGGATTACCAGAGGATGGAAGAAAGACCTGACGCCTTGGTGGAGTTTATAACTCTTCTTCGCAATGTAAGAAGATATTACAAGATCTCATGGAATCAATTGGATGCTCACCCAGATCAGGTGGCATCACATAATTGCATGTCATATTAAGACTCATCGCTGCAAATGTTAGAACATTCGAAGACTCCAGTAACATAGATCTTCCTTTAGCCTTTGGAAAACCCAAAACACATTCTCTGGTAAGATACATTTGATCAACATACTCTATAAGGCTCATTGCAATGCTTGAGATAGAGAACAACTAGCCTATATATAGGCAAGGTGGTTTACGAAGCAGCGTCAACTAACATTTACGTCAACATTAAATGCCCTATGGGAAATAGGAAAATGACAGTTCGAATTGCAACTGCACGAGTCCACATCCATCGAATTAATGACCCTACACATAGCCCCATTAATCAGGGGGAGTAATCGATACTGAACCGTCTCGCAATCTGCATTGTACACAAAACACACTGATCTACAAATATTTTCTTTTTTCTTCACATGCAAAGACACAATCGGCAAAGGCCTTGAGAGCCCATAGAATAAGGAGCGCGCCTACAAAAAATCCAAAGCGTCCTCCCTATTATTATTCTGTCGTCCTTCATTAAAGCTAGTCAATTTGTTATTAGTCCGATCAATCGATTAGGTTCCGAAATCAGACTGCTAGGCAAAATAAATAAGTCAGGACACCCAAGTCAGATTTGCACGCCCAAAATCTTATTCTGACCAAAGCTTAATCAGATTCGGCTGATTATAATAGCTTGTCGTCCGCTCTAACGCTTAGCCCGCCAAAAGTAGACGACGATGGGTTAGAAAGTGGGAGCTTAGTCAGCGTTCGTAACACCTGACCAAGATGGCTTGCAAGGGACCATTGTCCAACTATAGATAATGGTCGCTGATCTTAACCAAATCTTAGTCGATTTCGACCTATGACGATAGCTTCTAGTCCACTCTAATGCCTAGTCCGTTAAACGGGTGCCAATAGTTTAAAGAGTGGCAGCTTAGTCAGCGTTCCGATGCTTGATTGAGACAACTTGCCAGGTATCATTGTCCAAACATGGACAATAGTAATCGAACCCGACCAAAGCTTAGTTGGTGATGACCGATGTCGGTAGCTTTTGGTTTGCTTGAAGCCTAGTTCGTTAATAACAAATTTCGATAACTTAGAAAGTGGGAGTTTAGTCAGCGCTCTCAACGCCTGATTAAGATTGCTTGACAGGGATCACTGGTCTTAAGCAGACGATGATCACCGAACCCAACCAAAGCTTAGTCAGTGGCCGCTGATGACGATGACTTTTGGTCTACTCTAAGCCTAGTTCGCTGCGCGCAGATTCCGTCGGCTTAGAAAGTGGGAGCATAGTCAGTGTTATGACACTTGACCATGATGGCTTGGCAAAGATCGTTGGCCAACTACAGACAATGATCGCCGAATCCTGCCAAAGTTGAGTCTAAACGACTGACAATGATAACTTCTGGCTCACTCCAATTCCTAGTCCGCCAAAAGCGGACGACGATGGGTTGGAAAGTGGGAGTCTAGTCAGTGCCCTCGACGCCTGATTAAGATGGCTTGCTAGGGACCATCGTTCAATCATAAATGATGGTCGTCGAACCCGACCTTGGTTTAGTCAGTTATAACTGGCGATAACAACCCTTGATCTAACTAAGCCTATTCCGTCAATAACAGGTAAAGATAAGTCGAAAGTCTAGTCAGAGCTCTGGAAGCTCAACTCAGAGGACTCGCGAGGACTATTGTCCGATCATCTACGACGGTGCATGTGCTAGGACCACAATATGACTAGTTTGCTTATAATTGCAACAACAACTGCTGGTTTGATATATAGGAAAGCCACCATCCAAAGGGTGAATTACACTCCCCAATTTATAAAAGGATTCTGACCAGAATTGCACGAACTATCACAACATAAGCAGTCATAACTCTCACCAGCAGATCAATCATACGGCTTCCTGACCTAGCAGAGCCTCTTGTCTGATAACTAATGTCACGATAAGCCAAAGCAAAGAAAAGCTAGCAGGGAAAGTAAAAAAAGAAAATGTTATTCATTTGCAAGCAAAAAAATACAAGGTTCACTCCTCATCAGGAGGAGAGTCAAATACAATAGAACCAGAGTGAGCAAGAGAGAAATAGGAGACACATCTGTACGTGCTGCCTCTCGATCACCCTCATCAGGGTCACCTTCTTCTTCGGAAGGAGTAGAGGCCACTCCAAATTCCGCATATGCTACTTGTTCTTAATTAGAAAGATCCCAATCAGGATGTTCTTTCTTCATAAGTTGCAGCAGCTCCAACTTTCCATGCATGACTCTGCTGAACTCAAACGTGCCCTGGGCCTTAAGAAGTTTTTCCTCGCGCCTTGATTCAGCAAGCTCCCGCTCCAGCTTGACTGACAGCATGTCAGTCTTGGACTGCTCAACGCCCAACTTATCATTAACAACACTTAGCTCATTTTGTGCTAGAAAGAGCTGTCCGCATGCTCTTGGCATTAAAATCAACATCAGCCTCCAACTGTTGAAATCGGACAGCCCATTCAGGCTCTTTCTTGGCCTTCTCGGCGTTCAGAGCTTGTACTCCGACTGCATTTTCTAGGCAAATCATAAGTCACGATGGGCAAGGTTAAGTTCATTCTAAAACCGATCCCTCGCAGACATTGACTCCTTAGGACAAACTCAAACATTTCTAGGAGAATCCTCTGAGTTTCTGATCTTGTGCGCCAGGACTCAGCTCCAGCATCTGAGTGAGCTTTGAGTTGCTTACTGAATGATTCAATCTCGTAGATTGCGTCAGAGAATGACTTCTGCAAGTTTTCAAAGACTCACTCCATGGCATACACTATCTCACGAGTTGCCTTAACTTCAGTCCTAGCAGCGGCCACTTGATTCAGGTATGACATCCCCAGTAAGAGATTATTTTGCCCTTTATCCATATGCTCTCCCAGCGTCTCTCCTTTTGGCTTTGGAGCACACTTTGACATCCAGTCATTCCACCTGCTTATATGTTTCCTGAAAGCATAAGAAAAGTTAGTCTCTTAATGCCAAGCTTGGTTGCTCATCTTTACCACGTCTAGAGTAAACATAGTGAACTGCGCATCCACATGGAAGTCCTTAGGACTGGAATCACTCCAATACCACCTTTTACTGTCTTCACAGCATTAGGGCCCTCATCCACAACTTTCGCCTTACTCGCAACGATCGAATCTCTTTTACGAGCCGACTCAAATCAGTTGACGGGGAAGAAGGAAGTGAGTTATTCCTCGGACTCGTCGTCACCTCAATATGGGGACAGGAGCGAGACATAGGATAGTACGGGCGACACGGAGGAGACCTTTCGCCATATGGACGACGGTCAAGCGACTCTTCAATAGGCCTAACAGGGTCGCGATCCAAAAAGGGGCGACACTCAAAGTCTTTCAATAAAAAGGGATGACCCAGTCCCACACCAGACGAAGCTTTTATGCTGGCCTACAACAGTGTTTTGTTTAGAACCTTTGCCTGGTCTATACACAACTTTGTTAAATCTCAACACCCACCATTTGTAGATACTCCCTCTCCAAGTTAGGAGGGGAAATAAGCCTTTGCTCGAGCATCGCACCCCTCGGACACAACAATCTTTTCCCAACGGACGAATCAAAAACATATCCAACAGCTTCACTACCTTCGGATGAAGCTGAACGCCCACGAGCAGGCCTAAACACAGCACGAGGCCACTTTTCAGACGAACAGGAGAAGGAAGCGCCTAACTTAATTTTGCCATCCTGGAAGGGCTCGGGATCTTAATCTTTGGGAACTTCCTCTTCTTTGAGGTAG
Organism: Berberis vulgaris; assembly: GCA_963556465.1. Taxonomy (NCBI): domain Eukaryota; kingdom Viridiplantae; phylum Streptophyta; class Magnoliopsida; order Ranunculales; family Berberidaceae; genus Berberis; species Berberis vulgaris. The sequence continues at coordinate 33,085,399 of OY747126.1, read as the reverse complement.
ATACGACTTCGAGTTTTTTATTCGGAACCTTAAACAGAGTGGGAGCCCATGCCAATGAGCCCACAGTCCGCTGCGCTTGTTATTAGAGGACTTAACGACAACCACTATCTGCAAACGAGGCATGTTGCGAAACGCGTCTAGAGCCGCTTTATCCTCAACAGAAAGAGATGAAGTTGGGAATTTCCCTACAAAAATCACAAAGGTCAATTGGATATGCATTTAACACAAGAAAGACCAGAAACATAATTGAACTTACTCAGTTGTCTGAATTTCCACTCGACCGGACGACCAGCATGCTCAAAATACTTCGAGTTTGCGGAGGCCATGAAACAAAATTTCTGCCATAACTTAATATCATCAGGCAGATTGCCGAAGCAATCTGGCGTTGTCACCACGCACGTAGTGTGCTCATTTATCCGAGGGGAAGTAAGCAATTGGATCGCCCTTGAAGATACTCAGACACCAACATCCTTCACCCTAATCAAAATGGCGATCACAATCCTATACCCGTTCGACAACGGTTGAGTGGGCGTAAGGTCGAGGTACGCCAAGAATTCCTAGACTTCCTTGATAACAGAAAAGTAGACAACTGACTAAAGCACACCTCATTCAAGACAGATGAACCCCTCTGGATGGGACAACGATGTTAGATCGACGCCTAGAGTAAAAAGCATCGGATCCTTAGGAATCTTGTATGTTTCAAAGAGGACTTCTAGACTCGACTCAAAAAATTACATCTTCTCAAAGACCTTGCGGCCCTTAACAAAAAGTTCATCAGAAAGTTGATTTAGGCTTGCCATGAAAGATCGTACAAGCTTTCAAATACAAAAGTTGAGCAAAGTCAAAAGCACGGAATGCGGTACGACAAAATATAGTCTCTGAGATCGAAATAGTAAGAAAGCTAAACTCCGCAGAGAGGAAATCTATATAGAAAACAAAATTTCTGTTTTTTCTCTTTCAAGGAGATGCACGCCCATTTAATGAAGCTCGCCGCTCAAGGAAACGATTGAGACTCAACCATCATGACTACATTGTTGCTTCATGAAATGACTTGGTGGATCGATGAGCTAGCCCACCAACTCGGGGGAGCAGCTGATGATACACTAAACCATTCTTTGATCAACACCGTACGTGTGTCATGATAATCTCATCAACAGAACAAAACTGGCCTGATTACATGCCCAATCCAGCAAGGTCTAGACAACATTAAGCCCATTATTAGCAGGATCCATAAGGTCGGACCAAAATTGCAACGCGCTAGCAAGCCCACACATCACACGGTCGAGCCTAATACTCGTAAACCCTGGTAAGGCAAGAGTAAGCCCTGATAAGGCAAGTATCTGGGGGATCGACCCAAGCCAGGTAGGCCAGTAATACTTTGGTTCCGATTAGGAAACAAATACTGGAGCATATGTTGGGCAAGGAAACTTCCTTGCATGAACAACACTCCAAAAGGGAAACCACTATCGCAGATCTAGAAGCACAAGTCGTGTAGGGAAGCTTCTCTACATGGACAGCTCCCAACAAGGAAAAAATCTCCAGCAAAATCTCTTCCTTAAACTACACTAGCTGAATAAGGACTCCCACATTATAAAAGGAAGATAAGGTCGATGAACAAAGGTAAGCTACCGAAACCCAATTTACAACTTTAAGCCTCTCCTAAGCCTTATCCAACTTAAGTATTGGAGTGCCATCGGCCGCCACACGGTGGTCTTTGCTCACATGCGTTCTTGTGCAGGTTTAGGTCAAGGCGAGGAATAAGAGCAGGAATCGACTACATCAATGGGGTTCAATTTATTCCCCTTGAGAAGGGAGGGTTAACTATTCATGAATGACAACTGATGTGTTCATATATGTCCTCGCCAATCCCGATGATATTTAGCTGCAAAAAGAACAACAATCAAGCCCATGACCACCATTGTGGTGGTCGAAGGCACTCCAATGCTTATGTCAGATACTGGTTCGAGAAAAAGTGAAGACTAAATATAAAATTGTAGTGTGCATACTTCCGTACCTTTCTTCCTCGTTTCACCAACTCTTAAAGCTAGTGTTCCCTCCACAACTATCCCTGCAATTGAGGGCATGATGGAAGGAGGAAATCTTACATAAGATCTTACATGGGCATGACTAAGTACTTCGTCACTTGGCTCTATTAAGACCCAATGATTAATTGGGCTAGAGCTGATTTCGTGCGAATGGACCCAAGCCCTATGACTCATTCCTGTGAGGCTGGTGTGTGTTGGGTTTGGGCGCTGACTTATGGGTCCGCTTGGGACTGCGCTGAAGCCTTTTATATGCTAGGGTTAGTCCATGCCACGTGTATGGCTGTGATGGAGTGAATGTTTGATGTCTCATCAACTACTCCCGCTAGTTATTGGGTCTGCCTGCTGGGCCACTAGCTGCCTGCGTGTGGGGATTTATAGTATGCCATGATGGCATATTTTTGGCGCCTTTTGATTGTCGCACTGCATTAAATGTGTATGATTCTGTTAGGTAACCCATTCGCGCCAAACCTATATAAGCCTGTTTTGGGGGAGTTTTCACTTTTACCTTCTCAGAGCTTCTCTTCGTTTCGTAGTGTGTTTTTTTTTGCCTAGTTGAGCTTGAGTTTTTGTTCAATCATTTATGCACTAAGGAGGACCTGGCTACCTTGTGTAGGATACACAAACTCCCCAGTGATCTAGGAGTGTCACTTATCAATGAAAAAGACTCTCACTTTATTCTGCCGGGGGGAGGGGGCACATCTGCCTACACAAGGGCATGTTCAAGGTTGGTTTGCACTTCCCTGTGCCTATTTGGCACTGCTTGTATTCTTTGGGTATCGCCTTGGCTCAAATAATGTCGAGCGGGTGGAGCATGCTGATTGTCATTCTGATTAGGGCGAAGGACATCAGAATCCATATGTCAGCGAGAATGCTCTATTCCCTGACTTAGATCAGGATGAATAACTAGGGTGTATGTTGGGTGTGGAGGCCACGTTGCTTGACTGGCCAATTCGTGGATTTGGAGGATTGGCAAATTTATTGTTTTTTTTTTTTTTGCCTGTGTGAAGTCTGAGTACTTCTCATTGGATAAGTGGATTGTTTTCTAGTGAGGCCGGTGATGTGTTCCATGCCTTATTCGTGCCTATTGGTTCTTCTTCAGGCTCCGAGACGCCGATACCTATGTCTCAAAAGAGGAAGGTGCCAAATATGCCTAGCTCTTTGGGAAAAAAAGCCTTGGAGGAGTTGCTTACTCCCCCTCGTCTTTCCAAAAGGCTCAAGTTAGGGTCCAATCCTCCTACTGCTCCTCAGAGTGGGGAGAGCAATGTTGTGGACTTGACCATTGATGAGGAGTCCCCATGGGCCTTGGCTTATTTTGAGATGGAAACGGAGCGATCGTCATCAAAGGTTGCAGCGTTTGGCCAATCTGTTGTGGAAGGACAATCTGCACCTGAGAGCACTACTCACGACCCTTCCATGGGTCCGAGAGTTGGAAATTTGTCTGAGCATCCTTCTACTGCTACTGCTAAGGGGAAGCAGGTTGTCGAGTCTTCTTCGTTAGGAGGTGCAGGGGAAGAGGCGATGTTGGACTCTGGTTTCAAGGCTCCTCACACTGAGGCTAGAGTTAGTTCCCACACTCCAGTGTATATCGAAGAGAATCACAAAACTGCCACCGTTGATCAGATAAAGAAAACTTCTTTTGTGTGGCTAACCAACTCCCACTGGAGAAGGCGGTTGTGGAGGCACACATCATTCTTGGTCAATAGCTTCTGATGCTAGTAAGTTGACAACTTGGTTGTTTCAACACTTAGTTGAAGGTCCACGCCAATTGGTTGCATATTTTCAAACTGGGTTGTGCTTATCTATAAACAAAACTAATTTTCCACTGTCATTTTGTACTGACCTGATAAGCGACTGTAGTTCGTTGTTGTATCTGCAGTACCAGTCAATTCTTCATTACCTGTTAAGCTTCTAGCTAAAGAGAGATCAAAATGAGCTGGATCCTTTCCTAGACAATTTCCTTAGCTTCTTAGGCCTTCTCCCTTGCATAACTTGCTGCTTGGCAAGTCTTGTCAGTCGCATAACAAGTTGTTTTGCCTGTAGTGTCATAAGTAGTGTGTGCTGTTTGGCCTATCTTTTCGGCAACATAGCTAGTTGATTTGTCTGCAGTGTCATATGTTGCTTATTGCTTAGCCAATTAGATTCTTACAAATGTTCTTTTCTATATGCATAACATCCAAATTATGACGTAGCAAATTATGTTTCCAGTATGGCAAATAAAAAAATATTGATATTTTCTTCCACATGTCGATATTGTGTCTTTCTGTTGTTTCTTAAAGATTTCCCCCAATCTGTTTCAATATCCTTAACTACCAGACCACCACCACGACCAAAATCATCATCAACATCACAAGCTCACAAAAGGTCCAGCCTTCAACCCCGTACTCGTCGATCTAGGTATCGACATACTCAAATTGATTTGAGGGGGAGGAGACACTACACCAAAAGGCCTGTTTAGCTACGCGGAGATGGCCACGGTTCTAAACCGTTGGTTTATTTGCCACTGCCAAAAACCGTGGCTATAATGACCAACGGCCTAAAACCGTGGCTAAAAAAAGATGGCCACTGCTCAAAACCGTTGATTAATTTGCCACGGCTCAAAACCGTGGCTACACTACAACACAAATGAAAAACGCTGAAAAAAAACTTGGGCGGGCTTTTTGGCGCTCGATTCTTTCCTCTCTCCTTTTACTTGGCGCTCGACGTAGAGCTCATCCTTCCCTGCTCCTCCCTCGACTTCCCTGCTCCCTCCACTCGACATCGACCCTCCCTGCTCCCTCGACTGCCCTGCTCCCTCCCTCGACTTCCCTGCTCCTCCCTCGACTTCCCTCCTTCCCTCCTTCCCTACTCTTCCCTCCTTGCTCGGCATCTTCAACCTCCAAACCATTTTGCAAAATCAATCAGCGACTGCAGATTCTCTCGTACAGGTACTCTCTCTCTCTCTCTGCTTTCTTTTGTGTCTTCTATCTTAGTTTTTATGGGGTGCTAAGTGTTTGATTAAATTTTTGAAGAGTGAATTGAAATGTGTTTGTATTTCTCACATCTTATGCTTTTTGCTCTCCTACTCATATGTTCATAGATGAAGGATCTGTGACGGTGTTTTCATTTATCTCTTCTTTATCCCTCAGATGGTTTCATTGTTTTGTTCAAAGCTCTAAACCTTGTTTATCAAAAGGCTTCTTGTCCTTAAGAAAGATTTGGATATGAGTTCATTCATCTATAGAATTTCTTTATATCCAAATTATGATTTCGAAGAATCTCTATATGATGTGATTTACTGTTTATTTATCACCCATTTGCAATTCTCTACAATGGGTTTCAAGTTTTTCCACAAGATTTGGATCAAACAGTGTTGAAGTACTGAGTTTTTATCTTAATTCCAGTGGGATTATAATTGAGGACACCCTTTCAAATAGGTTCATGCCTTTATGATGAAAAGTATAGACTAAAGGGTCATATGTTTTGTTCCATCTCTGTCACTTAGTTGCTTAATTATTCCCCACTTTTCTCAAATAGATTATTGTCCATTAGGATAAAGGTTTGGTTACCACTTATTACATGTCTAGGACTTCCAACTAGAGGTAACCTTTCTTAGTGGATAAAAAGCTTTTTGTTGCTCTATTTGATGTCTACATACATTGAATTCTACAAATGTGTTTGAAATAATCGATACAGATTAGAAGACTTCATTCTAGAGTCATATTCCTTGGTTATTTTAGTTCAACTTTCTCCCAAATGAGGTCACATTTTTAAGACAATTAAGATGCTTGAATTAAAGTGTTGTTGATATAACTGTCCTTAATACATCTATGTTATCATATCAGTTGTTTCATTTTTTCAGATTTATGAAATGTTTTGAAGTTTTTACATTGAAGAGTGTTTATATTTTTCGATTTAGTTTGCTTGAGGTCATTCATCTTTACATGTTTCTCTAACACCTATACTTATTTTTCAGTGAAAAAACAGGAAGGGAAGATAAGGTATGATATAGTACGAAGCAGCGAATTCTGCAGTCCATTGTGCTGGACAGAGTGCTGAATTTTTGCTGCGTGTTGTTGCTACTATGTTACGTGCTGGTTTGTGGTCAGGGTGCTTGTATACTGGAAAGATCGGGTGTCGGGCTGGCGTGATGCGTTGGATCTTTGCAAGTTGGTAGGATGGTCATTGGCATTTAGAGTTTGTTATTGCAATTTGCATTTTGAACTTGCAATTTATTTGTAAGTTGCAAGGAGTAATTTGCAAGATGCAAGTTTGTTTCTAGAGAGAATTGATGTTGACTGATGAATCATTAGGCTGGTTGCTAGTATTCTTCTAGTCATTAACTCTTTAACAAGCCTTTGTCTAATCTTTTCCAGCTCACAACAAAAGAACTTGGTATGAACCTTGACAAGGTGGAACTAGATATGCTTGGCACTTGCAAAAAGATAAGTTACTCTTGAGACTAGGTATTTTTTTTCTCTCCATGTTGACCTAACTTCACTGCAGAATAGGCCATAACATGCGACAGAATTTGGAAGAAAAGGAGTTCATAATGTTAAGCTTTAGCATTTGGAAGAAAACAGGGGACTATCCACATTCATATTAAAACCAAAAGTTGTCTATTAAATATATCAGATTTGACCAACAGAGAAAAGAATTTCCTTCTGTTGATCAATTGTTGTGTGTGTGCAATTCCTGTATTTTTCAAGCCTCCCTGTGGTACTTAATTTGTTATTTGAATTCTGCTTGTTTCATCTAGATTGGTCTTAGTGGAGCACTGGAGACTTTTTGTGGTCAAGCATATGGTGCAAGGCTGTATGGAATGTTAGGAGTGTATCGTGCAATGTGGTAAATATTTTTCTACTCTTATTAATTACAATCTTATGGTTTGTTAAACTTTATAGTCTTAAAGCTACCTTGTCTCAAAAATTGCAATCACAATCCTTGCTTTCAATGCATGTGCAGTGTGAACACTGAAACTGTTGCGTTCATGTTGATTTACGGATTCAGTGCTGTAGTAAGGTATACACATTTAGTTTTATCCAAAGTTATATTTTCTTGTCTTTGATTGAAAGAAACTCATCCTTACTAGATGACAACACAAGGGTGTCGCATGAGTTGGGAGCTGGAAACATTGACAAAGCTAAGAATGCTAGCAAGAGGTGCAAGTGGTCCATTTAGAAGCTGGTGGAATTCAGGTATTGAAATGCATCAAAGCAAATATGAATTATGTGGATGCTTTTGCCCATCCATTCCATTAAATTCTCATTCCCATGGTTTATCCCTTTACTCTAGTTCACTTAGAGTTTTGATTCTTCTTTTTAAGTGAAAAAGGGGTCTTTGAACTTGTAAAGTTTTGATTTTGGAATGAAAAATGGGTACTGAAGAAGACAACAAGAACGCCATTTCTCAAGAGCATGGCGAGGCTTCAACCAACGCAGCAACATCACCGGCTGTTGTACCAAATCAAGAGGTATTTCCTATCTTGTGCATATATGATTGAATGGTTTTGTTTGATAAAGGTTGGTTTTTTAGTTTTTGGGTATCTGTGATTTAACCAATATAGCAATTCTGGGTTGTTTATGTCATGGGGATTTCTTTGTTTGTTGTGTGATTTAACCAATATAGAATTGGCAAGAAGACTGAAGGAATTATCTTATAATCTCACTGCCTTCAGTGTTCCTTTATGAAGGATACTGAAATTGACCAAGATAAAGGAGCATCGCCACTTCTCGCAGAGGCTGCAAAAGGTAACAACAAAAGCAAAGAGAAGGTTGATCAAAATCAAACTTCCTCTACCAGTAGGGCGTCTGGGAAAATGGTTAAAGATGGTTCTCAACCCTCTGATGCTGGCAAGGAAGAATATATCCATGTTCGCGCTAGAAGAGGCCAAGCTACAAACAACCATAGTCTTGCAGAAAGAGTAAGATTTGTATCCAGAATTTCAGTTTCTATGACATTAATAGTTGCTTATTGGTTTAAGTTCATTTGTATTGCGTCTGCATAACAGGTTAGAAGAGAAAAAATCAGTGAAAGGATGAAGTTTCTTCAGGAGCTTGTACCTGGTTGCAACAAGGTGATTTTCTGGAGCTTATGATTTATGCTTTGCAATTTGTTTATTGTTTCACCAAATATTACTTCAGGCGTAGTTGTTAATTTGCATGGGATTTTCTTAAATTTGCAGGTTACAGGCAAAGTTGTCATCTTGAAATATGATTACTAATGTTTGAATTTGAATAATAATAAAATGGTAAATCAGAATTGTTGAAGAACACGTTGTGTCCAAGTTCATTTCAAAGCTAGCAATATATATGGGGAAGTCCATTGACTATAGTTTTCTTACTTAGTTTCCTACTAAAGTCGCCTTTGATGCACTTAGAAAATTTGAAAGGTGATGGTTTTTAGTGAGATTGATCTCTTTACCCTGTAATAATGGTAATTGCCTGAACCCATTCTTTTATTCAAATTTTGTTAAATCCATATTGTTGTCATACATAGTACTGTTATCACATTCTACAAGAATGGTCTAAAAATTTGCTAAACATGAATCACACTATTTTCTGAGAAGATGCCATTTAATGCTGATGATAATACTGATTGTGGTTATGTATTTGGCGCTCTCATCATTGCGAAGCTCCTGTGTGTTCCTATAGTGATGTCCTATCATACTCACGTTCCAATGTAAGTTCCAGTTATCTCAAGTTTTTTTTCAATAATTTTGGAGATGATCAATGTATTTGGAGGCATGGCCATGTGTCTGCTAGATGTAGGAAGTACATAATCTGTGATGTAAATCTTGGATACATGATTTCTACATAATGTAAAGTCTGAAAAATAAGAAAAATACACTAAAAATGATGTGCACCAGCCGGAAATCAAACTCGGGTTTGTACCGTGGCAGGGTACTATCCTACCAATATACTAGTGCTGTATGGAGTCCTTTTTGAATCATCATAAGATAAAATTGATATGTTGGTGTAGTTCAGACTTAAATGTTTTCTTGGGATTTTTGCGCTTCTACCTTGTCAATATTTTTTTTTTGTTGCCAAACTATATATGAAACTAATCCTATATAGTAACTAAACTTAGCCAAATTTTTTTGTTGCCAGTTTGATTGCTGCCAGTTTTTTTTGTTGTTGCCAATTTGATTGTTGCCAGTTTGATTGTTGCCAACAACAATAAAAAAACTTAGCCAATTTTTTTTGTTGCCAGTTTGCCAGTTTTTTTTGATGTTGCCAATTTGATTGCTGCCAACAACAATCAAATTGATTGTTGCCAACAACAATAAAAAAACTTAGCCAATTTAATTGTTGCCAACAACAATAAAAAAAACTTAGCCAATTTGATTGTTGCCAATTTTTGTTGTTGCCAATTTGATTGTTGCCAGTTTTTTTTTGTTGCCAGTTGATTGCCAATTTATTTCTCAAAGAGTGAAATATCCAATTGTTAACTAAATATTATTTCTGGTAAAAAAAATGATATTTCAATTTTTTTAAATTCAATTTATAGAAATTAGGCCCCTCAAGCAAATCAACAATTCTTCTTATATTGTTTTTGCAGAGCTGATGGTTCTGGGCTTCATTTCCCTACTATTGACATTTTTCCAAGCCTACATTGCTAAAATTTGTATTCCCAAGGGAGCTTCGAAATCAATGTTGCCTTGTTCTTATAGAGGATCCCCTAAGGAAGATACTAAGGGCAAGGATGCTACTGAGGAGCATCGTCGGAGGCTTTTATGGAATGACCGTAGATTGTTAGCAGGGGCAGCACCTGCTTCATGCAAGAAGGTAATTTTGAATTGTACATAGCTAATTTCAGGTTTTCCTTTTCAAGTCACTTGATTATATCAACAGTTAGTCACTATTGTTACTCTAGTTAGATGGATAGAAAATCTTCACATTGCACTTTAGAAATGGTTTCCTAACATGTGGTTTCCTTACATTTTCTTGTTTTTGTTTTCTCTTATCTTCAGGGTTATGAAACACTTTAGAAATGTTTTCTCTTATCTGCAAGGTACTCTCTGCATGAACATCTTGTTGGCTGCCCAGATTAATTAAAAGTTATTATGACTTAATGAGTTTGGTTTTCTACTGTTAGTCCTTGAAATCACTTCGCAACTGGTTTGCTTATGGCATGGTTAACTCATTTGGTGTTTCATTTCTATTTGCAGGATGGGACAAGAACTTTGGCTTCCAACTATACATGAGTGATCCCAGTGGAAACAATGGTGGGTGGAAGGCTGCAGCTATAGGAGCAAACAACCAAGCAGCACAGTTCATGCTGAAGCAAGACTACAAGGACGAGATCACCCGGGAGGAAGCCATCACTCTTGCACTAAAGATTCTCAGCAAAACCATGGACAACACTAGCCTCACTTCAGATAAACTTGAATTGGCTGAAGTTTTCCTTGAACCATCTGGTCAAGTGAAGTACCAGGTATGTTCACCTGAGACCGTGAGCAAGTTACTGGTGAAGGTGGGAGTCACCCAACCTGCTACAGATGATTCTTAGTCATTTTCATGGTTTGTGTTGATTCTTAGTCATTTTCATGGTTCTGACTATATGGATTTTGTGTAAGTGATGAATTATGAGAATCACATGGAGTTGTATCTCTTTGTTTTGCCTGCCTATGCTAGAACAGTTTATTTGTTACGGAACGGTGATTCTTGATGATTAAGGTCAATTTTTATTTTACTTCAATCATAAGGAGCTTTATCCTTGCGTTTGTGGCATGCACCTGATTATTTTGCCATTACATACTTGGTAACATTTAAGAGCTGCCATTTGGTGCAGCTTAAATTAAGTGGGTTTTTGCTGTAGTTGTTGTTATTGAGCTTATTAGAGGTATGAAACTCAGAGAAACAGAATTTTGCAGGTGTGGGGCTGTGATTTTGCTGCAGCAGCAAAAAAAATGTAATTTTTTTTTCAATTATATTAATTTGCAACGGTTTCAAACCCTCGCAACAAACCAGATTTCTTTATTTTTTGAATTTTGTTTTGACTGGCCTCGGCTTAAAACCGTTGTACTTAATTATTGCCACGGCATAAAACCGTGGCCATCCTTGCCACGGCTTAAAACCGTGGCCATCATGCTTGCAACGGCTTAAAACCGTGGCTAAATCATCAAGTGTCCCGAACATAAAACCGTTGCTAACATGTGTTGCCACGGTTTATAGCCGTCAATGATGATTTAGAGACGCCTCTACTGCCCACGCGTCTAAGCCGTGACAATTGGTTACCCCCACGGTCCCAAACCGTTGCTGATGGGTATTTTTGGTGTAGTGAGAGTTAGGATCAGCGAAGACGTTGTTGCCAAATATTTGAACTAACTCGCAAAACTTGGTTTCAAGACTGATGGGAAATAGTTTTGGCTACCCAGACTTATCTTCCTACATTGAATTACACCTAAATTGAACTTGTTATAAAATTTGACAATAGCATGTGCAAAATTAAGTATGATTGCATGGATGAAACTCAAAGGAAAAATTGTTCTTTGTTTGACATAGGCATTTGCTTGGCTAATTTCATCAACGAAAAATACATCAATTTTAACGTCAAATACCTCAGCTTGCTATATAAAAACTAGAACTAATAAAAAAAATTTAGAAACGTTAAAATATAGATAAATAAGAATAATATATGCAAAACAGAGTATGATGGCGTGATTGAAAATAGAAGGTTGTTCTTAGGGACGATTTGCCTAGTTAATTCCATATAGAGTAATACCTCAACTTTAACCTTAGCTTCTAATGAAGAATACCCCGGCTTGCAATATAAGAACATTAAAAAAGATCGAAGCATATTGTCAGGGCTTTCCTCAAATATAGCTACAAGTAGAAAAAAAAATGTTATTTTAGTAAAAAAAAAACTTACGGCAACGAATTGAAAACTTCATTTAACATTTTTCTATTTTTAATATAAGTGATGTAAAGTTTAAGTTGTTCTAGGTATTGTGTCGCTATTTCTTTAACTACCTTTAATCCATGAATGTTTTGGAGATATTATCCATTACTAAACATGATCGAATAACTTCATTACAGTGAAGAATTTATTAATATATCTTAGATTTGAGTTCCTCCTTGTCATTCTTCTGTGTTCCTATCTTTTAAGAGATTCAAATACACAGAGTCTTCATGAACATGTTTGGTTAGTTCAAATGCTGATTTACTTTGATGTTTTTGACCAAAAAGTTAATTTTTTTTAGATTTGCTTCATCCTATGATGAGTTTCTTCCCTAAACTCTCAATCTCTTTAAAATACACAAAACTTAAAATACGAAAGGATCAATTGTTTTACCCTTTTAAAAGCAAGTATTTTTGGACCATTTAACACACCCTATAACCAAAATAAAAATTAAACCAAAAACACTCTTTTTCATTAGTATCTAGATTGTAACTCATTAAATTCATTAAAAAAAATTTAGTATACAAGTTATTAAACCACAAAATTATTGAAAATTTTTTCTCCAAAATTGTCCTATTGTGAACCCCAAAACAAAGATAATATAAACTAACAACACCTAGATAACCAAACAAAATTAGCAATATGACAGAAAATTGAACATTTTAAAACAAAAATGTGTCATAATCCACGAAATCAACACGAGGGGTTCAGTTTTCTGAGATTTTCTCATTCCATCAACATGAAAGTAAGCAAAAAATATAGCAATCGAACCAAAATTCATGCAATTCATTCAAATTCAACTTACATGTCACAACAAGAACAATAGAACACATAAGAAAATTTTAGCACCATATCACATAACCTGGTGCTTGAATAAATCGCCAAAGAAGAATGAATGAGCCCCAAATCGAAGAACGAACCCAAGATATTAGAAAAGATGCCTTAAAAACTGAAAATACAAACAACATCCAAGAAAAATCAATCAACAAAAAAATTAATTGGAAGAAAAGAAAGTTCTGTGGGAAAATAATTACACCCACTAAGCTTTAGAATATCATTGGAATCTCTCAGATTTGTTTCTCTAGGAACATCGATTTGGTAAGGAAACCTTCGTAGAATACGAATCAATGACCAAAAACCCTAGCTAAATTCGTAATCGACAGAGCGAACCAAGAATCAGTAAGACAAAACCTGTAATCACCAAAGAATCTAACAGACCCAATCAACATAGCCAATCTCAACACCCAATCGGCAGACCCAATCTGCGACACAATCGCAACACACAATTGAAACACCCAATTGACATACACAATCACAACACCAAATCAGTATACACAATCAAAGCAGACCCAATCACACAACTCGCAGCAGACCCTTACTTTCCTTTTCCTCTTCTCTTCCTTCCTTTTCCTTTTCTTTCAACTCTTTGCTTACGAATATGGAGGTATTACATTGAGGATGTGGAGGTGATGGATGTCCCCATGAACTTAGTTTGCGCGAGAGGGGCGGGATTGTTTTTTGGGGTTACGCGGGTTGTTTGTGTTTAAGTTTGTTAAATATTGGCAAAACAAAAGAGGGCGGTATATATTAAGTTTTCGTAACTCGTTAAGAAGACCGGCCCTAAAAGCATGTCATAATTTTGCCAAATCTATTATATAATGACTTGGTTTGCGACGTATGCTTTATGTATGTCATAAAAATAAATTACAATGACGTGCATGTCAAGCAAGTCGTAAACTTAAGTCCTCTAAACCCCTATTTGTTGTAGTGATCCTTCCCCAACCGGCCAGTGGCTTGGTCCTAAATAGGACTTCCATTGGGAAGTTGTTTGTTACATCTGTAAGGGCCAGATTCTATAATAACCTCAATCCTAAACAAGAGTTGTGTTATTTGAGATCCTTGCCCAAATGGACTAGGTCCTCGAATTCCTCTGGCTCAGTCCTGAGCAGAACTTGCGCTGGAGTCTGTTATGCCTATAAACATCTTTGCAGGCTAGGTCCTCGTATTCCTCTAGCTCTATCCTTAACATGACCTGCGGTAAGAAGGAGTTTGTTACGCCTATAAATGCTAGACTTTATAATAACCTCAATCTTGAACAAGATTTGAGTTGTTTAAGGAACCATCCCTGCCTGAATGGGGTAGGTCCTCGTAATCGTCAGGCCCCGTCGTGAATATGACCTGCAATGAAAAGGAATATGTAGCACCTGTAAAGGCTAGACTATTTAATAACCCAAATCCTGAACACGAGTTGAGTTGTTTGAGGAACCATCCTTGCTTGAATGGGCTAGGTCTTCATATTCCTCTGGCTCAGTCTTGAACAAGATCTGCACTGGGAAGGAGTTTGTTACGTCTGTAAATGATAGACTTTATAATAACCTCAATCCTGAAAAGGAGTTGAGTTGTTTAAAGAACCATCATTTCCCACATGGGCTAGGTCCCCGTATTCCTCTGGATCGGTCTTGAATAGGACTTGTGCTGGGAACGAGCCCGTTACGCCTATAAGGGCTAGACTCTACTAGAGTGGTGAGTTGTCCATGGACTTGGCTTGATCCAATATGTTGTACCTTCGTTCCTTGGCAGACTAGGACACTTGTAAGGTAAGTGGTCGTGGCCTTCAACCAGGATAAGCTTTGTCATTTGTCCACCATTTCTATCCCTGTAGTTGGATCAACTACATCTGGTCCGTGTGTGTTCCATCGTGGTCCAGAGGTTGGACTAGGCTATCTTAGGAGTAGTGAGTTGTCTGTGGACTGGACTCACCCGCTTGCGGTAAACTGTCCATGGACTAGGTTTGCCTACTTGCACTGGACTATCCGTGGACTAGGTCCAGACCGCATTCCATGGGCCTGGCTGTTTGTGAGCCATTTTGGTCCCCGTGTTCGGATCAGGCTTTGGTGGGCAGTGAATTGTCCGGTGACTAGGCTCGACTTGCCTTATCATACCTTGAAATCTTAGGCGGGCTAGGTCAGTTATGCAACGAACTATTGCTGCCTTTGGTAAAGCTAGGCTTGGTCGCTTGTGCAATATTTTGGCCTTCGTATAAGGATCAGTCAGGTATTTCCTTGTAAAATAAGTTATGTGTAGAGTATAATCATTTTTAAAGAGATTAACTTTATTGATTTGCTTTAAAAAGTGCAACATGCCACCCTAGTTACTCCTTACCAGTAAGCACTGGGCTCGTTGGTCCATCTTTATTTGAGGGGAGGGATTTGAGCCAAACGACGTTACTTGCCCGATAGATTCATCGCCACGTACTAGCATTCTTTTGTGGAAGACTGATCTCCCTTGTTAGTTTTTGTCTCTCTGTTGACAGGGTATTTGAGGCACTGGTGCTGGGTGGATACCACTTCCCCCATCTAGTGGAGCCAAGACTTTCTCAAGAATATGTTATATGTGGAGGGGCGTCCACTACGATGAATTTCGTCATGAGAAATTTTGCTAGTTCCCCCACTCCTACGAGTAAGCTGGTGCGCCCGACTGAATAACTTTGAGTGCCGCTGAAACCAACCATCACCTGGTTGTGCGGATTTAGTTCCTCTTCTTTCAGCCGCATCCTATGAAATGCTTCCAGGAACAGGATGTTGGTTGAGCCTCCGGTGTCCGACAACGACCTTTTGATGCCCCATTTTGATATGATGATCGTGTTGACCAGAGCGTCGTTGTGAGGTGAGTAAATCCCTTGTATGTCTTGGTCGAAGAACGTACGGTCTATAGTTGGGTGTTCCACTCGGGCGTGTTGGACTAGGTGGTCTTTGCTGTGAAGACCTGCTTGCAGCTCCCTGATCGACTATTTTTTGACAGATTAGATTTCCCCAATCCGATGTGTGCGCTGTGCAGGATGTAGATGACATCTACAACCTTTTCTTCAACTTCTGGGACCACTTCGTCTTTATCTTGGGGTTATTTCTCATTAGAATTTATGAATTCTCCGAGTCTTCCCCTTCAAATCCAGTACTCGATCTCATTCTTAAGACTTTGGCAGTCCTGGGTGATTTGGCCGTGATCCTTGTGATATGCACAGTACTTTCCCTTAACACGTTTGGAAAGATCGCCTTTGATCTTTGGGGGCCACTTGATGTCCTCCCAAATTTTCATAGCGGAACGAATTTTTGCCAAGCTGGAGTTGAGTGGAGCTTACTCACGGACCTTGCAGAGACATAATTGGTGACCCTATCAGGTTTTACTATGTTCGCACTTGGTCTTGTTCTCACTTTTCCTCATTTTGGACCTGTCCTCTTCGCGCCTATTTTTTTCCCTTATCCCTGGCCCTGGGGGCCTGCTTTGCCTCATTTTCGCCTCTTTTTTTGCTGCCAGCATCTCCTCTAGAGTGATGTATTTCTGTACACCTTTTAGCATGATCGCCATATCCCTTGAAGGCTCCAGGGTGAGGAAGTTGTAGAATTGACCTCTTCGTAGGTTAGAAGTGAAGGTGGTCACCGACACATCGTCGCTACAACAATCAATCAGGGTCAGCTCATCATTGAAATGAGTGACGTATTCTCTGAGGCTCTCACGAATTGACCTCTTTTATGATTCGCTGGCTCTCACGAAATTTGTTATAAATGCCTTTTCCAATACCTAGAACAAATTTATAGATCTTGGCTGAAGATTGTGGAACCAGGTCAGCAAAACGTTCTTAAGGCTGGTGGGAAAAGTTCGGTGCAAGATCGTCTCTGAACTTTATTTAAGCGTCATCATGTGATGGTATTGGCGCAAATAGTCTGATGGATATGATGTTCCATCATAGAATTCTAGCCTTGGTGGGACAAACTTCTTTGGAAGCGGGTCGCTCATGATCTCCTCCGAGAATGGAGGGATGGTGAGTTCATACAAGACGATCAGATTGGTTGCCCCCGGTTGGAGCAGGTTCCTGACCGAGGTGCGGTTTGTTTAGGGGCGTAGTCCCCATGTTCTCCATCGTCTTTTAGGCTCTTGTGCCGGCTGGTTATTTGATCCTCCTTGTGGAGGTTTTTACTTTCATAGATGCGCTCTTGGGCGTTCTTTTTGGTGTGAGATCTCCTAGGATATCCACCGCCATTATGCGGCTGTTGTCGATCGTGTGCGAGGCTCTTCACCACTTGTGTTATATGATCCATATAAACTGGGATTTGGTCTATGCGTGGATTGATCGTGGCTTCCATAGCGGCTGGGGTGACTACTCTACCCCCTCAGTTGGATCAATTTGACCCTGTAGAGGGGCTTCTCTGGCTGGAGGGTTGTTCAGATCAACAATATTGAATGCTCAAGATCTGGTGTTGGTGACCACTTCTAGATGTACAGCTTAGGAAGAATTTGGTATGTTCGTTTTAGGGAAAACTTATTGTCGTTTCCCCATGGACAACGCCAATTTGATGCATTCAGATACGTCCTCGCCAATCATGATGATATCTAATCTGCAAAAAGAGCATTGGTTAAGCCTAGGACCATTCGACACTCTGATGCTTAAATCAGATATCGGTTAGAGAAAAACTGAAGATTGAATGTAAAATTGCAGTTTGTATACTTGCGTTCCTTTCTTCCTCGCTTCACCGACTCTTATAGCGAGCTTTCCTCCCCACCTTTTCGTGATCGAAGGCTTGATGGAGGGAGGAGATCTCGCATAAGTTCTTACATGTTCATGACTGAGTACTTCGAAACTTGGCTCTGTTTAGAACCTAATGCTTGATTGGGCCAGAGTTGATTTCGTGAGAGTAGATCTCGGGCCTGTGACATCTCTGAGATTCGCCGTTCAGGCCCTACTGTCTTGGCCCAAGCCCTAAGCTCCGTGCATCTAGGGATGGTATGTCTTTGGCATGGGCACCTGACTTACAGAATGAACAATAGTCTTGCGCATGGGTTCGCTTGGGACTATGTTGAAGCCTTTTACGTGCTAGGGTTAGTCCATGCCACGTGAATGGCTATGATGGAGTGACGTTTTGGTGTTTCCTCAATAAAAAAAAACTAATAATTAAAAGAGATAATTGAGGATTAAGAACTATTGCTAAAAATAAATGGATCGAAAAACAAGAATGATTAAATAAAAATGAAACTTACTTCTACTTCCTTGAAACAAAGTTGTCGTAGAAACTAAAATCTTAAAACTTTTCTAAAATTTATCTCCAAAAATAAACCTAAAAGGAAAGGATGTTCCCTTGAATGGAGAAATAACTTCTATTTACAGACCCATATCATGTGCTTGGACGGTTGAGATGTAACTTCAAAATCTGACGGTATTGACTTAACTCCTTCTGTTTGATGGGCCAAATTCTTTGGTTTAATGGAGTGAACGGTTGAGATTGATTAGGGTTAGGTTTTAGTTGGTTGTTGGATGGATTGTATGGGAGTAGATAAACAAAAATCTCCAAAAATTCGAAATCAAAAAATTTAAAATTTTCAAGAGTGGTTTTGGAAGGATTTTGAAATGATATTGGTGGAAATGCTTGTGGTACATTTGGGTATCAAATGGAAATTAAAACAGGATGTGGATAGATAAAAAAAAAATGTTATTTTGGGCTCATAACATTGTATGGTTCATTAAGGAGTATTTTGATTTGGATTGGATTTTAGGCTTGGTCTAGCTGGATTTTTTTGTACATATTTTTTTCAACCGCTACTTAACATGCAAATTAATGGTGTAATTCATTGAATTTCACATTTCTCAATTTCCTACAAAAATTATGGCAGTAATAAAACTCGAGGCTAATAAATAGCTAAATGGCGGATAAAAATAAATGTTTTGGGTGCTTATCGGATCCCCTAGTTGCCCTTCCTTCTGGTGGTTTAATTAAAAAAAGTGTTATTTATCAGTAGATGAGGACAACTTTTGTCTGGCCAATTTGTTATGAAGAGGAAGAATGCGAGGAACACCAATTCGTCGGATGCAATTGTTAGGAAGTGATATTTTAATGCATTTATCTATAATGTTTGGGAAGAACAACAAGTAAAAATCTAATTGCAATTGTTGGTGTTGAGACATCAATCAGCCATGCAATCACAGCTATATACGTGGCATAGGTCAACCCTAATAGAAAAAAGGCCTCAACATGGTCCCAATCGGACCTAATCTCAAACCACTGTTCAACCTGTAAGTCAGGCATCCAAGCCCAAATCACAGTTGAACACGTGGCTCAAATCTTGGAGCTTGGCCCAAGACGAAAGGCCTGAACACGGATCTCTGAGCTTTTACAAGCCTGAGATCCACTCGTACAAATCAGATACTAACCCAATCAAGCATTGGGTCATAAATAAATCCAAGTGCCGAAGAGACAGTCATGCACATGTAAGATTATGAGCGAGATCTCCTCCTTCCATCACACCCTCGATAGCAGGGAAAGTTGGGGAACAAACACTTGCCACATAAGGTAAGAAAAAAAAAGGAGAAAGGTAGGCTTACACATTTCTAATTTCATCTAGGCTATATTCTTCCTTATACTGTCGCCTGTTTTAAAAATCGGAGTGCCTTCGGCTACCACAACGATGGTTCCTGGCTCACTGTTGTTTGTTTTGCAGGTTCGAGATCAGCAAGGATGGATTTGGATGCATTAGTTTGGCACCGTCCGTGGGGAAAATGACAAGTTTTCCTTGAAACAAACATATTGAGTCTTTTTAACTGGTAGAACATAGAGACATGGTCACTAGCACCATATCTCAAACACTCAGTAACAATGCTGAGCCAGACAACCCTCTGGCCAGGGAAGCCCAACCACAAGGCCAAATCGATCCAATCGAGGAAGAAGAATATTCGCATGGCCAAGCCACTGAGGTAGTCGTGATTGAACCCTGTATAGATCAGATCCTACTCACATGGATCACCTAGCAAGGGTGGTATAAAGGCTCATCCAGGACTGACATCAGCCATCCAGAATGGACAGAATATCGAGAAGTCCTAGACACTAGGGGATGGGGATCACGAGGACCATACCCCAAAGACACACGGGACCACGTTCAAGAACCCTCTCCGAATAAGGGAGACATATCCAAATTTTTTGTATGTCTTCACTGTCCCTCCAATCTCGGAAGAGATCATGAGTGCCCCTACCAAAGAAACTTGTACCCCTGAAGCTTGAGTTCTACAACAAAACATCAGATCATCTGCATCATTACCAACATGTGATGGTGCTATAAGAAAGCTCAGTTGCCATCCTCTGCAAAACTTTTTTCACCAGCCTGAAGAAGGTTGCGCTTACCTAGTTCCACAGCCTCCAGTCGAGATCTATTGATTTATTTCAGGTCATGGCGAAGGCATTCATCACCAGATTCATCTGGAGCCAACGGATAAGGAAAGGGCCTTACTACTTGCTTAACCTCAAACAAAAGCAAGGCGAGACCCTCAGAGAGTATGTCACTCACTGTAATGATAAGCTGACATTGATCGACAATTGCAGCGACGACGCGCCGGTCACAGCTTTCACTTCAGGCCTCCGAGGTGTTCAATTTTACTATTTCCTCATCTTGGAGCTCGTGAAAGATATGGCAAACTTACTAAAAATTACGCAAAAGTATATCACTCTTGAACAAATGTTGGCAGCTAAGAAAGGGGTTGAAAATGAATCCAAGCAAGCCTCTAGGCTCAGGACAGGGGAGAGGAGAATAGGCACAAATAAGAGAACAAGTCAAAGATGAGAAAAAGCGACAACATGACTAGGACAAGGTAAAACCCGAAAGGGTTACAACTACGTTGGCTCAAGGTACACTGAATTTACCCCCTTCAATTCCGACTTGCTCAAGGTTTTCTCCGTCATGAAAAGTTGGGAAGACATCAAGTGGCCCCCCAAGCTCAAGAGTGATCCTTTATGAAGTGATAAAAACAACTACTCTTCATATCACACGAATCATGGTTATACTACTCATGAATGTTAGAGTCTCAATATTGAGATAGAGTATTGGGTTAAAAAATGGAGAATCAAAGAATTTGTGAACTCGAATGAGAAACAACCACGAGATTAGGAAAAGAAGGAAATGACACCAAAGGCCGAAAAAAGGCTGCAGACATCATCTACGTCTTGCAAAGTGCACACGATGAACTAGAAAAATTCAACCGGTCAAGAAAACGGGCAATCCAAGAGCTGCTGGCAGGTTCCCACCACAGAGACTGCTCAGTTCAACACTCCTGAATAGAGCACCCAACCACGGACCAAAAATTTATTGAGAAAGATAAGTAGGGGGTTTATTCTCTGCATAACGATGCCCTGGTTATCACGGCCGCAATATAAAAATGGGGCGAAAAGATTGTTGGTGGACACGGGGAGCTCGGGAATCGTCCTATTTTTGGAGGCGTTCCGCAGGATGCGGCTGAGTGAAGATGAACTGAAACTGCATAATATGGTTATGCTTGGCTTCAGCAGGGCTCGAAGTTACCTAGTCAGGAGCATCAGGCTACCCGTGGCAGCAGGGGAACTAGTAAAACTCTTAATAGAAGAACTAATGGGCCAATACATTAGAAGAACCAACATGGCCAGGGCTTACTGGTCAGAGAGTCTGATTGAGGAGAATGTCATGTAGAATTTTTGAAGAAGAACTATTACTAAAGGTAATCTCTTTAAAATCGACTCCATTCCACACTCAACTCTTTCTACATGAAAAAACCCGGTCCGCCACAGGGACCAAAATGGTGCACAATAGTCGAGCCTAGTTCTATTTTGAATGTCGACAACTCGCCGCATAAGTGACTTAGTCCGCCTAAGGAATTGAGGTGACACGCGGTGAATCAAGCCTAGTTAACGGATAGCTCGCTGCCATGAAAAGGAATAGTTCGATTACGAAACCGAACTGGCACACAACGACTGAGCCTAGTCTTATTAAGGGCGGCGACAACTCGCCACATAAGTGACCTAGTCAGCCTAAGGAACCAAGGTACTGCACAGTAGGCTGAGACTAGTCCACAGACATCTCACCATTCAAAGAGGCCTGGTCCGATCACGAAGACCAAAATGGCGCAAAATAGCCGAGCCTAGTTTCTAGTAAGGACAACGACAACTTGCCACACAAGTGACCTAATCCACCTTAGGAACAACGATAAAATTGAAGAAGAAAGGAAGCATGCTCAAAGCAAACATCGCTACCTTGCTCTTTGTAGAAAATTTTAAGACATGTAGCATTGTTTTACATGTACATGCACACACACACATATTTATGACGTTATCACCTGGTGATGCTTCAATAATAAAATTCCGACTTTTTGATTAAAAGAAAAGCTTTGAAGAATCAGATAGTTGTTGCTAGTCATGCATTTTCTATTTTCTGCAAATGGCTCTCTGTAACTTGAAGTGTTTATTTGTATTTAGTGTGTGCCATTACTCTATAGCTTATGTCTGCTTTTTCATGGTTCATACTGATTATGGTTGATATAGTGTTGTATCGAATTTTTCTTTTGTATATGTATACTTTCCTTAGTGTTTGTGTGTGTGTGTTGGTGATTAGTTCATATCTGATTGTATAAAACTCACAAGCATACATTGTTCTTGTAATTATTGGTATGACGGCACCCTGAACAACAAATGTGTTCTCTAGCATAATATGGCATTTCATTCTTCTTATAGTAGTATTGTTAATATTATGATTTATGAGTTGACACTCTTGTTACTTCTTTTAGGTGGCAAATTTTGAATTTATAGATGAAGTGGGAGCTGCAGCTGCGGAGGAAGCACAGAAAGCATCCACTGCAAATATACCAACCGACAGTATCTAAGAGTCTAAACGTTATTGGGAAGAATTGCTGAGGGATAGATATGAAGTTCACCAAATTGAAGAGACTACTACTTTGGGGAAGGGAAAGAGAAGTCGTAAGCAGTTATGTTCTCACATTTTCTGTCATTAGAAGCCGTAAGTAGGTTCTGAGGTCTTTTCTTGACCACCTTTACAGTGTCAATTTGACTTGATATCTTGCTCAAGAATGTTGGATTTCTTGTGATTGAAATTTAAGAATAGTTTTTAACAGTCATGGACAAAAACTGAAGTTTTTAATTAAAATTGGTTGATTGCAAAAATTATGTTTTAGAAAGGTTAATTGCAAATATCTGTCTGGATGGTAATATGTCATTTACTATGTTTTGTGGGTATACGTTTAGATGGTGTCTGTTGACGAGGATGACCTTGCTGGTATGGAAGAGGTGAGTTCTGATGGAAGGTGAAGGGAAATCCTTTAGAGTTCTTGGCTTTAATCACCAGCAGCGAACTGCTTTTGTCTTGACATTGATGAGGTTGGTTATGTTGAAAATTTTGTCTTAATTAGGTTTTCTTTTTCTGTTTTTTTGCTACCCTAGGATACTCTTGCAGTTCACGACATTGTAAATTTACTTTGCAGGTTCGGAGTTGGTGACTTTGATTGGAGAGACTTTACAAATCGAGTGAAGCAGAAGACCCCTGAGGAGATTAAAGTGTATGTCTTCTAAACTCTTGTCCATAATTTTGCACTCCAATTTTTTTTTTTTTTTTTTGAAGGTGTAAGATCTGTTTCTTATAAAGAAGGTAGTTGCCAATAAGGATTTTCTTTCAGGTTATTTTTAGAATAGATAAGGAACTTAAAAGTGTTTTTACTTGAAGATGTTTATTGTAGCTCTATAGGGTAAAACCTAAGCAATTTAAAAAAAGAGGGGGAAAAACTAAATTTACAAATAATATGTTGTTAGGACTTGGAATGTAACTCAACAACTTCGCTTGTTTCAGAAGTGAAACTTTCATTTAGAAAGTTTTAGGCATTTGTTTTTGGTTAATTCATTATTTCTCTGGTTTTCATTTTTCTATTAGATATGGAACACTATTTTTATCCCAAATTGCTGAAGCTATAATAGACTCTGAGTTCTTCTCAGGTAATAAGCCATAACACATCTATGATCTACCTTATTGCATATATTTCTGGATTTATTTATTGTATTTATCTGATTCTTTTTTTTTGGTCAGTTGTTTACTAATGTTATGTTTTTTGCTTAGATGGTGTGCCTAAAGAAGGAATAAGACCACATGATGTACTTGTTATGATTGCCCAATTACTTTTGATCAGAGACAAGGTATAGTCACTAATGCAATAATTTCTAAATATCATTCTTTTACACTTCAGGTAATGGTAGTCTAGACTGGTATATTATTTGATATTGTCTTGTAATTCCATCTTTAAACCTGACTTGATTGAACTAGCATATTTACACCAGTTTTGGGAATGTTTTAGGTGAAGAGATTCTGGTAAGAAAAAAGCTAGGAACTGCCCTCTTCACCGAAGATGTTGTAGTGCGGCTTAGTTTGTTTATTTATTTTGTTGACCATTGTTCATTATCTCAGCTCTATAACCCTTTATTGCTTGTGTGTTTACATGGATCTATGCTCTATAACTCTTTCTTTCTTCTACTACTCTCTTGCTTACTTCTGTTTTTTTAATCTATTAAACAGATGTATACAGGGGTAAGCAATAGTGGCATCTAAGACTAAAGAGATTCATTCAAAGATCAAGTTTTGAAAGGCAAGCAACAGAGCAGCATTATGGAAGGACCAGCCATGGTTGGCGACTATAGTAGTACACAAGCACTGATGATGGATCATTAGAATCCAACTTGCAGCTATACACATATTGATCAGAACCCTCAGCCACAACCACTCCATATGATGCAGCGGCAGCCACTAGATCATAACAACATGATGATGCCATTGCCAGTAATGGGATATCCATTGGATCCTACCATGTTCTATGGGCCCTCCAATCCTATGAACTTATGTGGCGGTTCGTTGTTGATGAATCATCCTCCTATGGTGCCATTGAACAATTACAGTAACTATGATGATGACAGCTACAATATGGGAAACTAGTTTTATTCTTCAGTGATTACAGCAAAGATGGAATATGGAAACCAAGGATGAAGAACCATCCAGTCATGGTAGTTTCCACAACCCATGTTACTGTATTTTATGCTCAAGACTTCAAGTCGGGCACATTTCGACACCAACATATATGATTCTTCCTGATTTTATTTCAGAGTTTAGATTTCCTTTCAAAGTGAGATAACTAGAAGTTTGGAATATAAGTTGACAAATTTTGTCAGCGTTGTTGTTTATGCATGTCGGTCCATGTAAAACAGAACCTTTCTACAATTTGGTTCAGTTATGTTCATTTGATGCCATCCTAAAGTCTACACCATACTTCAGTTAGTTCAGTACTCTTCACTTGTTCTGCCCACTGAGGATAACATTGTATAAACGGTTGATTGGCTGCATAAACATTCGAATATAATTTTCTAGAAATAAAACTTATAAGATGTAATAAAAAGTCATTTGATAGCAAATGAAATTTAAAAAAAAAAAATTGCTATGTATACCTACCATAGCGTTTTTGAAACGCTATAAAAGGCCAACTTACTATAGCATTTTTAAATCGCTATAATAAACCCTGGGTCAATTATAGCTCCGGCAGACATAGCGTTTTCTAAAACGCTATGGTATCCTACCATAGCGTTTTTGAAACGCTATTAATGACCTTTTTTCTTGTAGTGACACATTTACTACTTAAGGGTGCAAAGCCCCATTCCAACCATAGCATTTATAGACAAGGACCTCGAAGAAGTCTGAGCACCGCACAATGACACTCTTTTCATATCGATCTCGATTGCAAGGTGGCACTCAATGTCCTATTCTACAACGTGTCCCACAGTATGGACCTCAAGGAGGAGAGTCTGATGTCTTCGGACTACCTGCTGATTGGATTCAGGGAGAGAAATTCTTTGCGATCGAGAGGATAAGGTTAGCAATAGCAGCAGGAGAGCCACAACTGATAAAGTTCATGTTCCTGAACTTCATGGTAGTAGACGTGCCGTCTACATACAACCTTGTCTTGGGAAGGCCATGGCTCCACCAAATGGAAGGAGTAGTCTCAACCCTTCTATAGTGCGTTAAGTACACTGCTAACCACACTGAAGGAACGATACGTGGGGACAACCTATGGCATGAGGCTACCATTATGCAGCATTGAAGCAAATAGAATGTTCCTAGATCCAACTGGTTCCCACAATGCAATCTAAACTAAAGCCAGACCCGGTGATCGTGGACGCATCACTCCACTCACACAAGATCCCAACAGCGGTGGCTCATTTCAGAAACGGGGGACAATCAAGCGGTACAAGAGCAATCTGCTCTACAACCCAGCAAAATGCAAAGGTCAATGCAAACGTAAGCATAACCCCCAACATTCCGTCGGCGTGGAGATTAACTCCCACGCAAGTTTACTCTTCAGTAACCTTAGAGACACTAGCGAAGCTCGACAATTCGCTGAAAGTATCAACAATCAAACAAGGGCCATGCAAAATCACTTTAGGGCCGGGTCGACTTCTCTCCACCAATAGTTAGTCTATTTCAGTTGTTTATTTTCCTTTCCAAAGTCAATGTAGAGTTTCAGTTCTTAGAAACTTATGTGATTTGCAATCATTTAAGAAATAAAAGAAGAATTACGCTAAAATACTTTATTGATTACTGGAAAGATGTAACAACGGGCGCCATGAGGCGGATACAAAAGACTACATACTATAAGCATCTGAATCCGATGCGACATAAAATAAATACTCGCTTAAACAGTCCGACTACATAAAAGATTCTGAAGCGACAACAAAGGTACCCAAAATAAACCTTGCTCAGTGACTTCTCTGAGAAACATGTCCCAAGATCAAGGACAAATGTGTGAAAAGGGGTTGAAAGTATAGAGCAGTCAATTGTTCTGCCAAGAAAGTGACCCGAAAACGGCAACACAGACCTTGCAACGATTTGCAGACTTTCTCAAACGATACCCGGCCTCTCGAAGGAGGTAGAAGATGACATATAAAAATGGTCGCAAGCAATGAGGCAGTCAAGGTCTCACAGTGTTGTCAAACGAGGACACTTCTCCCAGAGCGAGTGACCTCACATAATAAAGATTCTCATCGTGACTCATTGGCGCCCTGCAAGACAGTACATGAGATACGCTCTGCAGAAGACAATGCCTACAACGATGAAAAAATACAATTATATAGACATAATGGTTCACCAAACGGGCGCTTCAGCATTAACTATCAGCATTGAATACCGTATGGGAAACAAGGAGACAATGATTCCCAAGGAAACTGCACAAGTCCATGTTCATCCAATCAACGAGGTTGCACACAACCCCATTAATTTGGGGGGAGTGACCGATACTCAACTATCCCACGATCTAAGCCGTACATGCGTTAACATGCGATCTACGTTGTACACGTAGTGTATTTCGATAAAAAAAAACCTAGCTCTCACTCTATGAGCCTATGGGCTCGGCCCACTACTCAAACAATATTCTACCACGAACATTAGAAACCCTAGTCATTCTGGACACACGGATCACACCTGCATATCACCAGTTGGTGGATATAGGGTCAGTTTTGGATGATGATGACGGCTCCTGGTTAACCCCGATACCTAGTCCGCCCAGTGCGGATGTCGATTGTTTGGGAAGTGGAAGTCCAATCATCGCTATCACGCCTAGTGACGATGACTCGCCAGGGACTGTTTCCCACTTCACGGACAATGGTCACTGAACTCGATCAGGTAAGCCTAGCTGGTGACGATTGGCAACGACAACTTCTGATAAAAGCCTAGATCTATAGCCCCCACCTGCGGGTGTAGATGGTTTGGAAGGTGGGAGCCTAGTTAGTCATGACTGATGTCGACGGCTCGCCACGGAGCCATTGCTCTTCTACAGACTATGGTCGCCGAATTACCAACCTTGGACTTGTAGCCCCTATTGCGAGGGTGTAAGTGGTTTGGAAGGTCAGAGCCTAGTCAGTCCCAATTTGATTCTGATGGCTCACCATGGGACCACTGCTCTTTTACAGACCATGGTCGCCGAAAACTCCCAAATTTGTAGCTCGCTGCACACGGATGTAGATGATTTGGAAGGTGGGAGCCTAGGCAGAACCAAACTGATTTCGATGGCTTGCCACGGGTCCACTACTCTTCAGCATGGTCGCCGAATCCCTTCGTCTGAAACTTGTAGCTCGCTATGCGCGGGTGTAGATTGTTTGAAAGGTGGGAGACTAGTCTGTCCCGAATTGATGTTGACGGCTCGCCACTAGATCATCATTCTTCAACAGACCATGATCGCCAAATCTTTGCTCCCAAAACCTGTAGTTTACTATGCTCAGACATAAATGGTTTGGAAGGTGGGAGCCCTAGATGGCTCGCCGCGTGACCACCGCTCACTTTCAAAACATCGGTCACAGAAATAAATCATAGCTCAAGCAGTGTCTTCACGCTCACACGAGCTGACATTCTATTACCAGCAAAGGCCAGTCATGTCGACTAATAAATCGTCTCGCCAATACGCAAATGAGCGCTACATGGAATGCCAGTCCAAGCTTCTGAAACTGATTCGGGACAAGCACTATAGTTCAAAGACAATACATGTGCTCGACTATCATAATTCACTTATGCCAGCAGCTGCAGCCGAAAGTCAGATAAGCGAAACAAGCTCCCAAAGGCTTACCTTAATGATGGACTATAGCTGGGTAGCATAGCTTGCTTCTAAACCATCCGCATAATGCCCAATATTGGTTGTAACTAAGCAACAATGACTTCGAGTAATTCGATATGCAAATGGTCAAACTCTCAACGGTAGATAAACCACTCAACTTCCTATTGACACAACCAGCCTATGCCAAAGTAAAACGACAAGGCAAAACGAAACGAATAGAGAGCATACTCAACATAAATTTGTTTTCAATAACAATTAATGCAAAAAATGTACAAGTGTATAAAGTCTATTCCTCATCAAAAGAGGGTACAGAAACAGAAGAGCTAAGCTTAACGGATGAGGGAGCAGGAGTTGCGTCCGTACGCGCCACAATCCGAGCATCACGATCTTGAACATCCTCTTCGTCAGATGACACAGAGGCCACTGATAAGTCTACATATGACATCTTCCTATAGCGACCGAGGTCCCATCCTGGATGCTCCTTCTTCATCAGCGCCAGCAGCTCCAATCTACCGTGTACAACCCAGCGAAATTCACACTTGCCTTGATCCTAGATAAGCTTTTCCTCACGTGCCTTCCCTCCAGCAAGTTCACGCTTCAATAGCTCCAGCTTGCCTGTCAGTGCATTGACCTGAGATTGCTCTGTAGTCAGATTGCTTTTTATAACATTGAGCTCATGTTGCTCCAATTCAAGCTGGTCATCGACCTTCCTTGCCTCTCGAGCACTGAACTCCACATCGAACTCCAACTGCTGTCTCTGAACAGGCCAATGATCCTATTTTAAGGCATTCTCCTCAGCGAGATATCGCAATTTAGTATGCGCCTCAACTTCCTGCGCAACCTCCAATTCACGGCGGATCAGATCCAACACTTATGCTAAGTCAGACTTAAGGGCTTCGAAGACGAACCCTCTGAGTCTCAGTAGCAACAACTGACTGCTCCATCCTCCTCTCCTCAGCTAGCTTCCTCAGCAGCTCAATTTCATAAAGCGCGTTAGAATACAGGAGAGGAAAGAGACAACAGTTGGAGTTAGGATGGAGCTAGCCTCCTCTCCATGGTGTTAGGATGGAAAGAGACAACAACTGACTGCTCCATCCTAACTCCAACTGCAGTCCATGGTGCAGTCAATTGTTGCTACTGAGGAAAGAGACAGCAGTTGGAGTTAGGATGGAGCTAGCCTCCTCTCCATGGTGCACACCCTCTCACGAGCCACCTCAAATTACATCCCAGCAACAACCGCCTGGCTCAAGTGAGACCCTAACATAAGGTACTTTAAACCCTTATCCGTATACCCTTCTAGTGTATCCTCCTCAGGTTTTGGAGCGTGATCCATTAGCCAGCTATGTCGCCTGCTTATATGCTTCCTTGAAGCATAATCTAAATCAATCTCCTGGTGCCAGGCTTGATTGCTCATTTTTACTAAGTTCGAGGTAAACAAACTTATCCGCACATCTGGATGGAGCTCTTCCGGATGAGGAATTATGCCAGCATTAACCTTCATAGTCGCCAATACTCCCAAACCCACCTCTACAACCTTTCATTTGTCACCAACAATCAAACTTTTATTGCGAGATGACTTAGCGGAATCCAGATGAAGATGAGTAAGCGATTGTCCAACGGAGCAGTTTGACTGCATCAGGAAGGAGGGAACGAGGCGTGAGGAAGAAGAAATGAGCAATCGAAAGCGCAATGACAACAGGTCAAACCCTGGTCGAGCTAGGAAAGAGAAAACATCAAATTAAGGTGGATCCAGATCTGTGACCCCCTTCAATTCTAGCCTATCAGATGTCCTAAATTCCATTAAAAACTAGAAAGATCTAAACTGGCCCTCGAAGCAGCATGGAGACCCCTCCAAACGTGACAATAGCAAGTACAGCTCGTACCAAAAAAAGGGTGGCCATGACACCAATGACTATAAGAGTCTAAGCTAAAGGAATTTCTGGGCTCTGATAAGCAATCTGAATGACCCAGTGACTAAGGA
The DNA here is from genome assembly GCA_963556465.1 of Berberis vulgaris. Lineage (NCBI taxonomy): Eukaryota > Viridiplantae > Streptophyta > Magnoliopsida > Ranunculales > Berberidaceae > Berberis > Berberis vulgaris. Next base: position 33,055,062 of record OY747126.1, on the reverse strand, counting down.
GAGTCGGACCCTTCATCACACAGAGATACGGCCTGGAGCGAGATGGAAAATAGTGCGGACTATAAAAAACTTGGCCTTTATCACCACGGCTACTATCGGACAACCCACCAGTGAAACGATTGGACTCCAGAACCTCAGACCAATCCTCAGACTAGCCGTGGTGATACAGGCCAAGAAGCAATACTTCTGCCAGGACTTGAAGTCATCAAGCAAATTCTCAAAGCAGTTGGCGACGTCATCTTACAAACAATGTGATCGTTCAGCCGAGGAGAAGTCAACAACTGGATTACCCGCGGAGTCACGCAGACGCCAGCTTCCTTCGCTCTAATCAAAATGAGTAGAATGATTTTGTACCCACTAGGTACCAACTGGGCAGGAGAAATTCCAAGGAAATCCAAAAAGTCCCAAATCATGTCAAGAACATGAAAGCGAACACCAGTTTGGAGCATCCCCCAGTGCAAACAGATAAACCCTTCCGATTGAAATAATGGTGTCTGATCATCCTTAAGAGCATATAATGGTTGGTCCTCAGGGACTCTAAAATTCATCCGGATTTTAGCTAGGCCCGATTCAGAAAGCAACCTGTCTTCGAAAAACTCAAGGCCCTTGGCCAAAGTCACGTCATCAAGATTGTTTTGGTGAGCCATGAAGAAGATGAACAATCTTTTCAATCAGAAGATGTACATAGCAAAATCTTTGAGAATAAAGAAAATAGAAGAGTTAGTCTCCTCATAAAGGAAGACCTAAAAGGGATTGGATTCCCGCCTCTTTTCCACTGAATCGACACCCATTCAATTAATGAAGAGTGCAGCTCAAACAACGATTCAAACTCAATCATCATGAGTGGCATATCTTTTCAAGAAGTGACTTAGCGAATCAATGTGATGGCCCACTAACTAGGGGGAGTAGTTGATGATACACCGAAACGATCCCAACTCAGAACCGTACACGTGTCATAATGATCTAGAGGAATAACAGGCCCTAGCGTCACCCAACACTGATCCGTCCCAAGTGGTTCTAAGCCCGCCTAATGCAGTCTACCAGACAGACTCAGATTCTTAAAGCCTGCTAAGCCAACGTGTCTCATAGCTATCCTCAATACCCATGACTCCTACTAAGGAAAATATCTTGAGGATCAGCTGCGGACAAGCAATTACAACATCTCTTCGCTTCCAACTAGGAAGCAGATTCTAGAGTATTTATCACATATGGAGACTTTTACCTATAGACTACTCTCGAAACAGGAACAATTTCCCGCGTATCTAGGAGCACGAGGCTAACAAGGTAGCTTCCTTCCACAGCACGACTCTTTGTTAGAGAAGGATCTCCACGAAGATTTACTTCCCTAAACTACGCCATTGATGGCCTGGTCGAACCAGGATTCCAATACTATAAATAAGAAACGAGGTTGGTAAGCTAAAGTACGCTACAAATTCCCTGTTTACAACATTACACCTTCCTCAGATCCCTGTCTGACTTTAGCATTGGAGTGTCATTGGCCACCACAACGATGGTCCGTGGCTCACGTGCATTCCATGTGCAGGTCAACAGATTTGCAGGTCAAGGTTAAAGCAAGTAGCGAAAATGACTGCATCAATATGTATGCAATATATATTTATCTACTTATGTATATCATAGTTTGTTCATATCTGCATATCAACATTAAGGTAAGGAATATCTCCATTGTGGAATATTTATTTTGAGATTATCTTATAACTACGTATCCCAAATATTAGAAGATCTTTTACAAAATTGTGGTTACATCTCTAAGTTTTATCTATTATCATTGTTACACTTATGAACAGAATGGAACCGAAGTGGAACTGAAGTTCGATACAGCCCTTCGAATAAAGGATGTTTGGAGTACTAGAATATGCAAGAGCTTCATTATTTTTTTGAAGTCAAGTTGGGTTCTTAACAAGATCCCATAACAATCTTAGAAATAACATATACCTCTTGCAGGATTCAAATCCTAGACCCGTGGTTCCATATGCAACAACTCTACCAACTAGTTGGTACCCAAGTGGTGCAAAAACTTCATCTTGTGTAAATGGAAAATTCAATTTGATAGGAAATTGTGTAAGCTATGGCGAGGAACACTTTGTGATGATAAGAAACGAAATGAAAATTTAACCTACTTATTCTATGCTTTTCAAGACGCTTTGAACCAATGTTCCAGTTGATGGGGATCAATCTCAGTTCATTCTAACTTTGCAGTATAAATATAGATATTCCACATAGTTGGAGTCATTGTATTGTCCCATGCAAGAATGTCGGGATTATCCCCAATGCTTACCAGAAATATCACTTTCAACAATGTATTCTCAAGTCATTCCATCTTTTCCACCAAAACAAATCGAAAATTCTAGATATATAACCCATTCATTTTATGGAAGAACAAATGTCACAGATCAGATTGGAAAATTTCGATCATGAGCTCAAGGAGAACCGTCACGCCGTTGCTGTGGTGGAGGAGACCAAGAGGCAAACCAACACAGCAAATAGAATGGGAAATTTACAGTAGTCACTAGATGAGCTCTTGAGGCAGAAGTTGCAACGTCTAGCTCACGAAAATGAGTAATTGAAAGCAACTTGGAAAGTGCTCAAGGTAATAGTCATCTAGACAAAAAGTTTAGTTTAGGGTTGAAAAAAGAAACGACTAAAATCGATTAAACTAATCGAACCGATTAAAACCTAATCGATCGGTTCGGTTACGTTTCGATTTTAAAAAATTCAAAGCTGATATGATTTCGGTTTTATGTGATTTAACCCCCAAAAACCAAATAGACGGAATATATATAATAAATAATATATATTTTATGTAAATATAATATAATATATATAATTTAGTCGGTCGGTTCGGTTTTATTTCGGTTTAGTCGATCGGTTTGGTTTACTGTTTCCATAAATTAAAATCAGTTCAGTTTCGGTTGGATTTTCCTAATGTTCGGTTCGGTTTACAAATTTTTGAATCTCAACACAAACAAATCTTTCACAAAGGATTGGAATTTGGCAAATACCTCACACAGTTAGATTGAAAAAGGTGGAAATCAGGTTATACTTAAGCCTCAATAGGTCGAAGAATAGTTATACAAGACCAAAAGACTACGAAAATTTAGTTTGTGTGTGAAGTGGAATAAAAACTATTGAGCAAATCGTGATTAGTACAACAAGAATGATGTGAAAAGAAAAGTTTAAAACGCATAATGACCAACATGTAAGGGACCATCAAAACCCACTTGGGGGTGATTTCTTGATGTCGTGTACATGAAGAATTATTTGCTCTTGCTATTTTCTATTTTACAATTTCATTAGGAAATTTAGACAAAAGTAAGCAACATATCAAGAAAGAGTTAATTTGCATGTGGGTCACATGTTTTATAACTTTGAGTTTGGGTCCCGAGTTTGTTCAACTTTGAGTCTGGGTCGCAAGATCATGTTGGTCGTTAACTCTCCGTCTAGTAATTGAATAATTTTTAAGTTTTTAAAATAATATTAACTTTGGTATAGACAAGTTTAGACTTTATATCCCACAATTTATACAAACTTTTCATTTTGGTCCTATATTTGTAATGAAGAAGACTCAAAGTTGGATAAACTTGGGACCAAAACTCAAAACTGGTACAAACCATAGAATCCAAAGTCCATATGCAAATTAACCCACCAATAACTCAAAACTTGAAACTTATCACACGGTCGATATTTGAGCTGGAGAATTCCCAACTAGGGCTGCCCTTTTTGGATATCCACTTATTTATTGTGTATTCTTGTTCACTATACTAAACAATTTTATTTTTAATTATTTTCAAGCCACATAATCTGAAATCACTATGTAAACTTGAGAAATAGAAAATACGCCAATGCTAGATTTTTAAAAATCGTATTTTATACAACCTATTGGATAGCAAGTTTCATGTTTTTCATATTAAGGCCGTCTGATTTTCTATAGTTACCAATCTTAAGAACGAGTGTCATGGTTGAAAATCTATTAAAAGGTAATTTCAACTATCTTTGAACGGATTCCACTCTCACTACACAACAAATCCTCATTTATAGCATGCCAAAACTGCTATAACTGGATAAGAAAGCGTAGTCAGACACGCTGTGTCGACCAACCCCATTAAAAGTCTTGCTCTACTATAGCGTTTTGGAACGCTATTAAAAGTGCACTTTTAATAGTGTTTCAGAGACGTTGTGGTAAATCTTGTAATAGTGTTTATAAAATGTGGTTATATATTTTTTTACGCTGTTGTAACTCATTTAGTAGCGTTTAGAAAAAATGTTATTATATATATACATTTTTTTTTTTTTTGTCGGGGGTACACTACGACTTTACCCGAAAACAAGAAAAACTTAGAATCTAAAGTCTTGACCTAAATCACCAAAAACCTAGGCGCTAGACCTAATTCACATCAAAACAAGTTACCAAAAGAAACCAAAGAACATAAGTGCTAGCTCTCATAATAAGGGCCAAATCCACAAAATCAAAACAAAATCAAAGCAGAAACCCTTAATAAAGGGCCTTCTCTCGAAGCCTCCAAGGTTAGAACGAATCCATACACTTCGAGAAACATAAACCAATTCTTGCAATCATCAAAAACACCATACCAATTACCACCAATCTCTTGCATCAACACCATCATAGGAGCATCTCAGCTCCCATATCTACTCACGTTCCTGCTGCCCTGAATATTCTCGGTGCTGCATAATTGACGAAACCCCGCAAGTCTGTCCAAAGAGACAGCGTGCAAGTTTGCAGCAACTCCACAATACAACTGCCTGCATGAAGATCTGTTGCAGCTGGAGCGTGAAGAACAGCACCCACAGCTGCAGCAGTTTTGAAAAAAACTGTAACAGAGGCAAAAACACGAGATTATTACCCTGTGTCCAACTCTGCAGATAAGTAAATATTCTGGACCACAAATATTCGCTCCAAGCAGTTACAGACCGCCCATCAGACAACACTAGAACTAGCGGAAAATTGCCAGCTCTCCGAAAACACAAACAGAACAAAACTCTGCATCATTTTCTGATATACACAGTACGGGACTTGTCTAAATGAATCAGCTCCAAAATTCTGGACTGCAGGCTCAACCTATTGTATTCAACAAACCTTCTCTCTCGCTGCGCCTTTGTTGCCAAAGCATCCGCCACTGAGTTTGCCTCTCTATATATGTGTCTACAAAGGACAATTTTCCATCTTCTAAGATTATCGATCTCTCTCCAAATATTTCAAGAAACCAAGGATTTTACTCTACCCATTAAACAATCTTTTAACCAGATCTGAATCCGTTTGTGCCACCACTTTTGTAATGCAACACCTATAACATAGCTTTAAGCCCTCCAAAACTGCCAAGACTTCGGCCCTATTATTGGTTCCTTCCATGAAAAAACCTTGAAGAGTAGCACAATCCCCATTCTTGTCTCTAATAACCACCCCTCCTGAAGACCATTTTTCCTCCGAAGACCCATCCACATTCATAACAAAGAAACCGACAAGTGAAAAATCCCAATAAACAATTCTACTCTCCTTCCTAGTCACCAACTTTATTGTTAAACCCAAAGCTATCAACATACCACTGTTGGCACTTTCTCGCTTAGGCATGCAAACTGCACAAAACATCCGAAGCCACTTACGGACTATGATGATGACCAAATGAGCATTTGGCTTAGCCCCCTCAAACAGTCCTTTGCATCTTTGTTTTAAGATTTCCCACCGAATGAACATAGGTGTGATATTATACAACATCACCACCAAAGAAATTTCATTCGTCTTTGAAACAAAACAGTTATAAAGTCCTTATTTCGGTATGTCTCCTCACATGAACCCCAAAAATCAGCTCGAAGTGTTTCCAAACTTTCACCGCCAACTCGCCCACAATGAAAAAATGCTTTATTGATTCTACATCTGATTGCACACAACATCTACACTTTGAGACAAGGCTGAAATCAGTGAAACAACTCACCATCTACCGAAAGGCCTTGGAGTAACAATTTCCAAACAAAAACCAAAATTCTAGAAGGCAAACCAGGATGCCAAATATTCTTAAAAAGAGACACTACTTCTTTCTTCTCCACAAGCATGTGATAAGTTGAACGATACGAAAACAAACCATCCGGGATAGGTTTACAAACACAAACATAATTGCTAAAGTTCCTTCCTTGTAGCCTCCCATCATAAAGCTTCTTAGCTTCCTCCCTCAACACTGTCCCTAGCATCTCAAAGTCGTCCTCTTTAATTTCACAAAGTGAAGGCCAAACGTCCTGCTCTATCAAAGAAATAGGTCTCAAAAAATTGTGACTAAATTCCAATTCTCATCAATGAAACTCACATTTACCTCTACCTATCCGCCAAATCGAATTCCCCAAGAGAATATTCTTCACTTTCAAGAGCTCTTTCCTCAATGGGGATGCTCTGCTTTTCCATCTACCTGCTCAATGGAACACCTGATTTCAAATATTTCAATCTCATAAAGGAATCCCATAATGAGTTAGAATTGACTAAATTCCACAGAGCTTCTATTCGAAAAGCTTTCACTACAACATAAAAATTTCTAATTCCCAAACCTCCCTCTCCCACGGGCCAACAAATTTTACCCCAGGACACCCACTTTTTTTTTTATCTTCCCTTCACAATCTTCCCAAAAGAAATCTAGCATAGCTTTCTGAAATTTATCTAAGATTTTTGCACTACACACATAGCATTCAATATATAAATAAGAATTGACTTGAGCACATGTTTGCTTAAAAATAGTCTACCACCCGAAGATAACAACTTTGCCTTCCACCCTTCCATTATTTTCTTGATTTTATTAACCATCTCTTCAAAATATATTAATTTACTCCTTCCCCGGTATATTAGAGCTCCCAAATATTTCATAGGAGAACCTTTGAACTGAAACCCTATATATTTCTTAATAGCCACCAACTTTTCCGTCTCCGCCTTTCCTTCATACTTAAAAGAGCTTTTATTCGAGTTAATTTTCCACCCTGAGTCCCTACTATATTTCTCCAAGAACTGCAAACACCCTAATACCGAGGTTTTCCTACCATTGAGGAAAATCAAGGCATCATCAGCATAGAAAAAAATGAGTTATGGGCTTACAATTCCTACAAGTGTAACAAAATCCAATCCCCCCTTTCTGAAACACTTTTTTTAATGCCCCTATTTGGCACTTCAACAGCAATAACAAATAATAATGGAGATAGCGGATCCACTTGCCTCAAATGTATGGATTTAAAGTGAACCTTATAAACACCTTGCAGCAAGACGGAAAAGCAACAATTTGTTATTCAATTGGATATAATATGGTACACTCTATTGGAGAAGCTAAATCTTCAAAGCACTGCAAATAAAAAAATTCCACTATAACTGATCATACACCTTTTCCATATCAATTTTAGAACCACATTACCGCAAATGCATGTTTATCAATATCTTGCATAAGTTCATGGGGCAGACCAATGTTCTCTACTATGAGTCTCCCTCTAACAAAATCACCCTGTTCCAGAGCAACTATGTCTGGAAGTAAAGCCACCAGTCTTTTGCAAAGTAATTTACTGCATATTTAATAAATGACATTACAAAGACTAATAAATCTGAAATCATAAAAGAAACCGACACCTATGTTTTAGGATATAACGCAATGAGATTAGCTGAGAAAGCTACCGGGAGAGCCTCCTCTTCAAAGAATTGAATAGTTGTTTCCCATATAACCGTGCCCACCATTTCTCAACAAGTTCGAAAGAAACCCAAACTAAAGTCATCCAGGCCAGGCGCACTATTTTTAGGAATGCTCATGGTAGCATGTTTCACCTCCTCCAAAGTAGGGAGTCTGACTATATCTTCACAATTAAAGTTTGTCAAACCCGTAGGAATACAATCAAGCAACTCATGATCCAAAACATTATTACCTTGAGAAGATAGAAGTTCTTGAAAGAACTTATTGGCTTCTTGAAGGATTTTGCCAGCATCCAAAATATCTCGCCCCGAAGGAAAAGTAATCTGATTGATTGTCCTTCTCTCTTGTTTGGATTTAACCGGCGCAAAAAATAATTTAGTACAAGCATCTCCCTCCTTCAAATTTTCTCACCTGATTTCTGAAGCCAATATAGCTCCTCATGTTTCAAAGAAAGCCTATATTCTGCTTAAATTTATTAAGATTACAACTAGCATTGACATCCCAATAAGCATTTGGGCTCAGAACATTACTCCCATTCACCGTCCAACCTCAAAGAAGTATAGTTTCCCATTGTTGCATTCATCTTCTAAAGCTCTTAATCTACTAAAGACATTCACAAAAACCTCCCTATTCCATCTGATAAGGGCTTTCCTAAGCGTTTTCAGTTTTATATCTATTCTATCAACCGCCCTCATATTAGTAATATTCATATTCCAAACTGACTCAACCAATGAAGAAAAGGACGAATGCATCACCATGTATTAAGGAAACGAAAAGGGGAAGTACCTGACCTTGCCTGAACATGCAAGGAAACAAAAAAATGGAGAATGGCCAGAGAAAATACGATGAAAATGCTCCACCTTAGTTTTCAGTAACTGCGTCATCCACTCTGAATTAACCAGAATCCTATCTAGTCTTGCCCATATTCGGCTTCTACCAATTCTGTTATTACACCAAGAAAATTACGAACCTGAAAAACCAAGATCCTGTAACTCGCAGTTTTCAATACAATCACTTAAATTTGTTGTATTGACTAAAGAAGGATTTTCACCTCTTAACTTCTCGCGAGACCTAATGATAACATTGAAGTTTCTGCCTACCGTCAAAGGTAAGTCACACTGAAGAGCAAATTTTTTCATATTTTCCCAGAGCCCCCTTCTCTTTTCCACTGAATATTTAGCATAAACAAAATAGATTAAAAACAACCTGGAGTTGGGGTCCGTAATCTTGAAATGAATAATCTGATCAGATCAATCTAGTATCGTCACACACATATTAACTACCCAAAACAACCATATTTTACCTCCCACCATTTCATTAGACTTAAAACTCGCCAATCTAACTTTATTACCAACTTTGAAATACCTACTTGCATCAATTATAGGTACCGCTATCAAAAGGTTAGGCCATCCTTTTTAGTCTGCAACTGGTTTCCCTATTCCCAACACCCCATGCATTCCAAAACATAATGTTTTCAATCATTACTAACATGAGAGGATGAACCCGTAGCCTATCTAGTTAAGCGACGCTCTCCTGGAGGATCACCAATCTTAAACCTTTCATATCTCTTTTGCCCTACTCTCCCTCTGACTACGAGCTCAATTCCAAGTCCTTGCTCAGTTCTGTGTGTGGTCTTACCTCTGAATCCGAATCAATCTCATCACTATCATCGCTAGCACTTTCAAAAGTATTAATATTAATTCTCTTCTTCCGTAGCGCGTGTTCCTTATTAACCAAGTGTGTGGTCCCACCTATGAATCCGAATCAATCTCATCACTATCATCGCTAGCACTTTCAAAAGTATTAATATTAATTCTTTTCTTCTGTAGCGCGCGTCCCTTATTAACCAAGCTAATGACTTTGTCTAAAAATTTCCCCATATTATTGTTGTCACCCGATTCAAACACATCATATTGCAGTTCCATGACCATTTCACTGCCTGGCTCAGACTTGGCTAAAGTCGTGCCTGCATCAAAATTGTCTCACAACCATCCTAGATCGCCCCCAAAATCTGCCTGGACTACCCTGTATCTGTGCCAACGCAGCCCTCTGTGTTGTGCTCATCCGTTCTCTCCTTCCTCTGATTGCTGCCTGATTTGTTAGTTTCACTACTTTTGATGCTATCCAGCGCATTAACTGCCACCGAAATCTTGTTTTAGCAGCTATTTATAGTCTGTTCTCGCCAGGAGACACGCCTCCAAACTAGCAATTGCTATTGTCTCTGCAGAAATTTGTTAGAAGGTTAAAACAGGGGTGTCGACTCTATTTTTCTCCTGAGACGTCATGATTTTAATCAGAAACAGGGGCCAAAGAGGTTGTCCTACTTGCTAAATCCGAGGTTATCCACTCCCTTTTGTTTGTTGAAATATCCCTTGCTAAGAGAGCTATCTCGGCTTCACTAAAGGTATAACTTGCCTTCACAAGCCCTGCCCGGGCTGTCTCTACCACATCTCTGTCATTTTCACCCATTAAAATTAATTTATCATCTGCCCTATCCTTTTCTACCATGGACGAATCATGTTTGTGTCTGGTGTGAGCATCCTCCTCTGTCGGGACATGCACTAAGGCCCCATATTTGTTCACCAAGTTTATTTCCGAGGTTTCCTTGCTTAATGACTTCTTCCCAACACCTTCTTCTAGCAACTCCTTGCCTTGACTATTCTTTAGCCTGCTCATTCTAATAGCTTTGTAAGGAGCTTTTGATTTTTTTTACCAACCGGAACATAGATTTTCAATGCAATTTTTGAATCCATCTTGTTTCTCTCAATTTTTTTTCCTTTTCTACCTGGGTCTTTTGTTGCTGACCTATCTTTCTCCCACAATAATCATCCTGATGCCCAATCGTCGAACAATGTTCACAATATTTAAACCCCAGGTAATCTATTTTTTGCCAGAAACCCCTGTTATTAGCCTATCAATCCAAACCCTTGTGGGCAACTTTTCCACCAAACTCATCTCAACGAATATACGGGCAACACCTGGGCGTGTTAAGCATTTTGTATGAACATCCATGTGTAGAAAATTTCCAAAAGAATCTCCTATTGCTTTCAGGATTGGAGGATGGAAAAGATGCAAAGGTAAGTTTGGCAACTCAACCCATAGCGGAGCCGTAACTGGATCTGCTTTTAAACTGAATCCGTCATGCCAACGAAACGCTTTGAACCTGACACCTCGAATCATGAAAAAGTCCATTGAAAGTATTTTTTTTTGCTTCTAACTCCTACTGGAGCCTCACCAATACATGTCGTGGATCAAGGGGACCCATTGAAAAATCTCCCATGATTCCCCATGACCTATGAATAGAGTCACGAATATCTTCCAACCTAGCACAGTAACTCGAAAACTTAAAAACAATAACGTGTTTTTCCATAAATGCTTCCCCTCGAAACTCATCTGTAGCGATAATATCGATATCCGGATCTCCCTCTTTAAGAAACCTAGTACCTTCAATCAGCGTCTCTTTGATTATTTCCACATGAATCTTTTCAAGGATTTGCGCAAAAGTTGGTTTGGATGCCTCAATCTCATTGCCCCCATGTTCAGCCGGTGGAGGATCCTCCTTGATGGCTGGAGGAGCCCCCACTGAGGAGGAAACGATCGACCTAGGAAGGTCAGATCGATTCAACAATGGCTCATGGCCAAAAAGCAAGCACAACACAATGTTTTTTCAAAACCCTAATATCCCATTCTATCAAAGCATTTCTTATGGTATGGATTTCTCATTTTCATGTTGTTATATAGTTTTGTCACTGTTGTAATTTCTTTCACAACATTTATAAAATGTTGTGACGTAATTATCTACATTTATTTTAGAAAGCTTTTAATTAATTACTCATGACACTTCAAAAATGCTATTAAAAGTCTTTCCAAATTTTTTCTCATTTGTTTTTAGCTTTACATATCATTTGTAATCTGTACTTGCTATTAAAAAGTGCAACAGTAAGTAGAATCAAACTATATAAAAATGCAATAGTAAAACGAATTCAACCATATATAAAAATCTCATCAACATTAATATAAAGTGAAAAGTGAAAATCTGAACTAAAGTCTTCCAAAAACATAATAAGCCATTTTTACAAGCTTGAAGCAGGCACCGATAAAAATCCAAAAGAAACTAGCTAAATTCTTTCAAAAATAGAATAAGCCATTTTAACAAGCTTAATATTAGATTGAAGAATCAACAATAAACTGATTTTGCTGATAATCAAGAGTAAACAGATTTTGTTGATAACCAATGTAAACAGTCAAACAAAGAGAATCAACAGCAAACTGCAAAAGATATTTACTGTTGATAACCAACAGAATAAGCCATTTTAACATAATATTGTTGGCTTCTTATCTGCTGATAACCAATGTAAGCAGTCAAACAAATTTCACACCTTGCAGTGCACAAAATGGCATATAGAAGCACTTTGCATAATACTCAAACTGAGATTTGCCGCATTAATCAGAAGTTGAGCAGCAATTGCATGTCTGGAAAAAATCTTAATGTTCACCAACCACAAATGTCTGAGATTTTATTTCACAACAATGGTTCCAAAATAGGATCCAAAAAACATAACTTTCTTTTTCAGTAAATCCCCCTCAACTTGATGTTCATTACAATGGAGACATTATGCTAATGAAGGTATCAGTCCATTTCATTAATTCTATATAAAACAAAAATGCATCTAGTTATCAAATTCTGTCATAACTTCCCACTAAACTATTATATAGCAAAGGGGACTACAAAAATTGAAGGTGAGGAGTGACAACTATTTTTCCTACTCTTTATATTGTTGTATCTCATTGACTATGCCTTCTCAGTGTATCTATGATCTCGTTCTTGCCAAAATAAGAAAAGTTCGATTTCTTATTGCATTTGCATATAACAATAATCTTTTAACCAAATTGTAAAACAATTGATTCAGATTAAGTAATAAAAAAGTAAGCTTTTAACTACGGGGAACCCGCAAAACAAATTCAACCAAATAAATTGTAAAAGTGTAAGTACTTACCAGTTATCTAGTCACCTAGGAGAACCAACAAGCATTTAACTACGGGTCAGACAACTTTGTCAGCGGGCCATACCTTTATGTCTTTCAACAATATTTCTCTATGCTCCAAAAAAAGCTTCCTCCAATCATCAAGTGTTACCGGTACTATCTCTCGTAGAAGAGGTCCTAAGTAAGAGGACAAACTAACATCCAGGCCCATATGGTTGACCACCATCGGTCCATTCAATATCAACCCGACTATTAGGTTCCAAAGCAATATTCTTACCTCTCTTTCGCTTAATTCCTTGTGAAGTTTGTGCACCTACCTCATAATTTAGGTTGGCTTCAACTACAAGCTCATCTTGATCCTCTTGCTGGTTGGGGATACAAGTGATTCCAGTTTTGAGGCAGCTTAGTAGAATTGTCTATTGGCATCCCCCTCCGCCAGATTTTGTTGCTCTCAATGTAGATGGGTCTTCCTGTAAGAACATGGCTGCTGGAGGTGTGATAATCAGAGACTCTCGGGGTGTTGGTGTTGTTGGGAAGCAAATTTTTTTTGGTGCAGGCTCTAATAATACAGCGGAAATTATGGCTCTAGCCGAGGGTCTCCGTCTCTGTCTTTCATTGGGTTTTAAGCAGGTGTTTGTTCAGACGGACTCGAAAATTGTTTGTGGATGGTTTAAAGGTAATTTCAAAATTCCGTGGCATTTGGAGAATATTTTTAAAGAAATCAAGCAGCTGGAGGCGCAATTGACGGTCAATTGCTCTCATATTTATAGAGAGGCCAATGCGGTGGCGGACGCATTAGCAACTAGAGCTCAACGAGAGCATAAGACGGTTTTTTTTTCCTGCTCATGATCTTCCTAGGCGAGTGGCAGGTTTACTACAGCTTGACCGTAGTCATACGGCTTACATACGCAATGGGGAAGACTAGGCATCGCCTTATTGGGCAAAGGAGACTTCAGGATCAGACGGATTGCAGGGAACGCTGCTGGGTTTGTGCAGTACGCGGTCGCTGCGGACTCGTAGGGGTCTGTTTTCTGCGATATACGCTGTGGCTTGTATTGCAGGCCTTTTTCAATCCTGGCAGTGTTATGTGCGGACATGGCAGCTGCGTTAGGTGGCATGCCGAGGCTTGGCATGCTGGGTGCTGTCTAGTGTCGATATGCGCCATGGATGTTGCTGTGACATTGCGACGCAGACCATGTTTAGGCAGAGCTGCTCTGTTTCAAAACAGAGCTGCTCTGTTCTGCCTAGTGTTGTTGTCGCTGTTGCTGTTGCGTTGCGGATGGCGTCGCTGTTACTGCTGCTGCTGCTGTTGCGTGGAGTTGCTGCTGTTGCTGTTGCCTGGAGCTGCTGCTGCTGCTGCGGCTGCTGTTGAGCGGAGTTGCTGCTGCTGTTGCGTTCCTGCTGCCGCTGAATTGCTGGCGTTGCTGTTGCGCGGAGTTGCTTGCTGCCACTGATGTTGCTGATCTTTGCTAATGCTGCTGCTGCTATACTGAATGCTGAACTGTCGCAGCGTTGTTTGGTGTTTTTGTTTTGGCCTATCCGGGGTTTTGCTCGGGTCGCAGAACCGCGCGTGTGTTGCGTGTTCAATGAATGAGATCCTGCTGGATTTTTCGGGTTGCTAGGCACAGATAGTTCAGTTATCTGATTCTAGTTTTGTTTTGGTTTTAAAAAAAAAAAAAAAAAAAAAAAAAAAAAAAAAAAAAAAAAAAAAATTACTCGGAAAAAAAAAAAAAAAAAAAAAAAAAAAAAAAGGTATTAGAGGAGGTTCATTATCACTTGGCACCAACTTGCTACGTGTTCCCCCTAGTACGGGTTGCTGGAGAGTCCAAGCCTGCTTGTGCAGATGTAGGTCCCTTTCGAGGAGACTGTGGGGGCTTCAGATGCTTCTAAAGGCTGTGTATTGGGTTCATCACCATTTTGCGACAACCTAGTACATGCTCCCCTAGTATGGGTTGGACGCTCTGCTTGCGAAGATCTAGGTCATGCTAAGGAGATTGTGGTATTGCAGATGCTTCTAAAGCCTGGGTATTCGCTTCATCATGTCTTCGTGCAAACCTGCTAAGTGTTCCCTTAGTATGGTTCTTGTAGTTTACAAGCCTGCATGTGAAGATCTAGGTCCTTTCCGAGGAGATTGAGGGGCTCCAGATGCTTTTAAAGCTTGTGCATTAGGTTCAAGGCTATCTTCTGTCATTAGCAATCTTATCTTGGACTTCCTTAAGCCGGCCATGCCAAATTAGCTAGAAGAATAGAGATAGCATGTTAAAATCAAGCACAACTAATTGTATATCCAGCACATACTGTATATCCAACACAACTAATTTTTCGTGTTTTAGTAAACTTGCAGCAAAAGATAAATAAACAGTAAGTACAAAACTGTTTATTCTGGAACCCTATTGATTTTGGGAAGAATATACTGTTTCTTGCAGTAGGTACGCTAAATTAGATCCATTACGCCCCAAACGTGCATATGCAAATAGCTAAAATATTGTTTCTGGCAGTAGGTACACTATAATACTGTTTTTGGGAAGAATATATTGTTTGTTCTGGCAGCATTGAAGTAGATGATAAAAGGATTCAGATGCATATATGTAATAAAAATGTGAAACGAACACAGGGTACAATGAGGCCCCAAACATTCAAACAACAATGGCAAACACAATTGAGCTAATAATAGCTGGACTCAGTAGTCAGTAGTCATATTCAGCTTCCTATTCTTCTCTCATCTTTCAGGCCAATCTGTTTTACAGTTGCAGTTGTTGAACAACACTACCAGTCTACTACAACAGCACAGACCCCATTATTATGAAGCATGAGTGGTTTTACAGTTTGGACCCTTTGGAATGTTTCAAATGAAGGAAAAGACACTAGGGTGTTTTGGCCAATAGTTATTTAGTTAAATCTCAGAAATGTTCAAACTTCAAAGGTTGTTATGTTAATGTATGAGGTGCCCTAAACAACTCCTGAGATTCTCTGCCTTTCACTTTTCTCACATTTCTTTTGTTGGGTTCTACCTATTTCCAAGTATCACTTTGAACCCATGAATCAGACTACAAGTACAAAAATACCACTCAACTATTTAAATTACTTGTAGTTTTGCACACACTCAACTTACCAACTTATTAGATGATTAAATTACAAGTCCATCTTGAAACTTTTTATAAAATTTTCTGAACCAAAATATTAATCATTGTTATAATAAAATAAAAACTCAGTAGCCTTACATGTGGTTGAAAGTCTGTTCATCAAGACTTTGAAAAGCCAAAAAGAAAAACAGATGGTAAAACATTGGGCATATAATAAAGGAACCGATACTATGATGAAGTTAACATTTATTTGAGAAATTCTTTGTGAACATATTAAATTATAATATAGGAAAACACAGAAGCCATTCATTTACTTTTGAAATGCTTACAATGAAAATTGTTTGGAAAGCTCGGTCTTTAAATCCTAACCAATAAGTTTAATAATTAATCGACAATCTCGACTCCCTAGGAATAATAACAGTAAACCACCTAATTTCAAGGCTTTTATCAAGTTATATTTTATTTCATTCTCAAGTCAATTAGTTGATTGTCACAGTGATGTACGTTTCAAGACCAAAATCAAAACCATTAATTATGCGTTTTTATCACTTTATCCATTCAAAAGGCAAAACATGATTCATTTTGCAGTTTGGTAATTTCATTGTTAAACCAATGGCACTCCTTCAAGTGTGACTCTATAAAACCAGTGAACCCCAGTCAAAACCAACACTGAACCACCACTAAAATTTTTTATATGTTATTATCAAAAAGAAAAGAATGTGAATGAATTATTATGTTAAGCTAAACTAGCTAATACTTGAAGTTTAAGGATAAACTAAAATACTATTATTTGATAGGAATCTTAGAGACATGAGTAATATGATAGAAGTTCCAAAGAGAAGAAACGGTCAGAAAGATTATCAAAACAGGGCATACATACAGTCACAACCAACCTAAATTTGCATATATAGTTACAGTTTTTCATTTTATTAATTTTATACCAGAAATAATAAATAGATAAATAAACAAATAAATATCAACACAGGGCATACAACTGAAATTACTGCATTGTAGGAAAATCGTGCTCATTAATACTTATTTTACCCCTTTATCTCTTACTTTGTAGCAGTGACTGAAAGATGCCAATCAGATATCACCAAATGCTTATCTCTTACTCAACAGACCTGCACGTGACCAGAAGTTACAAGCCAGAAGTTACATAAAGTCGTGAAAATTTCCAATTGGAGATCACTCAAAAAACTTTCAAACTCAGTTATAAAGCTTTCAAACCACTTAATCTCATTATGCAAATAGATAGACTTCAGAAAGCATATATTAACAAAGAATAAACAAAACAAATGACAACTTAATTTTTCATCAACTGATCGAAAATGAATATAAGCTTCAAACATAAAGCCTCAATAAAAAAACATTTCAATCAAATTGTCAAAAACTACACAAAAAATAGATATCACTCATATATGCCCTCACAATCCCCCCTCACATAACCACATTCCTCATCATTAGAATCATCAACATCCATCTCAACCCATTGCGGTGTAGAAACTGTATCTTCTTTTTCATCATACATCTCTAAGTCATGGAAACACTTAGGTTATCTTTCAATACAACATACCAATCAGAGGAATCATCTACTCTAGAGTAAAAGACTTCCATTGCTAGAGATGCTAGGATAAATGGATCAGTCAAAAATCGATTTTGACTTTGGTGTAGATTAACAAGTGCAAACCTATCTTCCACCCTAACACCAATGCCAACATTTGCCCAATGACACTTAAAGATACGAATATAAAAGTCATGGTAATCTAACAAAATTATATCTATTAATATCTCATAATATTGCACAACATCAGCTACGTGTGCAGTAAGTATCCTTTGCTCTCGATTTACACATGGTTGTTGCTTCATAAAAAAAACACCTTGTTTTGTGTTGACCTGTCAACATTATTTGTGTGGAACAACTATTCATTATTCATATATCCAAAATAGGACAATGCATTTAATCGGGGGCCATTTGCGATCCATTTCAACATCTCTGAATGACCACTTGAAGAAGATGTGATAGGAACCTATACAAAACAAAATAAAATAAGAAATGAAAATAATGACATTGTAGTTTGACAAACAATGACATTGTAGAAAGCAAGAGACCTTCTCTCTGAACCAATCTACAAATTTCTCAGTATGAATCTTTCACAATAAGCTCGAATTTGTCTAAAGATTTTTGTTTGATTTCTTTAACTCCTCTAAATGCATCCTAATAAAATCCAAAAGTGATCTTTATAATGTCTTATAAAGAATATGGTAATAAAATCTCAAAATAAGAATAATTTTACTTACTCTAAAAATGGTTCCAATTCAATTGTATTAAATAGAATGCAAATGGGTGCAAATTCCTTTTCCATATCACTTAATTTAATTGGCTTAACCCTAGAAATTGGACGACCCTCAAGAATTACTTCATGAGATAGCTCTTCATTGCAAACATCTTGATAGCACACTTCAATTGATTTCTTTAAAAACTCACTACAAAAATCCATTGACTCCTTTTCAAGAGTACATTCTGCCATGCAGCCCTCAGTTTGTGCACGATTCCTTACATATCATTTCAATATTTTCATATATCTAAAAGCAAAGGATCGCTACATTAAATTAGATATTATTCAGTGAAACAATTAATTTAAAACTCAATATATACCTTCCTTACCTTTCAAAGAGGAATTTGTAGGATATCCTGGAATAAGTACATTCTGCCATGCAGCCCTCAGTTTGTGCACGATTCCTTACATATCATTTCAATATTTTCATATATCTAAAAGCAAAGGATCGCTACATTAAATTAGATATTATTCAGTGAAACAATTAATTTAAAACTCAATATATACCTTCCTTACCTTTAAAACTCAATATATATCATTTCCAGGATATCCTGGAATAAGTAATGTTGTAAGTCTTATATACCCAGAGAGGCAAGTTGTATGTAACAAGCATAACTGGCCAAGTACTATGCCTGGAACTCAAATTGGAGAAAGGATTAAAGTCATCAGTAGCCAATCTAAGCTGAAGATTACGCAGATCAGCTGAAAATGAAGGCC
This sequence comes from Berberis vulgaris, assembly GCA_963556465.1. Lineage (NCBI taxonomy): Eukaryota > Viridiplantae > Streptophyta > Magnoliopsida > Ranunculales > Berberidaceae > Berberis > Berberis vulgaris. The sequence goes on along the minus strand of OY747126.1, from coordinate 33,036,256 downwards.
ATTTATCATTAATCAAGTCCCAACTTACTGAATCCACTGGGTGGCGCATCTTCTGATCATCTCTTTTATGATTTATAAGCCACCGTAATTTTCAGTCATTTATCCTAACCTAAACATCCTCTTCAATCTAGGAATGATAGGAAAATATCTCAAGACTTTAACTGGAATACGGATTTTTGTATGTCGATCTACCTTCCATCTTGAAAGACCAAACTTTGGGCAGTTATCTTGATTCTTGTACTCATTCCTAACGAGACAACAATCATTCTTGCAAGCGTGGATCTTTTCATACCCTAGATCGAACTTGCTTAGAATTTTTTCTTACCTGGTACAAGGACTTCAGAAGACATTGTCCTCGGGTAGCATATCATTCTAAATGTTTTGAAGTTCATCAAACCTTTTATCAAGAGATCTACTCACTGTTTTGTGTTTATACAAAATTAAAATTGCCAAAAACTTAGGGGGGTGTATTGTATCTGGATTTTGTGGGCAATTTAATAAATTCCATGGATTTTGAAAATCCAAGGGGGGTGTATTGTATCTGGATTTTGTGGGCAATTTAATAAATTCCATGGATTCTGAAAATCCAAGTGTATTCAATTTGGATTTTAAAAAATCCACAAAAGTCTAGGGGTATTCAATCAGGATTTTAAAAAGTCTTTCTGAAATCCACAAAGTCTAGGGGTATTCAATATGGATTTCAGAAAGTCCACAAAAGTTTTAGGGTATTCAAAATATCATTCATATTTATGGATTTGGAAAATCATGGATTCTCATGGACTTTGTAGTGTTAGGTATAAATAACAAAGTTCAATAGTTTGCCAGCCTCCATATCAAAGATTTCAACGTGAAAAAAAAGTCTCTCTCTCTCTCTTTTATCACATCTTCTTCTTATTCTCTGTAACTAGTCTCTTCTCATTCTTCTTCTCATCAATACTAGCCATTTTCATACCCTCTTCAACAAGTTGTGCCTCTGCAGACTCAAGGGTCGCCACCACAACAAAGTTAGGCCAATCCATCTGCATTCTCTCATGCTAAATCTCATCTTTCCCTTATCCCAACTTTGTGTCGTACAAAGATGAGAGAAAATAATTTCCCTCTCTTTCTTTTCTACCTTTCCCTTTCTTTTCGATACAACTCCGTCTCATTTTTTTTATAGCATCAGTTTGGTATGTTTAATCTAACACCTTTACGCCAACTAGGAATGGAAAACGATGGGTACTCTCAGCATAGCAGTTATAGGGTTTTAGATTCCTAATGCGAAAGCCTTGCGACAAACTTCTATTAAGAAAATTGCAGCGTATCTTTTGTGCTCGCTAGGGGGTGAGGGTTATTAATAGGATGTGTTAGGTAATAAGCATGGTGGGGGGTATGTGTGGATATGGTAATTCTCAATGAACATTTATCAAAACTGGCAACTCCATACTTGGGTATTATAACTGGTTGTGGTAGGAGGTATATGATTTTGGATTATTTTCTAGGTTTTCATTCAAACTTAATTCCTACAATTACATAATTTCATAAAGGTGCTTTGAAACTTATGCACTTATTGCCTGTCATGCCACATTGTCCCTTTAGAGCATCTGCGCACGATTGCTTTGACAGCATTACCCTGGATCACTTGGGCACAAAGGGATGCATAAAGCTAATAAGCTATAGGCCATTTGGATTTTAAGTCATGTAGTTTGATACTTTTTTATATGCATAAGGCTAAATACTGTGTGTTTATTTCATTTTGCAAGTGATGATTTTTAATTTGGTTGTGTTGAATGATTTGATTTTGTTGAATGTTGGATTGCGATTTCATGTCATTACCTGCCTGGTTATCTTTTTTTTTTGGTCAGATACATGTCTTGTTCTCTAATGTCTAATATATTTGGTTTGTTAGAGGATATGTCATTACCAACTTCTTTTTTATCTTGCAAATAATTAGAAATCTGTAAAAGTCGTTCATACAAAGTCCGTAGATTTTCATAAATCTCTAGAAAGTCTGTAGCAAAAGTCTATGGATTTAAGAAATCAGCAGAAGTCCGTGGACAATTTAAAGAGTCTGTGGACAATTTAAAGAGTCCGTGGACTTTTCAAATTATTTATCAATTCCATAAGAATCCATATACAATACACCCGCCCAAGTGTATTCAATTTGGATTTTAAAAAGTCCACAAAAGTCTAGGGGTATTCAATATGGATTTCAGAAAGTCCACAAAAGTTTTAGGGTATTCAAAATATCATTCATATTTATGGATTTGGAAAATCATGGATTCTCATGGACTTTGTAGTGTTAGGTATAAATAACAAAGTTCAATAGTTTGCCAGCCTCCATATCAAAGATTTCAACGTGAAAAAAAGTCTCCAAAAGTTCTTCCTTGTGCCAGCCGCGAAGAGGTTGGTTCCCATCCTCTTGTTTTCTCGATTCTTTTTCTATCTTTGCATAGTGTTCATAGTTGCATCGTTGATGATTTTGGGTTAGGGTCTATAAATCTTGAAGTTGTGTTAGGGTTAGGGTTTATAAATCGCTGTGTTATATATGATGATTTTGTAAATTTTGTATCAGTATGATGTCGACTGGTAAAGCACATCCATTCATATCCTCATTACATTACACTTACATATTATTAAAGTATTGACTTTGCTTGACCAACAATCAACCAAACTTACATCTTCTCACCATCCCCTCTTTATTATTAGCTAGCTAGTGACACTCGAAGGAGAGAGTGAGCTGCTGCTATCTAGTCAGCTAATCTTCATATTTGTGCCTTGCTTTTGTGTGAGTGACAGAGAGGGAAAGAGATGAGTTTCTCTGATGCTGTGGCAGCAAACATCACAACACTTTACTTGGGTGTGATTGCAGCTCTGAAAGTGTTTGGGGTGATAGGTGGATGGAGCTTCTCTGGATTGTTTGTGTTAGCTGTGTCCACTATTGTGGTTGGCTCGATCCTAGTGGCCACTGTGATATGGGATGTATCACGTAAGGCCATGTATGTTCTTTCGTGTCATCAGGAGCTAGTCCTCAGCAGTAACAAGTGCAGAGGAGGGATATGCTGGCATGGTAGTGTTGTTACTCATTCTCATCAGTCTGCTGCTCTGCTCTCTTGGGTTCGGTTTCAGCAGCTCCCACCACACCACCACACCTTATCCAACTCCAACCCCATCCTCATCCCCAACCTTCCTCCTTTGTAGTATGATATCAGTAAGCCGGCCCATACTGTAGCTTGTGATGTATGTAGAGTACAACTGCACAATGATACAGTAAGTAATCCTTATCTAGCTCATCTTAACCAATACACATCTTCTTGTTCTACACACTTACCTGTTCAATGGTGTGATCATCTAGTCAGTAGGTTGTACCTTATCATGGCTATGGTCAAGGCTGGGCAAACAAGTCATTGTTGCTGCCTGCATAGTCAAAAAAGAATATGTGCAGTGCATATATGAGAGAGGGGGGTGGATAGATCTCGATTTGAGAAACAAATAGAATATGAGCAAAAGAAATAAGCCATGACAAGTGGTTTGTCCTTCTAGAAATAAAAATGAAATAGCACTACCCATACTTCAATGATAAATTGTTAGTATATTTGGTTGGATCATTATGGTTTACAATCCCTTGCATATATGTTTTTGACGTCGGTTATCTTCTCAGGTATGTTTTTGATGGTTAATTGGATCATATATGCTATATATATGATATTTTGCTATAGTTGGTTGCGTATGACTAGATTTATAGTTGGTTTTGACTTTCATGTGTTTGGATCATGATTGGACCATATAAGTTGATCATGGTTGGATCATGTATGTTTGTATATAAACTGTAATGTCTTAGAGTAAATATCCTACTGCATGTCTTCATTAGAGGTTGAACAATAGTCATATGAATTCATTAGAGGTTAAACAATAGTCATAAAAAATTCATCAAATTCTAATTAGATGTGACATATAGCATATAGGCATAACCATACATGCTTCATGTAGTGATGATAGATTAGCTTCATGCATGTAGTGATGATAGATTAGCTTCATGCATGTAGTGATCATATAGAGGAATGAAACTACTTTCGAGTTGTGTCTGATACAGTAGCATATATTTGCTTCATAAAATACCTGTTGTAATATATAGATGAGAGATTCACAAGGTAACGGTAAACGAAAAGATTATAAAACTTGGACCGCGGAAGAGAGCAATGCTTTGCTCCAGCTCATGGTTGAAGGCGCCATGCTTGGGTTCAGGGATATTAATGGTGTTATAAGTAAAACAACCGTAGAGGCAAAGTTACTTCCAAAACTTAAGGAGAAAATTAGTAAGGAGATAACTTATAGCCAGTATCAAACTTATTGAATTTTATACCATATAGTATAAAGTATAAACATACTAATTGCACATTTTTTTATGATCAGGTAAATATTACCTTGGAGACTGTGGATTTCCAAACCGACGTCGATTTTTAGCTCCATTTCGTGGCACTCGATATCATCTCAAAGATTTTGGCGGTCCAGGAAACCATCCTGTCACCGCAATTGAGTTATTGAATCTTCGTCATGCTTCATTGAGGAACGTAATTGAGAGAATATTTGGAATATTCAAGTCGCGGTTTACAATTTTCAAATCACCACCACCATTTCCTTACAAGACACAAGCGGAGCTTGTTTTGGCATGTGCAGGATTGCATAATTTTCTTCGACAAGAATGTCGTTCAGATGAATTTCCTCCTGAACCAGAAAATGATCCGGTAGAGAATGATGATGATAATTTTGAATGGGATGATATTCAAACCCAAGAGCAGCAAAGAGAAAATGCTAATCAATGGAGAATGAATATTGCTAATCAAATGTGGGCAGCAGCTCAAGCAAACATCAACGTTGCTAACAATGATAATGAAGAAAGTGACCATGATCATGAAGGAGAAGAATGATCATAATACAATTTTATGGACGTTTACTTCTTATTTTAAAGATGCTAATTAACGACCTTTTCTTTTTCTAGTTTTTTTAGCACATGTATCTCTATTTTATGGACGTTTTTTTGTTTCATCACTATTTACCAACTTCTTTTTTATCTTGCAAATAATTAGAAATCTGTAAAAGTCGTTCATACAAAGTCCGTGGATTTTCATAAATCTCTAGAAAGTCTGTAGCAAAAGTCTATGGATTTAAGAAATCAGCAGAAGTCCGTGGACAATTTAAAGAGTCTGTGGACAATTTAAAGAGTCCGTGGACTTTTCAAATTATTTATCAATTCCATAAGAATCCATATACAATACACCCCCCCTTAGTGTATTTTTTACAATTTGGGTTCAAAGGAGTTTCTACATCTGCTAGCTTCTCATTCAAATCCCTTTATCTTATTTCTTTATTAAGCTCACCATAGTCTTCATTATGAAAGTTGGCTGCTTTATATAACTTGTATGTTTCAGACATATCAATGTCTTTCATCTTGCTCACATGTAGAATATGGTTCCCCATGGTGATACAAATTTGTGTATGCAGGATCCATCTCCGCTATCACCAAATGCTAAAAAATTTCATAATAACAATGACGGCTTAACTTTCAACAATCTTTGCAAGGGCATAGAACTTTTTTTACATTTTTTGAATTCTTTTCAATCATTTTCAAAAAATTCCATGCTTGTGGGAAGCTCTATAAACAAAAAAAAAAAAATTTCACTAAGACTCACCTAGAGTAACTAATCTTAAAATATCAAATTATGTATGATTACATGACGCCAGACAGAATAGTGATTATTCTGCATGCTAATAGCAACAGATAATTGACAGGGAAGAACACAGAAGATTACCCAAAAAACAAAGAGAAAATAAATCTAATGTTTAATCAAATCACTCAAATCAAAGATATCCCTAAAATTTGCCCACAAGCCGGGCTTTATAGCTAAAACTCATCAATATTGGAATTTTACCAAAAATGGAAACACCCCAATAATCATGCTAAAACAAAATAAATAATAAAAGAAATATACTGCCAGAAATCTGGCCCAAATTGGGTTCAGAATCACTTCCTAAACAATAATTGAAATATTACTATAAAGGGAAATAAATTACTAAATTTGTGGATTCGAAAGGGGAAACGGTGGATTTTGGCCTCAAAAAGATGTGCAACGAGCATAGCTCCTTGACCACGATGTACGCGTTGAAAAGAGCTTTCCGAATTGGGGTCGTTTGCACGATTCTGATACTCGTAGCCAAAGTTATGGCCAAAATACTAAAACGCACCCTAAATTGCCAAATTTGAAATAGATTTATGACTTCCTGCCATTCTTGCGTTGATCTGCTAATTCGAGATATCTTAGTGCTAATAACATGCTATCTGACAGCTCAACATCATCTGACTCGGATCCTCCTGCATCATTACATCACCTATTCAGATGCACCCAATCTTAGTCCATCATCACAAATTCAAGAGGTGATCAAGGACTTCCAACTTGAGTATAAGCTGGAGTAATTAAGGTGGTGCGGTCGTGATCATATATAAACCTAAATACTAAAAAAAAAACGTTTGCAAAGGAAAAAGAGTATACACCAAGAAAGACCAATAATTCAAAGTTTACATGTTAATATTGAATAACAATTTCCATTATGAACATGTGCACAATACATCATTAACAAACAACACAGTAACCAATAATCATTTTATCAAGCAAATGCACCCAATCACCCCATAGTTAGATTAATGAGCAAATGAACCCATTTTGAAGACTTAGAGTGTTGTTTTACTATTCATTGTTGATTGGGACGAACTAAGGATTAGAGAAAAAAGATGACTAGGATTGAAAGTTGGGAATTTGTTGAGGGTTAAGATTTATTTCCTAGGATGAAATGTTTGTAAATTATATACAAAAAACAAGATGGTGTTTGAGTTGGGAGATAAAATACGGCCGAGATTTACCCAAATATAAGAATCTAACGGATTATATGGAACTTAGAGCATCAAGAGTGCATGGGTTCTGATGATACACAAAAGCGGTCACATCCCTGAGCCATACACGTGTCATGATGATCTCGAGGAATTACGAGCCCTAGTGTCAACTTAACACTTATCCGGCCCAAGCGGTTCAAAGCCCACCTAATTCAATTTGCCAGATGGACCCGAACTCTTAAACATGCTAGGCCCACATGTCTCATAGCTATCCTCAATACCCATAAGTCCTTCTAAGGCAAGTATCTCGAGAATCAGCTTCGGACAGGCAATTACAGCAGCTCTCTGCTTCCAACTAGGAAGCAAATACCATAGTACATTCCACGCAAGGAAATTTGCTTCTACGGATTACTCTTGGATTGGGAACTATCTCCCGCTTATCTAGGAGCACAAGGCTAACAACGAACTTCCCTCCTAAAACATGATTTCTAATTAGATAATGATCTCCACGAATATCTCTTTCCTAAACTACGCCTTTGATGGTCTGGTAGAACCAGGACTCCTGCACTATAAATAGAAATGAGTTGGTAAGCTAAGGTATGCTACAAATTCTTTGTTTACAACATTACACCTTCCTCATATCCCTATCCAACTTTAGCATCGGAGTGTCATCGGCCACCACAACGGTGGTCCGTGGCTCACGTGTGTTACTTGTGCAGATCAGTAGGTCAACAAGACTAGGTCAAAGCAGGGAGCGGAGTACGACTGCATCAGTTTAGCGCCATCCGTGGGGAATGATAAAGTTCCCAACTTTTCACTAGCATCGTCTCCCTTTGAAACACAGAGATATGGTGACTAGATCAGCAATGAAAGAGGGCGAGGGGAAGCGTCGAGAACTCAGCCTGGCGCTGCTTCACCACCCTCGATAATGTGGATAATGATATTCACATAATTATTACATAATATATCCCTTAATTTATATATGTTAGTGTTTCGATTATTATATTTTATAGTAATTATTTCGTTTTCATGTCTTTGTAGGAATTTGAGCGTGAATGATGAAATCGTATTAAGGCAACAATTTAAGGAATAACAAGTGGTCGATTCTAGTGGTGGTACAAAGCAGATGGTCACATATCCAAACCCTTAAACCCAAAACCAAGCCCATAATTTAAACCCATGAACCCAAGCCCAATCCTACCCAAAGAATATTCTCCCAATGATCCATTGATTCTCTCCATGAATCATCCCTTTATCTCATCTCTATTCATTGTGCCCATTCTCTATAAATACAAGAGAAAAGGGGTGAGAAAAGGGGAGGAGGAGAAGGGAATCAAGCATCAATAGACAAAATCAAACCCTCTTCCTTCACAAAGTGATTTTCATCACACCCATCACCACCTATCCATCTCTCACTCCTTCTCTGTCCATATCACTCAGCAATCACCTCCATCCTCCATCAACCACCATCACCCGAGCACCACCACCACCTCTGAACAGCACAACCGCCACCAACACGAAACAGGGGCGTGACAACCCTGTTTCGCGTCAAACCTTCACTCTGCCATCGTCCCTGTCCCTGTCCCTGTCCATCATCCATCAACCACCATCACCCGAGCACCACCACCACCTCCGGACAGCACATCTCGAGCCACCACAACCACCGCAAAACAGAGCCACGTCCATCACCGCCCTCTCTGTTCCGCCTCGCGACAGAGCCAGACAGACCGTCCGAGCCTCCATCACCGCCCTCTCTTCGTCTCGGCCCTCCTTCCTGTCTCCCTCTCTCACGGCCACCGTCACTTAGCGGCGCGTCAGCGGCGCACAACCACCATGACAGCAGAAACAGAGGAGTATCCTCCCGATCTTTCTCTCTATTTTTTAGTGTTCTTATTGCACCTCTCTCTCTTTTGCAGGTTCTAGAACCATTTGGAGGACGAGGACGCTCGCGAAGAGCGAGAACGAGGCTGCGCAAGCGGCGCTGTTCGCTGGAGATGAAGGAGCAGCGCAGAGCGCGACTGTTCCATTGGCGGGAGACTGAGTCAATTTAATTTTTGGCTATTCACACCCAGAGCATCTTTCTGTACCACCACAGAGCATTTGCAACCATTTTCTCGGGATCTGTGTTCGGACCACCTGCTGATCTGTTGAGTACCACCACATCGAGTTTGCGACAAACCAAAGGGGTTGCATAATTCATTTTGATTTATTTTACTGAATTGTGTGCTTAATTGTTAATTAAAATTTATTTCTGAATTTTTGATAAATTGCTTTCACCTTTCATGTTCGAGAAATTAAACTTGATATGTTTGGTATTTAGAATTACCCTTTATCAATATTCAAAGCATGTGCTAAAAATATTAAGCTTAAACTTTGATTAAGTGTGCCCTAAAAAGACACATAATACTTGGTAAGAGCGTATTTGCTTGAAATAATTTGTTAATGTTTGATAGAAACATGATATAATTTGACTTGGATTTTAACGATCACATATTCGGTGTAAGCAAGCGATCCCCATCCCTAAAGCTTCTCGTTTAAATTTTCAGTAATTTAGATTTAAATATTTTTGCTAACTCATTGGTGAGTCTAAGCCCACAAAAATCCATTTTTTTCCATCTTTTTCTTTTATTTTATTTTTCTTATTTTAATTTATTTTTAGTTTAGTTTTAAAAATGCTGTAACCCCATTTCCTACAAATTAGTTTAATTAAATTATTAAATTCAATTGCATCCACTTTCCTCGTGGGATCGACCATGTACTTGCCGTTGTCTACCAGTAAGACAGCGTGCACTTGCGGTTATCACAAGTGGGATTTATTAGCTTATTAATTTAGGTTAGTTAAATCCTCCATCAAGTTTTTGGCGCCGTTGCCGGGGAAGGTAGCGGTGTAATTGAATTTAAGATTTATTTCACTAATTTAAAAAAAAAAATATATATATATATATATATTATTTTTATTAAGTTCTTTTTACACTAATTTTGTGTTTGATATTGCAGATTACACGCTTCTCGAGGAAATTGGACGATCCTGCAAAACATCAAGCAAAGTTTTTTATTTTTTATTTTTTTTATTTTGTGAGGAGAGTTTTAATTTTATTTTCACCTCGTTTTGCGAGTGTGTGGTGTAATAATTTTTAAACTCTACTGTTTTCATTTTGTTTAATCACAAAAAAAAAATCCAAAATTTTCTAAGTCAAAAGAAATTCTAGGGAAACAATTTTAACTGTACCCAATAATTTCTTGTGATTTAGAAATCCGACTACTAAGACCAAGACCAGTCAATTTATTTGCATGTGCTTGTGTGTTGAGTGAAACGGATAAAAAAAAGTCGGACATTTTTTTTGAATTGTGCTAACTTTTGTGCAGATTGGAATACGCACACTGTAAGTACTTCTATCACACGCAACGTATTAGCAACCCGGGTGCTTTGTGTAATTGTTTGAAATTATCTGATTGGTTGTTTAATTTCTGTAATTGTGGATGCTAAACTTTAGTAATTCATAATAAGCAGACCCAGCTTCTAAATAGAAACTGGTGGGACTTGATATCCCCACCTCATCACTCCAGCTGTGTGCAACCAATAGCCAAACATAATTAAAATCAATTAGCAAGTTAGATAGAGCCATTTTTTAGGTACGGTGTTCATAAGACAACCAAGACCAAGGTGATTCCAATAATTTTTGTGTTGACCAAAGCTAAAAGTGACGATGGGTTTAATCATTCAATGAACTCCGAGAGGCCACTGCCACAAGGGTAATTTACCTGGTACGCCGAGTCATAAGTAAGCTACGATCCACAAGAAGGATTGGTGTAACTAACAGTTTTGGGTTAGGAACACAAGCCTCAACTGTACATTTAACATCACATCGTTCTCACATCTATTGGCTTACAGAGCGGTAGCACAAGGAAGTACTTAATTGGACCATTGTGACCTCCTTCTCTTGTGCAATAATCCGGTTTCTTTGAAACAAAACTCTAGCCTACTGATTTTAAACTTTGCGGTATAAAGTGTACACTCTTAGGATCAACTTGTAGCACCCATTGCTCTGTCATAAAGATTACATAAGAAGTAATTGTCCCCCAACGATAAAAAGATAATTGATCTAAAAAACGTTGATTGCTTAGGGAGGCATGTTTCTAGTGCATTTATTGGTTGCTGATTGCGTGTGAGTCTGTGTATATTTTGTTTAGAGTTAGTGATTTAAAAAAAAAAATTAAAAAAAAATTAAAAAAGAAAAATGAACACAAGGGATTATCCGGCCTATTTTTTCGAGCAAGTCAATTCATTTTATGACATGCGACAACCTGATTATGATCTATATTTAGATTACTACAACCCAGGTTTAGCCTATCATCCTAACTTCTCATGGGCTCATGGTCAGTACCATGTAGGCCCTCTAGACACTCCTCAGACTCCTCAAGCTTTCATTCCTGATAATGAGTCTCAATTTCATCGAGTTGTTCCTCCTTCTAACACATCTAGTTTAGAGGACGCCTTAACTCGTGTCATGCAGCGAACAGGAGAAATGCTTGAGCGAAATTCTCAGGATATCACAGAATTGACAGTTATTTATCGACAAAACTCTCAAGCTATCAAGAAACTTGAGATGACTTTGAGTCAAATAGCTGAGTCACTTCCTGAGATAGAGTCATAAAAATTCCCTAGCCAACCTATTTCTAACCCAAATGGTCCATTTGAAATTAGTGGCACATCTGAGCCGGACAATGAAGATGTCCAATCCATTACTACCATTAGGAGTGGAAAACTTGTTGACAATCAGGTAGGACCCAATTTTACATAGGTTGACAATCAAACTGTGAACATTCTTTAGAGTCTCCCCTTGACTGTTTTCATGATACACATGACTATTTAGAGGCTTGTTTGACTCATTTTAGTTTAGACTTTGCTGTTGATGATTCCATTAGGGAAGTAAATGATTTGCTTGACTTAGTCCCCATTGTGGATCCTAGTTATAAATGGAAGTCTAAAGTGAAGTTTCTTCCACTCAGTGAGTCAAAACTAGTCCCATCAGTTGAGCCACCTGAGCTTGACCTTAAACAATTACCTGACACCCTCAGGTATGCATTTTTAGGTGATGAGTTGTCTAGACCAATATCTCTATGTAATTCATGTGATGAGCCTGTACCACCTGATATATCCATCGTCTCATCTACTTGCATCACATTCCCATTTACTAAGGCTACTTTCACTGATCCCTTGTGTTGTAGTGAGGATTTCAGTTTTCACCATCCTGTTGTGAAAATTATTCAATCTTCTGATTTGGAACCAGACATAGGATGTTCCCTTTTTGGAGCACGCAAGGATCATCTGTTGTGTATGACTACTAGTCACTTTTGGAATGTCCTAGTGTATTTGGTGCCCCATGTGATTGCTATATTTGGGTGGACTGATCCTCAAATGTTTAGGTTGTTGATATACGACCATGGACTAAGTGTTTGTCATGTTCTTCCTCTCCACTTTTTGATACACCATTTTTTAGGAAGAATATTTGTCGGGCTGATGATGGTAAACCAAGCGCTACTGGGAGGCAGCCTAGCTTTAGTTGTGTGTCTTTGCTGTTAATCTGGATTGATTTTCGAGTACCCTTTTTAGTTGTGTTTCACTCATACTCGTTAGCTCCATAACAATTTTTGACTTACAACTTGTTTTTTTTTTTTTTTTTAGTTTTCTTTGTTAGTGTCGAGTCTGCATTTTATCTATTTCTAATGAAAACTCCATGATTCTTATGTTTGTGAGCCTCATTGATGGATGACTTCTTGGAAATTGGTAAAATCTTCACCGCGGTAATACTGTTCTAACCTTCTCTCATGTACTTATTTCATTCATTTGTCAGAATTATTTTGTAAAACATTGAGGACAATGTTTGGATTAGGTTTGGGGGTAGGGTTCATGAGTCGGTGAATTCTTCGTAGTGTTTTATTGTTTTCTTATTCTTAAAAAAATAAAAATAAAAAAAAATAATTCTTTTCTTTCAAGAAAACTTGGTCTTTTGCGATTATGAAAATGGATTTTAAATGTTTTATGCTCAAGAAAATGCAAACCAACTTGACATATTGGTATGTTGATAAAGACTAAAAGTTTAGTATGATCCTTAAGTTAGATTTAGTTCATAAGAATTTTCAACTCAATTATCTGTGCACCATGAGCCATGTTAGCATAACTTGAAGTTGATGAGTGAAATATGCACTCGAAAACCTTAGAATAATAGTGGAGACTTAACCCTGAAAGTTTTGAACCTTTATATTTTTCCGAGGGTTATACCTAAACTCTGATTTTTCCTGAGTCCGTATTATCTCGTTGATGATCTCATTATTTTCATTCTTTTGATCAATTGCTTTGGGAATGACATCAAAATTGAATTATTACACTAGAACTTCTTGGCTTATTCAATTGAGATGTCATAATACTGATCCGAACTTAGGAAATGATCTAGGCATTTTTTTCTTTAGACCATTAACTAGCCTCTTAACTTACCCATAACATTAACCTTTTTGTAACCTTTTGAGCCTTAGAATAACTTTTATTTGTTAATCCATTAACCTTTACCCAACTTTTCTGGGAATGTGTATGGATGGATATACTTGGTGTCAAAAGGGCATTAAAGAGCAAAATATGAGATATTTCATAAATCCTCTTTGATAAAAAAAAATGATTCTTCAATGAGGATAAAGATGTGAGAATGAAGAAAAAATTGATGGTGCGCAACATTGATTTATTCTTGACAGCCCTAATTGTTCGTGAATGGGTGTATACATTTCCAAAAACTTTTCTTAGAATCCTTTAAAATTCCTTCTTAACCATTATCCAAGTCCCGCTACAACCCAACAAAGTCCTAGTTGATCTTAGGTAGATGTTGGTTTCACAGATGTGGAGATTTAATAACCAAGACCTATGGTGTTTGATTCAACATTCCCAAAAGTAATTGATATTCCTGTCCATGAGATCATGTTCATTCCATTCTTGAAAAGTCCGTTCTTCATAATACTATATGTGAGATGATTGTTTTCCATTATTTACTCTTTCCTCACATATAAACTGAGTGAAATACCAAATCTCTGAGTGCTTTATTGTGAGTTACATGAGAGGTTTGAAGTCAAAACAAACTTTCTACAGGAAATTTAGTCAATGTTTTACTCTGAAATGAAAAGTTATGTTGACAGTGCTATCCACACACACACATTGAGTTGAGGATGATTATGAATTTTTTCTAACAGTTGGAGAATATTAAATTATTTGGAGATTTGTTGATACACTAAAATGACACTGTTGGTTTCCTGCATTTCTTGAAGTTTTAAAATGAACATTGTTTGACCAAGTTTTGTTGAGTCGGTAATGTTTGTGGGTAACATTTCTGGAAACCCTCACGAGACTATAACTCGTCCACTAGAGGTAATCTAGAGGTTCAAAGCCTTGTTGCACGTTTAAGGTAAGTGCAACCGATGATTCCTGCGAAAGTGAGTTAGAATTTTATTTTTATTGTTTTGCTCGAGGACTAGCAAAATATAGGTTTGGGGGTATTTGATATTCACATAATTATTACATAATATATCCCTTAATTTATATATGTTAGTGTTTCGATTATTATATTTTATAGTAATTATTTCCTTTTCATGTCTTTGTAGGAATTTGAGCGTGAACGATGAAATCGTATTAAGGTGACAATTTAAGGAATGACAAGTGGTCGATTCTAGCGGTGGTACAAAGTAGATGGTCACATATCCAAACCCTTAAACCCAAAACCAAGCCCATAATTTAAACCCATGAACCCAAGCCCAATCCTACCCAAAGAATATTCTCCCAATGATCCATTGATTCTCTCCATGAATCATCCCTTTATCTCATCTCTATTCATTGTGCCCATTCTCTATAAATACAAGAGAAAAGGGGTGAGAAAAGGGGAGGAGGAGAAGGGAATCAAGCATCACACTACAAAAAAAAAGCCCTTTAATAGCGGTTCAAAAACGCTATGGTAGGATACCATAGCGTTTTAGTAAACGCTATGTCTGCCGACGCTATAATAGACCCTGGGTCTATTATAGCGGTTTTAAACCGCTATAGAAAGTTTGGTTTTTATAGCGTTTTAAAAACGCTATGGTAGATCCTTTTATAGCGTTTCTGAAATGCTATAGTAGAGTCTACCATAGCGTTGGTAAGTCTACATAGCAAATTTTTTTTTTTTTTTTTTTTTTTTTTTTTTTTTTTTTTTTTTTCTGTCAACTGTTAATTATTTTCAACTCAAAAGTATAAACATTCACATTATAGAATCCAAATAGGATCACTAACAACAAAATTATAATTTTTTTGCTATCAACTCAAAATTACAAACATTCGAATCATCATATATATTGTACTATTGGTGGACATTGACATTATAGAAATCAAGCATTCCATTACATAGCACATTGCAACCCAATAGCAATATAGCAATGGAGAGTCTGTCGAAAGACATGGAGAGAGTGCTAAACTTCCCAGAAGAGATGGAGAAGATGCTTCAACCACCTGCACGCCGATATGTCAAGAATGCCAAGGCCATCTTCCGCACCCCAGCTGATATTTATGAGCACCCCACCTTTTACTCATTTGTTCTTGACATGCCAGGCCTCGAGGCCGCCAATATCAAGGTCACCTTTCTCTCTCACTAGTCTTAGACTCATGAGTTCAATTCAATTAATATCAATAGCTGATCTGATCTACTAATCTCTGCAGGTGAAGGTAGAGAATGGGATACTCCATGTGGCTGGGAAGAAAAAGAAGAACCAGCAGCAGCAGGGGAATGAAGGAGGAGCTGTCAACTGTGTGGATGGAGTGCAAGACAAGCCCCAGGTTAATTACTGCAGCAATGAAGCCACAGATCAGAGCTCCACTGACATGGTCACAGAACTTGGAGAATTGCCTACATATGGGGAGCCATCCTGCATGGGAATTCCCTTTCTTTCCCACATAAGCAACCGCCAAAGCCGCAGAAATGCCTGAAGTGAGTAACAGTGTAACAATCTACAAAACACAAGTCGTAGCAAGTTAATAACTAGTAAGTGCATTTGGTTTTTCAGAGTTTGATGAACTTGTAATGAAAAAGAGTTTCGGTGCTTTCTTACCACATCTAGACCCACTGCTACTCGCCCCAACAAGCTGTCCTGAGGAATGAAAAGGACTAGAAGACTGTAAATGCCTCCAATCACATTTACAATCACAAAATACCTACATGAAGCTCTTAGTAAGAAAAACAAACTATGCAAAACAAGCCAGATGAAGTTCTTAGTAAGGAACTCAAAACAAACTATACAAAACATGCCATTTCAACACCACACAAGCAAATGAAACTTACTTGAATGAAGGAGCATCACTGTACTTTGCTTTGAAAGATAGATTAAACACTGTAGTAGACTCTTGACTAGTGACCATAACAATGGCTGCCACTGCCATTGCACACAAGGCTAAGAGCCTCAACCCAAAGATACAGAGCTTCTCGGTCTTAGCCATGGATTTTGATGAACAAGTCACTTGAGTTTTAAATAAACTATGTAAAGACAAGCCGTGGAAGTCAACGAAAATGAACTGAAATAGCATGTGATTAGCTTTAAATAAAAAAATGTAATAAATGTTTGGAACAATAACAAAAAAAAACAATAAAACAACCTCTAAAATTGGAGTTGGTGACAATTAAATGTAAAAAAGTTGATCTAACATAATATACTTGATAAAGGGTAAGGACATAGAAATAGAAGGCGAGGAATGGTTGAAAAACAGAAGACAAAAGTATTCTGAAAGACTAGAAGGAAATTAATCCAGCTACATATGCTACAGGTTCTGAAACTTCTAGGTCACTCAATGATTGCCAAATCATATGCGACATGAGGAGAATAAACTAGTAATTTGCTTCTTTGAAGGCAAGTGAAATTAGATGCAAATAAACTGAATAAAAGTAGGTTGAATTTTAGTTGAGGAGATCTAGGTAACAGTGAAACTCGATATGTTTTCTAGGACTGTTTGGACTGTCCATTTACTGTCCAAAATATTTGTACACAATTTTACATTTTTGCAGGGTCTGATACAAAGTAAACGAAGCATCGCTTCCATGTTTTTTGCAGTGTCATACACTTTTCTGCAGATTTTGTTACTCAAGGTTGCTGCAGTTTTGGGTGCTGGAACACCCAATTAGTTCTTGGCCTAACTCTTCTAATAGAGTTCTTTTATATATCTAAAACACTATTAAGAAAAGAAAGAAAAAAATGGTTTGAGATTTGGAACTTCAACCAAACTCTTACTCTCTTCAAGAACATCATAACCAACATAATCAATAACATTATTTCATGGGGAATACGGATGTTCTCTTGAGCTAAGCTAACAAAACAGCTTCTAAAAACTTGGAAAAATGTGAAGAACATAGAAAGTTATTGTCCATAGTTAAAACTCAACCTCCAATTAGTCATATAACAAGCTTAGTTATTAGGCTCGCATTACCTCATGCTCCTTCAGCTTCTTATCCAATGCTGCAAAATTATCCTCTGAGTCGTACTGACCAGAATGGTAAAAGCATCGACTTAGAAATTGCTCCATTTTTTCACTGCAGTTCTCCCTAAAATAGAAAAACAAACCCCAGATTAAATCCCATGAAAATCACACAACAAATACTATAATGAACTATGCCGAACAAACAAACATGCAGTCAGGATACATTAGTAACCTTATTTACGGAATCAAACAAGATTTTGAAGAAAATTTTAGATTTACCGCACACCTTTTATCAATTCTGCAAGTAAGAGTCCTGCTAACCATCTCTCTCAGCTCCGCGTCAGTCATTTTACTCCGAGCATAACCAAACACGGTAAAATGCTGCAGCCATAAACATCCCCTTACATTGTTTGACTTATAACATAGAACAATAACACTAATAACACCAAGTTTAATGTAATAATCAAGGAGAATGAAAATTCAGAGAAGTCAAACCTCAGGGAGACAATCTTCATAATAAAGTGCAAAAAGTGCAGGAAATATCTTCTTCTTGGCCAGATCCCCGGATGCACACACCACAGTGATTGTGACAGTGGACTCCTTTCCTTTCAAATCAATGCCTGCTACATCTGTAACTTCCACTGCTGGTGTAATTGGCGGTAAATCGCTTTTCAATTTCTCAGAAGGAGTCTCCTTTGCAGGTGGAGATGTCGTCGCGATCACTGTACCTATTCGATCAATTGACAATTATCAATCCAATCTTACATTTCGACATCAACAAAATAATTTGAACTAAAATTTAATACCAGAGCCATACAATCTAAAAATATACAAATTAACCCAAAAGAGTCAATAATCCAATAAAAGAAAGAAAACCCCAACATTGAAACGAATCAAAAAACAGATATAAAGAGTTTCACAATCAAAACAAAAACCCTTCTCTGTTGAACAATTTCAAAACAAAACCCCTTCTTTGTTGAACAATTTCAAATATGGGTAGTCAAATCTATCGACAAATCGCATCTAATTGAACATGAAAAACACAGATTCAACAATAAAACAGAGAAAAGAGAACAAGCTGAACTAAATTGAGCAAATAACAAAACAAATTAAACAAACCCCAAAGATGAATCAATTAAACAATCTACATCATCTAATTAAGAGATGGGTATGCAAAGGTAACATTTTTGAACTCTATCTTCCCTCTCACATTCAATTGTGTCTTCCCTCTGAAGTCATAGGGGTCAATCTCTGGGACTCTATCAATAATTTCAAATACCTGACTTGCTGCAACTGTACCCTGTGCAAATTGAGCGAAGTATGACAATGACAGTGCCAAGCCCCTGATAAAAATAGGCATATAAAGTTAACATTTGATTATTTTTCAACATGCATTTGTGATGATATTGTTTCTGAGTCATGAAAAGAATGTGTTAACCATACCTTCCACCTACATTGACTCCAGAGAAACAAGCAATGGCTTCACCTCCAGTGAGTTCTCCTCTAGCAACTAGGATGGATCCATACCAAAATGCTAGGGCCCATGTGGAGTAAGTGACCAAATAAATTACACCCATTCCAGCAGATTTATGTGGAGTAGTTCATAATCTTGATGGGATTCCATTTTTTTTTATTTTCTTATATTACATTATTCATTTCATGCCCAAATGTGTAAGAAATTGTCTACATGAATGATTAAATAAGCATATGAAAAGCGGTTATTGTAATTCACCTGATAACCTTTGTATTGATGAGCTCCTTCACCCTATCAACTATATACTAGAATCCATCATTGTCAATATAGCAGAGATCACCAGCCATTAGAGTCTACAGTTGCAGCAGTTGCTTCTGGGTTGTTCAAGTAACCTACAAGACCACAATCCTCATCAATACTAGTGAACCCGTGATAATATGAGAAACCCAACCTTCATTCATTCAACAATAAAAGAAAAACCCCAAAGACTTAATGTAGGAATGCCACCAAATTTCAGCAAATTCAAATTCCAAACCAATCTAGAATCAACAACCCAATCAATATTGAACAGCAAACAAAAAATCCCCCAATTATACTAACAGTACAAGAATCGAATCAAAGCAAATAATTAAGTTCGACAAGTGTACCTTGAACAAAAACTTGAACTTTTCAGGAAAAAAAGTAAATCCTTTGGTTTCATACAGAAATCAAACAGGACAAGAAATAAAAAAAAAACAACACAAAACGCAGTAATTTATAGAGACCAACAAGGACTGAAATTTTTTAATTAATGACCCGATTACCCTTCCAACTCAAGAGCTTGCCCTTTTAAGCGTTTGGAGTCTAAATGTGCTTCTAGACGATCCGGCCAAAACCCAACCCCAAATGCCTGCATTTACTCTGACAGTAGTTCATAATCTTGACTTAGACAGTAGTTCATAATCTTGTATGCTAAGTGTGCAGATTTATGTCACTACAAAAAAACAAAGCCTATGGGTTATCTCCAACCCCGAGTAAAGATTAGGAAATAAAATTAACAAGAGAGCAAACAGAATCAACCAAGAAAATAAAAGACAGAAATAAAATTAACAAGAGAGCAAACAGAATCAAACAGAATTAACAAGAGAGCAAACAGAAATAAAAGATGAGGCATGAAATTGCCAATATTTCATGTAATCCAGTCCACTGTATAAAAAAAATCAAAGACAGATAAACCAAATAAATCACCAAAATTGACTTTCCATAAACGGTCCCCCTTCATTTTGGCTCCAGGAAAGCTTCAATACACTATTCGATATGGAATGTGTTGATTTCAATTTTCAAGTGTATATGTCACAAACAAAATCATACAACCAATTGCTTTATTTTTACTTTACCTCAAGATTTAACTATTTCAAAATGCACAATTATTTCAAGGTTGAAACACTTTTTCATCTTTTCAAGTGAAAATTGGTCAAATTATGGTCTTGCATCCAGTTGGCCATACACACATCAAGATTAAGATTTTATTTTACAAATCTTCAACAATGCAAGAGTGGAAGTTATAATATCACATTTGCCAATGATTATATATGTGTAAATACTCACTTTGAAACTGGCATTAACAAAGCTGTCAACCAACTTGGAGACCATTTTATTCCTCGATACTCTATTTATTAATTTTGTCTTATACCCCTAATTGGAGGATGGTTCAAAGGTTCATAAGAACCACTCAAATTGGAAACCCATGGAATTTTTTTCTTGTTGACATTCATGAACAACACTCACCAACTAGAAGAGTTCACAAAAGAAAAAAATTAACTTTTCCACCTGAAAAAAAGTTATGGCTATGTGGTCTTGTCATTCATAAATTACAAGCATATATCTCTCCATGCGAAACAGAAATTCATTTCTCAAACCCCCACCCCTTTTCATCCAATTGCAACAAAAAATGGTCTAAATGTTAAAATGCCTTACTACAATCATTCTTGGCATGTTCACCCTGGTGAACATCAGTGAACTACATCAGGCATGTACAAATTCAAGAGAAACTCATCATCTGAATGAAAATTGTTCCTGAAGCAAATTTCATACTCAATGGTATTGTCACTCCCAAGATTCAAACAACCATAGACATAAATCAAGTTTAACAAATCTAAAAAACTTTTTCTCTATGATTGTGGCTTTCTAGTCTTGATATGGTTTGACTTGCATATACGTGTTATTTCTAGATTTAGTCTTGAAACCATGGGAGAGCTCCTTAGTGTACTTAAAATGTTACTAACAAACATCAATGTCACTGCTTTTAGTGGAAAGAATAAAGTAAAGAAACCATTTGGCATCACCAACAAGTTGTAATTCTACAACTGAAAAAAAAAAGACAAGAAATCGATTCAGATAAAAAAAAACACACATCAATATCATGAAGACGGTAGCAGTTGAGGAGATGGAAATCGATCTGAGAGAGTGGGGAATTGCTTAATTGTGTAGAGGGAGGAAAGTCAAAACGAAGAAGAAATTAGAGAGATTACCTGAAGATGAGATGGAGGAGAGCAGGGCGTGATGGATCTATTGGTGGCTGCGATATGGACCTGTGGCTGGCGACGTGAAGAGAAGGTTGTAGAGATGATGTTTGTTGTTTGCGTGGAGGAAGAAGAGAGAGAAGGATCTGTCACTCCCCCGATATCTGTCTCTCAATCTCTTTAAGGAGAAGGAGATAACAACTCTTTAATCTGTATCTCAATCTCTTTAATTGGTTGTTGAGGAAGAAGAGCGTGAAGGAGATGAGAGTTCGCATTCTTAAGTCAAAGAAAAATTGGGACCTTCAATAACCCTAACTCCAAATCAATTGAGAAAGGAAAAGCTAGAGAAAATGGAGAGAGTAGAGAAGAAGACAGAGAGATGAATAGAGTGGGAGAGAGGCAACTACATGAGCGAGAGGGAAGGAGGGAGTGAGAGGCGTTCTATTTTTGCTTTTGGTGAAAAGATTTGAGCGGTTTTCCCATAATTTTGAGCAAAATTATAGCGGGGTCAATTTTTCCATCTCCCGCCCCTTATTCAATAACGTTTTAATAATGAAATGTGATTAAAACTATTCTTATCATAGCATAAGTATTAAAAACGCTATGCTCAAATGCTATTAAAAGCCAGTTGTGTTGTAGTGTCAATAGACAAAATCAAACCCTCTTCCTTCACAAAGTGATTTTCATCACACCCATCACCACCTATCCATTTCTCACTCCTTTTCTGTCCATATCACTCAGCAATCACCTCCATCCTCCATCAACCACCATCACCCGAGCACCACCACCACCTCCGGACAGCACGACCGCCACCACCATGAAACAGGGGCGTGACAACCCTGTTTCGCGTCAAACCTTCACTCTGCCATCGTCCCTGTCCCTCTCCCTGTCTATCATCCGTCAACCACCATCACCCGAGCACCACCACCTCCGGACAACACATCCCGAGCCACCACAACCACGGCAAAACAGAGCCACCTCCATCACCGCCCTCTCTGTTCCGCCTCGCGACAGAGCCAGGCAGATCGTCCGAGCCTCCATCACCGCCCTCTCTTCGTCTCGACCCTCCTTTGTGTCTCCCTCTCTCACGGCCACCGTCACTTAGCGGCGTGTCAACGGCGCACAACCACCGCGACAGCAGAAACAGGGGAGTCTCCTCCCGATCTCTATCTCTGTTTTTGAGTGTTCTCATTGCACCTCTCTCTCTTTTGCAGGTTCCAGAACCATTTGGAGGACGAGGACACTCGCGAGGAGCGAGAACGAGGCCGCGCAAGCGGCGCTGCTCGCTAGAGACGAAGGAGCAGCGCAGAGCGCGATTGTTCCATTGGCGGGAGACTGAGTCAATTTCATTTTTGTCTATTCACACCCAGAACATCTCTCTGTACCACCATAGAGCATTTGCAACCATTATCTCGGGATCTGTGTTCGGACCACCTGCTGATCTGCTGAGTACCACCACATCGATTTTGCGACAAACCAAAGGGGTTGCATAATTCATTTTGATTTATTTTACTGAATTGTGTGCTTAATTGTTAATTACAATTTATTTCTGAATTTTTGATAAATTGCTTTCACCTTTCATGTTCGAGAAATTAAACTTCATATGTTTGGTAGTTAGAATTACCCTTTATCAATATTCAAAGCATGTGCTAAAAATATTAAGCTTAAACTTTGATTAAGTGTGCCCTAAAAAGACACTTAATACTTGGTAAGAGCGTATTTGCTTGAAATAATTTGTTAATGTTTGATAGAAACATGATATAATTTGAATTGGATTTTAACGATCACATATTCGGTGTAAGCAAGGGATCCTCATCCCTAAAGCTTCTCGTTTAAATTTTCAGTAATTTAGATTTAAATATTTTTGCTAACTCATTGGTGAGTCCAAGCCCACAAAAATCCATTTTTTTCCATTTTTTTCCATCTTTTTCTTTTATTTTATTTTTCTTATTTTAATTTATTTTTAGTTTAGTTTTAAAAATGTTGTAACCCCATTTCCTACAAATTAGTTTAATTAAATTATTAAATTCAATTGCATCCACTTTCCTCGTGGGATCGACCCGTACTTGCCGTTGTCTACCAGTTAGACACCATGCACTTGCGATTATCACAAGTGGGATTTATTAGCTTATTAATTTAGGTTAGTTAAATCCTCCATCAGATAACGTATAAACATCAGGTTGGCGCTCTCGGAACAACAACATCACCAATGGACCCCGAGTCTGATTCACGATCTCTTTTCATATGCTAGGCTTTGTCAATGATGAAAACGGTCAAATCAATGAATCAAAGGCCTGACGAGACACTAAAAGCGTATTTGACCCGCTTTAACAGTGAGTTAACCACCGTCAACGTGTGCAGCGACACAACAACCATCTCAGCCTTCATTAATGGACTGCGGAAAGGAAAGTTTTTCAACTTTCTTGCACTTGACCCTCCAGAAAGCATCACATACCTAACAAAGGAAGCTCAGAGCTTCATCGGCCTAGGAGAGGAATGGGCAGCTCGAAGAGAAACTGAACCAAGAGAGCAATCGATCAACAGGATATGCGTGCTTCGTGGAGCCCATTCCGAATCCGTACTATCCAACATGTCCAGGAAAAGGCTCTCCGAGGTATCAGGATCCAAGCGATACGCGGCGAGTAGCTGATACTACATGGTCGGAAGCAAGGCCCCTCCGCGCCGCTAATATTTAAGGAAAAAGACCTTCAGGACATACAACTCCCGCACAATGATGCCCTGTTGGTAACAATTTCCTTGGCAGGCTGGGAGGTAACGAGGTCCTTAGTAGACACAGGGAGCTCGATGAACGTCATGTTTCTCCGTATGTTCCGTAGCATGCAATTAGAAGATACAACGTTGACACCTGGTAATTGTCTGATGATCGATTTTAGTGGCAAAAGACAGTTCCCCGTTGGAAAGGTACAACTAATTGCAGCAGCGGGAGAGGAACCAACTCAGAAAACCCTATTTCAAGAATTCATAGTAATCGACATACCTTCGGCGTATAATGCGATCCTAAGGAGACCCTGTATACACCGGATGGGAGCGACAGTCTCCACTCTACATCAGTGCGTCAAGTATCTATTGAACCGAGCGGTTGGTATATTGAGAGGTGACTAGATAGCTGTTAGGGAATGCTAGTACATGACGACCCTGCCACCTGGCGATTCTCAATCAGCGGCAAGGTTAGCGATTAAGATGTCCCTCTGTTCTACCCGAAGCGTAGGAGAATAATAGCCAACCCCGGACAACGAGGCATCAGTAAGCCCTCAAGGCAGGCCCAATGCCGGACAACCAGAAAAATAGACCATTACAATCTACTTTGATAGCCCTCACAATAGCAAGGCTATCCAAATCGGTTCTCGCTTGAACGAAGAATTGGTGAAGTAACTCACGGAGCTGCTACAACATAATGAGACATCTTCGCATGGACCATGCGGGAAATGGTGGGGATCGACTTGTCGATAATCACTTATTGCCTAGAGGTGGACCCCTCGAGGAAAACCGTCAGGCAGAAAAGGAGGCCCGTAGCACCCAAAAGGAACGCGATCATAAATGAAGAGGGACGACATTTACTCAGTGTGGGCATGATAAAGGAAGTACGATACCCTGACTGGCTGGTGAACACCGTTCTTGTAAAGAAGAAAAATAGGAAATAGAGAGTATGTGTGGACTACACTGACTTGAACAAAGCCTACCCAAATGACAACTTCCCACTCCCCCTCATCGATCAGATCGTAAACGCCACTTCCGGGCACAACTTACTCAGCTTCATGGATGCCTATTAATGCTACAATCAAATATTGATGCACCCCTAGATCAAGAGAAAACCTCTTTTGTGACGGAAAGGGAAATATACTGCTATAGGGTTATGCCATTTGGCTTAAAGAACGTGGGCGCTACATACCAAGGACTAGTCAACCGAATGTTTAAAGAACAGATCGGCAAAAACATGGAGGTTTACATATACGACATGCTAGTCAAAAGCCTCTGCATCCCTGACCACATGTGTGATTTCGCCAAAGCGTTCAACAACTCAGGAAATACCAAATGAAGCTCAACCCGCAAAAGTAAATGTTCGGAGTCAAGTCTGGAAATTCCTATGCTATATTGTGAACAAAAAGGAGATCGAAGCCGACCCAAAACAGATTTAGGCTCTTCTCAATATGAAAGCCCCGACCAGCATCAAAGACGTTTAGAGCCTGACTGAGATGGTAGCAGTACTAAACAGATTTATATCAAAGTCATTCGACAAATGCCTTCCTTTCTTTAAGATACTAAGAAGAAACAAAGGATTCTCTGAGAATGAAGAGTGCGAACAAGCCTTTCAAAGCTTGAAAGCATACATGGGGAGGTCTAGAGCTATTCTCGAAACCTGCGACAGGGGAACACTCTACTTGTATCTATCTGTTTCCAGGCATGCTGTCAGTTCAGCCCTCGTACAAGATGACAAGGGGACCCAAAAACTAGTGTATTACACCAGCAAAACCTTCGTAGAAGTTGAAGTACACTATCTGGACCTGAAAAAGTTGGCTCCGGCACTGGTTTTATCTTCCAGGAAACTAAGGTCCTATTTTCATGCCCACTTTATAACTGTCCTGACAAAACATCCACTTCACTCGGTATTACATAAACTTGAGCTATCGGGCAGGATGGTGAAATCGTCAGTAGAGCTTAGACAGTTTGACAGAAACTACACTCCAAGAACCGCCATTAAAGCCCAGGCGCTGGCAGATTTCATTGCTGAGTTCACCGGCAGGGAATAACCAAAGAAAGATCACCAGCCCTCATATTCGAGAGTCCAAGCATGGATCATGCACTGCGACAGGTCCTCCACTGGGAAGGCAAGCGAAGCCGGGATCACACTCCGCTCCCCCAGTGGCTTCACCCTCAAAAAAGTAGTCAGGTTTGGCTTCCCCACTTCAAACAACGAGGCCGAATACAAAGCCCTCCTTTCCGGCCTAAAGATAGCATTAGGGATCGGTATAGATCGCCTAACGACATACAACAAATCAAAACTAGTAGTCAACCAGGTCAAGGGGAACTTCAACAGCAAAGACCCCACATGATAGCCTATCGCGTGAAGGTAATTGGCATAATGGGCATGTT
This sequence comes from Berberis vulgaris, assembly GCA_963556465.1. NCBI lineage: Eukaryota > Viridiplantae > Streptophyta > Magnoliopsida > Ranunculales > Berberidaceae > Berberis > Berberis vulgaris. The sequence goes on along the minus strand of OY747126.1, from coordinate 33,009,830 downwards.
CAATAACTGCAAACTCATACAACGCCTCCGAGATGACAATAAAAGGCCCGACGTGCTAGCCAGAAAAGCCTCAGCCTCCGACAAAATCTCCAGCTGTCTCATTGAATACCAAGAACAATCAAGCCTCGATGAACAAGAACATAGAGACGTCTGCGCTACGAAAACACAACCAAATTGGATGACTCCTATACTTGAATACATAGCAACCAGAGCCTTGCCAACCTAGATGGTCGAAGCAAGAAGACTAAAAAACAGAGCAACAAGGTACACTCTCCTAAACGACAAGTTATATAGGAGATTAGTGAGGGAACCCTGCTCCAACATCTGTCACCTTCAGAGGCAAGCCAGGTCTTGGGAAAAATCCACAGTGGTATATGCAAGAATCATCCGGGCGGGAGAACCCTCACCCATAAAGCCCTAACTCTAGGATATTATTGGCCGACCATGCAGCGAGATGCCAAATATATTGTCCGCAAACGCGGCAAATGTCAAAGGTTCGCGCCATACACACATATGTCACCCCAGCTACTGACTCTGATAACTAGTCTGTGCCCATTCGCGCAACAGGGAATGGACATTGTTGGACCGCTCTCGGCATCAACCGATAAAAAGTTCCTTCTTGTTGCTGTCGATTACTTCACAAAGTTGGTCGAGGCCGAGCCCCTATCCAAAACCAGGTAGGTCCATATCAAAAAATTTGTATGGGACTCCGTCGTCTGTAGATTTAGCATCCTCATAGTGTGGGTTTATGACAACGGAACCCAATTTGATGGTAGGAAGGTCAAGAAACTGTGCAAAAGTTTGAGTATTGATCACCACTTCTCCTCACTAGGGCGCCTCCAAGCCAACGACCAAACGAAACTTACCAACCAGACGATCCTAGAGGCCATCAAAAGAAAGAATGACGCAGCCAAAGGGAAATGGGTTGCAAAGCTACCAGGAATATTCTAAGCGTATCGGACAACCAAAAGAGTCCCTACCGAAAAGACACCTTTCACCTTAGCATACGAGTCATAAGCTATAATTCTGGTAGAACTCGAGGTGCCAACCTTCCGAATGGAGGAGTTCATACCAGACGGTAACGATGAAGCCTTGCACGTAGGGCTAGATCTCCTCGAAAAAAAGTGGATCTAGCCTCCGCCAAGATAGCTACCTACCAACAGCAAAAGGCACAGTATTGCAACAAGAAGGTCAAACCACGTGAGTTCAAGGTGGGAGATTGGGTACTCAGGAAGACCCAACAGAACACAACAGAAGTCCTTGTGGGAAAGCTAAACCCAAACTGGGAAGGACCTTATAGAGTCGCCAAAGTTAGTAGGTCGGGAATGTAATGGCTGGAAGATGCAGATGGCGACGGGCTTAAACGACCAGGGAATGTAGAAAATCTACAAAATTATTATCAATAAAATATTTGCTTTTACCAGAACTTCCACTGTTGTCCGTTACAACCCTCGACAAGCCCTGCTATGGGCAAACTCGAATATCAGCCTAATGCCTAGTCTGCTACACTTGCATCTCGACGGCCAAAGAAGTGGGAGTCTAGTTAGTACTTGTCTGATGATGATGACGATTTGCTAAGGTATCATTGCTCTCTAATAGACGATGATTGTTGAACTTACCAGGTAAGCTTAGTCAATTCGTGACGGATGACGACTGATTTTGGTGCCCAACGCCTAGTCCGCTACATGCGGACCACGACGGCCGAGGAAGTGGAAATCCAGTCAGCGCTTGTCCACTGATGAAGACAACTCGCCAAGGGATCATTGCTTTCCAATAGATGATGATCGCCGAACTTACCAGGTAAGCTTAGTCAGTTCGTGACTGATGACGACGACTTCTGGTGCCCAACGCCTAGTCCCCTACATGCGGACCACGATGGCTGAAGAAGTGAGAGTCTAGTTAGTGCTTGTCCACTGATGACGACGACTCGTCAAGGGATCATATTCTCTCCCACAAACAATGATCGCCGAACTTAGTAGGTAAGCTTAGTCAATTCGTGACTGATGACAACGGCTTCTGGTGCCCAATGCCTAGTCCACTACTCGCGGACCACGACGGTCGAGGAAGTGGGAGTCTAATCAGTGCTTCTCCGCTAATGATGATGACTCGCCAAGGGATCATTGCTCTCCAACAGATAATGATCGCCGAACTTACCGGGTAACCTTAGTCAGTTCACGACTGATGACGACGGCTTTTGGTGCCCAACGCCTAGTTCGCTACACGCGGACCACGACGGTCGAGGAAGTCGGAGTCTAATCAGTGCTTATGTGCTGATGACGACGACTGGCCAAGGGATCATTGCTCTCCAACAGACGATGATCGCCAAACTTACTAGGTAAGCTTAGTCAGTTCGTGACTGATGACGACGGTTTTTGTTGCCCAACGCCTAGTCCGCTACTCGCAGACCATGACGGCCAAGGAAGTGAGAGTCTAGTCAGCGCTTGTCTGCTGATGATCATTGCTCTCCAACAGACAATGATCGCCGAATTTACCATGTAAGATTAGTCAGTTGGCGACTAATGACGACGGCTTCTTGTGCCCAATGCCTAGTCCGCTATTCACGGATCACGACGGCCGAGGAATTGGGAGTCAAGTAAGGGCTTGTTCGCTGATGACGATGACTCGCCAAGGGATCGTTGCTCTCCAACAGAAAATGATTGCCGAACAAACCAGGTAAGCTTAGTCGATTTACGACTGATGACGATGGCTCCTGGTGCCCAACGCCTAATTCGCCATGTGCAAATCATGATGGCTGAGGTTATAGGAGCCTAATCAACGCTTATTCGCTAAATACTCTCCAAGAAGTCATTACAGATATTGATCGAGGAAGCCTGGTCAACCATCGACCAACGAAAGTTTCTGTTGATTAACCCCTAATCTGTCACAAGGTCAATGATAGTGATCCAAAGTAGCAATATATTTTGACTGACAAAGATAGGCGTGCCGCCCAATAGTACAAACTCTATGATTTACAAAGCATCTAAAGTGAACACGACAATACGGGGCAAAACGATACTTTCATTCAAAAAATATTTTTCTGTCCAGGAAGGGATGTTACAACAATTTTAAGGAGAAACGTCCTCCTCAACAGCTAGTCCTGTGATGCCAGAACCCTCCCCTCGATTAATCGATCTGAAAGAGACCCTCCTGTAGTGGGCAAAATCAAGATTGACGCAAGGATGCTCTCCCCTGATTAGCTCCAGAAGCTCCAACCTACCCCGAATAACCTTAAATGAGATCAAAGGCCTCATGCCTGACACGTCAAAATCCACCGCACCCACCAGAGCTGCGTAGTGTGAAAACTACTCCTCAAACAGTCGTTTCACCTCACGAACGCGACGAGGCCCCTCATCAACTGTAGACTCTAGCTGTTGTCATTCGACGACCTATTTTGCCTCTGTCGCCTCTTCTCAGCTTCTTGGGCCTCTAGATCAAAAGATCATCTGTCCATGACTGCATCCAGGTGCTCCAGTTCAGCCCTAGTCGGCTTCAGTTCAGCATGAGTAGACGCCAAATAAGACTTGGTCGCTCTCAGTTGAGATCTCATACCAACAAATTCTACTTTGGTGATAGAGGTTGTAGCCTCCACGAGCCCGAGGTTCACGACAGAACCAAAATTCTGCAGTTGACCATTCAAAAAATCCACTCGATAGAGGGTATCTGAATATGACATTCGCAGATTTGCGAAGGCCTTCTCCAAAGCGAGAACTCTCTTGCGGGCTTCGGGGTGCAGTGAAACATGATTATACGGCTCAAGGGCATGAACGACCATCTCAGGACCACGGTGACACAATGCATCGACGCATGGTCCAACTTCCTCCCCCTCTAATTCAACAAGGGAAGTAGAAGCATCTAAAGGGGAACTAAACCCCCCCCCAGGGTGCCGCCTATGCAGACCTCGACATCCCAATGGGAGAAGCCGCCCAATCAAAGGGTTGCCTCTTATTCGGAACAACGAAAGGAGGCACAATTGCCTTCAATTTAGCAAGCCTAGATGGGCTGGGCAAGGCCAGACTTCTCTTCCTCGTACAGCGATTGACAACCCCCTTAGTCGGTGAACCTAGCACAAGGCGAATACCATGAGAACATCGCAACAACCCACTGCGCACAACATTGCCTGCATTATGACCTCCTCAACGGATGTCGAAAGGAGCTTGAGAAACTCCCTCTCTTCCTTGCTAAGAAACGAAATTGCAAACTTCCCTGAAACAAAGGAATAACGTTAGAACCAACGTTGCATAAGGGATATACAGGAATATACATATAATATGCCGACAACTAAGAAATTCACCAAGATCAAACTTAAAGTATCGGGACACTTTATGACTCCCAGACTTGAAGTATGCAGAATCCACCAAAGCCAATAGCCAATGCCTTTCCCAAGATTCAGCGCCGTCCGCCACCAAGCGCAGACAAGAAGGACAATTTAATATGCAGAGACCACTGGGCTCCAATTGAGCAATGGTCATGTGATGGATCACCGCCGGGGTCAAATAAAGACAAATATCATGAGCCCTCAGAAGAATAGCAAGCATAATCTAGAACTCGCTCGGAGCTATTTGAGCGGGAGGCATACGAAAATTAAGAAAGAAGCGCCAGACGTCATCTAGTACTGGAAACTGAAGCCCAGACTCAAACATGCCTCAGTGCAAATTTATGTACCCCTGAAGAGGTGTAGTCGGGACCAAACCTCCAAACGCGAGAACAATTTACAAATCTCTCAGAATACGGTCTAGAATACGAAGCCTGACCAACTCAGTTTCGTCGACCAAGCTACCTTCTAAGAACTTGACGCAAATGAAAAGTAATCGATCCTTGGGAGAAAGTTCAACATTGTCAGCCATCAATAGAAATAACACATCAAATTTAAAAGCAACACTATGGCTCGAAAGAACAGTGCGGATAAGAATGAGAAAATCTTCATCGAAGCGGCAAAAATTTATAGGGAAAGGAAATTGCACTTTCCCTTCTTGAGCAGTCGCTTTCCAACTAATGTCATGCGCCACTCGAGACGAACGCTTTGAGTTCAATCATCACGACGGTACAGTTGTTTTTTCAAAGAGAGAGTGGACTGACTTAATGCCCCACTGACTCGTGGGGAGTAGTTGATGACACACAAAAGTGGTGACATCCCTGAGCCATACACGTGTCATGATGATCTCGAGGAATTATGGGCCCAACGTCAGCCCAACACTGATCTAGCGCAAGCGGTTCCAAGCCCACCTAATTTAGTCCATCTGACGAACCTGAACTCTTACAGCATGCTAGGTATACACATCTCACAACTATCTTCAATACCCATAAGTCCTTCTACGGCAAGTATCTCAAGGATCAGTTTCAAACAGGAAATTACAGTAGCTATCTGCTTCAAGCTAGGAAGCAAATACCAGAGTATATTCCACATAGGGAAACTTCCTTCTATGAATTGCTCTTGGATTGGAAACTATCTCCTGCATATTTAAGAGCACAAGGCTAATAGGAAACTTCCATCCTACAACACGACTACTAATTAGAAAAGGATTTCCACAAAGATCTCCTTCCTAAACTACGCATTTGATGGCCTGGTAGAACTAGGAGTCTTGTACTATAAATAAGACATAAGGTTAAGCTAAGGTACGCTACAAATTCTCTGTTTACAATATTACACTTTCCTCAGATCCCTGTCTGACTTTAGCATCGGAGTGCCATCGGCCACCACAACGGTGGTCCGTAGCTCACATGTGTTACTTGTGCAAGTCAGCGAGACTAGGTAAAAGCAGGCTGCGGTAAACGACTGCATCAGGTTCGATTCCCATACCCAATATTATGATATTTATTTATCTTTTTTCAATTGTTGATGGTGGTGATTAGGCATGTAAGGGTGATCAATAATATATTAGCTTAATCAAGTTTTATTACAAATCAAATTGGTGTTTGATGTTGGAAATAAAAGATGGCAGAGATTTACCCAAATATAAGAATCTATATTACAAATCAAGATGGTGTTTGAGGTTGGAGATAAAAGACGGGTGAGATTTATCCAAATATAAGAATCAAATGGATCACATAGAACTTAAAACACCAAGAGTGCATGAGTTCGATTCCTATACTCAACATGTTGATATTTATTTATCTTTATATTTAAAGTAGACTAAACTCTTTTTATCATGTTAAACTTTTATCATGCCAATGAAACGGGGAGTTACCCGAACATAAAGATCTAACGACCCTAGACAATTTCTCATATTTCAATATCTCTTACACTCTTTCAATTCTTATCAATTTCTCTTAACCCTCGCTTACATTCTCTTACCTCTCCTGCTTTCAATTACTTATATTTCAAGTATAAGTTTTTTTTTTTAACAAATCTATTTTAATTTGTAAACATAAATTTACAGTTGGGTGTTTTTTAGTATTTACCATTGTGTGCAATTTCAAATTTGTTGAGAAACTATGAAATACATTTTATATTGTGAAATGAGTAATTTTGTATTGTAACTTTTATGTTTTCCAATTGATTTCTTGGGCAAAGTAAGTGTGTTCATTGTGACGTAGGCACGGACGGGTTGACATGTCATGAGGTTTACCCAAAAAAATCATATCATGCCAATGGCATGAGGGACACACTAGTCTATATTACAATTTAGAATGGTGTTTTACTATTCATTGCTGACTTGGACAAACTAAGGATTTGAGATAAAAGATGGTCAGGATTGAAAAATGGGAAATGTGTTGAGGGTTGAAATTCATTTACTATGATGACATATTTGTAAAAATAAAACATCTAGAAGGGCAAAGAAAATAAAAAATGTTGGCAAAAATGGGTTGAATGTACATGTTGGTGGAGAGAAAAAGTATTGTGTTTTTTTTTTAAATGCATTTCTGAATATCTTTTCAACAAAACCAATGATCATTAAAGGCGCTAAAGTTTTAAATATATATTTTTATTAAAATATGTGTAATGCATTTCACGCTGTTAGTATTTTTCAATTTTTTTAAGATGATTGAAAAGGGTTTCTGAATGCATACTAAAAAAAGTTCAATTCTAACAATACCAATGATCAATATCAACACTTACAATTTTAAAATTTTATATTTTATTATTAAACACTTCAATTGCATTTCATGTCATTAGTAGTTTTCAATATTTTTCAGTATTATAGCAGGAAAAATAATTCAGTATGCATCTTAATGCACACTTAAACAAAAACCCTAAACTTCATGTTTTGGCGAATTCAAACTTTGGGGGAGAACTCACAAATGACGTTTTAATCTATTTCTTCAACTGATTCAAATTTTGAGTGAGTCTAACCCTAAAGTCTATAATAATACCTTAGAATAGGCGTGCACTTCAAAACTATTTGAGGGCAAAAGTGGGGATGGTGGCGGGGTGCTAAGAACATATTATCAGCAAAAACAATTATGTGTTTTGCAGGTTGAGAGTGCCAATGACACGAGTATTATACTAGTATAAAACATTTAGAAGTGCAATGAAAATGAATAAATTGTAAAAAAGTTGGTGGAATGTACATGTGGCGGAGTGAGAAATTATTGTGTTTTCATTTTTTTCAAAATGTAAATGATCATAACTATCCATGTAGTTGTCAGGTTTTGGTAAAATTGGTATCGTTGAAATGCAATTTTGAACACCTTTCCAACAAAACCAATGATCATTACAAACACTTAAAATTTCAAAATATGTATTTTATTATTGAACATGTAAATATTTTTTATATTTTCATGCCTAAGTATAATATTTTGAAAGAAACGGGCGGATATTTTAATAAACATCCAAACAAAGACCTAAAACATTCAATCGACTCTAATTTTAACCGAGTTTTGACTCTAAGAAAATAGTTTACATTCTAAAATATGGTTTTTCTTATAGAATTGATTGAGGAAAATGATGAGGATTGTGGGGAGGGTGTCAAGTGCATGATAATTAGAAGTAAAAAAAATTGTATGAAGAATGCCAATGGCACGGGTAATATTTTACATTCTAAATATTTATTAACATTGTGATTATTTGAAAATAAGGGTTAATTTCAACGATTTTGTAATTAAAAAATGGATATTCTTTCAAAACAGTTGAAAGCAACAAGCAAATCTTTATTTAAAAAACTTCAGATTGTCATACAGAATTTAAGTTGCCAAATAGTGGTCATTTTGTCGAAATTTATTTGACTTTCTTAGAGCATCTCCAAGGGATACCCTAAATTAGCCAAAAAGCTAATTTGGGGTCTCATGTAGTATACATGCCCCTATTTTAACTTGGTCTCTCATTTCCCCTTATATTTGTGGTATCCATGTCATTTCCCAAATCTTAAAAAATAAAAATAAAAAATTCAAAACTTTTAATTTGTCAAATTAAAATTAAGTTGAAATTAATAGTATTATACTTGAAAAATATAAATAATAGTCTAATTAAAATTAATAATAGTATATATTTAATAAGTTTAACATTATAGTTGAAATTAATAATGGTATAATAGTTTAATAGTGTAACTGAAATTAAGTTGATATAAAAAAGTGGCAGATTTATTTAAATAATGATGAAAATATTAAAGTAAAGAATGTGGTTGGAATGATGAAGAAATAGGGGATCCCTGAAATTAGCTTTTGGTTAAAGTGGGGTATGGTTGATATCCCAATTTAACTTTTACCCATGGAGATGCTCTAATGTATAGCCAACATGAGACAATTTTTAGCACTTGCATCAAACAAGAAAATATTATGTAAATTTATAGCAAAAAATATAGAAAAAAATGTATAAATGTTAATTTAAAGTGTGTACCTTGTCTTTATTCAAGTAATACTTTTTTTGTTAAAAAAGGTTCGATTTAATTATATATTTTTATATGGTATATATATACACTTCAGAGCTTTGTCCCCCCACCCCACCAATTGAAATTTTCGGGTCTTGTAGCAATTTACAAAACTTAGTAAATACAAAAGCTTTCAGGTGTGCTTTATAATGAATTAAACTAATAAATAAATAAATAAAAAAGAATAGGCGACATTGAGAATTGAAATTGAGAAAATTCTCATAGTTTAGGAGTTTTCGAGTTTCATGATAGTGATTCCTATTAGTTGTCATTTTCTTTTTTCTTTTTGTAATCTCCTTTTTAAGAAGATAAATGGAAATTTGTTATTTCGCATTTTTGTGTCCCATATGTCTAGCTTGTTTAGCCTTTACTTATGACATTTATGGGATATCTTAGATTTCTGTTGTCTGGATTTTGGTGGCTTTGTTACTCGACATTCTAGTCGTACGGAAGCTTTGGTTTACAGAATCCTATTTCTCATTCAGATTACGATGTCGTACATTACAGTCGACGTACAAGTCTTGCTCTTATGTCCTAATACTTTATTACTTCGTGGTTGATAAGGCTAGAAGTTTTTATGTCTAACTCGTTAGTCCAGCATATTTGTTTACTCGATATTCTAGCGATGCAAAGTGTTATTCTCGAGTCTACTTTTTATCTGACTTTTTGTCCTGATCGTATTTGTTTGTTTCAAAATTGAGAGCGAAAGACTTTATTGATAATATCTTTTCAAGAGCTTTAGATTCCATGGTCGAGGCATCATTTCGCCCTCTTTGTCTTCCAAACAGTATGTTCTTGGTCTATTGATTTTTGTCACTTGATAGGGTCCTTCCCAGTTTTGGTTAAGCTTGCCAGTACTAGGCCTTTTTGTGTTTAGTTGAACCTTTCGTAACACGCAGTCTCCGACATTGAAGTTTTGGATCTGTACCTTCTTGTTATAATACCCTACATGCGTTGTTGGTATGCTGCTATTTTAATCAAGGCTGTTTCTCGTTGTCTGTAACGACTACTCTTGGGATTACAAATCTGCCAATGATGTCTCTCCAGAGAAATTTGTCTTCTTGCACTTCTCCTATTTTTGTAAGAGGTTCTACTTCAACCCATTTGGTGAAGCAATATACTGCTATGAGGAGAAATTTATTTTTTGTCGAACGCTGGGAGTGGTCCTACAATGTCCATTCCCCATTGTGCGAATGGCCATGGGCTGCTCATTGGAGTAAGATTTTGTCCAGACATGTGAGTGTATGAGGCGAATCTTTGGCACTTGTCACATCTACGAACTACCTTTTGATCATCCACCTACATCATTGGCCAATAATACCCTAATGTTAGAGCTTTATGAGCCAATGTTCTTCCCTCCTGGTGATTCTCGCATGTCCCATGGTGTATTTCTTCTAGGACATATTCGACATCTCCTGGTGTAAGGCATCTTAACAACGGGTTCATGGCAAACATCTTGTACAATTTGTCATTTATCATTGTATATCTGGCTGCCTGATTCCGTAATTTCATGGATTCCATCTTATCTACTGGGAGTTCCCCATTTAAAATGTAAGCCAAGATTGGAGTCATTTAATTAACACCTTGGTTACGACGCATGCTTTTTCTGGCTGATTTTCCCGTATGAAGCTACATTGCGTCATGACGAGTGCATTGGCATTATCCTTTGTCGTTGAGGCTTCTTTAGCTAGCTCATTTGCTCTTTTGTTTTCTGCTTGTGCACATTGTCAGATGGAGGCGTTTCAGAAGCCTTCTATTAGTTCTGTGATTCTCTGGTGGTAGGCTTTCATTCGAGCGTCTTTCACTTGGAACTCGCGACTTTGTTGATTGACCACCATCCTGGAATCTGTAAAGACGTTAATGTCTCTTATTCCTAGGTGTTTTCCTAACTGTAGCTTTCCTATCACACCTTCGTACTTGGCTTCATTATTGAAGGTTTCAAAACTGAATTTTATCGCCTTTTGCAATGCCATGCCTTCCTAGTTGTATAAGACTATTCCGGCTCCGCTTCCTGATTCGTTAGATGCCCCATCACAATGGAGGATCCATTCTTCAGGGATCGGTTCAGGCTGTTCTGTATTGCTTTCCTTGTCCTCGGGTTGGGTGTTGCTTCCTGTGAACTCGCCGATGAAATTTGCTAATGTTTAAGCTTTGATAGTTTTTCTAGGGCCATAAGTAATGTCAAAATGTCCGAGTTCTATTGTTGATTTTACCATTCTTCCTGATAAGTCAGGCTTGTGTAATATTGACCGAAGCGGTCGTTCGATCATGATCGTGATTGGGTATGCCTGCAAGTATGGTCGCAACTTCCTTGATGACACGATCAGAGCGATCGCTAGTTTCTCTAGGGCCGGATAGTTGATCTATGTATCTGCGAGTGTTTTGCTGATGTAGTACATTGGTTTCTGTACCCCCTTTTCTTCTTGTATTAGTGTTGAACTCACTGCGTGATTATACATAGACAGGTACATATACAATATTTCGCCTGTGTTTGGTTTTGTTAGCAGCTTCGTACTTCCCATGTATGTCTTAAAGTTTTGAAATGCTCTTTCGCATTCATCATTCCATTCGAATGTCTTGTTCCCCTTCAAGATCTTGAAAAAAGGCAGACACTTGTCTAATGACCTGGAAATAAATCTGTTTAGAGCTATTATCCTCCCATTAAGACTTTGAAAACCTTTGATGTTTGTCGATGACTGCATGTGGAAAAGTGCTTGTATATGTGTTGGATCAACTTCAATTCCTCATTGGTTGACCATATACTCGATGAACTTCCCGATTCCACTCCAAAGGTGCATTTATCTAGGTTTAGCTTCATCTTGTTTTTTCGAAGCTGTGCGAAAGCACGTTCAAGGTCCACAACATGGTTTGTGTTGTGTGACCTTTTGACGAGCATATCATAGATGTAAACCTCCATTGTTTTGCCGATTTGGTCTCTGAACATTTTGTTCTCTGAACATTTTGTTTACTAGTCATTGATACGTTGCTCCTGCGTTGTTCAACCCGAATGACATTACTCGATAACAGTATGTCCTCCTTTCAGTTATGAAAGATGTTTTTCTTTGGTCAGGGGGGGGTACATTTATATTTGGTTATACCCAGATTATGCATCCATGAAGCTCAACATCTCGTGCCCAGCAGTTGCATCCACTATTTGGTCTATTCGCGGGAATGGAAAACTGTATTTGAAATAGGCTTTATTTAAGTCGGTGTAATCCATGCACACTCTCCATTTCCCGTACTTTTTCTTTACTAGCCCTGTGTTTGCCAGTCAATCCGAATAATGAGCTTCCCTTATCATTCACACGCTTAGCAGTCGGTGTACTTATTCATTTATCACCTGATTGCACCCCGGGGCCACCGATTTTATTTTTTGTCTAACCGGTTTCTTGTCTGGATTCACTTGTAATTTGAGAAAAATGATGGATGGATTTATTCCCACCATATTATTCATTGTCCACGCGAAAACATCTTGGTTATCTTTTAGCAGTTGGATCAGCTTTATGGTGAGTTCAGGTTGGATTTTTGTGCCGATTCACACTACCATATTAGCTTCATTGTCTAAATAAACCTCGACTGTTTCTTCTTCAGGTTGCCCGGTATTGGGTCGATCTCATGGACAGGTTCCAGCCATGTTGTCGTTTGGAGAATCCAAATTTGTTTCATCAGACTTTTGCGATGACTCTTCCAGTCATTGCGATAATTGATATTTGTGAGGAGTCTTTACAGCAGCAAAATGACACTCCCTAGCTGCTGGTTGGTCCCCTTTTATTTTTCCAACGCCGTTATCGGTGTGGTACTTCACGCATTGGTGCATTGTGGAGGATACTGCACCCATTTTGTGTATCCATGGTCTCCCGAGTAGCATTGGCACTCACTGCTTCCATGTCACTGTCATTAGCACTCACTGTTTCCCTGGCTCTCCTACTTTGACTGGTAATCAGATCATTCCCAGCGGGTTACATTGTCCCCCCTGAATCCTACCATATACTGAGCGCTTGGTGAGAGCATCTCAGTGGTGAACTGCATCCTTCTGAAAGTTGTTAGGTATAATAGGTTTGTTGAGCTGCCGGTATCAATACATACTCTTTTGATTTCTCATTTTTCTATCATGACCGAAATCTCTAGAGTATCGTTGTGTAGCAAATTAACTCCATCAGCATCCTCGTTTGAGAAGGTTAGAGTCCTTTGAATTGTCTTTGTGTACTGTGCGGATGGCTCTTGGAATCTGATTTTTGTGCGTAAGTCCCTAAATATGCGCTTTTTGGATCGATTGGATTGCTCCTTTTTTCCGTCTATGCCATGCAAGATGTAGATTGTTTCCTTCGCTTGCTCTTTTGGAAGACTGCTTCATTCTTGAGTTTGGCGTTCAATTTTGTCTCTTAGGCTGTGACAATCTTCAGTATCGTGGCCGTAGTCATTGTGGAAGAGACAGTGTCTGCCCTTGTTCCGCTTCTCCAGATTTCCTCTCATATTTGGCGATCATTTGACATTTCTCTTCTCGCCATCACTCGCTCCGACTTGTTGTCAAAGCCGAGAATGTTCTTTCATATTTGGGCATTCTCTGATTGCATTCTGAGTTGTTGTTAGTCTGATGTTTCTTAAGCTAGATGATTTCTTTTTGAAAGCTACTGCCTTGTAAGTTTTGGATGATCCTATCTATCATTTTAATCACGCTGTCCAACTAAGCCATAAGCGTCTATACTCGGGAATCCGAGGGGATTCCCCACGACGTCAGAGACGTCTGAACTATTACCTGCTAGAGTTCTATGTCGGTAGATATAATTGTCCCGATGGTTGTCTTTGGATCAGTATTGGGCAACAGGTCGTATTTATAATTGTTAGACCGAAGTTTGTGGAGTACTCCATTGATCTTCTGTCAGGTTGTGTGAGCTTTGTCACAAAATCTTATTTTCAGGAAAAAAAAATTCATCGTTCCCCACGGACGGTGCAAAACTGATGCATCCAAAAATCGTCGTCCTGTGAGTTTGACCTGCAAAACCAATGTTAGGATGCCAAAGACCACCTTTTTGGTGGGCGAAGGCACTGAGATGCTTAAGTCAGTAACTCTGTTGGAAGAAGGAAGTAAATCTTGACAAAACTCAGTTGAAGTTGCATACTTTCGTTGAAAGTTCCCTTTACCTTTTGATGCAATCGTTTTCCACTCTCTGCTTTGACCTAGTCCCGCTGAACTGCACAAGTAACACACATGAGCCACAGACCACCATTGGGGTGGTTGATGGCACTCCGGTGCTAAAGTTAGACAAGGATTTGAGGAAGGTGTAAAACAAGGAATATTTAGTGTACCTTAGCTTACCAACCTCGTGTCTTATTTATAGTGCAGGAGTCCTGGTTCGACCAAGCCATCAATGGCGTAGTTTGGGAAGGAGATCTTCGTGAAGATCCTTATCTAATTAGGAGCCGTGTTGTTGAAGATAAGTTCCATGTTAGCCCTATGCTCTTAGATACGCGGGAGATAGTTCCCTATCAGAGGGTAATCCGTAAGAGGAAATTTCACTGCGTTATATATACTCTAGTATTTGCTTCTTAGTTGGATACAGAGAGCTACTGTAGTTGCCTTTCCGAAGCTGATCCTCGATATACTTGCCTTAGTAGGGCTTACGGGTATTGAGGATAGCAGTGAGACATGTGGGCATTGTGAGCTATAGGAGTTCAGGTCCGTTTAGTGGGCTGCATTGGGTCAGCTTAAAACCGCTTGGGCTGAATCAGTGTTGGACTGACGCTGGTGCCTGTAATTCCTCAAGATCATCATGACATGTGTATGGCTCAGGGATGTGACCGTTTTTGTGTATCATCAGCTACTCCCCCTGTGTTAGTGGGTCATCACATCGGTTCACTAAGTCATTTCTTGGAAAGATACGCCGCTCATGTTGATTGAATTTGAATCGTTGCTTGAGCCAGACACCGTATTTAATGAATGCATGTCAGTTCAATGGAAAATAGGCGATAACCTAAACCCAATGTAGGTCATCCTTTGTGCGTAGTTTGACCCTACTATTTTCTTTGCTTTTGAAGATATTGTTTTGTTCATCTTCTAACTAAAAAGATTGTTCATTTTCTTCATGGCTCAAGAAAACCTTCTTGATGACGCAACCTTGGCCGGGGGCCTTGAGTTTTTTGAAGACAGGTTTTTTCTTAACCTGGTCTTGCTGAAATCCGTACGAAGTGTGGGGTTTGTTTGTTCTAAGGGGCGACAAGACGCCAATGTCGCCATCGGTGGGGTTCATATTCTTGCATCGGGGGATGCTTCAAACCGGAGTACACTTTCCTATTCTGGAAGTGATTTGGGAATTCTTGGACTTTCTTGGGATTGCTCTGGCCCAGTTGGAGCCTAATGGATACAGGATCATCATTTGCATTCTGAATAAGGCGAAGGAAGTCGGCGTCCGCGTGACTCCATGAGTGATCCAGTTGCTGACTTCTCTTCGTTTTAAGAGTAACGTCGTCTATAAGATGACGTCGCTGGTTTGCTTCGTGAACCTACCAGATGACTTCAAGTTTTGGAAGAAGTATTGCTTTTTGGCCCCCGCGGATTCAAAGTACTTCCAGTTCAGGGGTCGTTCGCTCAAGCGGGAGTTCAAAACACTTCATAAGTATGGTTTTTTCTTCTAGTTTTGTTGTGCTTGATTGCGTGCTAATCATTGCTCGTGTATTTATGCAGGACAGTTTCCCACTACTCCCCTTACCCGTGAGGAGAAAAACACTATGGAGACGTTCTGTGGTTTGTCAATAAGGAACGTGGTGGATGTCATATGCGTTCCCAACCTCATTTCGCAGTGGACTGTGGGACAACTGGCACATGGCCCCTTCGAAGATGGGGGCCCTTTCTAAGAAGGGGAAGGTTGCTGGGGGAAAAACTCCTATGTTGTCTGACACAGAGGAGCCGTCTGAGATGCTTGCCTCTTTTGTGAGTTCGAAGAGGTTTCGCATCAGAATCGGGTTGTCTTCAACACGACCTACTCCAGTGAGTGAAGAGCGCGAGTCTGATCAGCCCATCAGGGCGGAGGGCGATGTATCTGTTTGGGAAAAAGACTACCTGCGATTTGCAGGGGTTGACGACATGTCGAATCTCATTGCTGTGCAGGCGGAAACTTTGAGTAAGTGGTTGATAAGAGTTGTGATAGCCGCTTCTGTCGGTGCTAATTCACGTCAAACTGTTCCGACAGAAGGTTCCCATGAAGACCAGCCTGAGGTTCCGAAGCTTGACCATCCTACTGGTGTGTTGTCTTAGTGGTCGTGGTGCAACAGACCAAGTTTCTTGTAGTTTGCATTGCTCACCGTCTCATTCCAAGCCACAACTCGAGGTGTTAGAGGCTCATTTGGATAACTCGCTTCCTCCACTTCCTCCTGTTCCTATTAAGCCATCTCGCACTAAAGGGTAGGTTGTTCGTGAAAAGGGAAAATTTTGCGAAGGAAAGCTTGGGATCAATGGTGACTTCGAAGCGTGGTGCTAGTGTAATTTCTGATCCGAGGGAGCTTCATCTAGATGCGCAGTTCAACCTATTGCACTGGACTTAATAATAATGAGTACCCAGATCTTGCATCGGGTAGTTGACGTGGAGTATGCTTCGAGGAAGCATATAAGTGGGAGTCATAGCTGGCAGATGGATTACCCTCCATAACTCGAGGATGATACGCTATAAGGGCATATGGATAAGGGTTTAAAGTACGTTATGCTGGGTATGTCTCACTTGAGTCAGGTGGCCATTGTTGGAACAGAAGTCGAGGAGGCTCGTGAGAGGGTGTACACCATGAAGCATGTCTTCTTGCACATGCAAGCATTGTATTCCGACGGGCTCTATGAAATTGAGCGACTGAGGAAGCAGGTTGAAGAGAAGAGGTCGGAACGGTCGGTTGTGGTTGCTGAGACTCAGAGGGTTCATCTGGAAGCTCTTGAGCGTGATCTAGCGGAGGCGGTTTCTACGAGGGACATATTCAAACATGAGTTGGACCAGGCACACCAAGACATGGAGGTCGCGTAGGAAGCAGCGGTTGAGGCGTGTTCTGTACTGCAGTTTCTCGCTGAAGAAAATGCTTTGAGGGAGGTTGAATGGGCAGCTCAGAAGTAGCAATTAGAGTCTGATGTGGATTTCAATGCTCAGGAGGCAATGAAGGCCTAGGACCAACTCAAATTAGAGACGCACAAGCTTAGTGTTGTGAAGAGCAGTTTGGCTACAGAGCAGTCTCAGGTTGATGCGTTGACTGACAAATTGGAGTTGTTGGAGCGTGAGCTTGCTGACGTGAAGGCGCGAGAGGAAGAACTTCTACAAGATCAAGGCAAGTGCAATTTTTGCTGGGTTGTACATAGAAAGTTGGAGCTGTTAGCGCTGATAAAAAATGAGCATCCAAAATGGGATCTTGGACGATATAAAAAGATGTCGTATGTAGAGTTGTCTGTTCTCTTTGCATCGTCCGACGAAAACAACGGTTCAGACCCTGATGCTCAGGCCGTGGCGTGGATGGACGTGATCCCTTCCCCTTCCTCCTTTATGCTTAGCTCTTATGTTTCTATACCTTCTTCAGATCGGGAGTAAACTTTGTGTACTTGTACCCATTTTGCTTTGTCTGTTAATGAAAACAATTTTATCTTGACTGTGCTCTGTACTTGTTTTGTATTCGTTGTCCCTATTCTGCGTTTTTGGTTTTGTCGTGTCTTATTTTGGCATAGGCTAGTTGGATTGATAGGAAGTTGAATGGTCTGTCTGCTGCTAATCGCTTGACCAATTACGGTGCGAATGATTCGGAGTCATTGTTACATAGTCATGTCCGATAGTGGGCATGTCGCGGATAGTTTATCCGAGGGTTGCGTTACCTGAGTTGTGTCTTGTCCTTAAGGTAAGTTGCTGGAGGCTTATCTTGCTTGTCTAATTTGTCGGCTGGGGCTGTTGCCATAGGCAAGTTGTGATAGCCGAGCGTACGCGTTTGAACGTTTGTACCGAGTCAGGCGTTGTAAGCTTGGGCTGACATTCTATGTAGCCTCTTATCAGGGCAATTATTAGGCGATCTATGTGTCAGCATGAGTGGCCTTTGCTGATAATACAATGCCAGTCCGTTTGAACGTGAAGAAACTGACTGAGCTAGGATTTATCTTTGCAGCCGTCGTTTCGAAGAAGAGCGGTGGTCGCGTGGCAAGATGCTTGGGGCTCCCACCTTCCGAACCATCTATGTCCAAACATAGTGGACTACAGGTTCGGGTAATAAGGATTTGGTGACCATGCTGAAGAGTAGTGGTCCCATGGGAGCCATCGACATCAGTCGAGGACTGACTAGTCTCCCACCGTTCGAATCATCTATACCCGCGCGGTGGGGCTACAAGTTTGAAACGAAGGCGTTCGACAACCAGGCTAAAGAGTAGTGACCCCGTGGCAAGCCGTCGGAATCAGTTCGAGACTGACTGGGCTCCCACCTTCCAAATCATCTATACCTGTGCGCATCAAGCTACAAATTTTGGGGTTTTCGACTGCCAAGCTGAAAAGCAATGGTTCCATAGCAAGCGGTCAAAATCAGTTTTAGGCCGACTAAGCTTCCACCTTCTAAACTATCTACACCTGCACAGTGAGGGCTACAAGTCCAGAGTCGGTAATTCGACGCCCAGGTTGAAAAACAGAAGTCCTGCGATGAGCTGTCGGAATAAGTTCAAGACTGACTAGGCTCCCGCCTTCAAAACCTTCTACGCCCGTCCAGTGGGGACTACAAGTCTGGGGTTTGTAATTTGGCGGCCAGGCTAAAAAGCGATGGTTCAGCGGGGAGCCATCAAAATCAGTTTGGGAGTGACTGGGTTCCGCCTTCCAAAACATCTACGCCCTCGCAGTGGGGGCTACAAGTCTAGGTTTTGATTAGAAGATTTTGTTGTCGATCGTCACCAGCTAGGCTTACCTAATCAGGTTCGGCGATCATTGACAGCGAAGGGGACGATTATCCCTAGCGAGTCGTCGTCACCAGGGAGATAGCGCTGAGTAGACTTGAAATTCCTAAACCAACGGGATACGCGTTAGGCAGACTAGGTGTCGGGATGAACCAGAAGCCATAGCCATTAGCCTCGACTGACTAAGCTTGGTTGGTTGGAGATAGGTTCCGCCTGCTAGATGGCGTGTGAACCTACGTTCACCAGCATGGTGCGTTGTGTGGACAAAATTATCTTAAATCAACTAATGATCCGTAGGTACGATCCATGTATCAGAGATGACCAAGATTTCTAGTGCTCGCGCCAGACGTGTGGTGGAATATTGTTTGAATAGTAAGCCAAGCCCATGGGCCTGTAGAGGAAAGGCTAAGGTTTTTTATACGATTGCGCTACATGTAAAGCGTAGATCGCGTGGTGGCACGTGTACGACACAAGCTGCGAGATGGTTGAGTATCGGTTAATCCCCCTCAAATTGATGGGGTTGTGTGCAACGCCATTAATTGGACAAACGTGGTCAACGTAGTTTTCCTAGGAACCGTTGTCTCCTCATTTCCCATTCAGTATTAATTGCTGACCTTTAATGCTAAAACACCCATTTGGTGAACCATCATGTTTATATAATGGTGCTTCCAATCGTTGTAGGCACTATCTTCTGTAGAGCGTATCTCCTAAAATGTTCTTGCTTGAAGGAAATGCTTTGTGTTTTCCAAAGGCTGAAGGAAGATCTCCATCACAGGAGTCTTCAAATGTTCTGACATCTGCACTGATCAGGCATGGTGATAATCGTTGTTATGCATGGTCATTTGTTTTGGGTGGGCACGTAGTTGATTTGCTGAGATCTCATAATTTCTTCTCATAGAAGTAGTACAGATTTCCCCCCAAGGGGGAAGCCTCAGTGTTACCTTGTGCCATTGCGTCCGCATGTAATTAGATCCCGCTGCTAAGTCATGGCTGATCGAAGTGTTAGCCGTCGTGCGATGCTTCAGGGGGTGGTATCTCTAAGTCACCCTGGGTACCGCGCATGTGTAAAGTGTAATCGCTTGGCAACAATGTGAGACAGTGAATGCTTTGCCACTTGCGGCCATCCTCATCTACCTTCTTCCACTTCCTTCAGGGGCCTGAAAGCCATTTGAGGAAGTATGGAAGGAGGTAGGGTGCCTTTTGAAGAAGTCAGTCGTCCGTTGTAAGGTCCGTATCGCTGTCGGGAGGTCACTTTTTTCAGGATGATTCGACGGAGCAATTGGTTGCTCTGTGTTTTCAGCCCCTTCAGCCATGTTATCCTTAAACTAGCGATGTTCATTTGGATATCTTTGTTGTTGCTTGAGTATAGCTTTCCTAGGAGAGCTCACTTGGTCTATTTCGAATACCCTTGATTTCTTCTAATATCATCATATAGTTGGGTTGTCTATCTTTACTCCATGTCGTATCCGATTCAGATGCTTGTAGTATGTAGTCTTTTGCTTTTGGGTCCTTGTTTTTACATCTTTCTAGTAATCAATAGAGTTTTTCTTCGTAAATCTTTCATTATTTCTTAAATAATTGCAAATCACATAAGTCTTTAAAAACTAAAACTCTACATTGACTATGGAAAGGGAAATAATAAACTGACTTTTAACGGAGAGAAATTGATCCTGGCCCTAAAATGAATTCGGACAGCCCTTGTGGATCATTGGTATTCTCAGCAGACTGCTGAGCTTCACTGACGTTTACAGAGGTTACATGAAAGTAAACCTTGTAAGGGTGTTAATCTCCCCGCCGACTGAATGTCGGGGGGTTGTATCCCCGTTAGCGTCGGTTTCTCTGTTTCAACGTTTTGAAGAATAGATTTCTCCATGAGACCCTGTTGGATCTGGGAATATTTTATTAGTTTCAGTGCAGCGTAATTGCAGCCTCATGCCATAGGTTGGTCTCCACGTATCGTTCCCTCAAAGTGGTTAGCGATGTAATTAACGCACTGGTGAAGGGTGGAAGCCACTGCTGCCATCTGGTGGAGCCATTGTCTTCCCAAGATAAGGTTGTAGGTAGACGGTGCGTCTACTACCATGAATTCTAGAAACAAGACCTTTCTCAGTTGTGGCTCTCGTGCCACTACTGCTAACCTTATTTTACCCGATCGAGAAGCATTTCTCTATGCTAAATCCAATCTGCGGGTAGTTTGAAGACGTCAGGTTCTCCTCTTTGAGGTTCATACTGCGGAACGCGTTGGAACAGGACGTTGAGTGAGCTCCCAGTGTCTACCAGAGCTCTCTTCACTTCCCACCTTGCAATGGATACCGGCATGACTAGGGCGTTGTTGTGCGGCGCTCGGACTCCTTCGAGGTTCTTGTGGGAATGGGGCTTTGGTCTTCATTCGATCTGACTCCATGAAGGACATAGATTATGCCCAAAGTCTCATTCTTCATATCTTTGACTGACTCCCATTGCTCATTGGATCATTTTGGTCGCTTCCCAGAGTTCAGGAATTCTTGTAGCTTTCAGTCGTTGATGTCATGGCTGTCCAATTTCTCAATCTCATACCTCAGACTCTTGCAGTCGGTGGTGTCATGGCCGCCCTCTTTGTGGTACGAGCAGTATTTGCTGTTGTCATGCTTGGAGGGGTCTTCGTGCTGTTTTGCGGGCCACTTTAGATCTTCCCAGTTTTTCATGGAGTTTAGTACGTCCGACAAGTTAGAATTGAGGGGTGAAACAGCTCTGGATCCAACGTAGTTGGACAATTTCTCTGGCCTGATCTATTGTCACTTCGCTTCCTCTTGCTTCATTTTTTATCCTCACGTCTCTTTCCCTCCTTATTGTCCTTCGGAGCGGAGGGATTCTTCTCACCTTCGGTTTCCCTCTTTATGGTCCTCAACTCCTCTAAGGTAATGTGCTTCTGGGCGCTCTTGAGGAGCTATGCCATGTCTAAAGGGTGTTCCAAGTTGAAGTTTTCATAGAGTTTTCCCTCATTTAAGCCCGCAGTGAAAGATGTCATGGCTGTGTTTTCGCTGCAACCGTCAATGATTATCAGCTCATTGTTGAAGTGCATGACATACTCCCTAAGCATCTCATTTTATCTCTGTCTTAGAGAGAGTAGGTAATGTGGGCCTTTTCATAATAGTTGATTCCCGACGAATCGCGTCAGGAACTCCTTTGCAAGCATATTGAAGGAGTCGATCAATCTCGGCAGGAGGCTGTGGAACCATGTTAGTGCTAACTTCTTCAAGCTAGTGGGAAAAGTCTTGCACATCACTGACTCAGATCCTTATTTGAGGGCCATTACATGCTGGTAAAGGCGCAAGTGGTCGAATGGGTTGGTGGTTCCATCGTAGAAGTCGAGCTTCAGAGGAGTAAACTTCTTTAGAAGAGCCTCATTCCTAATACGATCCATGAATGGTTGGATAGAAAGATGGTACAACACGTCTCGGTCGTGTGCCCATTTGTGGAAGGGGTTCTAAGGGCCGAGCCTTTCTACTTTGGAGGTCAACTCTGCATTAACTTTGCATCATCTTCTAGTCCAATGGGAACTAGCAGGGGCTTGACTCTCCTGTGCTTGCTCTCTAACATCCTCCAGAAATGAAGGATCGTGTTGTTCCTGGTCTCTATTAGCAGGTGGAGAGTTTTGTCGGGCGAGAGCCTCCACCGCTTTGGCAATTTGTTGTATTTGAGATGATAGCATATCTATCTTGGGGTCCATCGTGGTTGTTATCGGCGTGGGGGTGTGAGTCTGCTACCCGTGCATAATCAGAACCGCTGAAAGAGGCGGTACAGTGCCAGCCGGAGTGTTTGACATGTCCACTTGTTCTCCGTTGTTGCGTGATGTCGTGGTCATTATCTCTTTGTATTTTGAAAGGAGACGATGTTAGTGAAAGGCTAGGAACTTTGTTGTCCCCACAGTGCCAAACTAATGTAGTCGTTTTTCGCTCCCTACCTTGACCTAGTCCTGCTGACCTGCACAAGTAACGCACGTGAGCCACAGACCACCGTTGTGGTGGCCTATGGCACTCCAATGCTAAAGTAAGACAGGGATCTGAGGAAAGTGTAATGATATAAACACAGAATGTTTAGCGTACCTTAGCTTACCAACCTCATGTCTTATTTATAGTGCATGAGTCCTGGTTCGACCAGGCCATCAATGATGTAGTTTAGGAAGGAGATCTTCATGGAGATCCTTCTCTAATTAGGAGTCGTGCTATAGAAGGGAAGTTCCATGTTAGGGCATCAGATACGCGGGAGATAATTCCCTATCAGAGGGTAATCCGTAAGAGGAAGTTTCCCAGTGAGATATGTACTATAGTATTTGCTTCCTAGTTGGAAGCAGAGAGCTGTTGTAGTTGCCTGTCTGAAAGTGATCCTCGAGATGCTTTCCTTAGTAGGGCTTAGAACAACTTGGGCCGGGTCAGTGTTGGACTGACGCTATTCCTCGAGATCATCATGACATGTGTAAGGCTCAGGATATGATCGTTTTGGTGTATCATCAGCTTTTATAATGGTTGTAGTTAACTCTCTGCGTGACTTAAGCATGTGAGGCGCAATAGAAAGAGATGTTTCTGTAACAGTCTCATCCTTAATGGAGGTGCGTTCGTGGAGGCGTAGGTCCCTCTACGGCACTTTCTTAGTGCAACATTTTTCTTCTTAATGAGAGAACGTGTGACGAGCTTGGATTTGGGCTTTGATTTTCTGGGTCTGGATTCAAATCCTGTTTATGTCTTTCTAGAGGTGTGCCTAGTTTGGACCCTTATAATCGACCTGAATCCTTCTGGGCTTTATGAGCTGGCCCAATGGATTGGGCTCTGTATTTTGGTGATGATGTTTTACGCCGCGTGTATGGCCGAGGTGCTCGGTCTATTTTGATGTACAATCAAATTTTTTAGCCACATGCATCTCACTTAAAATATAAATAGGAATGGATTTCAAGACACTTTTGATCAGGACTAGCCTACCTCACGGAGATATCAACTTAGCTTTCCACCCATCCAATCTTTTTTGCACCTTTTGCACCTACTATTAAAAAACATGACCATACAATGGCCCTAATACACTGGGCCTCCCAAGTATTTCATCAGGGAATCTTTGAAGCTAAAACCTGTATACCTTTTAATAGCCACGATCCGCTCAACCACCACTTTATCATTTACCAAAAAGGAACTTTTATTCGCATTAATTTTCTTGCTCGAGGATAAGCAATATCTGCCGAAGAAATTCATACAACCTAATAGAGAGGTCTTCCTTCCATTTAGGAATATCAAGGTATCATCACCATAAAGGAGGTGTTTGATAGGCTTGCAAGCTTTAGGCGAAAAGTAATAGCCAATTTTCCCCATTAGGAAAGCCTTAGAATGTCATTTGTTAAGCACCTCAGCAGCAATAATGAACAATAAAAAGGGAAAGAGGGTCTCCCTGTCGCAGGCCTCTGGAAGATTTAAAAAAACCATTATAAACCACTTGCAACAACATTGAAAACCCGCAGTTGGAAAAATAATTAGAAATCACACGACAAACCATGTTATTGAAGCCTAGCCTTTTAAGCATTGCCCCCAAGAATCCCCATTCTAACCGATCATAGCTTTCTCCATATCAAGCTTAAGCACCACATTTCCACCAAAAGATTTATTTCCAATGTCCTTGACCAATTCCTGCGCCAATCCAAAATTCACAAAAATAGAGTGTCCTATGACAAAGGCACCTTGTTCCTGAGAAACAATGCCTGGAAGTAACAAAGTTAGCCTACTACATAAAATTTTGCTGAAAATCTTGTAAATGACATTACATAGAGTAATACGTCTAAAATTCGAGAAAGAACTTGGATCATCCACCTTCGGAATTAGAGCAATCTGGTTAGCTGAAAATGCCAAGGGAAGAGCCTCACCCTTAAGAAATTCCAAAGTTGTTTCTCATATATCCTTGCCAACTATATCTCAACAACCCTGAAAAAACTGAAAGTGAAACCATCTGCCCCTGGAGCGTTGTTTTTGGGAATATCAAATAACACCATTTTCACCTCTTCCAACATGTCACAATCCAAAAGGGAGATAATAAACGGAATACAATCCAATAGTTTATTGTCCACAATCTAATCCCTTTGTGGCGAAAGCAAATAATGGAAAAAAAAACTATTTGTTTTACTCAGGATCTCACCAGCATCTGTAATTTCACAACCAGAATGGAGCCTAATTTTACAATCGCCCTTCTCTTTTATCTAGATTTACCCGACACAAAAAATATTTTGTACATGCATCGCCTTCTCTAAGTTCTTTTTCTTCTGACTTTTGCCAGCAATACATTTCCTCATGTTTCAACGTCAACTTGTGTTTTGCTTAACAACGATTCAAATTACACACAACATTAGTATCTCAATGGGCATTTATATTCAATCCATTACCTCCCCCATCATTCCAGCCGGAAAGTAAAACAGATTCCCATTGCTGCATTTCATCTTCAAGTGCCCGAATCATGCTGAACACATTG
Organism: Berberis vulgaris; assembly: GCA_963556465.1. Taxonomy (NCBI): domain Eukaryota; kingdom Viridiplantae; phylum Streptophyta; class Magnoliopsida; order Ranunculales; family Berberidaceae; genus Berberis; species Berberis vulgaris. The sequence goes on along the minus strand of OY747126.1, from coordinate 32,984,660 downwards.
CCAAAAACTTCTTTATTCCATCTAGTTAGATCTCTGCAAAGCCACTTAAGCTTGATATCTATATTGTCCAAGGCCTACTTACTACCCAAATCCTGAAACCAGACTAATTCCACCACACCAATAAAAGAGGAGTGAGTCTCATCATGACCGAGAAAGACGCCAACATTGGAGAATGGTCCCAGAAGGTGCGATGCAGGTGATCAACCTGCAAATTTGGCAAGCATGCAATCCATTCTGAATTTACCTAAATCCTATCCAATCTAGCCCAAATACGGTCTCAACCACGTCTATTATGCATCAAGTGAGACAGGGACCAGTAAAACTACAATCCCGCAAACCACAATTCACAATACAGTCAAAAAATTCTGAAATACAAGTAACCGAAGGCAGGGAACCACCTACTTTTTCCTTCTCACATAACACAATATTGAAATCTCTCCCTATCATCCAAGGATCCACACAACTCATAGAGAAAATTTCCAAGTTAGACCAAAGTTTTCTCTTTCTTCTACTGAACATTTAGCATACATAAAGGAAATCACACGAGACCACATGTTGGTATTATCCGTGACCCTACCATGCATAACCTGATCCGACATCCCAAGTAGAGAAAAGGAAATGTCATTGGCTCAAAACACCCAGATTTTACCACCCACCTCCTCATTAGAAATAAAACTTAGCAATCTAACCTTATTAACCACTTCTAAATGTCTATTAACAACAATCATTGGTTCAGTAATAATCAAAATCCTAACATTTTGTTCAACAACCAATTTTTAAAGTCTGTAATGGGTAGCTCTGTTCCCGACTCCCCACGCATTCCAAAACAAAATATGATCAATCATTACTAACCCTGGGGTTACCCGTCTTACACCGATCTCCAGGTGGCAACGCCGCTTTAGCTTTCTTTTGGTTCCAATTTTGGTCCCAATTTTACTAACCGTGAAAGTGCCCCCAGTTCAACATCTCTGATCAGATCTGCATGTGGTCCCAATTTTGATTTTGAGAGAGTCCTGGCTGTCAATGCCAACACATTCAAGAGTATTTATGTCAAAAGCTTTTTTTCTTCTTCTAATCTAACGCCCTTTTAAACCCTTATCCTTCTCGGTTGTCAACTGAACATCATTGCCAGATTCAGACCCATCATGAACCCCATGTGAGTCTCCCAAGTCCTAATCATTCTTCTCAACCTTAACAAATGAATCACCCGATTTGCTCCCACTACCTGACGTTACCTTGTCCCCCTCAGATAAAGCAACCTGCTCCTTGTCCAAACCACCAACTGCATGGCTGCCCAAGTGTTTACCATCATCAAACTTCTTCTGATTAAGCACCATGATAACTTTATGAATGTCCTCAATAAATATCCCATGTCCTCAATAGAGATCCCATGTCCTAGGCAGTCCTCCTTAATTTTCTTGAGCAAAATGGCATGTTAACATCAGGTAAGTTGCTTATATTTCTATTATTTGAAGCAGAATCTTCACTGCTGCTAATATTGGCAGACCCTTCACCTTCCTTCACTACTGCTAATATTGGCAGACCCTTCACCTTCCTTCACTACAACATCTATCCTTTGCTTCATAACTAACCGTTTAGTACTTAGATGATTTTTTGCGCTAGTTTCCAACACGAAAAGAACTGTGCCGTATGGAACAGAGGCAGCATTCAAGGACTGTTTTGTTTACCGAATCTACTCTTGCCTGAATTGCTCTATCAGTTTTACTTAGCGTATATCTTGCCTCAACTAGCACATCCTAGGCCACGACGACTTTATTATCTGCAAAAGACACCAACTATGTTGCATAGTCTGCCTCTCGACCCTTTACCACCACCATGTCCATAGGCATCTGCTTCTCTGGCAGCTCCACCCCGCCTGACAAAATACCAACATTGTTGACCACCTGATTATCTCAGTCTTCCTTCATTACTGCATTTGTATCCAATATCTCATCTCCATTGCCAGCCAATGCAGCAAAAGCATTCGCCAACTCCAATTCTTCATTTTTATTATCCCTTCTCTTCTCCGAAGAGATTTTGTTCATTGGAATATTTCATCTCACAAAGAATTTTTGACGCCACTAGCTTCCGCTTCGTCTATCTTCCTTGGTTGGATTTTGTTCACTGGTCTGTAGACCTTTTTCACTACTAGAAACCTCCTTCTTGTTTCCCTTTCTCTGGCATCTTCGAATTACTTTTTTTTCCGCTTGTTTATCCACTTTTGTCACCATGGGTTGATTTTGATTTAGGGTTGCTTCATGTTTCCTTGGACTGCAACTTTCATCATGCACAATAAGTGCATAGAAATCACAATACTTGAAGCCTGAAAAATTCAATTTTTGCAAAACACCTTTATTATTTGCCCTATCAATCCAAACCCGACTCGATAAAGCCTCCGCTAAATCACTCACCACACAAATACGGGCAGCTCTTGGCCTTGTTAAACAACGCATGCTATCATCCATGCGGAGGTAATCTCCAAAGGAATCTTCGATAACTTTAATAAGTGGGGGATGAAAAATTGTAATGGGAGATCTGGTAATTCAACCCAAAACAGAGTCATGACAGGATCCAACTTCAAACTAAAGTTCGAGTACCAACCAAAAGCCTTGAACCTAACTCCGCGAATCAGAAAGGAATCTCTTGAAAAAACTTTTTTTGCCTCATGTTTGGATTGAAGCCTTAACTATAACATGTCTCGGATCTAGCAAACCCATAGAGAAATCCCCCAATATTCCCCACATGCGATGAATCGCATCGTGGATAGCTTCCAACGTTGGCCTGAAACAAGAAAACTTTAAGACAATGACATGTTTTTCCATGAAGGACTCACCTCGATTCTCATCATTGCCCCCATTGAAACGGTTGGGGATCCATCCTTGCGGTATTTTCTCGTTTCCACCTTTACTTCCTCCGTTTGTTGCACGTGAATGGCTCCCAATAGCTACGCAAAGGAATGACGCCCTTGTACTCCATCTCCTTGGCTAGCCAAGGGAGGATCTCCCTTGGCCGCCATCACGGCAACCATGAAAAAACCTAGCTGCAAGACCCAAACAAACAACTAGGATCTAATCCCAAATCTCAGGAACGACCAAGATGATAGATAGCATGCAAAACAAACTAATCCCAGCCTGCCCCTCACAATCGCCTCAGAGCGATTCTTTTATTTTCTGGTGGAAGTATGATGATGATATCCATAAAACACCATTCTGAATTGCAGTAAAATCCTTCCAAAAGTTTACATTAAGAATCCTTTATACAACAGGCAAAACTCTCTTAATAATTTTCCAAATGAAAATGGAAATTTTAGTAGGGAGTAAAGGATGCCAAATCCATTTCCAAAACTGTCGTGTTGTCCCCTACATGTAGAATTTCACATGTCGAGCTAATAGAAAAACTCCCATCATTATATGGAATCCAAATTCTGACGGCTTTTTCACCATCTTCTCTTCATATTCTTCTACTATACATTTCTTAAGCTTTTCTTCGTAACACAGGACCCAACGACCTGAAGCTTTCTCTATGCATTTGCCTTAAAGAATGCCACCTATTTCTATTTCTAGCCAGCCAATATGATGAAATATCTCACCTCCACCCAGTATTCATTGAAAAAACTTACATGTCCATAACTAATATTCCATGTAGAGTGGTCCACCATAAAGTTCTTGAATTCCATTAACTCTTTCAGGAAAGTGGAAGCACCAACTTTTGCCTCCTGGAGTTTAATGGGAATCCGAGTTTTTAAATATTTTCTTCTCATAAAAATTGCCCATAAGGAGTTTGTATTCACCAAATTCCACAAAGTCTTTATGCGAAAAGCTTTAAACACACAATCTAGACTACGCACATTCAAACCTCCTTCTTCAGTCGGAACACTAAGCTTTTCCCATACAACCCATTTACGCTACACCTTCATGATCCCTCCAAAAGAAATCAGAATTCAACTTCTGAATATTATTCAAGACTTTTACAAGCACACACGTCGCAACTATGGTGTACACAAGCATCGATGAAAGCACATGCCTAATGACGATTAGTCTTCCCCTCGGGGATAACAAACTCGTTTTATAACCTTGGATTCGTTGATGTATCTTGAACACCAAAGATTCAAAGTAAACAATTTTACATTTACCTTGGTATATAGGAACTCCAAGGTAAATAAAAGGTGAAGGTTTGTAACAGAAACTGATCCATTGTTTAATAAGCACCATTCTTTTCGCTTGTACTTTCTCATCTGGCATAACAGAGTTATGCTAATATTAATATTCTCCCTTAAAGCCAGACAATATCTCTTCAGGAAATTTATGCAACCCCTCCATAGATTCTTTCTTACAATTCAAAAATACTAAAGAATCATCAGCATATAGTAAATGGGTAATCGACATACAAGCCCTAGGAGTGTGGTAAAAATCAATTTTTCCCCCACGAAAGGCTCGCTTGAGTCCTCTTCTTAAAACTTTTGCAGCAATAACGAAGATAAGAGAGGAAAGAGGATCTCCTTGTCGAAGACCCCTGGATGAGTGAAAATGGCCATCATATCTTCCTTGTAACAAAACTGAAAACCCACATTGAGTCATGCAATTAGATACTAGGATCCATATTCTATTACTGAAACCAAATCTGTGCAGCACCACTAGAAGATAACCCCTTTCAATTTTGTCAAACGCTTTTTCCATATCCAATTTGAAAATGAGATTATTACCAATGGGTTTTTTTCCCAATCTCCCTCATTAATTCTTGCACTAGCCCGATATTCTTAGTAATTATTCATCCTTTTACAAAGCCCCCCTACTCCAAAGAAATATCTTTTGGGAGAATGTCGCCAACCTTTCACATAGAATTTTACTAAAGACCTTATACACTACATTACATAAGCTAATAGGTCTGAATTCAAAGAAAAACGCAGGTTCATAAGTTTTAGGAATATGTGCTAAAAAATTAGCAGTGAAGGCACCTGGTAAAGAATGGCATTCAAAGAATTCCTTCGCAGCTTGCCACATGTCATAACCAATGATCTACCAACAAGATTGAAAAAACCCTGTTGTGAAACCATCTGGACTAGAGACACTATCCTGAGGGATGTTGAACACGACATTTCTGACCTCTTCTAAACTCGGCTATTGCATAATTCCATCACATTCCTCTTACTGGATAATATGAGGTATACACTCCAAAAGCTCCTCATCCTCTTGACATCATTCAGATGTTAACAAGTGCTGAAAAAACCGGTTCGCCTCCTGAATAATAGTTTTTTGCTCTGTAATAACATTACCTTCCATATTGCTTATCTTTGATATAGCCCTTCTCTTCTGTTTGGCTTTGACAGAGGCAAAGAAAAAGTTTGTGCAGGCATCCCCTTATTTAAATTCTTTTTGACCTGACTTATGCTTCCAATAAATATCTTCTCGCACCATTGCTAATTTAAGTCCCGCCTGACATCTATTTAAATTCACACTATCATTTATATCCCATCCATGTATTAATCTGAATTCCAACTGTTTAACTTCTTCCTCCAATCTCCTAATATGACTGAAAATGTTTCCAAAAGTCTCCATGTTCCATATTTTTAAATCACGCTTCATATGCTTTAGTTTAAAGGCCATTTTATGCATTGCTCCAACTCCTTCACATTCTATATTCCATTTCTTTTTAACAATATTCAGAAAATCATGATGAGTGGACCACATTCTTTGAAATCTAAAAGGAGACATACCTTCCCTTAGGGTTATTGGCATAGAGATCAAGAAAGGCTCATGCTCCGAGCAAGTCCTAAGCATATGTTCAACCTGGGTATGATGCATTGTCGCTACCCAATCTAAATTCGCCAAAAATCTATCTAATCTCGACCATGTTCTATTGTCACCTTGTTGATTATTGCACCAAGTCAATTTCGGACAAACAAACCCAATATCCGTTAGCTCGCAGGCGAAAATACAATCTGAAAACTCTGATATGGTCAACTAAACTGGAAGACGTCCACCCAATTTTTCTACTCCTTCTGCAATCACATTAAAGTCCCCTCCAATGATCCAAGGATCAGAAATCCCATTGCAAGATACTCCATCTCTTCCCATAATCTTCTTCTTTCATGTAGTACACATTTAGCGTATACAAAGGAAATATAAAAGACTATGTTCGAGCAAATAATTGTTGCCTTACAATGCATAATCTGATCTGTGCATTTTTACACCTCAATAGTTAAATAATTATCCCATAATATCCAAATTTTATCGGCAGCCTCCTCATTATAAGCAAATAAAGGTAAAAAAAAAAATAAAAAAATCTTACCATCAACTTCCATTTGTCTAGCAGCATCTATCATCGGCTCGGCTATAGCTAACAATTTTACATTATTTTCCTACACGAGTTTCTTTATCCTGCAACGGGTCGCCCGATTACAGACTCCTCGTGCATTTCAGTACATAATGTTATCTATCATTACTACTGGTAGGGGTTGGCATATTCTTCGTCACTCTGCGCTCCCCCTTAGGCGGACTGGTTCTAGAACTCTTCTTTTTTCTTTTCTGCTTAACCTCATTCGACTGATATCCCATTTCAATGCCAACATTTGTATTAGCATCAGAATCATTATCTAAGAAAGCCTTTTTTATGGACGGATCCTTATCATAATGGATAGATGCTTCTATTGTTTGGTTATTTTTTGGTCGTTCTTGTACCCTCTAAAGTCATCATAGCTGCATTAAAGTCAGTTCTCAATGGAGATGCATTAACAACACCTTCTACTACATCAACAGGGACGTTTCCAGCAGGGGAGGTCCCAGCAGGGACGTTGCCAGCAGAGACCTTGCAAGTAGAGACCTTGCCAGTAGAGACCTTGCCAGCAGGGATGATGCTAGCAGAGACATTGCCAGCTGAGACGCTATCAACTGGAGCTGCTCCATCGATCTCAGAATATTTTGTACCTACCTTCATTAATTCATCCCCAACAGTCTAATCTTATGTGTTGCTCTCTGTTACGAGTGGAACAATTCAAAGTGGGGTTGAAACAGGTTCTGAAACAAAGTTCGAAGTCTCTGAAATAGAAGACGTAGACTCTGTTTTAATTTCGTCACTTTTGCTTGATTTTAGAACTTTTGTTGTCTCACTAACCATATATCCAGCCTCCAACAGTCTTTCTTGGGTGTTATCTTCTTGCTGTTTTCCATCCCCATCTGCCCTAGAAATAGGTTCCAGTTTATCATTGAATTTGACAGGCTGTTCCTCCTGTTTTTAGATCGAGATACCTTCATCTTCCGCAGATTCATTCTCCATTGGTGCATCTACTAGTGTTGCGTATTTGTTAGTCAAATTAATTTGATCAGATTTTCTGCTGTGGATTTCTGCCTTCCATCCCCTTCTTGGACACTAGGAATCTCAATTCATTGACTATCTTTAGCCACACTTGTGCCAATATCCTCCTTGGATTATTTTGATTTTCTGTTTATCGACATATATACTTGCTTAACCACGTTTGGAGTTTGTTGCGCCTTACCCATATTCTTTTCTTCCTTCCCATTCTCTATCTTTTTCTTCCGATTTCCCTTTTATTCACCCATAAGCTTCCTGCAATGTTCTTTCTCATGACCAATTGGTGCACAATGCGCACAGTATTTGAAGCTTGGATACTCGAGTTTTTGCCAATATCCGCCATATTTAGGAGTTTCAAGCCAAATCCTAGCCGGTAAAGGTTTAGAGACTTCTATCTCGACGCACATACGTGCCAACCTTTGGAAGTGTGAAATAACAAGTACCATCATCATTCCGTAGAAAGTTTCCAAACGAATTTCCAATGGCTTTCATGATATCCGTTAGGAAGAAGGAAAGCGAGTGGAGCCAATTCTGGATCAGCCCGAAGACTAAATCCTGCATGCCAATGAAAAATCTTGAATCTTACACCCCTAATAGTCAAATAATCCTTGGAGAGAACCTTATTCACTTCAACTTTTGATTACAAGTATGCTAGAACATGCCTTGGATATAAAAGACCCATAATAAACTCGCCCAAGATGCCCCAAAATCTATGGATTGAATCCCATATTAAATCTAAATACGAACAAATACTTGAGAATTTCAATACCACTACATGGTTCGAAACATGGGATTCACCCCTCAAAACATCCAAATCCGACAAAGTTAATGCAGGGCTTCCTTCTTTTCAAAAATTGGTTGAATCCGTCGGTTTTTCGTTGATTTGATCAATATTGGCAAGCCCTAGGACTTGCGCAAAGGTTCGTGGGGGTGGAGAGGTCACTTCCAACTCCCCTCTCACCCCCGCCGGAGGTTGACCGTAAGTTTCCACTAGCTGAGCCGCCCTGACAAGGGAAGGGAACCCTAGTGTGGACGATTTTGATTATTCGTGAAGTAGATCTGGCGCTCCATAATCCACAACTTTCTAAAACAGACTTTCCAAAACTTTCCCTAGAGTTCACCTAGGAATCGCCTCAGAGCACTTTTTAAAACCATGGGCTCTCTGCTATTCCTTGACAATAATGAATAGTAAAGCACCATTCTGAATTACATTAAAACCCTTAAAATATCCGACAGCCAAATATTTACATTAAGAATACTTTATACAAAGTACCCAATCAACAATATGAGTAACATACTTTGTACATTTTAACATTAACAAATTTTGGTTGGGTACACCAAGCTATTTTTAAAAGCTAATTCTAAAAGATAAAGTTGGGGGCATTGAACAGAACAGTCGAATACACGTAGCAACTCCCATTTTTCTGAAAATAATTCAATTAATGATTGACTATTTGGTGATATTAGGTCAACCTTTTGTTTTTTGTATCTCATTTTGAAAAAAGAGAAAAAATCGAACAAATCCAACTTTTCTCATAATTTCTTCTATACAAGCCTTTTTAACCTATTTCATATACTTTTCCATTTTTAGAGCTAGGGATGGCAACGGGACGGATTGGGACAGAATTGAGAAAATCCATCACGGATCCCCAAATCCGCCCCAAATATCCGTTTATCATACTTTTCAAAATCCATCCCCGCACCGGACGGAATGGAGGATATTAGCCTGACCCCGTATATCCATTTAAACAACGGTTTTTGTGATGTAAAACACTCTTATTAACTATAAATTCTAAAACAACTCTGTGTAACAAGATTGACAATTACATTAAATTAACTTGAATGCAAAGCCAATCCCTGAATCTAAGTACTAATTTAACAAATATTATAAACTTCCAATTATATTGTGATTGAACATTATGAAAGAATGCAGGAGCACTCTGTTTTTGGTGCTCTCTGTTTTTCTGTAAAGCAGGGGAGAATTTGTTGGGCAGAGCCAAGCACTGGGATCGTGAACAGGCCAGGTTTTGCTGGCGGATCTGCTGCGAGGCAAGTTGCAGCTAGACGCGTACTTGCTGTTTGGGTACGGCAGGGTGTGGTGTGCTGCTTGGTGTGGGAGTGCGAGTGCTGGTTGGTGTTGTAGGAGCAAGGATGCGTATTGAGCAGGGAGATGCACGATGTTACGGTGTTGCTAACTCCTTAACAGAGTTGTTATGCTAATGTGTTTGTTTTTGGTTTGTTTTAAGTGATTGTTAGTGGGCTTTTAGTCTTCAAGTCTTGTTAGCCAGCTTGTGGTTGGGCTTGCGGTATTTTAGATTGGGCAAGGTATTTTGTCCATATTTTTGTTTGGTTTTTTATACGGGTAAAGTCGTAATGTACCCCCGTCTTGATTGTAACTCAATTTTTTTGATAAGTAATAAAGGTCTGGCATCCCATAGCTGCCCCTCCCCACTGGAGGTTTAATTAAAAAAAAAAAATTATTAAAGAAGCCAATTGAGGAATGAATGGGAAAAGAAACATAACATGTTTGATATGGAAAAGAGCAGATTTGTTGGCTTATGGCCAACCAAAACTTCATACACAACATATCTGTAAGTGGTCCTCCAAAACTTCAACCACCACTTGTATGATCGGGACACCCGTTCTTCTAGCAACTTAATTTGTGCTCGATGAATGGACGATTTGATTAATCATAGAGCGCATTTTTGGCATCAAACACCCAACTACCTTCAAAGAAATTACATGCCATTTTTTTATAGTAATTTTTGTGGTGGTATCATCATATTGGCATCTGCTTGAACAAGAGATGAAACCACAACAACAGAAACTATTGAGAAACTACAATAAACAAAAAAACAAACCATTTCTCTATTTTCTGTTGAGAACAGAATGAGAGAGATGGGACTTTCTGTTTTTGATGGATGAGTGTGAGGGAGATGAAGAGAACAAAGTCTTCCAACCAAATCACAATTAGAACACTTCATATTCTCATTTTCATCTTCACTCCACAAATCACTATCGAGCAGTAGAGTAGTTCAGTAGTCAAGAGAATTAGAACAAACTCTTCCAACAAAATCCTTGCAAGCATGGAAGGTGTTCAATCCTAGAAGAGAGGAAAGAGCCGAGCGCTGAGAGCGGGACCTGCGAGAGCGGCGCTGAGAGATGAGTGGAGTGGTTACTTCCTTTGGTTTAGGGTTTTTTCTCTCTTAAAGGGCTAAGAGTAGTTTTGTGAATTATCTACATACACGGATATCTGCCGCCAAATCCATATCCGCCCGAATATTCAACATATATTGTTTGGATCCCCGAAACCACCCAAAAAATCCGTTTGCCCATATCCAAATCCGTCCCATTCGGAACAATTGGGGTGGATATCCGTGAAAATCCTCCTCACTGCCATCCCAATATAGAGCTAATAATGTAGATATGGCTTTCTCTTTTTTCCAAAGTTCTCTTTATTTATTTTTTTCCGTGAACATTTTGAACAAACACCATGTGAAATTGTCTGACTCCTACATTGTCATTGGCACTCTTTAGACCGCGATGTGATCACATTCTTTCTGCTATATATAATCTCAAACCATTATTGACAACTAATTTTTGCTTGAAATGGAAGCAATACCGAGATCAAAATAACTAATCAAACTAAACATAAAAGAAATCATGCAATAGAAAATTGTCATTTCACTAAAAGTTCTAATTTATGTCTCAACACCATGCCATGTACCTCCTTCTTCACAATAAATTAAGAAGCAAGACATTGATTATAAACTGGATTATGTACATATAAACAATATATATATATATTTTGGAGTTGTTATGTGTACCTGACTAGTTGGCTCGATTGCACCAACTCTTTATTGCACTAGTAGTTTGGGATGTTTCAACTTCGTTGCACCAACATAATGTTTGTAACACCGCATACCATTTTTTTGCAATAATAAAAATCATTTGGGGCGAAATTTTCTTGTTTAGGAGCGTTAATTGGCTATTGAATGAAAGAAAAATAATAACCATCATCTATCGACTATATAACTAAGATTCAATCACGCATTAATTAAATTTCAATGTTTTCATTAACCATATGAGGGTTGACAAAACCAACACGTTTTAAAAATAAAAAAGATAAAAATATATAAATCAATACATAAATTTCAAAATTGTTGCAACTATTATATCAAATTCCTAAAAATTGCATTAAAACACTTAAAATATCTGACATCCAAACATTTACATTAAGAATCTTTTATACAAAGTCCTCAATTAGCAATTTGAGTAACGTACTTTGTATGTCTTAACATTAAGAAATTTTGGTTGGGTACACCAAGCAATTTTTAAAAGCTAATTCTAAAAATAAAGTTGGGGATATCGAGTAGAACAGTCGGATACATGTAGCAACTCCCATTTTTTCTAAAAAAAAATTTCAATGAATGATTGACTATTTGGTGATGTTAGGTCTCCCTTTTGTTTTTGTTTTTTTTGTACCTCATTTTGACAAAGTGTAAAAATCGTACAAATCCAACTTTTCTCATAATTTCTTCTATACAAGCCTTTTTAACCTATTTCATATAATTTTCCTTTTATAGAGCTAATAATGTAGATGTCGCATTCTCTTTTTTCCATAGTTTTCATGATTTATTTTTTCCTTGAACAATTTCAACAAACACCATGGGAAATTGTCCGACTCCTACATTGTCATTGGCTCTCTTTAGACCACGATGTGATCACATGCAGTATATATAAACTCAAACCATTATTGACAACTAATTTTTGCTTGAAATGCATAAAGTACCAAGATCAAAATAATTGATCAAACTAAACACAAAATAAATTCATGCAATTGAAAATTGCCATTTCACCTAAAAGTTCTCATTTATGTCTTAATACACCATACCAAGTACCTCCATCTTCACAATAAATTAAGAAGCAAGACATTGATTATACCATGTTATCTAAGAATTATCAGCAGTCAAGAAATAATTTTGGCGACGACGAGAGATAAAACTAAGAGCGCCCTGAGGCGATTTTAAGGGGCATCCTAGGAAATATTCTTTTTTCTATTTTCTAATCTAATTGTGGTCGTTCCTGCTGAGTGGGAGAAGATCACAACCGTGGAATTGGGAGGTGGCTAGGGTTTCATGGAGAGTGCAATGCCGGCCAAGGGAGTTCTCCTTGTGGCTGGCAATGATGAAGAAAAGCAAATAAAGTGCAATTTTGCGCAGGTCCTTGGTAAGACTATGAAATATGATATGGATAAACCTATAGACTCTACGGGTTACATAAAGGATGGTAGTTCGGCCTTATTGTTATCAGACTCGGATGTATCTAGGGGAGAATCCCATGTTTCTAACCACATCGCAGTGTGTAAGTTTTTGAGTTTTCAGCCTTCTCTTGATTCGATCAGAGACTTTATTCATAGGTCTTGGGGTATTTCGGGTGAGTTCATTGTGGGACTCATAGGTCAAAGACATGTGCTTGTTTATTTACAATCGAAGGTTGAAGTTAAAAAAGTTCTTTCAAAGGATTCTTTTACTATTCGGGGCGTACGGTAAAAAATCTTTTATTGGCACGAAAAAATCTTCGGTAGAAATGGAAGTTACCAAAACTTTACCTTCAAGGATTTGGATTGATAGTCCCAAGAAGGATGGATACTGGAAAAAAAAATAGAATACCCTGGATTCAAATAGTGTGAACATTGTTTGTTAATAAGACACGAAAAAGATTACTGTAGGAAACTCATGGGTATGAAGAAGAGAAATAAAAATATAAAATGAGAGAACTAAGGAGGAAAAGAAACTTGATAAGGTTAAACAGGCGAAAAATATAGTGAAATAGATGTATGTTCAGGTAGCCAAAACAATAAAAGAAACAAATGATGTGATCAGTACGAGTGGGGCTAAAGACAGTAAAGGAGTAGAAATTCCTAGTGACCAAGAAGAAGAAGAAAAAAAGGTCTTCAGGTTGCGAATATGAACAGTTAAACTTAGCAAATAAATTTGCAGCATTAGTGGATCTTCTACAAAAGATAAAGTAGCTGAAAGTGAAAACAACTCAGTTTCAAAATCGGACATCTTACCTGCGACGGTCATGGAAAATACTGAGAAGAAAGTTGTCATTGGAGAAGATAGAAAAGTAGAAAAAGAGAATTTGGAAGAAGATTTGGTGGGGGCTGGATATGCCATCAGTGAAAAGGATAGAGTGATTAAATCGGACAATAGCAGCGCATCAATGACTAGGTCTAAGAACTCGTCTGCTGCTCCTCTTTGGATTGTCCCTTTTATTCCAGAAAGTAGTTATGAATCTCAGCTTGAAATTGTTAAAATTGATGAGGTGGCAGTCATGAACTCAGAGTCGAGGGAGGAGAAGGATTTACCCGAAAAAATAGGTGCTAATATGGATGATCAAAATGTTCAAACAACAGGAAAAATAAGGGAGACGCTGACATGTAGAAACATGGGAGACGTTGGCAAAACAGGGGATGTGATGGGTTCCCAAGCTGAACTGGCAGTAGCTATACAAGGGGCTAGGGTATCACCTGATCTAAAAAACTCAATGGAACTGGCAGCAGCACAGGGGGATGAAGCAACTATCAATCGACTAGGGCTGAACAAAAACCGATCAAACCGATTAAACCGACCGAACCGATCTAAACCGAACCAATCGGTTCGGATCGGTTTCGTTTTTAAAAAATTCAAAACCGAAGTGGTCGGTTCGGTTTTCGGATTCTATGTGATTTTAACCGACCAAACCGAACCGACCGAATATATATAATAAATAATATATATTATATATATAAATAATACAATATGTTTAAAAAAGTCGGTCGGTTCGGTTTTATTTCGGTTTTGGTTCAATTTTAGTCGGTTCGGTTCGGTTACGGTTTGCATAAATTAGAATCGGTTCGGTTTTGTTAATGGTCGGTTCGGTTTCGGTTTGAAAATTTTAAAACCGACCTAAGTCGGTTCGGTTCACGGTTTAGGTGAAAAATCGAACCGTCGATTTGGTTTTCAGCCCTACAATCGACAACAACATGTTGGCAAAACAACCTAAATAAAAATGGCAGCAGCATAGGGGGATGAGGCATTGCCTGAACGAACAATTTCAGTGGTTGAAAAGATGTTTTTAGAGAGAATTAAAGTTGCTAGGAAGGACGTTTTTGATAAAAGAGTTCGACATGATGGAGAAGATACAGTTTGTTATCAGTAAAAATAATTACTGGCGGACAATGAGACGTATTCGGACAATGAGTCTGATGCTAATACAATGTCTTTATCCGTAATTGAAACTGATTATCAATCAGAGGAAGTCAAGCTAAAAAGAAACAAAATTTCAAAATAACTTGCCTGTGGGAGATCGTAGGGAGACTAGGTATATGACAAATCCAACTAGTTGTGATGATAGATTATATTATGTTTTGGAATGCGCGGGGAGCTGGTAATCAGGCTACCCATTGCAAAATTAAGAAACTCGTGCTGGATAATACGTAAAATTGTTAGCTATTGTCGAGCCGATGATAGTTGTTACAAGACATGGAAATTAATTAGAGGTAAGATAGCTCTTTCGTTATTTACTTCAAATGAAGCTTCTGGTGGTAAAATTTGGTTGTTATGGGATAATGATCTAAAGATGGAGATTCTAACAAGTACCGAGCAGTTTATGCACTGTAAGGCGACGATTATTGCTTCAAACAAATTTATCTACATTTCCTTTGTATATGCTAAATGTGTAAGGCAAGAAATGCGTAAATTGTGAGAAGAGATAGAACACATTGCCATGGGTATTTCTGAACCCTGACTTATTGGTGGGGATTTTACTGCCATTGCAGATGGTGGAGAAAAATCAGGTGGACATCCACCAGTGCAATTAGCTTTGACTGAGTTTTTAGATTGCATTTTTACTTGCGGGCTCTCGGACATGGGTTTTGTCGTTTCGAAATTCACTTGGTGTAATAACCAACAGGGAGACAACAAAACTTGGGCGAGACTGGACAGATTTATGGCAAACTCAAAGTGGGTAGCGAATATGCAACACACCAAGGTTGAACTTCTCTTGCACACCTACTCAGATAATGTTCCTTTTCTTGTTTCTTTGCCAGTTACACCAAGGGCAGGCATGTCTTCGTTTAGATTTCAAAGAATGTGGTTGACTCATGATGATTTTTTGGGTTTGGTTGATAGAAACTGGATTAGAGATTGTGAAAGAACTGGGAGGATGCATATACTGGCTTCTAAGTTAAAGAGGATGCGGGTTGCGCTTAAAATTTGAAATAAGGAGACTTTTGGTAACATCTTTAGTCAAATAAGGGGATTGGAAGACGATATCCAGCAATTGGAATTTAGTTTGCAGTAGGGATGGGATATAAATGACAGCGTAAATTTGAATAGATGTTAGGCATAACTTAAACTAGCTTTGGTGCGGGAAGAAATTCATTGGAAACAAAAATCAGGAGAAAAGTAGTTTAAAAAAGGAGATGCCTGCACTAAATTTTTCTTTGCTTCCGTTAAAGCAAAAACAAAAAAGGACTATTTCTAAAATAACTAGCATGGATGGATTGGAGATCACAGACCAAAAAAATGTCATTCAGGAAGCAAATCATTTTTTTCAACATTTGTTGAGGACGGAAGGATACCAGGAAGACCATGATCTTTTGGAATGTGTTCCCCGTCTGATTCAGTCAGAGGAATGTGAGTTAATTATGCAGCTGCCGAGCATGGAGGAGGTAAAAAGTGCGGTCTTCAGTATTCCACAAGATAGTGCACCTGGCCCAGATGGTTTCACTGCAGGGTTTTTTTTTTTGAAAAGCAAGCGTGGGGGTTTATATGGGCTCCCCATACCACTGAAAAAACAAGGAAGACAAATAATATCTCAGTTACATTCGAGTGTATTTTCTACCTCTAGCATCATCAAAAACAATTTTCCTAATATCCTCCACAAAGGAACTAGGAGTGATCTCTACAAACTCATGATTTGGTAAAAGGCTGGCTAGTTTATCTGCTACTTGGTTCGTTTCCCGTACTGCATGCATTACCCTGCATTCAGCAAATTTTCTCATTTCCGCCTTGATGCGTCTAGTTGTGTGAACCGCTTCCCATGGTGGAGCTTTATTGGTAGAAATATACTTCATTGCATTACTTGAGTCCATGCACAAGACCACCCGCTGAATGCCATGTTGATGTGCTAGTATGATCCCTAGCTCAATGCCCTGCAACTCATGCAGGATGACAGTGTGTGCTCTTCGAGACCCTGCTGCTGCTGCCACCACATGTCCCTCATGATCCCTAATGACTGCACCGTAGCCCCCTTTATTACCCTTGAGGGAGCCATCTGTATTGAGTTTGAACCAACCTATATCAGGTCGTTGCAATGCATGCAGAGTGCTTGTGCTTCATCTGTCAAAGAGCTCTCTGTTGTCAGCAGTGTCTGCTACTTGTAAATCTAGGACTAAGACTCGCAATCGGACATCTTCAATGACCTTTGGGACCAGGTCAGCAGCTACTTTGAACTTAGATTGGAACACCCTGCAATTTCTTTCTGTCCATAGGTGATAAATGGTTGCATTCAAGGCTAACTTTTTCAACATCGAGCTAGGTGAAGCACCAATGAAGTTCTTCTCACACCATTTCCACTCTGCTTCCCAATCCATTGGCTGATGTCTGTAGCCTAGGTGGGTTAGAATACGCGACCATACAAAGCAGGAATACCTACACCTGAAAAACAGGTGCTCTTCGCACTCTGACGCATTACCACATAGAGGGCACATTGAGCATTCTATAACTCGCCATTTTTTCAGTTTGTCCTGGGTTTTGAGCGCCTTGTGCCTTACTAGCCATGTAATGAAATTGTGTCTTGGTATCCTACCTGTGAACCACATTAGTTTGGACCAAGATACTGCTTGCATTCCATGTCGCAAGGAGTAGTAAGCACCTTTGTTTGTAAACTCCCCTTCGTGACCCCCATCCAGATGACTTCATCTTGATACTCACTATCTAGTTCCACTGAACCAAGTTCTTCATAGACATCAGCCAAATCTGGTCGGTCTTGCAGCCTAGTGTTCCAGTTATTGTCTGTTATAAGGGCACTCACCTTAGCATTGCGGTGAAGTGCTGTGTGGTATGTCAGATGTTGAGGGAATCTGTGAAGAAGAATGTCTGATAGGTGCCATGGATCCTTCCACAAAAGGGTGTCTTTGCCATCACCAATGGAATGAACAATCAGAGAGGATGCTTGCACTCTGGATTGAAGTATTTTTCTCCAACACCAGGATGATTCACCAGGAATGTCCATGGTCCATAAATTTTTTTCTTTAATTAAATTTCTTTTTGTCCACTGTACCCAGAGGTTGTTCTTGTTGGAAACAATGTTCCAGACATGCCTTAGCATAGCGGCTTTATTTGAAGTCTCAAGACACCTCACCCCTAGACCTCCTTCATTATAAGGGCTGCAAACTTGTTTCCAGTTAACCATATGTGTTTTAGTGTACTCATCAGAGCCTGACCACAAGAAGTTCCTCATAATTGTTGTGATATCCTCACGAACACTTGAAGGTAGGACAAAACAAGAAGTCCAGTACACGTGTAGGCTATTCAAAACTGCTTTTATCAGAGTTAAACGACCTGCATATGAGATAGTCCTATTCTTCCAAGATAGTACTCTTTTGCGGATTCTATCTATCAGTGGTAAGCATTTATTGTAGTCCAGTCGAGAAGAAATCAGCGGTAGCCCCGGATATTTCACTGGAAGAGTCTCCAGTTTGAATTCCAGGCACCTAGTTATCAAATTTAGCTCCTCATTAGGGACCCCAGCAGCAAAGAGGTTACTTTTAGAGCAGTTAATGGCAAGTCCCGTGCTTGAATTGAATAGGTTCAAAGCAGTAGAAAGAGTAGTTGCTGACTTGATGCTACCATGGAAGAATGCAATGAGGTCATATTCAAAGGAAAGGTGGGTGATCTGTGGGTTATTACATTTAGGATGTAAAATGTATTCCCCTTCTTCCACCTTCCCTTTTAGAAGTAAATGCAATAGTTCCATAACCAGGACAAACAAGTAGGGTGACATGGGACACCCTTGGCGCAAGCCTCTTTTGGCCCTTATAAAACCTTTAGGCGAACCATTGATAGTGATAGAAAATCTAGGAGTTGTTATGCATACCTTCACCCATTCAATCAACTGTCCAGGAAAGCTCAATTTTTTTAATATGCTCAATAGCTTCCCATCTAACTGTGTCATATGCTTTCCTTAGATCTATCTTGGCTGCACATCTAGGCGTTCCCGTGTTACGATGATAATTTTGCACCAGTTCATGGGCTAGCATCACATTATCATGTATATACCTGCCTCTGATGAAAGCAGACTGGTCCAAGCTGACCAATCTATGAACCACTGTCTTCATCCTGTTTGTCAAGATCTTGGTGATGCATTTGTACAAAACATTACAACAAGATATCGATCTGAAATCACCCAGAGAAGATGCATTAGTAACTTTAGGAATCAAAGTAATGTACGTTGCATTTACCTCACCAAGGAGCTTTTTACTTCTGAAAATATTTTTCACTGCCTTTGTGAAATCATTCCCTATAATCCTCCAAGTTGTTTTGAATAATAGGGAAGAGAAGCCATCTGGGCCGGGTGCCTTATCAGATCCTATTGAGGAAAGAGCCTCTGTGATTTCATTCCTGGACACCTCCTAGTTTAGCTCCATAGCCTCTGCTTCAGTTATGGTTCTTTCAACATGTAAGGCATCAATAACTCAAGAGTCATAGGCGCCCTGTTCTTCAGCAAAAACCTCTTCAAAATGTTTGATGCACTCAGCCTCAATGTCGTTCATATCCTCTAGTTTCTCATTGTTTGAGTTGTAGATAGATAGGATCTTGTTTTTAGGGCATCTTTCACGTAGGTAATTGTGAAAATAAGTGACATTTTCATCACCTGACCTCATGTGCTTCGCTTTAGCTTTTTGCACCACCTCAGACTCTGCATTCCTGGCTGCCAGTGCATATAGTTTGACTGCCTCTTTTTCTGCATTTGCAATACTTGGATTTAGGGGGTTTGATTGTAGAGAACTTTGTGTTATTTCCATGAGTTTTTTGGCAGCAAAAACCCCACTGTTTGCATTGACAAAAGTGGTTTTCCTCCAAGCTATCAAGTGAGCTTTTACTCGTTTAAGTTTCTGAACTAGACAGTAGGTAGCATTACCATTCACTGGCTGAGACCATGCATTTTGAACCACCTCCATGTAACCTTTCTCATGAACCCAGTAGTTATAGAATTTGAAAGGAATAGGCCCAGGATTTGTGTGTTCATAAATTGTTAGAATGACTGGTGAGTGGTCGGATACTCCTGGATTGATGAAGTCAGCTTCAAAGTTAGGCATGTCCATGAGCCATTCCTGGTTTATCATGGCTCTGTCCAACTTGCTCATGATTCTATTCTCCCCAGTCTGCTTGTTGCTCCAAGTTAGGAAACACCCCTTGTATTGGCAGTTAAAGAGGCCAACATTCATGACACATTCTGCCAGGTCTATAAACTGACCAGGGCGTAGCTCTTCCCCACCTACTCTTTCCTAGGAATTCAGGATTGAGTTGAAGTCACCCAATACTTACCATGGGAGCTTGTGGGTCCTGGGCTGAGGTGGTTGGTAAAACATCAAATTGGTTGCCTTTGCCGCGGAGATTGTGGGTCCTGGGCTGAGGTGGTTGTTGTTTGGTGCTTCCTCTGAGTTTAACTGAGGTAGTGTTGTTGGTAATAGGTCCTCCCTGTAATAGTCTAGAAGTCGTCTCCTTCTTTCGTCCATTGCCTCTCCCTGTGCTGGGTTCATGCTGTTCTTTATCCTCCTGCCTAGGTGATGGTGCTATAACGGCCGGTAGAGATGGAGCTAGTGCCTAGATTGTAGTTGCTGAGATGTCTTGATTACCTATTGTCCCGTCACAATGTGTTTTTTGAACTAGGTCATAAGGTATAATGTCTTGTGGTGCATTCTCAGCACTCGGCTTATCAGTCAGCATCTCATTGACTATCCTTTGTTGCTCCTCATCCTGGTTGGCAGTTTGTATAACTTGTTGGCTGTCAGTCAGGTCATTCAGTTTGTTGTTGTGGCTGTCATTGAATTGCTCAATTGGTTCCTGGTTCTGGGTTACTATGGTTGGTGCATTCTGGTGCTCAGGCTGCTTATCTGTTGCCTTACGTCGACTAGCAACTGTTGTCCATCCTTCCTCTGCTTCCTCGGAGCCCTGCTTTCCTTGAACTTCTTTCCAGTATTTTGCAGTTGGAGTGGTTGTCTTCTTCTGTTTTGGACACTTTGCAGAGTTGTGTCCAAAACCTACGCAATGTTTGCATCTCTCTGGCTTCCATGAGTAATCCACTTCAACTCTCGTAGTCCTCCCATCATCAGAGACTACCTGGATATCTGTAGGGAATGTGTTGTTTGAGTTCAATTCCACACAAACCTTGCAAATGAGAGCCTACTTTGCTGTTCAGTGGCTTTGTCGAGCATCAAAGGTACGCCTAGTGCACTGGCTATGGATTGCAATCATGCAGGGCTCCATAGGAACAGAGGAACTTTCCTCAAGTTTACCCAGATAGGGACTGAGTTAAGCACCTCCACATCATCTTCCATATATGGTTTCCATTGTCTGATAATGAAGAGCTTGCTTGCTATATGCACAGGGCCTATTTCTAAGGCATGTAGCCTATCTGTTTCATTGAGAAACTTGAATGCAAACGCCTTGTCGCCATAAACAGACATCTCAAACCCGTTTTTAAGACCCCAAATACGCTTCAAGCTTTCATTAACAAATCCATAAGAGAGTCGTTTTCCAACAAAATTTCCTATTATGTATTGTTCACACTCATTCATTCTGTCGCCATGTTCAGCAACCTTAATTTGCACCACGGCTTTGCCATTCACCACAGATGGAGGAACATATAGGATAACCTAGTTGCTCCTTGTTGGCTTTTGTTGGTGAACAATGATGCCCAACTCACCTTTTTGGTTTCAGTTTTGTTGATGCTGGCGGCTGTAGGGCCTGCAAGTTGTTCAACTGGACTAGGTGATGCATCTAATAACATTATAGGACTTACAGTACCTTGTTCAGCATTGCTCCCTTCATTCAAACCAGGTTCCTGGCACGATGCATGAACAACATGTCGCCTTTCATTCGCGAGCACTTCTCCACGCGGGGCGATGGAGACGCTTGCAGTTTGGGCAGATAACGTTAGCATCCTTCGATCAAACCATGTAACATCTTTGAATAGTGCGTGAACAGTGTAAGACAGTAAATCGAATCTACTGTAGCAACAGTAGATCGAGGAAACTGTAGATGAACAGTAGAATCGCCTCTCTCCCCAAACCCTACGCCTCTGCAGGTTTCTTTCAGTCATGCTGGGAGATTATTTGTCATGATACTTAGGAAGCTGCGAAGGAATTTTGTGATTGTTGTTCCATGCAGGCTCGTTTACTGCTAATTTTTTTGTGTTTATTCCCAAAGTAGATAATCTTAACATTTTTCTGAATTCTAACCTATTAGCCTTTGTAATGTGGCGTACAAGGTTTTTAGCAAAAAAAATTCTGAAAGATTGGCAAATCTTCTTCCAAAATTTATATATTTGGAACAGGGAGCTTTTGTAAAAGTAAGATTGATTACATAAAATATAGGATTGGCCCAGGAACTAATGCGAATTATTGGAACAAAAGGTAACTGACAATAATGTCGATCTCAAATTGGACATGGAGAAGGCATATGACAAAATATAATGGGGTTATCTTCTGGCGGTTTTGCGTAAATTTGGTTTTAACAATAAGTTTGTCATCTCGTCTCCAATTGTATTGCTCATTGTGGTTTTTTAGTGCTTCTCCAAGGTAGATATGATGGGCAATTTCGGTCGTCACGAAGACTCAGACAGGGAGATCCTGTTTCCCTACACTATTTGTGATTGCTGCAGAAGTGTTAAGTTGGGGCCTGAAACAAGCCTTCTATAGGGCGTGTAATTCGGTTACCCATTTATTATATGTTGATGATTATTTGATATTCTTAAATGGCAAGAAGCAGTCTGTGATGGGCTGCATATAATTTCTCAAGAGATATTTTCTGGCATCCGGGGAGAAAATAAATGAGGGCAAAAGTTGTTTTATGTTTGATGAGAAGGTGCGGGAGGAAAGAATCGTCTTAACCAATCAATGGACAAGTTATTGTTACAAACTGTCTCCTTTTACATATTTTGGGCTCCCTATATATGAAGGTAAATGCAAAATAATATTTTTTGAGCCTTTGATTAATAAGATACAAGAAAGAATTCAGGGGTGGAAGGTGAAACTTCATTCCCTAGGTTGAAGGATCATCCTGATCAAACATGTATTACTTTCAATGCCAGTATATACTGTTACAGTGAGTTGTGTACCTGTGAAAGTATTGAACATTATTCAGAAGATGATTGCTGATTTTTTCTAGGGGATCATGAAGGCAAACATAAGAGACAATGGGTTGCATGGGAAAAACTCAGTTTTCTGACATAAGAAGGAGGATTGAATGTGAGAAGCCTTGATTGTGTGATAAAATCTTTTCAGGTTAAGGCATTATGGAATTTGATGAATACTGACTCCTTGTGGGCTTTATTTATGCGAAAGAAATATTTGAAGAACCGAATCCCTATTAGTGTACACGTTGCTCAAACAGGTGCATATATTTTTATGAAAGAATTATCGGAGTTTAAGAACTTTATGGTGGAACATTCAACTTGGAAGATTGGGAAGGGTAATGTAAGTTTCTTCAATGAAAATTGGAGCATAGGAGAGATTTTTCACCGAATTGGTCGGGCCGAAACAGATAATAGGTGGCCTTCTTTAAGGCAAATGCACATGGAGAACTTCATGTCCTTGGGACCTTTCTTGCAAAAAAAAGCCCAAGATCTTTATATTAGAAGACTTCGAGGAGAAAGTGGTGAAAAAGATGTCAGAATCTGGATTCCTAATAATGATGGTAATTTTTCTATAAGTTCGACTTTGGAGGTTCTTCGTAGTAGTGGGCATCATGATGGCTTTTGGAAGTGGATATGGAATTCTTTACTTCCCACAAAGATTTCCATTTTTGTGTGGAAAATTATTAAAGGGGCTTTGCCAGTAGATGGTGAGATTCGTAGAATTGGTTTTCAACTGGCCTTTAAGTGCAGTTGTTGTAGAAGATTTGGGGATGAGACGACCAAACATTTGTTTCTGGAAGGTGATCTTGCAAGGAGGGTTTGGAACCATTTTGAGTTGATATTTGACACACATGTTTATAGACCGTTAGAAGTTTTCCCTATGCTCAACATATGGTTTCATAAAGCCAACACATCGACTATGTCAGGTACTATCACCCATCTTACTCCTCTTTTTATTTTATGGGAAATTTGGCTACAAAGAAACAAAAAACTGTATGATGGAAAGGAATGGTCTCCAAATTATGTAATAATAAAAGTTTATTATTGGATTAGATGTGTATACAAACACTTTATTCCTAAAAATAAGGATAAAAATGGGGCACTTTTGCGTAGATTGGGCCTCCAAGAGAAGACGGTGAGGGAGGCTCAAATTCGTGGGGTTTATTGAAATTTTCCTCCGTTTGGATGGCTTGCACTAAATGTAGATGGTCGTCAAAGGATGACATGGTTGCGAGAGGTTTCATGGTGGCGAAGCAATTTTTTTTGGGCAAAGAACAAACAATGTGGCAAAAACTAGGGCCCTCTTGGAGGGTTTGAGATTTTGTAGAATGAAGGGTTATGTGAATTGTTTGATTCAAGTGAATGCCATGTTGGTCAAACAATGGTTTTATCGAGAAGCAAGGATCTCGTGGTTCCTTGATGATTGGTGGATGGAGATAGGTGAACTTAGTAGAACAATAAGATGTCATTGTAGTCATATTTTTAGGGAGATAAACTCGGTGGTGGATGCGTTGGCTAGTCTTGCCCAAAATGAACAAGTTTCTCTACTTTACTCATGGTCAACTCTTCCAAATAGGCCTAAATCTTTGATCTCCCTAGACAAAGATCGGACTGCATATTTGAGATGCTGAAATGATATTAATGGACTCGTTTTTTGATTGATTATTTTCTGTGGAGGTGGTGTTTATTGCCTGAAGGACATTTCCATTTTAATTCAACTGTTCAGGGCATAAAACAGAATGAATCCTCTGTTTCTGAGTGCTGCCCAAAACAGAGAAATAACACTCTGTTTTGGTATATTTTGATGCTTCCTGGCAGCTATTTTGGCTATGGATTAGATGTGGCAGCAGGGAAATTACTGGCAGCGAGATCTTATTGGCAGCAGGAATTTATTGGGGACAATGCTAAAAAATAGAGCTATTTTGCTGGAATTTATTGGCAGCGTCGTGGAGCAGGCAGGTGAGCGGGTACATGGGCGGGGTGTTAACAATGAAGCAGCGTCTTGCAGGGTGATCATGGGGAATGCATGGATTTGGATTCAGCGGTTTGGAAATTTTGCTTCTTGACTGTTCTTATTTGTCATTTAGATTTAGGATTGCTCAAATCTTTCTTCTAATATTTGTCTAATGTTATTTTGGTTCTTAAGTCTGATCATCGGTTTTAGGCCTTACTGAATAAGGCCTAAACCTTGGTCAATAAGGTCTGTCTCTTGAACAAGGTTCAGATCTCTTGGTGAATTAGGGTTGTTTAATTATATGGTTTTCTTTTTCAAAAGAAATTCACTTAATGATTGACTATTTGGTGATATTAGGTCTCACTTTTGTTTTTAGTACCTTTTTTGGAAAAAGAGACAAATCGAATAAATCTAACTTTTCTCATAAGTTCTTCTAGACAAGCCCTTCTAACCTATTTCAATATATAGGGAGCGAAAATTGACTGCATTAGCTTGGCGCCGTCCTTGGGGACGACAAAGTTTCTAACCAATCACTAGCATCAATTCTCTTCAGAATACAAGAACATGGTGACCACCAGATCACCAACAATGGAGGACAAGCGGACACTTGAAACCCTCATGCTGGCGCTACACCACCACTTCCGGTGGTGTCGACAACGCATGGGCAACAAACTTAAGCTCCCATAACATCAGCAGTGATGACGAACCCCGAGACAGATTTAAGATCATCTTATATACAGTAGATCCTGCTAACGATGAAAATGCTCAAGCCGATGAAGCAAAGGCCTGAAGAGACACTGAGGGCGTATGTCACGCGCTTCAGTAATGATTTAACTTTCGTCAGTGTTTGCAATGATGCAATAACCGGTGCAGCCTTCACCAACGGTTTGAGAAATGACAAGTTCTACAACTTCCTAACTCTGGACCCACCAGCAAATATGGCGGACTTAGGGAAGGAAGCACAAAGTTACATCACCCTAGAGGAGGAACAAACCACCAAGATTAAAGCCGCGCTCGGGAAAAAACTCCCCCATAAGAGAGGAAATAGATGAACCGGCATGCACAATACAGGTACTTCATGGGGCCCATTTCAAGTCCGAACTATCAAACAAATCCAGGAAAGGAGCTCTCAAAGATATGAGGGTCCAAGCGTACGCGGCGAGCAACGAAAACCTCCGGGACATCCAACTCCCAAAAGCATGATCGTCCCATGTCAGTAGCCTTCCCAAATGAAAACCTCCAGGACATCCAACTCCCACAAAATGACGCCCTAGTAATAACAATCTCCTTAGCAAGCTAGGAAGTAAGGAGATCCTTGGTGGACACCGGAAGCTCGTTGAATGTTCACTTTCTTCGCACGTTCCACAGCATGCAGCTAGAGGAAGAAGCCCACCCCTGGTAACCGTCCGATGATCGATTTCTGCAGCAAAAAACACTTTTTGGTAGAAAAACTACATCTGACAGTAGTAACAGGAGTGACACCGACTCAAAGAACTATGTTTCAAGATTTCATAATGATCGATGCACCTTCCACATATAATAATGTCTTGGGGAGACCCCGTATACACAAAATGGGAGCAGCAGTCTCCATTCTGCACCAAAGAATCAAGTACCCGATAAACCAGATAGTTGGTATATTACGAGGCAACCAAGCAATTTCCACAGAATGCCAGTACATGACGACACTGCTATTAGGTGACCCTCGATTAACAGTTGGTCCCGCAACCAAGATGTCTCTCAATCTTGCCCGAGAAGCCAAGATAGAGCAATCCATCCCAGACGATGAAGCTTCTTATAAGCCACCGGGGCAGACCCAGCGTTGGCAAACCGGAGAAAGAAACCACCACGGTCTACCTCGTCAGCCCTCTCAACAGTAGGGCTATTCAAATAGGTTTTCGCTTGAGAACAGAATTGGCGGAACAACTGACAGAGCTGCTATAGTGGAACCAAAACGTCTTTACCTGGACCATGAGAGACATGGTAGGAATCGACCCGTTAATAATCACTCATCGCCTAGAGGTGGACCCCACGAGGAAAACCATACGACAGAAGAAGAGGCCCATGGCGCCTGAGAAAAATACGATCATAAATGAAGAGGTCTAAAAGTTACTCAACGCGAACAAGATCAAAGAAGCACGATACCTAGTCTAGCTGGCAAACACCATTTTGGTGAAAAAGAAAAATTGGAAGTGGAGAGTATGCGTAGATTACACGGAGCTGAACAAAGATTGCTCGAAGGGTAGCTTCCCACTCCCCCACATTGATCAAGGTGATGTCGTTCGGCTTGAAGAACGCAGGTGCCACATATCGATGACAAGTGAAACGAATGTTTAAATAACAAATCTGTAGAAATATGGAGGTATACATTTACGATATGCTGGTCAAGAGCCTCCGCAATCCCGACCACATGGTAGACCCCACCGAAGTATTCAACCAGTTCAGAAAATATCAGATGAAACTCAAACTACAGAAGTGTACGTTTGGAATTGAGTTTGGAAAATTCCTATGCTACATAGTGAATAAGAAGGGAATCGAAGGTGATCCAAAACAAATTCAGGCCCTTATCGACATGAAAGCCCCCGCCAATATCAGAGACATTCAGAGCCTCACTGGGAGGGTGGCATCACTCAACAGGTTTATATCCAAATCATCCGACAAATGCCTTTATTTCTTTAAAATACTAAGAAAAAAAAGGATTCTCGTGGGACGAATAGTGCGAACAAGCCTTTTAGTGCCTGAATGCGTACATGGGGAGCCTCGATCTACTCTCAAAACCGGTGACAGGGGAAACCATTTAGTTATACTTATATGTTTCCAAGCACGCCGTCTGGTCAGCCCTCGTGTGAGATGACTGGGGAATCAAGAGACCAGTATACTACGCTAGGAAAACCTTCATGGAAGCACAAGCACACTACCCGAACCTTGAAACGTAAACCTTGGCACTGGTTGTATCCTCAAGAAAAGTGAGGCCTTATTTTCAGGCCCACTCCATAATAGTTCTAACCAAGCACCCGCTCCGCACAATAATGCACAAGTAGAAGTTATCCGACAGGATGGTGAAATGGTCAGTAGAGCTCGAACAGTTCGATATAAGCTATGCTCCAAGAACCGCCATCATAGCTAAAGCGCTGGCAAACTTCATCGTCGAGTTCACCGGTGGAAAATAACCAAAGACGAACCTTCAAGCCTAGGATTCAAACATACAGGCATGGATCTTGCATTGCGATGGATCGTCGATAGGAAAAGCAAGTGGAACAGGGATCACACTTTACTCTCCAAGCAGGTTTACTCTTGAAAAACCCGTCAGATTCGGCTTTCCCGCGTCAAACAACGAGGTTGAATATGAAATGCTCATGGACGGCCTAAAGCTAGCCTTGGGGATCGGGATAGTTCACCTAACTACATACAGCGACTCAAGACTAGTAGTCAACCAAGTCAAAAGAGAATTCAATAGAAATGACCCCCGCATATTAGCCTACTGCGAAAAGGTACTTCGTGCAATAACCAGATTCAAAAGGTGCAAGCTCTTACAATGCCCCCGAGATGACAATAAAAGAGCTTACGCGCTAGCTAGGGAGGCCTCAGTCTCCGTCGAAGTCTCAAACAGTCTCATCAAATACCAAAAGCAATCAAGCCTAGACGAAGAAGAACCTAGAGATGTTTGTGCTACAAGCACATTGACGAATTGGATGACTTTGATTCTCGAGTATATCAAAAGTGGAGCCCTGCTGACCGAGAAAGTCGAGGCCAAAAGACTGAAAAATAGAGCAGCGCGGTACACTCTCCTAAACAACAAGTTATACAGAAGATCAGTGAAGGGACCCTGCTCCAATGTCTGTCACCACTCGAAGTAGATCAGGTACTAAGAAGGATCCATGACGGTATATGTGAAAACCATCCGGGTGGGAGAACCCTCACCCACAAAGCTTAAACCCTAGGATACTATTGGCAGACAATGCAACAAGACGCCAAAGATATTGTCCGTAAATGCGACAAATGTCAGAGGTTCGTCAAAATGCAACGAGACGCCAAAGATACTATCCCTAGGATACTATTGGCCGACAATGCAACGAGATGCCAAATATACACCAAATTGGTATCTCTTCTACACCATACACGTGTCATGATGATCTCGAGAAATAATAGGCCCAAGCGTCAGCCTTACACTGATCCGGCCAAAGTGGTTCCAAGCCCACATAATGCAGTTCACCAGATGGACCCAAATCATTACAGCCTGCTAAGCCCATGCGTCTCACAGCTATCCTCAATACTCGTAAGCCCTGCTAAAGAAAGTATCTCTAGGATCAGCTTTGGACAGGCAAGATAGCAACACTTTGCTTCCTACTAGGAAGCAAATACCCGAGTATACGTCGCACATGGAATACTCTCTGGTTGAGAACTATCTCCCTTGTATCTAAGAGCACAAGGCTAACAGGGAAACTCCCCTTTTACAGCACAACTCTTAATTAGAGAAGAATCTCCATGAAGATCTTCTTCACTAAACTATGCCACCGATGGTCTGGTCGAACACGGACTCCAACACTATAAATAAGACATGAGGTTGGTAAACTAAGGTACGCTACAAATTCCATGTATACAACATTACGCCATCCTCAGATCCTTATCTGACTTTAGCATCGGAGTGTCATCAACCACCACAACAATGGTCCATGGCTCACGTGCGTTCCTTGTGCTGGTCAACAGTTTTGCAGGTCAAGGTCAAAGCAGGAAGCGAAAATTGATTGCATCATATATCTAACAAACTTTGTTTGTTTCACGGTTTGAGATAACACCTTGCACTTGAAACTTGAACTTGTTTCATTGTTTAATACCTAGCACTTGAAACTTAAACCAAGTATGAAGTTTTGATTGGAATTGATGATCACTTTTTAAATCTAATGACCACAGTCTATAACTTTCTGAGTTAAATATGACAATGGTTTTAAGATTGTTCCTCGTATGAGCCTCTACAAAATATTTTCATGATAAAAGTTCAAAATATCATCATTCTAGTTGAAACTACTGAGAGTGCAAAACTAAAATTGAAAAAGATACAAAAAAAGATCGACATTAACTCAGAAGAATAGTAAATATATGATTGGATAGGTTTAACCCATTATAGTGATATCTAGAATGATATTGCGTAAAGGTACATAATCAAAGAAGAATGGACACCACTTTTAATAAAATAATTGGATAGGTTTAACCCATTATCTCCAATCCATCAATAATGGAAGATCCTTTCCACATTCTACTTCCAACAAATGGTGCAAAATGCTCTCTACACTGCTAGCTCAAAGAGCATGTTTCGCGAGTATTTAAGCATCATCATCTTTAGCATACCTTCCTGCATTTGTGACATTTACCGAGATAAATGAATTTGGGGGGGGGGGGGGGGGGGGGGGGAGGGATGGGGTTTGTTTGTTCCAAAGGGTTTTAGTGGTGAACAAAAGTGATCATCAATTCCAATCAAACATTATACTTGGTTTAAGTTTCAAGTGCAAGGTGTTAGCTCAAATAGTAAAACCAACTCAGTTTGTTATAGATGTAATTGAGCCCAAATTTTGAGATGGATCATTATATCTAACAATGTTGAAAAAGTTTCATTATTGAAAAAAAACATTAATGGGGATAAGGCATGGCAATGAAAGGGCTCAACTGTGGTTTAACCTAAAATAACGGTAAAAGGGTCCAAAAATTAATCTTGACTTGTCAATGACGTGGACTTAACGGTTCTGTCAAAAAACAAGGGTTAGACTAAAATAGTTTCAAAAAAACAAACTCTAATTAGTATAAACTAATAAGTGCCAAACTAAAAAAAGCCCAATTAATTACTGGATCAAAATTAATGGTGATGATATAAGATGTTTACGCTGAACTTAATTAACAAAATTGTGCACCAAGTTGGAAATTATCATTCAATTAACTTATTAATAAAAGTCTAAAATACAGTGACAATCTAGAATGTATAACTCCCATTCCCAAATGAACAGTGAAGGTGTATTTCTTCAACTCAAATTTTTATTCCCGTTTTGCCTTTATCTATTACTAATAATTACATGTGAAACCAACATACCAAGACCAATGAACAGTGCCAAGGGTATTTTTGTCTTTTAATTCAAAAATACTAGCCAGTTACTTTGAGATAAAGTTTTGTTGCTTTTACTACAAAAGAAGAGACATGAGATGGACAAATGGCAAGTTACTTTGTAACAGACTAGCCAGTTTGTTGCCACGTTTGGTGGGAAAGTAACAAGGAGCCTTTGCCTTTGTGAAAACAATTATGGAAAATATATGACTTGCGTAAGAAC
This sequence comes from Berberis vulgaris, assembly GCA_963556465.1. Classification (NCBI taxonomy): domain Eukaryota; kingdom Viridiplantae; phylum Streptophyta; class Magnoliopsida; order Ranunculales; family Berberidaceae; genus Berberis; species Berberis vulgaris. The sequence continues at coordinate 32,953,676 of OY747126.1, read as the reverse complement.
TTAAGCGAGACATCAGCAAATTTTTTTTTGGAGGAAATGTGATTTTGAAGATAGATAGGGAGAAAGCTTATGACTGGATTGAATGGGGTTTTCTGCATACGGTCCTTAAACATTTTCGCTTTTGTAACCCGATATGTCATGTGATCTCCAATTGTTGTTTCTCAGCCTTACTTCAAGGAAGGTATAAGGGTTATTTTAAGTCTTCTTGAGGATTGATTCAGGAAGATCCCTTATCATTTCTATTATTTGTCTTAGCTTCAGAAGTATTAAACAGGAGCCTTACGAGAGCTTTTAAGAAAGGATAAATTGGTTACTATTATACGCCAAGAGCTTGCACGCTTGTCACTCATTTACTTTATGCAGATGACACTTTGATTTTTCTAAATGGGAGGAAGACTTCGGTGAGAGGCTGCATGAATTTCCTGGACAGATATTGTAAGGTGTCGGGCAAAAAAATTCACATGGAAAAAATTTCCTTTGTAGTAGAAGAGAAGTCCCAGCCGGAGATTTGTGGTAGCAATCAAATCCTATACAGGTTTTCAATTTAAAGATTCCCCTAAGAAGTATCTGGGAGTGCCAATTTATCAGAGACAGTGTAAATTTTTTTTTTTAATGAAATGGTTAGTAAAATTCAGCGAATGGGCGAAGATTGGAATGCAAAACTCTTATCTCCAGGGGCAGATTAGTACATATGCCACATAAGGTTTTATTTTGAATATAGAAAATTCTATCTATTTTTTTGGGGAGATTGCAAAAGTAGATTAAAGAAAAAATAGATTTTTTGGGAAAAAAATCAGTTTCCCTTTGGGGGAAGGGACTAGGAGTAAGAAATATGTTTATTGTTGTCAAAATATTTTGGCTGAAGGCTTTATGGAACTTAGTTAACTCCAATTCTCTCTGGGCATGTTTTGTGCGGAAGAAATATTGGAAAAAAGATTTTCCCCTCTTGGAACAATGGGTTAAAAGTGGTGTTTCTCCTTTTGTGAAAGAACTTATGAAACTCCGAGGTATTTTATTGCTTAACTCTACCTGGCATATTGGGAAGGTAAAATTACTTTCTTTGCAGAAAATTGGAACTCTATATATTTTTTTTAAATTCTTTGGAGATGAAAGAACATGGTTACTGGCCTTTCCATTAGGGAGGTCAAGGATGGAGATTTTAAAGCTGTTAGTTTGGGCGTGCGCGACATTGCAATTGATTTGTATAATGGGCGGCTCTGAGGCGACATTCAGCAATCAGATACTTGTGTTTGGATGCCTCGCTCAGATGGTCTTTTCTTTACTCAAGGGGCTTATGAAATTTTTAGAAACAAGGGAGCGGAGAATAAGTTGTTCAAATACATTTTGCCACCGTTTCTGCCTTCTAAAATTTTGGTATTTATCTGGAAGGTGGTTTATAAGGGTGTCCCATTGAATTGAAAGTTACATAGATGTGGATTTAGTCTGTCATCAAGATGTGTTTGCTGTCCAAATTCGGTGGTTGAGACATTCAAACATTTATTCATTGAATGGAAGCTGGCCTCTAATGTGTGGGCGGACTTTGATTCTATATTTGAGGTGCATTTGCACCGTCCAGCCAAGGTTCCAACCTTGCTCACATTCATGTTTTGGCTTGCAAAAAAAGACAACATATATGGGTTTATTATATAACATAACTCCTATGTTTTTTATTTAGGAAATTTGGAAGCATAAGTCTATATGCTTATATGAGAATGCAAGGTACAATGAAGTGTATGTTATAGTTGCATTGAGGAAATGGTTGAGATTGGTCAGGTCAATTTTTATTCCTGAAAAATTGAGCTCAAGTCAGAGTTTGTTTTTGGTGTTGGGAGCTCCTATTAAGATTTCAAATTTCAGAGTTAGGCAGGTAGTGTATTGGGAGTTTCCTTTTACAGATTATGTAGCTCTGAATGTGGATGGATCTGCCATTGAAAACAAGATTTCTAGAGAAGGAATGATAAGGGTGATTAATTGTTTAGGTGCAAAACAGATGATATTTGGCACTGGATCGAATAACAAAGCTGAGGTGCTGGCCCTTTTAGAAGGGTCGCGACTAGGGATTCAATTGGGTTGCTACAAGGTAGTTGATGACACATCAAAACAACCTTTCTCATATGTCATACATGGGTCTTGATGACCTCGAGGAAAAATTGGGCCAAGCATCAGCCCAACACTAATCCTACACAAGCGGTTCCAAGACCGCACAATGCAGTCCGCCTGATGGACTCAAATCATTACAACCTGCTAAGCCCACGCATCTCATAGCTATCCTCAATACTCGTTGCACATGGAAATTTCTATCTATGGACTATGCTCTTATTGGGAACTATATCTCGTGTATCTAGGAGCAAAAGTCTAACAAGGAAATTTTCCTTCATAGCACAACTCCTAATTAGATAAGGATTTCCACGCAGATCTTCCCTAAACTACGCTACCGATAGCCTGGTCGGACCAGGATTCCAACCCTATAAATAAAACATAAGGTTGGTAAGGTAAGGTACGCTACAAATTCACTATTTACAACATTATGCCTTCATCCGATCCTTCTCTGACTTTAGCATTGGAGTACCATCAGCCACCACAACGGTGGTCCGAGGCTCACGTGCGTTCCATGTAAATGTCAGTAGGTTAGCAGGTCATTGTCAAGGAAGGGCGCGAAAATTGCCTACATTATATTGGCGCTGTCCAAGGGGACGACAATGTTTCTAACCAATCACTAACATCATCTCTTTTTAGAATCCGAGAAGATGGTGACCACCAGATCACGCAACGCTGGAAAACAAAGGGGACACGTCAATTGCTTAGATTGGCACTACTCCACCGCTTTCGGCAGTGCCAAAAATGCATGGGGTAGTAAACTCACGCTCCTGTACTAGCAGCACTGATGACGGAACTCGAGACGAATCTAAGATCATTTTATATACAACGAATCCTACTAATGATGAAGTCGCTCAAGTTGATAAAGCAAAAGCTTGACGAGACACTGAGAGCGTATGTCATGCGCGTCAGTAGCGATCTAACTTCCGTCTATGTGTGCAACGACGCAACAGGCATCGCAGCCTTCACCGACGGTCTGAGGAACGACAAGTTCTACAACCTCCTAACTCTAAACCCACCAGCAAATATGGCAAACTTGGTGAAGGAAGCACAGAGTTACATCACCCTAGAGGAGGAACGAACCACCAGGAGTAAAGCCGAGCCCGAGGAAAAATACCTTGACAAAAGGGTAAGAGGTGAATCGGCAGACACTACACACGTACTTCATGGGGCTCATTCCGAGTCCAAACTATCAAATAGATCAAGGAAATAAGTTGTATGAGATATGGGGGTCAACTGATACGCAATGAGCGACAAACGTTGCACGCCCAAAGACATGGTTGTCCCATGTCGCTAGCCTTTACAGACGAAGACCTCTGGGGCATCCAACTCACACATAGTGGCGCTCTAGTGAGAACAATCTCATTGGAAAGTAAGGAAATCCTTGGTGGACACCGGAAGCTCGTTGAACATTCTATTTCTCTACACGTTCCACAGCAGGCAACTAAAGGTAGAAGCCTCGACCTCTGATTACTGCTTGATGAATTTTAGCGGCAAAAAACATTTTCAAGTGGGAAAAATACAATTAACAGTATTCACGGGAGAAACGCCAACTCAAAAAACTCTATTTCAAGATTTCATCGTGATCAGTGCACCTTCCACATATAATGATGTCCTGGGGAGACCCTGGATACACCAAACGAGAGTAGCAGTCTCCACTCTGCACCAATGCATCAAATACCAGATAAACCAAACAGTCGGTACATTACGAGACGACCAGGTAGTTGCCAGAGAATGCAAGTACATGATGGCACTGCTACCAGGTGACTCTTAATTAACTGTTGGTCCCGCGACAAAGATATCTCTCAATCATGCCCAAGAAGTTGAGATAGAACAACCTGTCCTAGATGACGAAGCTCCTGTCAACCAGAAGAAGAAACCATCACGGTCTATCTCAACATGGTGGGAATCGATCCATCAATAATCACTCATCGCCTAGAAGTGGACCCCTTGAGCAAAACCATATGACAAAAGAAGAGACCCGTGGCGCTTGAGAAAAATACGATCATAAATTAGGAGATGCAACGGTTACTCAATGCGGACATTAAGAAGACGCACGATACCCAGACTGGCTAGCAAACACCGTTTTGCTGAAAAAAAAAATTGGAAGTGGAGAGTATGCGTAGACTACATGGACTTGAACAAAGCTTGCCCGGATGATAGTTTCCCACTCCCCCGCATTGATTAGATCGTGGACGCCACATCTGGGCACAATCTACTAAGCTTCATGGACGTCTGCTCAGGCTACAACCAGATATTAATTCACCCCATGGATCAAGAAAATACCTTTTTTCATAACTGAGAGCATAATATATTATTACAGAGTGATGCCATTCTATTTGAAGAACAAGGTGCTACATATCAATGACTGGTAAGTCGAATGCTTAAAAAATAAATTGGTAGGAATATGGATGTCTACATTGAGGATATGCTGGTCAAGAGCCTCCGCAGCCCCAACCACATAGGAGACCTCACCGAAGCATTAAACCAACTCATAAATTATTAGATGAAACTCAAACCACAAAAGTGTATGTTCGGAGTTGAGTCTGGAAAATTCCTAGGCTACATACTGAATAAGAGGGGAATTGAAGCTGGTCCAAAATAGATTTAGGCCCTCCTCGACATGAAAGCCACCATCAACATCAAAGGCATTCAGAGCCTGACTGGGAGGGTGGCAACACTCAACAGGTTTATATCTAAATCATCTGACAAATGCCTTCCTTTCTTTAAAATACTGAGAGGAAGCAAAGGATTCTCATGGGATGAAGAGTGCGAACAAGCCTGAAAGCATACATGGGGTGCCCCGAGCTACTATCAAAACGGCAACGAAGGAAACACCTTATTTGAACCTATTTGTTTCTAAGCACGCAATCAGCTCAGCCCTCGTACGAGATGAACGGAGAATCCAAAGACCAGTGTACTACGCTAACAAAACCTTCATGGAAGCAAAGGCACACTACACGGACCAGGAAAAGTCAACCTTGGCACTTGTTGTATCCTCGAGAAAACTGAGGCCTTATTTTCAGGCCCACTCTATAACAATTCCAACCGAGCACCCACTCTGCACAATACAGTAAAAACCAAAGTTATCCGGAAAGATGGTGAAATGGTCAATCGAACTCGGGCAGTTTGACAAAAGCTACACTCCAACGACCACAATCAAAGCCCAAATGTTGACAAACTTCATCACCGAGATCATCGGCGGGGAAGAACAAAAGACGGATCTTCAAGTCCATGATTGAAGCATTCAGGGATGGACCTTGGTTTGGAATGGTTCGTTGACAGGAAAAACAAGCGGAATTGGGATCACACACCGCTCTCCAAGTGGCTTCACTCTAGAAAAAGCCGTCAGATTCGGGTTCCCCACTTCAAACAACGAAGCCAAACATGAGACCCTTTTGTCTGGTCTGAAAGTAGCTTTGGGGATCAGAATAGATCACCTAACGACATACATTGACTCAAGACTGGTATCAACAGCAAGGACTCCCGCATGATAGCCTACCGTGAAAAGGTACTCAACGCAATGAAAGGGTTCAAAAGGTGCGAGCTCTTACAATGCCTCCGAGATGACAATAAAAGAGTTGACGCACTAGCCAGTGAAGCCTCAGCCTATGCCGAAGTCTCAAACGGTCTCATCGAATACCAAGGGCAATCAAGCCTTGACGAAGAAGAACCTAGAGATGTTTGCGCTTTAAGCGCAATGCTAAATTGGATGACTCTCATCCTCAAATATATCCCAAGCAAAGCCCTGCCGACCGAGAAAGTCGAGGTTAGAAGACTAAAAATAGAGCAGCGCGGTACACTCACCTAAACAACAAATTATATAGAAGATCAGTAACAGGACCCCTGCTCTGATGTTTGTCACCTCCTGAGGCAGATCGGGTCTTGGGAAGAATCCACGATGGGATATGTGGAAACCATCCGGGTGGGAGAACCCTCGCCCACAAATCTTTAACCCTAGGATACTATTGGCCGACGATGCAACAATATGCCAAAGATACTATCCGTAAATGCGACAAATGACAAGTCTATGGCCATTTGCACAATAGAGAATGGACATTGTTGGACCGCTCCCAGCTTCAGCCGACAAAGAGTTTCATCTCATGGTAGTCGACTACTTTACCGAGTGGGTCGAAGCAGAGCCCCTATCCAAGATAAGACAAGTCCAGATACAGGAAATTTATATGGGCAACCATCATCTATAGATTTGCCATCCCCAAAGTATTGGTCAGCGACAACATAACTCAATTTGAAGGTATCCAGGTTAAAAAAGTATACAAATGTTTGAACATCAATCACCATTTCTCCTCACCAAGGCACCTACAAGCCAACGACCAATCAAAGGTTACCAACCGAACAATCCTGCGCGTATTAGACAACCAAAATAATCCCTTCTAGAAAAACACCCTTCGCACTGGCGTACGGGTAAGAAGCCATGGTTCATGTAGAACTCAAAGTGCCAACCTTCCAAATGGAGGAATTCAGACTAAACGGAAACGATGAAGCCTTGCGCGTCAGACTAGACCTCCTTGAAGAAAAATGGGATCTAGCCTTTACCTAGATAGCTGCCTACCAGCAACGAATAGCACAATACTACAACAAGAAGGTCACGCCACGCTGAATTCAGCCGAACACCAAAAAAGCTAGCGTAGGAAAGCCGAACCAAAACTGGGAAGGACCCTTCAGGGTGACCAAGGTCAACAGACCGAGGACATACTAGTTGGAAGACATAAACGGCGATGGACTTAAATTACCATGGAATGTCGAACACCTCAAAAAATATTATTAATAAAAATATTTGCTTTTACTAAACTTTCAATGTTGTCCATTACGACCAACGCGACCTCCAATCATTCCCGCTATTACCAGATCCAAAGGATCATGACCAACGCCTAGTCTGTTGTGCGCGGATGACGATAGATGAGGAAGTGGGAGTCTAGTTAGTGCTCTCACGCCTGATGACGACGACTCACCAAGGGATCAATGCTCTTTTACAAACAATGATTGTCAAACCTACTAAGTATGCTTAGTCAGTTCGCGACTAATGATGACGGCTTCTGCTACCAACGCCTATTCCGTTGCACGTCGATGATAACGCCCGAGGAAGTGGGACTTTAGTCAGCACTCTCACGCCTGATGATGATGACTCGCCAAAGGATCATCGTTCTGATAGCCGAATTACCAGGTAAGCTTGTCAGTTCACGACTGATGATGACGGCTTCTGGTGCCCAACACCTAGTCCGTTGCGCGCGGATGATGACGAACATGGAAGTGAGAGTCTAGTCAACACTCACATGCCTGTTGACGACGACTTGCCAAGGGATCATTGCTTTTCTAGAGAAATGATTGCCGAACTTACCAGGTAAGTGTAGTCAGTTCGCGATTGATGACGACGGCTTCTGGTGCCCAACCCTTAGCCGCTACACATGGATGATGATGGCCGAGGAAGTTGGAGTCTTGTCGGCACTCTCACGCCTGATGACTACAACTCGCCAATGGTTCATTGCTCTTTTATAGACAATGGTCTCCGAACTTACCAGGTAAGCTTAGTCAGTTTGCGACTGATGACGACAGCTTCTGGTTCCCAACACCTAGTCTGCTACGCGCGAATGATGATGGCCTAGGAAGTGGGAGTCTAGTCAGCACTCTCACACCTGATGTTGGTGACTCGCCAAGGGATCATCACTCTTCTACAGACAACGATCGCCGAACTTACTAGGTAAGCTTAGTCAGTTCGCAACTGATGATGACGCCTTCTAGTGCCCGACGCCTAGTCCGCTGCATGCGAATGATGATGGCCTAGGAATTGGGAATCTAGTTAGTCTCTCACGCCTAATGATGATGACTCGCCAAGGGATCATTTCTCTTCTACAGAAATGATTGTCGAACTTACCAAGAACGCGGAGTCAGTTTGCGACTGATGACGACGGCTTCTGATGCCCAACGCCTAGTCCGCTGCATGTGGATGACGATGGCCGAGGAAATGGGAGTCTAGTCAGTTCTTTCACTCTTGATGACAATGACTAGCCAAGGGATCATTTCTCTTTTACATACAATGATCGCCAAACTTACTAGGTATGCTCATTCAGTTCGTGACTGATGACGAATGGCTTCTGGTGCCCAACGCCTAGTCTACTGCGCGCGGATGATGATGGCTGCCAAACCCTATCGGACAAGTCCAGTTAGTAATGACTGATGAACCTCGTTTTCTAAACAACACCCAAATCTTTAGCTTGCATTGCGCGTTTTCTAAACCGACTTTGACTGATGCTAACGGCTTGCCACATGACCACTACTCATCTAAAGTTCATAGTCACCAAATTCAATTACAACCCAATCAGTGCCAATATGCCTGATGATGGTGACTCGCCAAACAACCAACGATCTCTAGAACGCAACAACTCGTGAAGCACCTTGGTGCCTAGCTTTCATTGCACAAATGACGACTGCTAGAAATATATATATTTGGTGGTACCACAACTCGTGGCAGGGACTCGTCAGGGACCGTAGCAACTCACCCATAAGCGAGAGTATCTAAAAGCAGTCAGTTTTGACAGACTAAACTGACAAACACGAACAATCTGCTAGCATGTAAGGTTCGAAAGTACTAATTCCACGGCCTGCAAAACATCTAAATAAGACACAATGGCTTGACAGTACAAGACAAGAGGTAAAGTTAGAAAACATAGATTTCATTCAAATTATGTCTTCCCTTGTCCCTACAAGGACATTACAACTATTTTAAAACATAAGGGGAGGAGAACGACTTCTTCAGCATCTTGTCTCAAAAAGCCAGGACCCTTTTCCTACACGATGGTTACAAAGCAGCCCTCCTATAATGGGAAAAGTTGTGGTCAATACCGAGTTGTTCTTCTCTGATAAGCTCTAGAAGCTCTAACCTGCCTTGAACAACCTCCGACGAGATTCGCAATCTCTGTCCAGAATTACCGAAATCCACCACACCTACCAAGGCAGCATACTGCGAATGCTTTTCTGACAGTAAGGGTTCTGCCTCACAAATGTGGTGGAGTCCCTCAGCAACTTCAGACTCAAGATGTCAGCGTGTAATGGCACATTCAGTCTCAGCTCGCTTCCTCTCACCGATCTGAGTTTGCAGATGGGATGACCACTTGTCTACAACAACTTCTAAGCACCCCAGCTCACCACGGGCCCATTCCAGTTCCCAGTGGGTTGAAGACAAATCGGATTTAGTCGACCTAAGTTGAGCCCTTATGTTTGCAAATTCTGATTCAGATGGAGACACCGCGGTCCGCATGGCCCCTAAGTTTGCAATAACACTAGAATCCTGCAGTTGACCAGTCATGGAATCCACCCGGTGGAGAGCATCCGAATATGAAACCTGCTGGTCTATACAAAAGCATTCTCCGCGAGCATCAGGGTGTAGCACAACAGAACCATGTGACTCAAGAGCGCGAGCCTCCACCATGGACCTATGGTGACACACAACGTCGACACCTGGTCCAAGACGTTCTCCACCCGAGTTAGCAAGGGGGATAACAATATCAAGTGGGGGATGACGATCCCCTGAAATGGCGTCCTAAGCGAAGGAAGGTAATTTGCGCTTCGCAATGGCCACTTCCTTTTCTTGTAAGGACAACGGCTTGAAAGTTAAAACTGCATGGTTAGAGGGTCGCCTCCTTTTCAGAATAACAATAGGAGGCATGCTCGCCTCCAACTCTACCAACCTAGTCAGACCAGACATGGCTAGGCTCGTTTTCTTCGAATGACGACCCTTAATTTCGTCGATCAGTGAATTGGGCACAACAAGAACATCATGCGAGCATCGTAGCAACCTGTTATGTACGACATTACCTGGCCTTATGACCTACTCAACATACACCAATAGGAGCAGCAAACTTCCATAAAATTAAACGACATATCAAGTTAGCACTACATCAAGGAACAAGAGGATGAGACAACAACGAAGAAACTTACTAAGGTCAAATTGGAAGTATCGGGAGACTCGAAGACCTCTGAACCTGAAGTATGAGGAATTCACCGAAGCTAGAAACCAATACTATTGCCAAGGCTCAATGTCATCTGCTATCAAATGCAAGCAAGCGGGGTTATTCTGTATGCAAAGGCCCCTGGAATCCAACTGAGCGGCGATCAGATGATGAACTATCATCGGGGTTAAATGAAGGCCAACATCGTGCGCTATGAGAAGAATCACAATCAAAATCTTGGACCAACTTGAAGCCACTTGAGCGGGAGGCATGTGGAGGGAAAAAAAAAGCGCCAAATGTCATCTGGCATTGGGAACCGGAGCCCAGATTCAAACATGTCGTGTTGCAACCCAATATACCCCTAAGCAGGTAATGATGAAGCCCTAGCTGCAAACGCAGAAATGATTTTCAGATCCCCTGGAATATGATACAAGCTCCGAAGCCTGATTAACCCAGTTTCGTCAACCAGGCTATCCTTGCAAAGCTTGAGGAAAGTTAAAGATAACAACTGCTTGGAAGTAGGTTCAACATTATCCGCCATCGGCAGAAAATGCAAATCGAGCTCTATAGAAGCATAATCACGTAAAAGAACAAGAGAGATCTTCCTTGAAACGATGGCTATTTATAGAGAATATAAATCGTACTTCTTTTCCTGGAGAAGTCGCATATCAATTACTGCTATGTGCCACTCGAGACAACGCTTTGGGTTCAATCATCCCGACTGTGCAGTTACTTTTCAGATATTCAGTAGACGTACTAGACGCCCCACTAACTCAGGGGGAGCAGCTGATGATACATCAAAACATCTTCTCTCATATGCCATACACGTGTCACGATGATCTCGATAAATAAAAGGCCCAAGCGTCATCCCAACACTGATCCAGCCTAAGCGGTTCCGAGCACGCACAATGCAGTCCGCCAGACGAATTCAAATCATTACAACCTGCTAAGCCCACGTGTCTCACAACTATCCTCAATACCTGGAAGCCGTATTAAGGGAAGAATCTCGAAGATCAGCTTCGGATAGGCAAGACAACAACACTATGCTTCCAACTAGGAAGCAAATACTAGAGTATACGTCACACATGGAAACTTCTATCTATGGACTACTCTCTTATTGGGAACCATCTCCCGCATTTCTAGGAGCACAAGTCTAACAGGGAAACTTCCCTTCATAGCACAACTCCTAATTAGATAAGGATCTCCACGAAGATCTTCTTCCTTAAATTATGCCACAGATGGCCTGGTCGAACCAGGACTTTAGCACTAAAAATTAGACACGAGGTTGGTTAGCTAAGGTATGTTACAAATTTCCTGTTTACAACATTACGCCTTTTTCAGATCCTTGTCTGACTTTAGCATCGGAGTGCTATCGGCCACCACAACGGTGGTCCATGGCTCACGTCTGTTCCTTGTGCAGGTCAGCAAGTCAAGGTCAAAATAGGGAGTGAAAATAAAAAATCAATAGTCATTCAAACAGATTCAGAGTCGGTATACAATTGGTTCTATAGGAGGTTTAAGATACCATGGAACTTGGAAAATGATTGGGAAGAGATTGTCTGACTGTCAAGTAGGATAGACATTTCTTGTATTCATTTTTTCGTGAGTCGAATGCGATGGCAGATTGTTTGGAGAGGCAAGCATAGAAGGAGGGGCAATCAAGGTTATATTTACCTGCTAGAGCTTTGGCATTGGTTAGGCTTGACAAGGCACACACAGCTTATGTTAGAGGAGGTTAAACGGTATGGTAGCTGAATTTTTTTCATACTCTATTTTCTGGCCAGGTTGCAATACAAGGGATCTTCAAATGATTTTTGTTGTTGTGCAGGGACTAGAGAAGCGAGTGTTCAGGGGAAGGTCTAAATGGGTTGGTATCTTAGTTTTTTATATGCTTGATATGTCGACCTGTGGTGTTTTGATTTAGAATTAGGTTGTTGAACAGAGCATTAAAGGCTCTGTTTTTACTAATGATAAGATGTCTGTTTCTATTGCTAGTGTCTTGTTTTTCCCCGAATCCATATTTCAGATTTGGAGGGTGTTTGCATAGGTTTGTTTTGGGACTGATGGCTGCTAGAAAAGAGTATGTTAGAGGACAGAGGCTGAGTCGTTGCATTGTGATGGCTTGCCTTGGTTTAAATTTGTTTGAATTTAGATGCCTTGATTGTTTGTTTTTATTTTCGGGTAAAGGTACCCTTGAGTTGATTGTAAATCTTTTTTGATCGAGTAATAAAGGTCTGGCATCCTATAGCTGCCCCTCCCCCTTAGAGGTTTAATTAAAAAAAAATGGCAATGCCGAAATCCTCCACACTTGGATGGAGGTGTTGGACTTCATGGTTTTATTGTGGACCTCTAAGGCGTTAAAAAAATTCAAAGCTTATTTTATTCATCTCATAAAGAGGTATTTATAGGGATACAAATATAATCTTAACTAGGAAATGAAAAATAATTTGAATTCTGATTAATCTTTTATTAATAAAAAACTACAATCCCTGTTAATCAAGTTTTTCTAAGTATATAATTATTATTCATGTAAACACTCCCTCTCAAGATAACGCATAGATATCGCAAATGCCAAGTTTGACAAGTGAATCATCAAAGACATTAATCTCTCTTAGTGCCACGTCCAATTATCTCCACACTACTGAGACCCTGATTGTTGTAGTAATGTGATATCCGCCAAAGAATTAGAAAGATGCAGCAGGTGATACTAGCGATGGTTATAAGTCGGTGGTACAAATCGCCGCCTTTCCTTTAATCCGACTAGGGAAACTGATACATCCTTTACAAGCCTATTATCTTGATAACTATCCCACCACTCTAGAAATCCATGCTTCTTAAAACACATTTCTTCAACATGCTTAGTGATTCCACAGTGAGTACAACTTTCATCCTACCTCGTCCGACAATAAACTTTGAGAGAATTTGAGACCATAGAGTGTAGTTTGTATCATTTAACTTGACACCATAAGGAGTAGATGTTGGTTCTGAAACTACAGTCACAACTGGTGTAAGCATAGCAAGTACAATGCATGTGCCAGACATAGTGTAGGGCAAAGGCAGCACCACGGCAGCAGCACCAAATCAACAAGACATCAACAAGGCAACAAGTCAATAGCAATAAATCAAACGGACAACAATAAATCAGCAACAATAAATGATCAAACCAACAAGGTACAGGCAAAACAAGAGCAAAAACAACAAAGGAAAAGATAGCAGTGTAAACAATTATCTTAAATAAAACAATTTTATAATTCATAGTTTATTCTATTCATTTGATAAGGAGGTATTTATAGGGATACAAATATAATTCTAACTAGGAAAGGAAAAATAATTTGAATCTCGGTTAATCCAATATTTGTAAATAGTTATAATCCCAGTTAAATCGATATTTCTAATTATATAATTAATATATTTACTGATGCGTCCAAATCTGTCCCTGTCAATTTCAGACATGTGAGATGAAAATTGGTGAAGGCACCGTTGTGCTGGCCGAAGGCACTCTGATGATAAAGTAAGGTGACTGTGCAAGATTGGATGTAGACTGTTAAAAAAAACGGGGAGCGAGTGCATAACTCCATTTAATCATGTCTATACAATTTTCATATGAGCGACACACAGCTTTCCCTAACTTCTTTAGGGAGCCTTTGACGTTGGTGGGGGATCTGGCTGACTTCGACAAATGGTTTCAGGTTCCTGATGATACGAGGTTGTTGTTATTCATGGAACGCGAGTCTCATATCATCACAAGGGAGGGGTATGTATGTCTGTACAAGGGCATGTTTAAGGTTCGCACGCTCTTCCCTGTCTCTGACGCCATTTGGCAATTCCTATCATACCAGGGTCTTTCCCTGGCCTAGATGGCACGCAATTATTGGATCTAGTTGCCTCCCCGGTTATGGCAAAAGATGTTGGGCTCTATTTGTCGATTAGGCTGATTCATTTACTGACCTCTATCAGGATGAATAAGAATGGCGTTTGCTAACTATTAAAACCCCCTTGTTTGGATGAACTTCCAGACGATATGAAGAATTGGCAGAGGTACTGCTTTCTTGTTTCCTTGAAGTCTTGGTACTTTACTTGTGGTGGTCAACTGATAATCTGCAACTTCAAGAATCTTATGAAGTTTCATGTATTTACCTCATTTTTTTTACTTTTAATACAATGATTGTTGTTGTCTGATTTGTCAATTGTTTCCAATTAGGGGGCATGACCCTGTTGTTCTTTCTACTGAGGAGGAGAAAATGAAAACTGATTTTCTTGGCCTCCAACAATGCTAATTTCAGATGTTCTTCAGCCTGAGTAACTAGGCGAAGGCGTTTATTTCCAATGAGACTGTCAGTGTGGGACAAACTCTGACAACTTTGGTTGGCTCCTCTTCTAGGACTAACATCCAAGCATCCAGACCGCAGAAGAATAGGGTGGTAAGGAGGCTTAGTCCACCCAAGAGGAAGGCTCCTGAGGGATTGTTTTCTCCCTTTTGTAATTCAATGAAGATCAAGGTAGGAACCATCTAGGTTGATTCTCTGACTACTGAGGCGAGGGAGCTTTCTACTCATTCCTTGGTCGTGGTCCCTAGCCGCGTGAATGACGAGGTGACGACTGAGTCTAACAATCCTATTCGATGGGTTATGGAAGAGTCTGCTAAAAAGCAGCGACCAGCTCCTCCTACTCCGATAACCGACACGGAAGAAGAATTTTTCAAAATGGTTTGGATAAGGGATCCCATTAAAGTGAGTGTTGAGCAAGTCAAACTTGCCTCATATCAACTCTTCCAAGCCCATGCTGAGGGCATATGTTACTGCCTGTCCAAGAGTGGAACAGCTTGCCCAGGAGAGTGTTGTCGGTGATCCGTCTAGGGTTCGGATGCAGTGGTATAACAACATGCCTATGAGGATGTTGTATGTGATTCGTCTAGGGTCCGGAACCCTCAAGTTTTCCCGATTTCCCCGCCTCCCACTGCTGACAAAGGAAAACAAGTTGTTGATTTTCCTTCTTCCTCAAAAGTTGCAAAATGAGGGGCGGGACTGATCCATGACCCCAAGGCTCTTTAAGCTGACGCCCAAGTCAATGTTTGTGCTCCGGGCACTATCCACCTCAGTTCTAGTGGCCGACACATGTGGCACCAGGAGGTGGATTAGAGGACTGACTCTATTCAACACCTGAGGAAGTGGTTTTCTTAGCTGGTCGACCAAGCACAGTTGGAGGAGTGAACTGTGGGGGATTATCTTGATTAGGGGCAAAAGCATCCCATGCTGGTAAGTTAGTTATTGCTTTCTAACTGTCTCACAATTTTTTGCGCTGCATACGGTTTGCAATTTCGTACGTGCTTTTAGATCATGGGATGACTCACTTGACCTATGCTGGGATGGTAGGTATTAAAGTTGAATCTACACGGGACAAAGTGTATGCCTTAGATAAAGTGTTTGCTGAGCAACAGTTGCAACTCTCATGATGCTTTTTTTAGGGTGGATTCTCTTGAAAAACAGCTAGCTGCTCAACCCAATCTGGAAACTCAGCTGGGTGAGGCCCAAGAGAACCTAAACAAAGCATTGGCTACTCAATCAGACTTGGGAGCTCACTAAAAAAAGTCTCGAAAAGTCTTTGATGAAGCCATGGTCGACAAAGTTGATCTGAACAAGTAGTTGAAAGAGGTGCATACGAGTTGGGGCGGGTTAGTTGCTGAGCAGACAGTGTTTGCCGACTGACTGGTGTCTACTCTGAGTTATGTTGTTGATGTTCAACATTCGTTAGAAAGCAAGCATGCTGAGGCGGTTTGTCAGAGGGACCACCATGAGGCCTCCCAAGTACAAGATTTCCCGCTTTGTCAGAGACTGGATTCTGAGCACGCAAGTCGAGCTGAAGTCGATTGTAGGTTGGCAGATTTTGAAAGTAATCTAGCTAGAGCGAACAGGAGTGAAGTGGGAAGCTAGAGAAAAATATTTCCTTGAGGTCACTGAGATTGCTCATTTCAGTAAAGTTAACGATAGAAAGCGGGAGTTGTTGGACTATATAAAACAGGATCATGAGGACTGAGACTTTTCTACTTACAAACAGTTGGTCTATGACTACTTTGAGGAAGCGGACGAATCTTTCTCTTTTCTGTTGGGTGTCCTTAAAGTCGACCCAAGTGTCACAGAGACATCCGCCAACCTTAATCTTCCAGAGCCTGTCACTAACTCTGCCGCTCAGGTGGCTGCCATTGATCATGTTTTTCAAGAGACTGCTCCTGACTCTACTATCCAAAAGGCTATTACTAGCCCTATTATGCCTTATCCTACCGCATGATTGGTGTTTTGTAAATGAAAACTCTATCATACAAAATTTCACTCTTCCTATCTTATGTTTGTGTTATAGCTCTCGTACTCGCCATTTTAATATTTATTTCGATTAGGCTGAATGGATTGATGTGCCACCAATAGTTAAGATTTGATTGATGATACATAAAAATGGTCACACCCCAGAGCCGTACACGTGTCATGATGATCTCGAGGAATTATGGCCTCAAGCGTCAGCCCAACACTGATCCGACCAACCGGTTCTAAGCCTGCCCAACTACATTCTGTCGTGCGGACCCGAACTCTCACAGCATGTTAGGCCCACACGTCTCACAACCATCCTCAATACCCTAAGCCCACTTCAGGCAAGTATCTCCAGGATCAGCTTTAGACGAGCAACTAAAGCTCGTCTCTGCTTCCAACTAAGAAGCAAACACCAGAGTATCTTTCACATAAGGGAAACTCCCTTCTACAGATTGCTTTTGGATTGAGAACTATCTCCCACGTATCTAGGAGCACAAAGCTAATAAGGACTTTACCTCCTACAACACGACTCTTAATTAGAAAGGGATCTCCACAAATATCTCCTCCCTAAACTACGCCTACGATGGCCTGGCATAACCAGGACTCCTTACACTATAAACAGGACATGAGGTTGGTAAGCTAAGGTACGCTACAAATTCCCTGTTACAGCACTACACCTTCTTTAGAGCCCTATCTGACTTTAGCAGCAGAATGTCATCAACCACCCCACAGTGGTTTGTGGCTCACGTACGTTACCTATGCAGGTCAACAGGTCGGCGAGACTAGGTCAAAGCAGTGAGCAGAAAAAGACTGCATTAGTTTGGCGTCGTCCATTGGATGACATAGTTCATAACTTTAAACTAATCGTCGTCTCCTATCGAAACCCAGAGAGATGGTAACCACAAGGTCAATGAACAACACAAAACTAGGGAACACATCCAAAGCTTAGACCTTCCCTGTACCACCTCTATTGGTGGATCTTGTCGTGCACGAGCAGCCAACTCATGCTCCCGCACCAACGACAGCACCGTTGAACCCTGGGTTAGACGTACGATCTCTTTTAATACACTAGGCTTTGTCGATGGTTAAGACACTCAAATCAATGAAGCAGAGCTCTGATGAGACACTAGAGACGTATTCAAACCCACTTTAATAGCGGGTTGACCACCTCTCGTGTATGGAGAGACACCACAACCATTTCAGCCTTCATCAACGGGTTGCGAAAATGAAAGTTTTACAACCGTCCGACATTGGACCCTCCAGCAAGCATGGCGGATCTAACAAAGGAAACACAAAACTTCATCGTCCTGGGAGAAAGATGGAGGGGAACCAAACCCGGGGAGCCATCGTTCAAAAGAGTACATGTGCTTCATGGAGCACATTCTGAGTACGAACTATTCAACAGGTCCAAAAAGAGGGTTCTACGAGTTATGAGGATTCAAGCGATACATGGTGAGCAGCCGCTGCAATGTGATCAGAGGCACAACTCATCCGCGCCGCTGGCATTTACACAGAAGAATCTCCAGGGCATACAACTCCCGCACGATGAAGCCCTTGTGGTGACAATTTCCTTGGCGGGCTAGGAAGTGAAAAGGAATTTGATTGATACTGGAAGCTCAATGAACATTTTGCTCCTTCATTCGCTCCGCAGCATGCAACTAGATGAAGCAGCATTGACCCATGATAGTCATCTAGTGACCGACTTCAGTGGAAAAAAATAGCTCCCCGTGGGAAAGAGACAGTTGACAATAATAGCAGGAGAGTAGCCAACTCATAAAACTCTGTTTCAAGAGTTGATAGCAATCGACATGCCTTCGGCGTACAATGCGGCCCTAGGAAGACCCTGGATACATCATATGGGAGCGGCGGTCTCCACCCTACACCAGTGCATCAAGTACCCTACAAACCAAGCGGTCGGGGAATGCCAATACATGGCAACTTTGCTTCATGGAAGTCCTCAACAAGAAGCAAATCCAATGGCCAAGACTACCCTCCGAAAGGCCCGAAACACAGGAGAAAAGCAACAAACATTGGGTAATGAGCCACCAGTAAGCCCTCGAGGAAGGCCCAATGTCGGACAACCAGAGGAACAAACCGTCATGGTCTACCTCGACAGTCTTAAAAAAAGCAAGGCCATTTAGATTGGTTCCCGCCTATGTAAAGTATTGGTGAAGCAGTTTACAGAGTTGTTGCAGTGTAACCATGACATTTTTGCCTGGACCATCCAGGATATGGTGGGGATCGATCCGCCGATAATCACTCATTGCCTCGAGGTCGACCCCTCTAAGAAAATCGTCAAACAGAAGAAGAGGCTAGTGGTGCCCGAAAAAAACGTGATCATAAACGAAGAAGTACAGCGTTTACTACCCAAGAACATGATCAAGGAAAAACGATACCCCAATTGGCAGACAAACATCATTATCGTAAAAAAGAAAAAGGGGAAGTGGAGAGTGAGCATAGTCTACACTGACCTAAACAAAGCCTGCCCAAAGGACAACTTCCAACTCCCCTGCATCGATTAGATCGTAGATGCCACTTCGGGACACAACCTACTCAGCTTTATGGATGCCTATTTAGGCTATAATCAAATATTGATGCACCCCCAAGATCAAGAGAAAACCTCTTTCATAACGGAAAGGGGAATATACTGTTATAGGGTCATGCAATTAAGCTTGAAGAATGTGGGGGCTACTTACCAACGACTAGTCAACCGAATTTTCAAAGAGCGGATCGGTATAAATATGAAAGTATACATCGACGACATGCTGATCAAGAGCCTTCGCAGCCCCAACCACATACGAGATCTTGCCGAAGGATTCAAGAAACTCAGGACATACCGAATGAAACTCAACCCACAAAAGTTCACGTTTGGAGTTGAATCGGGGAAATTCTTAGGCTACATAGTGAACAAAAAGGGGATCGAAGCTGATCCAAAATAGATTCAGGCTTTTCTCGACATGAAATCCCCGACCAATATCAGAGATGTTCAGAGCGTGACTAGGAGGGTAGCAGCACTCAACAAATTAATATCAAAGTCCTTTGACAAATGCCTCCCATTTTTCAAGATATTAAGAGGGAGCAAAGGATTCTCGTGGAACGAGGAATGCGAAGAAGCCTTTTAGAACCAAAAAACATACATGGGGAGTCCAAAGCAACTCTCGAAGCCCGCGATAGGTGAAACACTATACCTGTACTTGTCTGTTTCCAAACACACTGTCAGTTCAGCCCTCGTACAAGATGACCAAGGAACCCAGAGGCCAGTATACTACTTGGAAACACACTATCCAAACTTGGAAAAGTTAGCTTTGGCACTGATCGTATCCTCTAGGAAACTGAGGGCCCATTTTCAGGCCCACTCCATAACGGTCCTGAACAAACATCCACTCCGCTCGATATTGCAATAACTTAAGATGTCTGGCAGGATAGTGAAATGGACAATAGAGCTCGAGCACCTAGACATAAGCTACGCTCCAAAAACCGCAATCAAAGCCCAGCGCTTGCGGATTTCGTCGCTAAATTTATTGGCGGAGAAGAGCCAAGGGTAGACTTTCACCCTTGAAAAAGCCATCAGATTCGGCTTCCCACTTCAAATAACGAGGCCAAATACGAAGCACTCATGTCCGGCTTGAAGCTAGCTTTCGGGATCGGCATAGATAACCTAACAACATACAACGACTCAAGACTAGTAGTCAACCAAGTCAAATGAGATTTCAATAGCAAAGATCCCCTCATGATAGCCTACCACAACAGGACCTTGGCGTTATGGGCAAATTTATGAGTTGCTTGCTCACAAAGTGCCCCTGAGACGATAACCAAAAAGCTGACGAGCTAGGAAAAGAAGCCTTGGCCTCCAACGAAGTCTCCAGTGGCCTCATCGAGTATCAAGAGAAGTCAAGCCTAGATGAGGATGAGCACAGAGATATCTGCGCCGCGGAAGCACAGTCTAACTGGATGACTCCGATACTAGAATATATAGCATCGGGAGCCCTACCGACCAAGAAGGTCGAAGCACGAAGACTTAAAAACAGAGCGGCAAGGTACACTCTCCTAAAGGACAAGTTATACAGAAGATCGGTGACAGGGCCCCTGCTCTGATGCCTATCGACTTTAGAGGCAAACCAATTCTTGCAAACTATCCACAACACATTTGAGGGAATCACCCAAGTGGGAGAACCCTTGCCCATAAGGCCCTGACTCTAGGGTACTATTTGCCAACCATACAGTGAGACACCAAAGATATTGTCCGCAAGTGTGACAAATGTCAGAGGTTCGCGCCAGATACCCATATGTCGGCCTAGCCACTAATTCCAATGACTAGTCCATGGTTGTTTGCACAATGGGGAATGGACATCGTCAGGTCGCTCCTGTCATTGACTGGTAAAAAAATCATTTTTTTCATCGTCGACTACTTCACCAAGTGGGTCGGGGAAGAGCCCCTATCCAAAATAGGACAGGTTCAGATCAAAAAATTCATATGAGCCACCATCGTCTGCAGATTTGGCATCCCCAGAGTATTGGTCAGTGACAATGGAACTCAGTTCGAAGGTAGCAAGGTCAAAAAACTGTGCAAGAGTCTCGGAGTCAAGCACCACTTCTTTTCGCCAGGACACCCCATGCAACGGTTAAGTGGAAGTTACCAACCAGATGATCCTAGAGGCCATCAAGAGAAAATCTGATGCAGCCAAAGGAAAATGGGTTCCAGTGCCACCAGGAATACTCTGAGCGTATCGAACGACTTAAAGAATCTCTACCGAAGAGACACCCTTCACCCTAGCATTCGGGTCGGAAGCTATCGTTTCAGTTGAACTAGATGTGCCAACCTTCCGGACAGAAGATTTCAAACCAAAAGGTAATGATGAGGCCTTACGCGTGGGACTAGACATCCTCGATGAAAAACGGGATCTAGCTTCCACCAAGATAGTCGCCTACCAACAGCGGATGCCTTAGTACTATTATCAAGAAGGTCAAGCCACGCGAATTCAAGGTGGCAGATTGGGTACTCAGAAAGACCCAACAGAACACCAAAGAAGCCGGAACAGGAAGCAAAATCAGAGTTGGGAAGGACCTTACAGGGTTGCCGAGGTCAATAAGCTAGGAACGTATTGGTTGGAAGAAGTAAATGGCGACGAGCTTAAACAACCATGGAATGTAGAGCACCTAAAAAAATATTATGAATAAAATATTTTGCTTTTACTGAAACTTCCACTGTCGTCTGTTACGACTCTTGACCAACTCGACTCTGACCAAACTTGAATTTCTCCGCGAAGCCTAATCCGCCGCGCACGGGTCACGACGACTGAGGAAGTGGGAGTCAGTCAGTACTTGTCCGCTAATGACGACGACTCATAAATGGATCATTGCTTGATACAGATAATGATCACAAAACTTACCAGGTAAGCTTAGTCAATTCAGGACTGATGATGACGACTTCTGGTGCCCAAAGCCTAATCCGCTCCGCACTGGTCGCGACAGCAGAGGAAGAGGGAGTCTAATCAGTGTTTGTCCGTTGATGACGATGACTCGCCAAGGGATCATTGCTCTCAATACAGACAATGATCGCCAAACTTACCAAGTAAGCTTAGTCAGTTCGCGACTGATGACGATGACTTCTAGTGCCCAAAGCCTAATTCACTTCGCACGGGTCGCGACGGCTGAGGAAGTGGGAGTCTAGTCAGTGCTTGTCTGCTGATGACGACGACTCGCCAAGGGATCATTGCTCTCTGTACAGATAATGATCGCCAAACTTTCCAGGTAAGCTTAGTCGGTTCGTGACAAATGACGTCGACTTCTGGTGCCCAAAGCCTAATCCGCTCCTCATGGGTCACGACAGCTGAGGAAGTGAGAGTCTAGTCACCGCTTGTCCGCTGATGATGATGACTAGCCAAGGGATCATTTCTCTCGATACAAACAATGATTGTCGAACTTACCAGGTAAGCTTAGTCAGTTCGCGACTGATGACGATGGCTTCTAATGCCCAAAGCCTAATCCGCTCCACGCGGATCGCAACGGCTGAGAAATTGGGTGTCTAGTCAGCGCTTGTCCGCTAATGATGACGAATCGCTAAAGAATCATTGCTCTCGATGCAGAAAATGATCACCAAACTCACCAGTTAAGCTTAGTCAATTCGCGATTGATGACGACGACTTCTGGTGCCCAAAGCCTAATTCACTCCGCGCGGGTTGCGACGGCTATGGAAATGGGAGTCTAGTTAGTGCTTGTTCGCTAATGACTACGACTCGCCAAGGGATCATTACTATCAATACAAACAATGATCACGAACTTGCCATGTAAGCTTAGTTAGTTCGCGACTGATGATGATGGCTTCTGGTGCCCAAAGCCTAATCCACTCCGCGCGGGTCACAACGGCTGAGGAAATAGGAGTCTAGTCAGCGCTTGTCCGCCGATGACGCAACTCACCAAGGGATCATGGCTCTCAATACAGAAAATGATCATCGAACTTATAACGTAAGCTAAATAAGTTTGTGACTAGTGATAACGGTTTCTGGTACTCTAAGCCTAATTCGCTCCGCGTAGGTCACGACGGCAGAAGAAATGGAAGCAGGATTCAGCGCTAGTCTGCCAACACTAAAGGAGTCATTACAGACAATGACTGAGGGAATCTAGTCAACCCTTGAACAACAACGACTTCCGCTGGTTAACCCCTAATTTGTCAGAATAGCAATATAGCTTGGCCGAAGAAGATAGGTATTCCGCCTAGCAGTACAAACTCTACGGTCTACAAAACAACCAAAGCAAATACGACAATACAGGGCAAGAAACAACATTTTCATTCATAAAACATGTTTACATAATATCCGCCCAGGAAAGGACATTACATTCAATCTAAGGAGAAACATCCTCCTAATCTGTTAGCCTCTCAGTACCAGAGCGGTTTTCCTATAGAGGGAAAAATCATCGATATCAGGGTATTCTCCTCTAATCAGTGCCAAGAGCTCTAGTCTGCCCCGAATGACCTCAGATGAGATTAGCGACCTCTTGCTAGGCACATCAAAGTCCACTGCATCCAACAAGGCCTCATAGTGTGAGCGCCCCTCCGCCAGCAATCGTTCCGCCTCCAAAACACGGCGAAGCCTCTCGTCAACCGTGACCTCCAGCTTTTGCATTTCAACGACCCATTCTTCATCCGCCCGCTTCATCTCGGCTTCCTAGGCCACTCTTTCAGAAGACCACCTGTCCACAGCCGCATCCAGGCACTCTAGTTCAGCCCTGGTCTGCCTTAGTTCAGCACGAGTTGACTTAAAATCAGACTCGGTAACCCTCAACCGAGCCATCACATCAACAACTACTGCACCGATAACGAGGGTCGTGGCCTCCTCGCCCTCGCGGTTTGCGACAGTGCTAGAACCTTCTGCCCAATAGAGGGCATATGAATACAAAATTTGCAGATTAGCTAAGCCGTTATCCAAAGCAAGGACCCTCCCACGAGCTTCAGGGTGCAGCAAGACATGACCATACGGCTCTAAGGTGCGAGTACTAAGGGGAAATTCGCCCTGACAGAAGTCTGCCTCTTTCTTGGGACTACAATCGAAAGTACATTCGCCTCCAATTCAGCAAACCTAAAAGGGTTGAACGAGGCTAGGCTTCTCTTCCTCATACGACGAGCAACCACCCCCTCAGCCGGTGAACCTGACACGAGGTGAGCACCATAAGAGCACCCCAGCAACCCGTTGCACGCGACATTGCCTAGCATTACAACCTTCTCAACAGAAACCAAAGGGAGCTCGAGAAACTCCTTCTCTATCCGCATCTCTTCCTCGCTAAGAGACGGAATAATGAACTTCCCTGAAACAAAGAAACAACGTCAGAATCCGTGTCACAGAAGGAGCGCACATAAATGTGCATGCACCAACTACCAAGGGACTCACTGAGGTCAAACTGAATGTTTTGCGACACTATGCGACTCCCAAGCCTGAAGTAACCAGAATCCGTGAAGGCCAAGAACAATTGCTTCCCCCAAGATTCGGCGTTGTTCGCCATTAGTTGCAAACAAGAAAGACAAGTCAGCATACAAATACCTCTAGAATCCAACTGAGCATCGGTCAATTGATGAATCACTGGCGAAGTCAAGTGAAAGCCAGCGTCATGAGCCCTCAGGAGAATTGCTAACAGTATCTTGAACCCGTTCGACACCATTTGAGCAGGAGGCGTGCGAAAATGGGTAAAAAAACGTCGGACGTCATCCACACCGAAAATCGGAGCCTGGACTCGAACATACCTCAGTGCAAGCCAATGAACCCATTAGGAGGCATAGTCGGACCTAAAACTCCAAATGCAGGAAAAGTTTGCAAATCTCCAGGGATACAGTACAGACTACAGAGTTTGATCAACTCAGTTTCATCAACCAAGCTACCATCTCCAGGGATAACCAAATCTCCAGGGATAACAGATCCTTGGAAGAAACTTTAACTTTTTCAGCCATTGGGAAAGAAAACAAGTACTATGGGTCTAAAAGATAGAACAGATAACAATGGGGATATCTTAGTAAAAGCAGTAAATATTTATAAGGGAGGCAAGCCGAACTTTCCCTCCTTGAGTTGTCACGTACCCATTAAATGTCATGCGTCGCTCGAATACAACGTTTCGAGTCCAATCATCACGACAGTATAATTGCCTTTTCAAAGAGTCAGTCGACCGTTTTAACACCTCACTGACCCGAGGAGACTAGCTAATGATACATAAAAATGGTCACACCCCGGAGTCGTACACGTGTCATGATGATCTCAAGGAATTACGGCCTCAAGCGTCAGCCCAACACTGATCCGGCTCAAGCGGTTATAAGCCTGCCCAACTAAAGTCCACCAAGTGGACCCAAGATCTCACATCATGCTAGGCCCACACGTCTCACAACCATCCTCAATACCCTAAGCTCACTTCAGGCAAGTATCTCGAGGATTGGCTTCGGACAGGCAACTACAGTTGCTCTCTGCTTCCAACTAAGAAGCAAACACCAGAGTATCTTCCACACGGAGAAACTCCCTTTTACGGATTGCTCTTAAATTGGAAACTATCTCCCATGTATCTAGGAGCACAGAGCTAACAGGAAACTTCCCTCCTACAGCATGACTCTTATTTAGGGAGGGATCTCCACGAAGGTCTCCTCCCTAAACTACACATACGATGGCCTGGCAGAACTAGGACTCCTTGCACTATAAATAAGACATTAGGTTGGTAAGCAAAGGTATGCTACAAATTTCCTGTTACAACACTACACCTTCCTCAGAGTCATGTCTGACTTTAGCATCGGAGTGCCATCGGCCATCCCATGGTGGTTAGTGGCTCAAGTGCGTTACTTGTGTAGGTCAGTAGGTCGGCGGGACTAGGTCAAAGCAAGGAGCGGAAAAGACTACATCAGTAACCATGTCCCCTTCCATCTCTAGTGGCACTTAGTCTTAACTGGAGCCCTTTTTTATTTGAATTGACTATACATTTGTAATAATGCAAACTTATACTTCGAGAAACTTAGGTTATGAGTGGTCGCCTCTATCCAAGAGGATCGAACCCTCATAGGGATGCAAGCTTTAACCCTCAGGGGAGTTAAACTTGTGTAAAAGTTGTCTTCGTCTGGACGACTAGTCTTCCATAATGAACCCTAGTCCAGAGTAGAAGTTAGGATGTGGAAAAATCATCTCCGTCCAATCGGACTAGATTTCGATAATACACATGGGGCTGAATCCTGAAGAGGAGTTGGGTTGTGGAGGAGTTGTCTCTGCCCGAACGGACTAGACTCCTCTGATGGTCCTAATCCGAGCAGTTGTTAGGCTATGAAGAAATCATATTTGTCCGAACGGACTAGATTTCTAAAGTGTATATATGGGTTCAATATTAAAGAAGAGTTGAGCTATCGGGAACTAGACTTTTCTATCCTAATCGTGAACATGAGTTAGGTTGTGGAAAAATTGCCTTTATTCGAACGAACTAGATTTTTGTAATATATATAGGCTGAATCCTGAAGAGGAGTTGAGCTAAGGTGAAGTCATTTTTGCCCAATCAAACTAGACTTCAGTGGTGAACCTAATTCTGAGCAAGAGTTAGGCTGTGGAGAAATCAGCTCTGAGCGAACGGACTAGATTTATGTAATATATATGGGCTCAATATTGTAGAGGAGTTGACTTGAGGTAAAGTCGTATCTGCTTGATCGGAGTAGACTTCATTGGTGCACCTAATCCTGAACAGGAGTTAGGCTGTGGAGAAATCATTTTGTCCGAAACATACTAGATTTTTGTACTATATGTGGGCTCAATCCTGAAGAAGAGTTGAGCTGAGGTGAAGTTGTTTGTGCCGGATCGGACTAAACTTCATTGGCGGACCTATTCCTGAACAGGAGTTAGACTTTAGAGCAATCATCTTTGTCCAAACGGACTAGATTTTGTATTTTGTATACAGGCTCAATCCTGAAGAGGAGTTGACTTGTGAAGAATTCGTTTCTACCTGAATAACTAAACTTTTCTTTAGTATATGGGTTCAATCCTGAAGACGAGTTGAGCTGTAGAGAGGTCGTCTCTACCCAAATGGACTAGACTTCTCTGATTGATCTACTCCTAATAAGGAGTTAGGTTGTCGGACTTGGTCACTTAAGCGGCGAGTTGTCACCATTCTGTCCAGGACTAGACTCAGCCGCTGTGCGCCTTCTTCTTCCTTTTAGATGGGCTAGGTCACTTATGCTGCGAGTTGTCGTCATCCTGACTAGGATTAGACTCGGTCGTTGTGTCATCTTGGTCATTTTAAGCAGACATGGTCAATTATGCGGCGAGTTGTCGTCATCCTAACTAGGACTAGACTCAGCCATTGTGTGTCGTCTTGCTCCTTTAGACTGACTAGGTCACTTATGTGCCGATTTGTCGTCATCCTAAGTAAGACTAAACTCGACTGTTGTGTATTATCATGGTCATTTAAACGGACAACCTGTATGCAGAGTTGAGTGTGAAATGGGATAGCTTTTAAAGAGAGTACAGATGAAACATCGAAAAGTCACCTGATCAAAGCCGTACACGTGGCATTGGTCAGCCCTAGCACGAGAAATGCTTCAATGCAATGCCAAGCTGACCCATTCTTGAAACACTAGTTAGCCCGTAAGTCAGGCGTCCAAGCCCAAGTCATGCCAACACAATCGACATGAATCTTGGAGCTTGACCCATGACAATAAAGCTTGAATGCAAATCTCTGAGTTGTCACAAGCCTGAGATCCACTTGCACAAATCAGCTCTTAACCCAATCAAGCATTGGGTCATAAACAAAGCCAAGTGCCGAAAAAACTCAGTCATGCACGGGTAAGATTTTGGGCGAGATCTCCTCCCTCCATCACGCCCTAGATAGTAGGAATAGTTGTAGAGGGAACACTGGCTACTTAACATAAGAAAAGGGAATAATAAAGGTATGCATACACGTTGCTAATTCCATCTAGTCTTCATTCTTGCTTGCGCCATCTTCTGATTAAAGCATCGGAGTACCTTCTACCACCACAACGATGGTCCCTGGCTCACTGTTGTTCGTTTTATAGGTTTGAGATCAACAACGATAGATTTGGACGCATTAGATTGGAGTCATCCATGGGGAAAACGACAAGTTTTCCCTAAAGCAAACATAAACTCTTCCTAACTAGCAGAACACCGAGACATGGTCACCAGCACAAAATCTTGAGCATTCAACAACAATGTTGAGCCAGACAACGCTGCAAGCAAGGAAGACCAACCACACGGCTGAATCAATTCGATCATGGAAGCCGTAAAGCAGCATGTCCTAGCCACTAAGGCGGTCGCGGCTGACCCCCGTATAGATAAAATTCTGCTCCACATGGATCATCTAGCACGGGTGGTAGAAAGGCTCACCCAAAATCGATAGCAACAGTCTGAGACCGATCAAAATTTGAGAAGTCCCAATCCTGAGAGGACGCCCGAGAGTGCGTCCAAAAAGGCAAAAACATCTTCGTTGGGGACCTGAGAGCTAGCCGATAGGGGATCTTAGGGGATGATCATGTGGACCATGACCCTAAAAACATATGTGACAACGGTAAAAAACCCACTCCGACTTGGGGCGGGCCATCCAGATGTCTTGGTTGAACTCACACTCCCTCCATTCTCGGAAAAGATCATGATCGCCACCTGCTAAAGAAATTCGTCCCCTGAAGCTCGAGTTCTACGATGGAACATCAAATCCATCAGATCATCTGCGACATTACCACTATGTGATGGGGCTGAAAAAAAGTTCAGAAGTCATCATGTGTAGAACTTTTCCCACTAGCCTGAAAAAGGTTGCGCTGACCTGGTTCCATAGCTTTCAACCAAGATTTATCGATTCGTTCCAAGTCCTTGCGAAGGCATTTATCTTGTCGGGAGTCAACAGATTAGAAAAGAGCCCCACTATCTGCTGAGCCTCAAGCAAAAGTAAGGCGAGACCCTCAAGGAGTATGTCACTCGGTTTAACGACGAGCTGACTTTGATCAACGGTTGCAGCAACGATATATTGATCAGCGCTTTCACCTCTGGCCTCCGAGGATGTCAGTTTTATAACTTCCTCACATTGAAACCCCAAACGGATATGACAGGTTTGTTGAAAAGTGCCAAAAAATACACCACTCTAGAGGAACTTTTGGCCGCTAGGAAGGGGAAATGTGAGGAAAAAACTCCTCCAGAACTAAGGACAATGACGAAAAGGGATATAGTTCTAAGCAAAAATAGAGCAAGAACCAGGGTGGGTTCGGACAAGCAAAGCCATACACTGCCAGTAGCTCCAGGTACCCCTATTAAAATCCGTTCAATTCCAGTCTGTCTGATAACTTATCCGCCATGGCAAAAGGGGAAGACATAAAGTGGACATCAAAACTCAAAGAGGATCCTTCAAAATGTGGTAAAGACAAACATTGTTCTTATCACAAGGAGATATGCCACGATACCAAAGACTGCAAGGGCCTCAGAAATGAAATCCAATATTGGATCCAGAGTGGACGATTGAAGAAGTTCATCGACTTCGGGGACATGCAGCTTCAAGGCGAAGAAGTAGTATAGAAAATCGGAGATGTGATTCCTGATTTCGTATTTGTCCTCCAAGGGGATAACGAGGTGGAAAAGCACTCAAATTGCTCATTAAAGAGGTCGGTACGGGACCTACGGGTTAGATTGTACTATCGGGATCATCTCGTCCAACACGTATGGGAAAAAAGAAAAGTCCCAAACCTGACATTCACATAATGGGAAATAAGGGGAGTATGTTTCCCCCACAATGACGCCCTAGTCATCTCAGTAGCGATAGAAAACTAGGAAGTAAAGAGATCATTGGTGAACACCGGCAGTTCCATTGATGTCCTATTTCTAGACGCATTCTGCAAAATGCAATGGATGGGAGAAGAGTTGACGGCTACAAAACAAGCTATGTTTGGTTTCAACAGAAAATGCTGCAACCTAATTGGATCAATTATGCTACTGGTAGTCGAGGGCAACCAGTTCTACAGAGGATCCTGATGACAGAGTTCTCAATCGTAGACGCCCACTCCAAATACAATGTAATCTTGGGCTGGCCATGGTTACACCACATGGAGGCGGTTGTGTCCACCAGACACCAGTGCCTCAAATACCATTTCTGAAGACGAAGTAAAGACAATTAGAGGGGACCATACCTTCGATGTATAATGTTACTATGCTGCGACCATGCAACCGAAAAATGGAGCACAATGATCCTCAGATAGAAATGACCAACCTCCGCCTTTGGACGTTGAACCTCTATCAAGCTCAAGAGGGACACCAAATGCTAGGCAGCCGAAAGAGGAGGCCATCATCATATACTTGGACAACCCATCTAACACGAAAACAATCCAAATAGGCCATAACCTTAACAGAAGGCTAGCAAATCAACTAGCCGCACTCTTCAAGGATAACTAGGATGTCATTGCCTAGACAATGAACGACAGTGGGAATTGACCCGTCAATAATCATACACCGACTGACAGCTAATCCTGACTGGAAGCCTTTCGGTAGTAAAGGAGGTTGGTGGAGCTCGAGCCCAATAGGCCATTAATGAATAAGAGTAAAAGCTAATGAATGTTAGCAAGATAGGGGAGTTTCCTACCCAGATTGGCTGGCAAACACAATCCTGGCAAAAAAGAATATAAAAGCCTGCAAAAACTGAATTAAGCTTTCATAGTCAGGAAATACCGAATTAAGCTATTGAACGACATGCTAGTTGATGATACATAAAAACAGTCACACTCCTGAGCCTAACACGTGTCATGATGATCTCTAGGAACTATGGTCTCAATCATCGTCTCAATATAGATCCAGTCCAATTGGATCTAAGCTCGCTCAACTTTAGTCCTCCAAGCGGACCCGGACTCTCACAGCATGCTAGGCCCACACGTCTCATAGCTATCCTCAATACCTATAAGCCTTCTTTAGGCAAGTATCTTGAGGATCAACTTCGGACGGGCAACTACAGGTGCTATCTGCTTCATACTAGGAAGCAAACACGAGAGTATCTTCCACACCGGGAAAATCCCTTCTACGAACCTCTTGGATTAGGAACTATCTCCGCATATCTTGGAGTGTGCAGAGTTAACTGGGAACTTCCCTCCTGCAGCATGACTTTTAATTAGTGAGGGATCTCCACGAAGATCTCCTACCTAAACTACGCCTATGATGGCCTGGTTGAACAATGACTCCTTGCACTATAAATAATACATGAGGTTTGTAAGCTAAGGTACGCCACAAATTCCTTGTTACAACATTAGATCTTCCTAAGATCCTTGTCTGACTTTAGCATCGGATTGCCATCGGCCACCCCACGGTGGTCTGTGGCTCACGTACGTTGCTTGTGCAGGTCAACAAGATCAGCAGAAACAAGGTCATAGCAGGGAGCGAAAATCGACTGCATTGGCGCCATCCGTTGGGACGACAAAGTTTTTAACTTTATGCTAAGCGTCATCTCTTACCAAGTCTTAGAGAGCTGGTGACCACCAGTTCACGCAACAACGGAGAACCAGGGGACACGTCCAACGTTCAGGCTATCCCTATACCAGTTCCTGCCATGCACGGGTAGCAAACTCATGCCCCTGTGCCAACGGTAGTAACGACAAACCCCATAATCGAGGTGCTGACATCTGAAATACAGCAAGTCATAAGGGCAGTGGAAACGCTCACACAACAAAATCCACCAGCTGTTAACGGAAACCATGAACATCACAGACCTCCATTTCCAGTGGACAATAGCGAGCAAGCGTAGGAGAGCCAGGCGCCTGCTAGTTCCCATTGGACTAAGGGAGGCTACGCGGCTAACGCTGAGCTTGCTGTCAGGACAAAAAGGCTAGTTCATAGGAACCCCCTCCACAGAGGACCGCAAGATCCGAGCGTACTATATCGCCTCTCTATCCCACCCTTTGTGGACCAGATCATGAGCTAAGCACTTCCGAGGATGTTCATTCCTCCGAAACTCGATTCCTATGACGAGACCACCCTTTCGATCATCTACGCCATTACCAGCATCTAATGGTGTTCAAGGAAGGATTTGAATCCGTCATGTGCAGAACCTTTCCCACCAATCTCAAAGGCCCTGCATTGACATGGTTTCACAGCCTTCCAACGAAGTCAATCGACTCCTTCAAAACATTGGCAAAGGAATTCCTGACACATTTCGTCGGAAGCTAGCATTTAAGAAAAGGCTCGCACTACATACTCTCTAAGGTAGAGGTTCGGCGAGGCGCTCCAAGAGTATGTCACACGCTTTAACAACGAGCTGACCCTCATCGACTGGTGTAGCGATGATATAGTTGTGACGGCATTCACTGCGGGCCTCAGTGAGGGAAAGCTCTTCAAGGACCTCACATTGGAGCTCCCTTTGGACATGGCGAAACTCTTCAAGAGAGTCCAGATACACATCACCCAAGAAGAGTCAAGAACCGCCAAGAGGGAGATCTAATGCGACAGGAAGCCTTCCACTTCTAGGGACAAGAAGGAGGTAAAGAAGTGCGAGGATGAGGAACGAAGCAAAATGAAGCGCAACGACAACTGACTGGACCCTTGTCGACCTAGGCCGAGAAATCATCCAACTTCGTTTGATCCAGAGCCGTGACACCCCTGAATGCTAGTCTGTTGAATGTACTCAACGCCATGAAAAATTGGGAGGAATTGAAGTGACACCCGAAGACACGCAAAGACCCTGCCAAGTGGGAACTCTAGCATTAACTGTTGAGGGGGAGTAGTCGATACTCAACCGTCACGCACAAGGGATCCCAAGGAAACTGCACAAATCACAACAATCAATTAATGGCACTGCACGCAACCCAATCAATTGAGGGGGAGTAGTCGATACTCAACAGTCACGCAACCTATGCCATACAGGTGTCACCGGACGATCAATGTCGTACACTTAACGCACCGCGTAGGAAACCCTAGCTCTTCCTTAACGAGCCCATGGGCTCAATCTATTATTCAAACATCACCTTGTCGCATGCTTGGCATGAGCACTTGAAAATCCTAGTCAACCCAGACATACGAACTTTACCACTCGCTGAGTTAAGGTAACTTCGTCGACACCATGAACCGCTAGGTTCGCACGCCCTTCAGAAGGAGGAACCTCTTTTCAAACCGGGCAAGCTTACTCAGCCAATACTAATGACGATAGTTTCTGGTTCACTCTGACACCAAGTCTGCTTAGCGCGAACATCGACAGTTTAGGAAGTGGGAGTCTAATCAGTGCTACTAGCTTGGTGACAAAGACTCGCCAGGGATCACTGCCCTATTCACAGTCAATGATCACCGAACCTAATCAGGTAAGCCTAGCTGGTGACGACCCGCAATGACAACTTTTGATCAAACCCTGGACTTGTAGCCCCCACTGCGATGGTGTAGATAGTGTAGAAGGTGGGACCCTAGTCAGTCTTGAACTGATTTTGACGGCTTGCCACGGGACCACTGCTCTTCAGCGTATCTGCCGAATCACCAACCCTAGACTTGTAGCCCCCACTGCGAGGGTGTAGATAGTCTAAAAGCTGGGAGCCTAGTCAATTCTCAACTGAATCCGACGGTTTGCCACGGGACCATTGCTTTTCAGCGTAGCCGCTGAATCTCCAACCCTAGACTTATATCCCTTCACGCTCAAACGAATTGACATTCTTACATTAGAAAAAGCCATTCATGCCGGTACAAAGATAATACAGTCGATGCCCAGATAAAAGTTGATTAGGATCCCAACCCGAGCTTACGGCGTCTGACTCGGTACAAGCGTTTTGACACGTACATTTGGCCACCACAGCTTGCCCGCGACAACACCTACAGCCGACTAGTCAAGCAAATAAGGTAAATTTCAAGCAGCTTACCTAAGTTACAGGACACAACTCGGATGACTCAAACCCCAGTTAAATTGTTCGTAACATGCCCACTATCGGACATAACTAAGCAATAATGACCCCGAGTCATTCACAATACAAAGCGGTCAAACTTTCTACCGCAGACAGACCGGACAACGTCCTATTGATTCAACCAGCTTATGCCAAAGTAAGATGACAAGTCGAAATGAAAAACATGCAATAGAGACACCAAATATGAAATGAAGAAACTGTTTCCATTAATGGTCAAAACAATAAGAGTACAAGCACAAAAAATACACCTAATCAGGAGAAGGTACAAAAATGGAAGAGCTAAGCCTAGTGGTAATAGGAGCAGAAGTTGCATCCATATGCGCTTCAACCTGGACGTTGGGGATCAAACCATCCTCCTCGCCTAACGACTCAAAGATAACAAACAAGTCTGCATATGACATCTTCTTATAACGACCCAGACCCCACTCCGGATGCTCCTCTTTCATTAGAGTCAACAGTTCTAGTCGGCCATGAATAACCCAGCAGAACTCACATTTGCCTTGTCCATGGAGAAGCTCTTCCTCTCGTATCTTTGCATCAAGAAGTTCACGCTCCAGTAGCTCTAACTTGCCAGTCAGTGCGTCGACCTGAGACTGCTCTGTGGCAAGACTGCTCTTCACAAAACTGAGTTCATGCCATTGTAATTCGAGTTGGTCCTCGGCCTTCCTCGCCTTTCAAGCATAGAAATCCACATCGGATTCCGACTATTGCTTCTCAGCAGCCCAGTCAACTTCCTTCGAAGCACTCTCTTCAGCGAAAGACTGTAGCTCAAAATGCGCCCTAGCCGCAGCTTCCTGTGCAACCTCGACCTTTAGGCGGAGCCGGCTCAACTCCTGCCTAAGTCCATCCCTTTCGGACACCGCCTCGGTCAGATTACGCTCAAGGTCCTCCAGATGAGCCCTTTGAGCCTCAGCGGCCATGGTTGATTGATCCAACCGCATCTCTTCGGCCTGCTTCTTAAGCCGCTCAATTTCATGGAGTGCATCAGAATACAGTGTCTATACATGCGAGAAGACATGCTCCAAAATATATACTCTGTCGTGAGCCGCCTCTACTTCCATCCCAGCAACGGCCGCATGGCTCATATGAGACATACCAAGCATGAGATACTTCAAACCCTTGTCCACACGCTCTTCCAGCGTATCCTCATCAGGTTTTGGAGTGTGGTCTATCAGCCAGTTGTGATGCCTGCTTATATGATTCTTCGAAGCATACTAAACATCCACCTCTTGGTGCCAGACATGTGAGCTCATTTTCACCAAGTCTGGTTGGAACAGGCTTATCTGTGCATTAGGATGAAGCTTCCCCTGATCAAGAACTATGACAACACCGCCCTTTCCTCAGACTCTCCTCCGTGGCTTTTCCCTTGTCAAGAAGGGCCGACCCTTTGAGCGAACTATCGAAAGGACCTTCCAACTGTTCTAGCTGCGGCCTAGAATGAGACGGTGATCAATGTGGACTATAGGAGACACGGCCGGTACCACGACCACTTTCAGACGAGTCAACAGTGGGGTGATCAAATTCAACCACCTCAGGAGAATCTTCAAAAGATGCCTCTACCAAAACGGCCCCACGCGAATCAGCGCCAGCAAAAGCCGCCTTTGCAACCCGCACCAGATGGTCATTCAGAGCCTCAACCTGCGTGTCACTAAGGTTCAACCTAATAGCGATTCTTGCCAACCGCAGGTAATCTTTCTCCAAGTCGGGAACATTAATCTTCGCCCCGGCAAGCCTAGCGAACTTTTGTTTCTCTTTCACCAGAGCGGGTCATGCCGAAGACGACCCAGTTCTAATGCAAGGCTTCTTCCTCACAAAGGAAGCAAGTGTCTCAGACGAATCCTCCGCACCAGACAGAACGGGAGCCATGGCCCTAGCAGTTTTCCTCTTCCTAGAAGGGCCCCCATTTTCCAGCTTAATGTGCGACTCTTGATACAGAGTGGGGGACGTGCCAATTGTCCCACAGCCTGGTACAGATGAAATTGGAAACTTTTATGATATCAACCACCTCCCTTTTTGGCATGACACAGAATGTCTCCATGGTGGTTTGCTCTTCTAAGGTAGGTGGAGTAGTGGGAAACCTTCCTGCAAGAGAACACAAGCAATGATCACTCGGCCCGCTACCAGTACTTCTGCCAGAACTTGAAATCATCAGGCAGGTTAACGAAGCAATTCGGCAACTTCAACTTGCAAACAACATTGCTTTGCAGTTAAGGAATGTGATTTCTCAAAAAAATGTCGAAATTTCACCAAAAATTTCTTTTTTTTTAGTTACCAAAATTTCTTTCGAACCGGAATAATTTTTTTATTAGGTCATTCTCAATGTTGGTACATTTTAATCCGTTATAACTTAAGTTTAATATTAAAATTTGTTATATAAGTGAATCGTATGCAATATGTAGTTTGTATGACATTACGAGTCTCGTGGC
Source organism: Berberis vulgaris (assembly GCA_963556465.1). Taxonomy (NCBI): domain Eukaryota; kingdom Viridiplantae; phylum Streptophyta; class Magnoliopsida; order Ranunculales; family Berberidaceae; genus Berberis; species Berberis vulgaris. The sequence goes on along the minus strand of OY747126.1, from coordinate 32,917,525 downwards.
ACTCTTTATGTAATATGTAAGAGTTTAAAATGCTTAACTTACATTTATTACTTCAAAATTACAATTGAAATTTTTACATTTTTTCTATACACAACGAAATATTTCTTAAATTAACTCAACGAAATTACCTCAAAAAACGAAATCACAATCCTTGTCTGTAATCATGGAGCAGTCAGCAACTGAATCACCCGCGGGGTCACACTAATGCTAGCCTCCTTAGCACTAAGCAGAATCATGAGGATGATCTTGTATCCATTGGGTCCCAACTGAGCTGGAGGAATTCCAAAGAGATCCAAGAACTCCTAAATCATGTCTAGAATCGGGAAACACACTCCAGTTTGAAGCATCCCCAGATGTAAATAGATGAAACCGACCGGATGCAACATTGGCGTCTGGTCTCCCATCAGAAGGTACAATGACAAGTTTTCAGGGATAGTAGCTGATGATACATAAAAATGGTCACACTTTTGAGCCGAACACGTGTCATGATTATCTCAAGGAACAACGGTCTCAAGTATCGGCCCAATACAAATCCAGCCAAGTGAGCTAAGCCCGCTCAACTTCAGTCCGCCAAGCGAAACTGAATTCTCACAACATGCTAGGCCCACACGTCTCACAGCTATCCTCAATACCTATAAGCCTTATTTAAGCAAGTATCTTGAATATCAGCTTCAGACGGGTAACTACAGCTGCTCCTTGCTTCCAACTAGGAAGCAAACACCAGAGTATCTTCCACACAAATAAACTTCCTTCTACGGATTGCTCTTGGATTTGGAACTATCTCACGCGTATCTAGAAGTGCATAGCTATTAAGGAACTTCCATCCTACATCACAACTCTTAATTAGAGAGGGATCTCCACGAAGATCTCCTCCCTAAACTTCTGCTTATGATGGCCTGGTTGACCCAAGACTCCTTGCACTATAAATAAGACATGAGGTTGGTAAGCTAAGGTATCCTAAGATTTCTCTGTTACAGCATTACACCTTCCTCAAATACATGTCTCACTTTAGCATCGGAGCGCCATCGGCCACCCCACGGTGGTCTGTGGCTCACGTGCGTTGCTTGTGAAGGTCAACAGGTCAGCAGGAACATGGTCAAAAGAGGGAGTGAAAAGCGACTGCATCAATAGTTAAAAGCATTCATAGTCCTGATCACCTCACAAACCTTCAGGAATCCTTCTCCCAATTCCACAAATACCAAATTAAGCTCAACCTGCAAAATGCACAATCAGGAAAATTCCTGGGTTAGTCAATCAATAGGGAATAAAAGCCTAACATAAGCAGATTCAGGCTCTTTTCGACATGAGACCTCCCTCAAGTATAAAAGAGGATCAAAGCCTGATTGAGAGGGTGGCAGCCTTGAACAGATTCATTACTAAATCAACAAACAAGTGCCTCTATTTCTTCAAGATACTGAAGGGGAACAAGGAATTTCAATGGGGATGGCAATGTGAACAGGCATTCCAAGACTTGAAGTTATACATGGGAAGCACTGGATTGCTCTCAAAACTTATTCTGGGTAAGACGTTCTACCAATACCTCTCAGTCTTGGAACACGCTGTCAGCTCAGCTCTGAGCTGTGAGGAGAATGGGAAACAGAAGCCCGTCTACTACCTCAGCAACACGTTTGATCGGGCAGAGGCTAACTACCCTAACATAGAAAAACTAGCCTTAGTGCTGATAACTTCTTCTAGAAAATGGGTTTCACTTCCAAGCTCACTCAATAACAATTCTGACTTAGTACCCACTTTGGTCAGTATTACACAAGCCAGAACTATCAGAAAGAATGGTCAAATGGTCAGTAGAGCTAGGACAAATTGACATCCAATATGCTCCAAACGCAACCATTAAGGTGCAATCGCTGGTAGACCTCATTGCCAAGTTCACTGGAATAGGAAAACTGGAGTTGAAAGACAACAAAGAGACGAGAACCTCGAGCCTCCCCAGTAGAGATGGATCTTGCGAATTGACAGGTCATCCAACATGAAGGGTTGTGGACCCGAGATTATCTTTTATACTCCAGAAGGGGTCATCCTAAGGAAGGCTATCAAATTTCATTTCTACGCTTCAAACAATGAAGTGAAATATGAGGCCCTCCTAGCTTGCTAAAATTAGCCAAGGGAATTTGAGTAAAATAAATCATGGTGTTCAACGACTCGCAACTGGTGATCAATCAAATGAACAATGAATTTAATGTTAAACACCCCGGATGAGGGCCTATTAAGAAAAAGCAATTGATGCCAAAAGATGTTTCAAGAAAATTCTACCTCGCCGCTGTTCGAGAACACTGGAACAACCTCGTTCGCAACGGATGACTCTGACGCATTCATAGAGATCTAGGAGAAGTCGGTCCTGAAAGCAGAATGGCTCCACGAAACTTTCTCCATAGCAAGGAGACCAACTAGATGAGCCCCCTAATCAACTACAAAAAAATGGAGTTCTCCCAGCAGAGATGCTAAGAGGCTTGCAAGCTGGAAAATCGAGCGATAGGATACACGCTTCTCAACAACAAGACATGAGGTTCCCAATCTTCGGTACATCTACAGATTGGGAACCTCAGATTAGCAACATAAGACATGAGGTTGGTTCAGCGGAAAAGAGACAGGAAACCAACCTATATTTAGTTCATTTGCTCTATAGAGTCTGATTCTTCTAATTTCCTTACTTTCGAAGCTATCGCTCTGATTAGAAAAGATTGTTCATCTTCTTCATGGCTCAAGAAAACCTTCTTAATGACGTTGTCTTGGCCGAGGGCCTGGAGTTTTTCAAAGACAGGTTGTTGTCTGAACCTGATCTCGCCAAAATTCGTACAAAGTTTGGGTTCCCTGAGGACCTGCCATTGTATCTCTTGACGGGCAACCAGATGCCAATGTCACCTCTGATTAGTTTTATCTGTTTGCACCGCGGGATGCTTCAAACTAGAGTGCGTTTTTCGGTTCTGGATGATCTAGGAGTTCTTGGACTTCTTAAGGATTCCTCCGGCTCAGTTGGGACCCAATGGATATAGGTTCATCCTCATGATTCTGCTCAGTGCTAAGGAGGCCAGCGTTAGCGTGACTCTGCGGGTAATTCAGTTGTTGACCTCTCCTCAGCTAAAGAGTAATGTTGTTTGTAAGATGAAGTTGTCGAATTGCTTCGTTAAGTTGCATGATGATTTCAAGTTCTGGCAGAAGTACTGCTTCTTGGTCCTTGTGGATTCAAAGTATTTTCAATGCAAGGGTCGTCCGCTCAAGCGACAAATCAGACCGCTTCGTAAGTTCATCTCTTTTCTTATGATTTTGATATGCTTGATAGTGAGCAGATTAACCATCGTTTGCATTTTTCCTTAGGAAGGTTTCCCACTACTTATCTTACCTTAGAAGAGCAAAACACCATGGAGAGGTTTCGCGTCTTGCCGAAAACAAAGGCGATCGATGTCATAAGGGTTTCCAACTTCATTCGTAGTGGGCTGTGGACAACTAGCACGTCGCCCACTCTCTGTATCGAGAGTCACGTATTAAGTTGGAAGATGGGGACCCTTCCAAGAAGCGGAAGGCTACTGGGGCCAAAGCTCATGTTCTGTCTAATGCGGAGGAGTCGTTTGAGACTCTTGCCTCCTTCATGAGGAAGAGGTCTAGCGTTAGAATTGGGTCATCTTTGGCACGACCCTCTCTGGTTTGCTAGGCCTGTTAAGGTGGAGATTGATGTTTTCGGCTTGGAGAAGGATTACCTGTGATTGGCAGGAGTTGTAGACAGATCAAACCTTAGTGACACGTAGGTCGAGACTCTGAATGACCATCTGGTACGGGTTGCGATGGTTGTTTTTGTTGGTGCTGATTCGCGTAAGGATGCTCTTGCAGAAGGCATTTGTTAGGATTTGCCTGAGGTGGTAGAATCTTATCGCCCCATAGTCGTTTTGCCTGATAGTGACCGCGGTATCGGGCGTGTCTCTTGCAGCCTGCATTGCTTACCATCTTGCACTATGCCTCAACTAGAGATGTTGGAGGGTCCTTTGGATACTTCGTTGCCTTCTCTCCCTCCGGATCCCATTGAGCTATCTCGCACAAAAAGGGTTGATGTTGTTGACAAAGGAAAGGCCACGGAGGAAAGTCTGAGGACGGTGGCGACTGTGAAGGGCGGTGTCGGCATAGTTCCTGATCAAGGAAAGCTTCATCCATGCACAGATAAGCATATTTGCACTAGATTTGGTGAAGCTGAGTTCACAGGTCTGGCACCAAGAGGTGGATGTAGAGTACACTTCGAGGAAGCATATACACAGGCGTCACAGCTAGCTGATGGATCACGCTCCAAACCCAATTAAGGATTTGTTGGAAGGGTGTATGGATAAAGGCTTGAAGTACCTATGATGGGTATGTCTCATTTGAGCCACGTGGTCGTTGCTGGGACGAAAGTTGAAGTGGCTCGTGAGAGAGTATACACCTTAGAGTGTGTCTTCTCGCATATGCAAACGTTGTATTCTGATGCACTCCATGAAATTGAGCGGCTTAAGAAGCAAGTCGAGAGAAGCGGTTGGGTCGATCAACCATGGCCGCTGAGGCTCGGAGGGCTCGTCTAGAGGACCTTGAGCGTAATCTGACAGAGGTGGTGTCTGAAAGGAACAAACTTAGGCAGAAGTTGAGTCGTATCTGCTAAGAAGTCGAGGTTGTGCAGGAAGCTGCGGCTAAGGCGAGTTCTGAACTGTTGTCTTTCGCTGAAGATAGTGCTTCGAAGGAAGCTGGCTGGGATGCTGAGAAGCAACAATTGGAATTCGATGTGGAGTTCTAAGCTCGAGAGGCGAGGAAGGCCGAGGACCAGCTCGAATTGGGGTGGCATGAACTTAGTGTCGTGAAGAGTAGTCTGGCCACAGAGCAGTCTCTGGTCGACGCGCTGACTGGCAAGTTGGAGCTGCTGTAGCGTGTACTTTTTGATGCAAAGGTGTGGGAGAAAGAACTTCTCCAAGAACAAGGCAAATGTGAGTTCCACTGGGTAGTACATGGACGGTTGGAGTTATTGGCGCTAATGAAGGAGGAGCATCCGGAGTGGGATCTCAACCGTTACCTCGACGTCATCGAGCGAGGAAGACAGTTTTAGCCTTGATGTTTAGGCTGCAGCGAGTGTGGACACAACTCCTGTTCTTTCTTCCACTAGGCTTAACTCTTCCATTTCTGTACCCTCTCTTAATAAGGAGTGAACTTTGTGTGTTTGTACTCTTTTTGTCTTTAACCATTAATGAAAATAGTTTTATCCATTTCGTACTTGTTGTCTTTATAACATGTTTTTCAATTCACCGTATCATCTTGTTTTGGCAAAGGCTAGTTTAATCAATAGAACGTTGATTAGTCTTTCTGCGATATAGAGCTTGACCGCTTTGTATTGCGAATGACTCGGGGTCCTCGCGGTGTAGTCATGTCCAATAGTGTGCATGTTACGAACAGTTTAGCTGGGGATTAAGTCATCCGAGTTGTGCCCTGTCCCCAAGGTAAGCTGCTTGAGGGTTACCTTGCTTGTCTGACTGGTTGGCAGTAACTGTTACTGTGAGAAACTTGTGATGGCCGAGCATGCGTGTGAGAGTGTTCGTGCCGAGTCAGGCGTCGTAAGCTCGGGTTGGCATCCTAAGTAACTTTTATCTGGGCACTGGCCGTATGATCTTCGTATTGGCATGAGTGGCCTTCGCTTAACATTAGAATGTCAGTCTGTTTGAGCATGAAGATGCTAACTCAGCTAGATTCATGTCCACTTTCGCTGTTTTGAAAAAAAAGCCATCAGAATTAGTTCAGGACTGACTAGGCTCCCACAATCCAAATTATCTACACCTGAGTGCACCAAGCTAAAAAGCAGTGGTCCCGTGGCAAACCGTCGAAATCAGGTCGTGGCTAACTAGGCTCCCACCTTTTAGACTATCCACACCCTCACAGCGTGGGCGACAAGTCCAGGTTTGGTGATTTGACGGCCACGCTGAAAAGCAGTGGTCCTGTGGTGAGCCATCGAAATCAGTTTGGGATTGATTAGGCTCCCACCTTCTAGAATATCTACACCCTCGCAGTGGAGGCTACAAGTTGAGGTTTCGATTAGAAGCTTTTGTTGCTAGTTGTCACCAGCTAGGCTTACAAGATTAGGTTCGGTGATCATTGAGCACGAAAGGGGCAACGATCCCTTGCGAGTCATCATCACCAGGCGTGATAGCGCAGATTAGACTCCCACTTCCTAAACCGTCAATGCCCGCGCTAAGCTGACTAGGTATCAAGTTGAACAAGAAGTTGTTGTCATCAGCTTTGGCCGACTAAGCTTGCCTGGTTTGAAAAGCGGTTTCGCCTTCTTGGAGCGTGTAAACTAGTCCATCTACCTCGTGCATGGGGTGGACGAAGTTACCGTAAATCAACTAGTGATCTGTAGGTACAATCCGTATGTCAGTGTTGACTAGAATCTCTAGTGCTCATGCCAAGCATGTGACAGAGTGTTGTTTGAATAATTGGTTGAGCCTTTGGGCCCACAGTGGAAGAGCTAGGGCAAGGTGCGCTGTGAGTACGACGTAGATTGCGTGACAGTAGAATATCAGTTACTCCCCCTCAATTGATTGGGTTGCGCGCAGCGCCATTAATTGATTGATGTGGTTTGTGCAGTTTCCTTGGGAACCGTCATCTTCTAGTTTCCCATGCGGTATTCAATGATCGGCAGTTAATGCTTGAGTGCTCGCTTGGTGAACCATCGTGTCTATATAATGGTGTTTCCAATCGTTGTAGGCACTATCTTTCGCAGAGCTTATCTTCTACAATGTCCTTGCTTGAAGAAGATGCTTTGGGTTTTCCAAAGGCTGATGAAAATGCTTTGGGTTTTCAAAAGGCTGAAGGCAGGTTTCCGTCTATGGAGTTTGCGGGCGTTTTGACATTTTCACCAATCAGGCATAGTGATAGTTGTTGTTATGTTCGGTCACCTATTATGGGTGAGCACGTAGGTTATCCGCTGAGGTCTCGTAATTTCTTCTCATATTGTTGAGAAGTAGTACGGATTTCCTACCAAGGAAGATGCCTTGGTGTTACACCGTACCACTTTTCCCTTCGTGTACTTGAATCTCGCTGCTAACCAATGGTTGATCAAAGTGTTGGTTGATGTGCGATGTTTCCGGGTGTGGTATCTCTCAGTCACACCGGGTGTCGCATATGGGAAAAGTGATCTCCCTTGATGGTGTTGTGAGACCGTGACCATGTAACTGCTTGTGGCCATCTTCATCTGCCTCAAGGTGTTTGTTGTTACATCTTTCCGATAATCAATAGAGTTTGAATCTATAATTCTTCCTTTATTTCTTAAATTATTGAAAATCACATATATCTCTTAAGAACTAAAACTCAATATTGACTATGGAAAGGGAAACAAACAACTTAAAGCAAACTAACTGTTGACGGAGAGACATTGATCCTGGTCGTGAAGTGAATTTGGGTTGCTTTTGTGGATTCTTTAGCGGACTGCTTAGGCACCACATAGATTACTGAAGAGTAAACCTTGGAAAGGAATAGATCCCCACGTTGACAGAGCGTTGAGGGATGCGTTGAGCAGAAGAGCTTGTTGGTTCTATACCACTTGAAAGTGATGTTTCCACCGTTATCCGACCTGGCACTAGTTCTGGTTGCTTTGCAAAATGTAGTTGAATCTGGGAGCACTTTATTTGTTTCAGTGCGGCGTAGTGGCAGCCTCGTGCCGCAGGTTGGTCCCCACGTATTGTTCCTTCGGAATGGTTAGCAATATACTTAACACAATGGTAAAGGGTGGAGACCATTGCTTCTATCTAGTGGAGCCAAGGTCTTCCCAAGATGAGATTGTAGGATGACGGTCCGTCTACCACCATGAAGTCTAGAAATAGGACTTTTCTAAGCTGTGGATTTTCTACTACCGTAGCCAAACTTATATTTCCGATGGGGAAGCACATTCTCCACGTTGAATATGATCAGCGGGTGTTCTGAAGACGACAGATTTTTCTTCTTGAGGTCCATGCTGCAGAACGCGTTGTAGAATAAAACGTTAAGCGAGCTTCCTATGTCCACTAGAGCTCTCTTCACCTCCCACTTTGCAATGGAAACAAATATGACCAAGGCGTCGTTATGCAGCGCTTGGACTCCATCGATGTCCCTGTCCATGAAAGTCAAAGTGGGAATGGGGTTCTAAATTCTTGAATAGCAAACGCGTTTGTCCTCATCCGCGGGTTGTGTCCGCATATCCAGCAGAGTCCTCTTGCGGGACCTGTACAACTGGTTTTCATTTGGTCTGACTCCATAAAGGACGTAGATTATCCCTGGAGTCTCTTTCTTAATCTCTTTAACCAACTCCCTCTGTCCCTGGTCTGTTCTGACTGCTTTTCAAATTTCAGGAATTCTTTCAACTTGCCTTTGCGAATCCAATACTCAACTTCGTACCTCAGACTCTTGCAGTCATTGGTGTTGTGGTCACCCTCCTTGTGGTATGCACATTATTTGTCGTTGTAGTGGTTGAAGGGGTCTCCGTGTGTCTTTGGGTATCACTTCAATTCCTCCCAGCTTTTCATGGAGTTAAGTACGTTTGACAGGCTAGCGTTCAAGGGTGTCACGGTTATGGATCCAATGTAGTTGGATGATTTCTCCAGCTTAGGCCGGCCAGGGTCCGGCATGTTCTCGTTGTGCTTCCTTTTGCCCTGTTCCTCGTCCTCGCGTCTATTTTCCTCCTTCTTGTCCCTAAGAGAGGAGGGTTTCTTGCGGCTTTCGGTTTCCCTTTTAGCGGTCCTTAACTCCTCCAGGGTGATATGTCTCTGGATTCTCATGAGGAGCTCTGCCATGTCCAGAGGGGGCTCCAAGGTGAGGTCCTCGATAAGCTTTCCCTCTCGGAGGCCAACAGTGAAGGTCTTCACGGTTGTATCGTCGCTGCACCCATCGATGAGGGTCAACTCGTTGTTAAAGCATGTGGCATACTCTCGGAGCGTCTCGTCGGACCTCTGCCTTAGAGAGAGTATGTAGTGCGGGCTTTCCTAAAACGCTGGCTTCCAATGAAACGTGTCAGGAATTCCTTCGCCATTGTTTTGAAAGAATCGATTGACTTCGATGGAAGGCTGTGGAACCATATCACTGCAGAGCTTTTTAGACTAGTAGGAAAGGTTCTGCACATGACGGACTCGGATCCTTCTTTTAGGGCCATTACGTTTTGATAATGGCATAGATGATCGAAAGGATTGGTGGTCCCGTCATAGGAGTCGAGCTTCGGGGGAGTGAACTTTTTCGAAAAGGCTTCGTTCATTATTCGGTCCACAAATGGTAGGACGGAGAGGCAATATAGTACGTCCAGATCATGCGCCCCTCTATGGAGGGGGTTTCGAGGGACGAGTCTCTCTGTCCTGGTGGTAAGCACAGCGTTAGCTGCGCAACCTCCATTAGATCAATGAGAACTAACGGGGACTTGGCTCCCTTGCGCTTACTCCATATCATCTTCTGGAGGCGGAGGTTTGTGCTGCTTTTGGTCTCCGTTAGCAGGTGGTGGATTTTGTTGCGTAAGTGTCTCCACCGCCTTGGCGATCTACTGTATCTGAAATGCCAGCACATCGATTCTAGGGTTCATCGTTACTGCTGTTGGCGTGGGAGCGTGAGTTGGCTACTCGTGCATGACAGCAACTGCTGAATGAAGCGGTATAGGGATAGCCTGAGCGATGGACATGTCCCCTGGTTCTCCGTTGTTGCGTGACCTGGTGGTCACCATCACTTTGGGTTTTCATAGGAGACGACGATTTGTGTAAAGTAAATAACTATGTCGTCCCCACGGACGGTGCCAAACTGATGCACTCTTATTCCGCTCCCTGCTTTGACCTAGTCCTGCTGACTTGCACAAGTAACGCATGTGAGCCACAGACCATCGTGGGGTGGTCGATGGCACTCCGATGCTAAAGTCGGACTGGGCTCTGAGGACGGTTTATGTTGTAACAGGGAATTTGTAGCATACCTTAGCTTACCAACCTCATGTCTTATTTATAGTGAAAGGAGTCCTGGTTCTACCAGGCCATTGTAGGCGTAGTTTAGGATGAGATTTTCATGGAGATCTCTCGCTAACTAGGAGTTGTGTTGTAGGAGGAAAGTTCCTTGTTAGCTCTATGCTCCTAGATACGCGGGAGATAGTTTCCAATAAAAGAACAATTCGTAGTAGGGAGTTTCCCTGTGTGGAAGATACTCTGGTGTTTGCTTCCTATTTGGAAGCATAAATCAGTTTTAGTTGCTCGTCCGAAGCAGATCCTCAAGATACTTGCATGAAGAGGGCTTACGAGTATTGAGGATAGCTATGAGACGTGTAGGCCTAGCGTGTTGTGAGAGTTCGAGTTCGCCTGGCTGACTGCAGTTGGGCGGGCTTAGAAGTGCTTCGGCCGGATCAGTGTTGGGCTGACGCTTGAGACCGTAATTCCTCTAGAACATCATGACACGTGTACGGCTTCGAGGTGTGATCATTTTTATGTATCATCACGAACTATCCTGGAAGCAATCAAGAGAAAACTCAAAGCAGCCAAAGAGCTATGGGTCTCAAAGCTTCCAAGCATCCTTTGGGCATACCATATCGCCAAAAGGACTCCGACTAGAAAAACAACATTCCCCAAGGCCTATGGGTCTAAGGCGATGGTTCCAGTAGAACTTGAAACATGCCTACGTTTAGATTAGAGGAGTTCATGATAAAAGACAATGATGAAGCTCTAAGATTCGGACTAGACTTGCTCGAAGAGCATAGACACGAAGCTTCCACCGAAATAGCGGCTTATCAACAAAAATGGCCCAATGTGACAATAAGATGGTTAAACCTCAAGTATTCAAAGTCGACAATTGGGTACTCAAAAAACCTAGCCGAACACCAAAGACTTGGGAAAAGACAAGCAAAGCCTAAACTAGGTCTGGTTCATAGTACACACTGTGTAGGACGTAGATAACGTCTACGATCTTTTCCTCGGCCTCTAGTGCAAGCTCTTCCTTTTCTTTCTCTCATGGCTGGTTCTCATTGGAGCTCATGAATTCCTTGATTGTCGCCTTTTGGACTCAGTACTCAATCTCATTCTTGAGGCTTTGGTAGGATTGAGTACTATAACCGTGTTCTTTGTGATAAGAACAACATTTGTTGTCACGTTTTGATGGGTCACTCATTAGCTTAGAGGGCCATTTGACATCCTCCCAACTATTCATGGTGGAGAAGATCTTGGACAAGCTGACGTTGAGCGGGTTGTAGGAAGGGTACCTTGAATTGATGTAGTTGGTGACTAATGATACACCAAACCGTACTCTGATCATCACCGTACGGATGTCATTATAATCTTATCAACAGAACAAAGCGGGCCCGATTGCATGCTCAATCCAACGAGGCCCGGACAACATTAAGTCCACTATCGACAGATTCAATAACGTTGGACCCGAATTGCAGCCCCTTAATAAGTCCATACGTCATGCGGTCAAGCCCAATACTCATAAGCCCTGACAAGGCAAGAGTAAGCCTTAAAAAGGAAAGTATATGGGGATCAACCCAAGACAAGCAGACCAGCAATACATCGGATCCGACAAGGAAACAAATACTAGAGTATAAGTCGGGCAAGAAAACTTCCTTACATGGACAACACTAAGAGGGGGAAACCTCTCTCGTAGATTTAGGAGCACAAGTCGTGTAAGGAAACTTTTCTATATGAACAACTCCCAAATAGGAAATGATCTCTCCAGGAAGATCTTTTTTCTAAACTACGACACTAAAGGCCTAGCCAAACAAGGACTCTCACACTATAAAAGGGAGATAATGTCAATGAACTTGAGGTACGCTATAGAAACTCAATCTATAGTTTTAAGCTTCTCCTAAGCCTTATCTAACTTAAGCATCGAAGTGCCATCGACCACCACACGGTGGTCCTTGTCTCACGTGTGCTACTTGTGCAAGTCTTGGTAACGGCACGGAAGGAGAGCAGGAATCAAATACATCAGTTTGGCGCCGTCTGTTGGGACGACAAAGTTCCTCAGAAGAAATAGCAGTACCACTTTTCTTAGAAAACCAGAAAGATGGTGACAATAAGGTATCACAACAATGGAGATGTTGCGGAACCCTCGAATGCTCAAGCTGCCAGAGTGTTGTTCGTTCCACCACCATCGCGGTAGGAGCCCCCTCAGATCCCCACGGCGGTGGCTACCACGGTGGACCCAAGGGTGGATCTACTATCAACCAAAATGCATCAAATCACAGAAGCGCTGGAGGTACTCAAACAGCGAAATCCTCCGCCTGTAGAAGGAAACCGTGAGCAGCGAAGGGGCAAGTCCCCAGAGAGATCCAGAGAATACGTTCAGGAGAGTCGAGCTGTCCCAGCAACTTCTCAATGGACCAAAGTTGGAGGAGCGGCCAATAGAGACCCATCATCCAGAGCCGACAGACACGTCTCGCACAACCCCATCCATAATGGAGCCACAAACTTAGACGTGTTGTTTAATCTCATGATCCCTCCATTCATGGATCGCATCATGGACGAACCACTGTAGAAGAAGTACACAACACCGAAGCTGGAGTTTTACGACGGGACAGGGGACCCATCCGACCACTTGCACCACTTTCATCACGTTCTTGCACTCAATGAAGGGTCTGATAAGATAATGTGTCGATCATTTCTTGCCAGCCTAAAAACGTTAGCGCTGGCCTCATTCCATAGTCTCCTTCAAAAATTTATCAATTTATTCAGGACATTGGCGATGACGTTCCTCACACGCTTTGTGGGCAGCCAGCGAATCAGGAAGGTCCAGCATTATCTACTGACCCTAATGCAAAAATAGAACAAGACGTTGAGTGAATACGTCACTCATTTCAATGTTGAGTTGACCCTCATCGACGATTGTAGTAATTAAACTGATGTCACGACTTTCTCTTCAGGTTTGAAAAAAGGCAAGTTTTACGACTTCCTTACTCAGGACCCCCGAATAATATGGCAGACCTTCTCAGGGATGCACAGATCGAGATATATCAATCTAGACGAAATGCTAGCCGCCATAAGGGAAGTAGAGTCAAAGAAGAAGCCCTCTGTTCCCAAGGACAATAAATAGGGGAAGAAAAAAACAGACAAAGATGGGAACAAGAGGAAGCACACTGACAACAAGATCGACTAGAATCGCACAAGGCAGGACAAGGCCTCTAATTATGTCGAATCCAGGTCTGTCACTCCTCTCAATACCAGTTTGTCCAATACCCTTGATTCGATCAAGGAATGAGAAGAGCTAAAATAGTCGCCTAAGCAGCAAGGAGACCCCGTTCGACACGGCAACAACAAATATTACGCTTACGACAAGGAAGGTGCACATGACACTGAAGATTGCAGAAACCTCATAGGAGAAGTCGAGTACTAGATCAGGAAAGGCAAGCTCAAGGAGTTCCTAGGCTCGGACAGGAGGCAGGGCCGAGCAAAGGAAGGAACTAACGCTGTCAAGAAGATTGAAAAGGAAGCTCCTAGCGTCATTTATGTCCTCCACGAGGTCGGCCACGAAGGGAAGCAATCTAATAGGTCCCATAAGAGGACGCTGGCCGAGATGTGGACACCCTCTTAGTGTGAGGACCGACAGGTGCAGCATGTATAAATTCACAGCCGCATCCCACCACCGTCGTTCACATAAATGGATTTCCATGAGGTACATTCTCGTCATAATGACGCCATTGTCATTTTTGTCCTCATCGTTAAGTAGGAGGTAAAAAGGGCCTTAGTGGATACAGCAAGCTCACTTAATGTCTTGTTTCTCAACACATTCCACAACATGCAACTACAGGAGAAAGACTTAACCCCCCCCCCCCCACCACCCACCCCATGATCGGATTCAGTAGAGAGAAGTGTTTCCCCATCGGGAAGACCAATGTAATGGTGGTGGCGGGGGAGCCACAATTGCGAAAGTACCTTGTCCAAGATTTTATGGTGGTTGACGCTCCATCCACCTACAACATTATTCTAGGAAGGTCGTGGCTTCATCATATGGAGGTAGTAGTTTCCACTATGCACCAATGCATAAAATATACAACCACTCAGGCCCAAGAAATTATCCGAGGAGATCAACCTGCAGCAAGAGAGTGCCATTATGCAACCCTGAAATAGCTGAGTTGTTGCCAACTACAGCGTGGGCCGCGGAACAAGCTTGTCAGGCACCAGGTCTAGACAAGTGAGGAGAATCACTCTGCGAGGGCGGAGGATCCCCGACAACCAAAGTACAACTATATAGAGAGTCAGAATTTGGAGCTCACAGTGCCATCCAGACCAACAAAGAGAAAAGTACCGATACTTCAGCAAACGGGCACCTACTCCATAAGCTAATAATCAGCAAGGAATTGCCCTTCAACATGAAGTCCTATTCAGTAACTTCGCTAGATTTGGCAAAACAAGACACTCTGCTAGAGGGTCTATGCAATCCGAACTAGGACCATATGCGCCTCCTTCAGGGCCGGGTTAGCTTAATCCCCTCTCGGAGTTAAACTATTTTGTTACTTTGATTTCGTTTTTTGTTTTCTATTTCATTTCAGTTTGAAAGAATTGTTCGTACCAGACACATTCCAAAAATAAAATAGATTTTATTGATTGCAATAAGAGTTATTACAAAGCTTGCCGACCAACTAGTATAGAAGTTTATAAACTACAAGTATCTATGTCAGATGCAAGTATCTATCCGCTGAAACAAGCGGAGAGATTTCAATCTGCCACCAAAAGATAAGGCGGTAAAAGTAGAATGCTTGAAACAGAAGGCGAATTAATGCACTGAATTCATTGCTTCGTCGAATTACCTTACAAGGATGATTTGAATTTAGCAACATGAACCTTGAAACGAAGTCCGGACATCTTTGCCCCGCCGACGAAAATGAACTAGAACTAGAACAAAAGGAGGCAGACAAAAGTGCCTATCAATAGAGGAGTGCCTGGGGTGCTGCAAAGTGACTAACCAAGAATCAAAGGTCGCATCCATCAAAACTCCGCTCCATCAGCCTTTCTTTCATCCATGGCATCACGCGTTGAGCGACAGAAAATCGAATACAAACTTGTCCCCTGAGGAAGAGTATGTACTTCTTCTTCGCAATATAAGAAGATATTACAAGATCTCATGGGATCAACCAGATGTCCACCCAAATCAGGTGGCACCGCATAATAGCAAGTCATATTAAGACTCATCAGCGCAAATGTCAGAACATTTGTAGACTCCTGTGAGGGAGATCTTTCTTCAACCTTTGGAAAACCCAAAGCAAATTTTCTGGTAAGATGCATTTGATTAACATGCTCTACTATTCTCATTGAAATGCTTGAACAAAGAATGGTCAGCCTATAAAGAAGCATGATGGTTTACGAAGCAGTGTCAGTCAATAGTTACTTCAGCATTAAATGTCGTACGGAAAATCAGGAAATGACGGTTCCAATTGCAACTACACAAGTCCACATACTTCGAATTGATGACCTTGCAAGCAGCCCCATTAACTGGGAGGACTAATTGATACTGAAATGTCTGGCAATATGTGCATCGTATCCCTGGCACGCTGTTCTACAAAGATTTTTCTAATTGGGCCCCTCTATTGATGGGCCCAAACTTATGCCCTGCCAGATCCGACCCAACACATGAAAAGGAACAAGTAGCAAAGGCATGGAGCGCCCATAGATAAGGAGCGTGCCTACAGAGTATTATCACTACACCAAAAACCCCCATTAGCAACGGTTTTATACCGTGGGCGTAACCCATTGCCACGGCTAAGAGCCGTGGGCTACAGAGGCGTCGCGAAATTCTTTGTAACGGCTATAAACCGTTGTTAAACATTGTAGCAACGGTTTTATGCTTGAATAGGGGTGGTGATTTTCAGCATTTAGCCACGGTTTTAAACCGTTGCAAGAAGAATAGCAACGGTTTTTAGCCGTGGCAAAAATAGCCACAGTTTTAAGCCGTGATAAAGTATGGATACTAGCAACGGTTTTAAACCATGTCTAATTAAGTAGCAACGGGTTTAAGCCGTGGCTAACCCTGGCCACGGTTTTAAGCCGTGGCAAGGTAGCCACGGTTTTTAGTCGTTGCAATAGTTAGCCACGGTTTAAAACCGTGGCAAATTTTTTTTTTTTTTTTTTTAATAATTTTTTTTTTTTTTTTTTGCTATCAAATGACTTTGACTCATTGAGTCAAAATCTATCAAATAATGGAGGCAAAGTAATGTAATTAATAAGAAAATGTATTACATTGAGTCAAAATCTATCAAATAATATCTCAAATACAATGATAGTCAAGGAAATAGTCATCTGAAATGATAGTAGAAGAGCGAACAGAAGAAACATGGTCTTGGGTTGTGTCTTGAGTAAGAAATAACCGCCAAAGAAGTTGCCCAAAATGCTACCAGCAGCAAGACCCATGAATGCATAAGATTGGAGACCGGTCATTTTCCATTTTTGGCCATACTCAGCAATAAGGGTGAAAAGTGGAGTCACAAAACTTTTTGTTACTACACCCGATCCTTACCCAAGATGCAAAAAGTTCTGCATCACCCACTTCATAGAAAAGTGATCCAGGTCGAACTTGACAAGTAAAGGCCCTGGAATCATAGGTTGGTTAAAAAACAGTGATCATGTAAAGTATTATAGTGCATGTTGAATATAACAAGCTAACCCATGGCAAAATGAATTAGAAGATAATGTATCACTATATTATCTCAACGACCATGAAGCAAAGGCCAAACCATCTTACCCAGCATCAGAATATATACCAAGCTTGAGGCCCTTCCCATGTATATAGTCACCCAAAGCTTTAATACCAGAGGGAAATGTCTTGGGATCAGGCACTAAATCACCCTGCAAATAGAATTACATTATTACGAGGAATTGGGAGAACTTCCATTGAAACCTGAAATCTAAAAGTGGTATCTTTTAGTGAACAAAATAAAATAAAAATTGTGCCTCATTCATATAGAGAGTAACAAGGAATGGCTCTCTTTGCATCCTCACATACTTTCAATCAACAAGTTTAATATCTACCCTCCTTTTGCATACAAGTAGTCACCATAATATAACATGGCTCTCCTATAAGATGTCCATGTTACAGAAATTACACTCTTTAGGTTACTACATAAGTAAAGAATCAGCTAAATATCATTCCTCGATAAGAACTAAATTTGGAACTAATTAAGCTAAGAAATACAAAATTAATCAAATTCTTAGAAAGAAAATCATTTTAGTTATGTGGATTAGTGTAAGAAGACAAACCTTTGAATCCCGTTTAAAAGAGGACCAGCAATCATCTGCCATAAAGATTATTAATCAGCCCAGTTCTAAGAGAAAAACTATTTTGTAGTAGAATGGTTAAGAAAAGAATTACCAATATTCACATAAATATATCCTAAACCAGCCAGTCCTGTTGAGATAAGTGCATCGGCTGTCAAGTATTTGAAGCTACTCAATCAATTGTTCAACAAAAAAGAAAAGAGGGCCTAATGATTAACAGACATTCAAAAAAGGGCCTAATGATGAACAGACATAAAAAAATTTGTTCCAAACAATCTAACTAAAATAACATAAATGAAGAATTTGAAGAATTATGAACACAAATGTTTGCAAATTGCATGAGTATAGTTTCCAACAACATATTAATTGAACATAATAAACCTAAAGAACAATTTGACATCGGAAACATTGACAACAAAATTTCAGAACCAAAAGTTTCCTAAATGAACCTAACAAATATAATAGAAAAAGAAACAACAAGCTGAAAGCTTATGTGTTGTTGCGAGAGAACATAGAAGGTCTCCTCCCAAACTCAAAGTGTTAGGTAGGAGGTTCTTCCCTCTTAACTATGGTATATATTTGTTCAACCTACAAAGGATTAGAGGAATATTATTGACTGATAGGTTATTTAGTTAACAATTCACAAATATGAAACACTAACCTAATATCACAGGTTGTACGCTGCAGAGGAAATGTAGTGACGTTACCAATAGCATAGACATCAGGAACACTTGTTCTCAAGTTTCCATCGGTCTGAAATCAACCAAAAACATCTCATAAACTGAGGTGCATGATCACCACCTAACAATACCAGTATGGGTGACAAGTCATTCACAATTCATTAAACCTACAAGTTGGGAATAGTCGATGTTCTGCGTTGAAATAAGCATGCAAGTTGCTGAGACACTTCACATTAAAATTATGACGTATTAGAATGATCTTCAAGCTGGATCGAGAGGATATATAGCATTGTCATATGAATATTCACAAACTCTGCAGGGTCCAGTTAATGGTGGAACAAAAGCATAAATGCATTCATTATATTCCTTTTCTTTGACAAAAGCATAAATGTATTCATTCATATTCATACTACGATATACTTCAGTATGAACTGATAACGTTGTTCACACATTTTGTTGATCACTTTTCTCAAACCTGATTTAGTGTAGTGAGGCGACCTCGAAGACGCTTTGGTGCTATTTCAGCTACAAAAACAGGTACCGGTTTTTTCCAAAAGCAATGAACGAGCGGGAAGTGCAACATCATACTTCCTTTTAGAGACAGTGGTTCCAACACAACGAGTACGTCCCCTCGCTTCTTGGCCAAACACTTGGCTTAGAGGATCATCATCAATAGTGAGGTCAATGTTACCCTGAGTTGAAGATTCTTGCAATGCAGCTTTTTTTGCTTTAACTTGTTCCTTCAAAAGAATGAAAAAATAAAATAAATCAGGACACAAATAATATTCAAACAACTACAAAGTAAATTAAGAATTGGGTATAAAAGACATCATTGGGCACATACCATATATTGTTCAGAACCATGCGTAGGTTTTCCATCCTTTCCCGTGTGACAAGCAATCCATATGTCAGTGCGTGTGACTGGTTCCCCATCAGGGTTCTTCTCAACCTATATACTTGAAAGATTAGTCTCAGCCTATAAAGTTAAATGGTATATAATATTGTACTAGTAGCTAGAAACTCAATTACCATTTCATACTCTACTTCTGCATCACTCTTTTGGCCACCCCCCCCCCCCCCCCCATACATACTTTGAAGCCTTTTTGTTTTTTGCATTTTGGCCTCTAATTGCCTTCGCTTCAGGGGTGCTCTCATAGTGAACAAACTCCTTCCAATCCTCCTCTCTTACACCATTTGGAACATGCTTCTTTTGTTCCTCAATGGTAGGATACTTATCCAAATAATTCTTCCTAAGATGTGCCTTGAACCTTCTATAATATTCAGGCATTTTCAAATGCACACTCTTTTTCACATAATTTGGGATGTCGTATTCACGCTGCAAATAAGCCATTGAGATATAAGTTGAAAATAAAATAAGACATTATGAAAATCAATGATGTAAAATCTCACCTTGAGGCCATTCCACACATCCTCTTTGTAGTTGTCAGTAACATGGTGCCAACCCTTGAATTTGATGGGCACAAGGGTTTTAACAAGCTTTCCAATGTTTTTATTGAAATTTCTAGCACCAGGTCCAACTGCTAAACCGTGGAGGTTGAACTGTATGGTCTGTTTAACTTCAATGTCATCATTTGTAGATCTAGTGACATCAATGGTGGAGAGATTGCCGTGAGTACTATCCATTTCTATCAATGACATTATAGATATTAACCATTATCAAACAAAAAGAAATAAGAATCAACTCTATAACTTAGGTGTGTTTGTTGCCAATGAGATAATGTGTCCAAAGAAGCTAAAAGAAGCAAACTGTACTCTTAACAATGGAACCTCCTATGGCTGTCCTAATTAAATGTTGAGACCAGCTGTGGTTAGGCTTTGGGAATGAATCACGATGTTGTTTAATTTCATTCTTGTACTAGTCATCTTTTTTTATTTATTTATTTATATTCATTCTTTTGATTATATCTATGGAAACTCGTTCATAACCCAGTAAATTATGATTACTACACTGATGACCAAAAACAAAATAAAATTGAGAGAAAATAGGGAATGGCATCTTGCATTTCCTTATAGCTTGGTCGAAGCTAGAGGCAATCTAATGATGATACAATTAAACTATAAGAAACCACAAAATCCAAAGAGTTGAGTACTCACGAGCAAGAACTTATGTTTCTTTATCAAGCTTCCTCGTGTTCAAAGTATTGCCACTGGAGGCAGCCTTGTTTGTTCCTGCTGTAGCTGGAAGATAGACAATAAAGCAACATTATCATTAGCATCAACAAAACAGAATTTGTGGACCAACATACATATAAACATTTTGTTTTAAAATGCACATTACAAGTTAAAATTATCCATTAAAGCTTCCTTGTAACTTTTGGTGGATGATATTACTGGTCATGTATTTGAACCCTCCAGAACAAATTATGAATCAGATTGATAAAAATCTTGTATCCATTAAAATAAAAACGATAGAATCATGCTACGGAGTTAGATGAAGCTACGGAGTTGCAAATATTGGATACAATCATGCTGTCCAATAATCTGAGCAAGAACACCAATGTGAACATGTATTTCCACATATATATAACAATAAATGGATAGGATTAAATATATATATATATATATATTGCAAAATCCCTCTTTTCTCCGTCTTTTTAATGATTAAGCTCTTTCCAGAGTCGAACAAAAGTAAATGGGACAAGCTTTATAATAGGGCCCCACGCCATTACAAATGATCAATCTAAATCTTCAATGCAACCCATCCCGAAACCTCGTCAATCCCCAGATAATGCAACCCAATAGCAATATTAGAAAAATCTGAACCATCCGGATCATGTTTTTGTTTGTATATGAACTGGTCCCTTGAGAACGAATATAACGCCTTACCTTAAGTCCACTTGAACTTAATCCCTAGTCCCCACCTTGCTTAGACCAACAACCTGCACCTGATTCAAAACCTCTTCTCCTTTGTTTCAGTCTGATTGTATCTTTAAAGCCTGAATTCACCTCAATCTTCAAATAGTCCACCAAAAACCTTTCCTCATTTGAAGCCTCACCTTCAAAGAACCTACCCAACCTTACATTTTTAACCAATAGAAAACAAAAGTTCCTCTAGAATAGAAATATTTTTTTAGGTTACGGACCATCAAAAGAAGTTCTTCCACCATGAGTCCCAAATAACAACAAAGTCCACCAAGTAACAACAAAGTCTAAGGCTCCATTATTACAAGCTTTATATATGGATACATACCTTCTTTGAATTGTAAAACACAATGGTTACCAGAAGTTCTATTCTATTCACTCTGTATATTCACCATTTAAGATTGTGTTTTCATGTCTAATGATTGTGTAAACACGAAGAGAGAAACACCACTAATGCTCAAGTGGATAGGAAAACTAAGTTTGTAACTGATAAACTACCAGTTTTAAGAATCAATCCAAGAGCAAATATTGAATTTTCAGGTCTATGGAGAGAACATGAATGCAATCTTTGTAGTTGGTACCATTGCAAGTCTGGTTGGTAATAAAACACGCAATCAAGCACTACAACACAATCCACATTCAGTAAACAAATCATAAATTTTTTTTCCTTCTTTTTCGATTATCCGGTTCAATTCCATCACAATAAAACCTAGTTTTTCCATAAAGCTTTCAAATGAAACCCCACTCAACCCAATTGTATACACTACTTTTAAACTCTATCAGAAATCAACTTGTGCTATTTAGGCCAGCTTCATTATCAATGACACATATAAACAATTTTATTTTTTGGCATTGGACCTCAAAAATCTCAGGACTGATCCTGAGGGGAACTAAAAGTGTAACTCTCACATTATGCGAAATTGGGGTATCAACTACAACCTCATTTTTCTCTGGTAACTTCAACCTTTTTATATCATCTCATTTTTATCTCTTATATTTTTAACTCATCGAATCCACTCCTTCATGTGTCTATATTTTCTTTCATATAATAAAATTCCATCAACCAAACACACCCTAATATGTAAAAAAAATTGATGATACTGAGATGTATTTTAAACTTCATCTTCCCCAATCCAATTGTATACCTAGTTATTTTTTCCCAAAATGAAAACATCTTCTGCAATCAACAGTCAACAATGCTCAAAGACTTGCAATTTGTTCGGCATTTTTGAGACATAAATAAAAAAAACTCTACGAACCCTAATTTCATAAAAAAATAAGAGAGAGCGAGAGTACCTGTATGAGAGAGGGCCTGATCGATTTTGAAGACGCCGAGTGGAGGGAAGACCAGGTTAGGAGGGAAGTCGAGGGAGGAGCAGGGAAGGAGAAGAAGCAGGGAAGTCGAGTCGAGGGAGGGAGCAGGGAAGTCGAGTCGAGGGAGGGAGCAGGGAAGGAGACGATGTCAAGTGGAGGGGAGGAGGGAAGCTTTTTGTCGATGAAAGTCGAGTGGAGGGAAGGTCGAGCGCCAAAATAGGCCGCCCAATTTTTTTTTTCAGCTTTTCATGTAGCCACGGTTCTGAGCCGTTGCTATAGCTAGCCACGGTTTAGAACCGTTGCTAAATTGTTTTTTGCAACGGTTTTGAGTCGTTGCTAGCCCTAGCCACGGTTTAGAACCGTTGCTAAAGTTTTTTGTTGCAACGGTTTTCAGCCATTGCTAATGATGCCCACGGTCAGGAGCCGTTGCTAATATTAGCCACGGTTTTTAGCCGTGCCCAATATACCAACGGTTTTAAGCCGTGGCCAGGTTGTTTTTACCCACGGTTTTAAGCCGTTGGTACATATAGCTACGGTTTTTGGCCGTGGCAAATAAACCAACGGTTTAAAACCGTGGCCAGCTCGGCGTAGCTAAAAGGGGTTTTTGGTGTAGTGTATCAGTAAATCCAAGGCATCAACCCTATTATTATTTTGCGGCTGTTCATTAAAGCCGGTCAATCTATTATTGGTTTGATCAATCGATCCGACTCTGGAATCAGACCGCCAGGCGAACTAAGTCAGGACACCCAAGTCAGACTTACACGCCCAAAATCTTATTCTAACCAAAGCTTAGTCAGCTCCGACTTATTATAATAGCTTCAAGTCCGCTCTAACACCTAGCCCGCCAAAAGCGGATGACGATGGGTTAGAAAATGGGAGCTTAGTCAGCGGTTTTAATACCTGCCAGCGATGGCTTGCCAGGAACCATTGTCCAACTATAGATAATGGTTGTCGAACCTAACCCAAACATAGTTGGTTTTGACCTATGACGATAGCTTCTGGTAGGCTCTAACCTAGCCCGTTAAACTAACAGGGTGTCAACGGTTTAGAGAGTGGCAGCTTAGTCAGCGTTTTGATGCCTGATCGAGACGGTTTGCCAATGACCATTGTCTAACTGTAGATAATGGTTGCTGAAAATAACCAAAGCTTAGTCGATTTTGACTTATGACAATAGCTTCAAGTACGCTCTAATATCCATTCCGTTAAACTAAACGATTGTCAACGATTTAGAGAATAGCAGCTTAGTCAGCGCTCTGATTCCTGATCGAGATGGCTTGCCAAGGGTCATTGTCCAAACATGGGAAATAGTGATCAAAGCTGACCAAAGCTTAGTCAGTGATGACCCATAACGATGGTTTTTGGTTTGCTCGAAGCCTAGTCCACCACTAACAGATTCTGGCGGCTTAGAAAGTGGGAATCTAGTCTGCACTCTCGATGTCTAATTAAGATGGCTTGCAAAGGGTCACTACTCATACGTAGACAGTGATCGCTGAACCCCGACCAAAGCTTAGTCAGTGACCACTGATGACAATGGTTTTGGTCTGCTTGAAGCCTAGTTCCCTGCGTGAGGATTCTGACAGCCTAGAAAGTGGGAGCTTAGTCAGCGCGATGACGCCTGACTGCAATGGCTTGCCAGGGATCATTAGCCAACTACAGACAATGATCATCAAACCTTGCTAGAGTTTAGACAAAATGACTGATGATAACAACTTGTGGCTCGATCCAATTCCTAGTCCACCACGAGCGGATCAAGATGGGTTGGAAAGTGGGAGTCTACTCATTGCCCTCGATGCCTGATCAAGATGGTTTGCCAGGGAGCACCATGGTCGTCAAAACCTAACCCCAGTTTAGGCAATTAAAACTGGTGATAACAACCTCAAGTCCAACTAAGCCTATTCTACGAATAGCAATTAAAGACGAGTCAAAAATCCGATCAGAGCTCTGGAAGCTTGACTTAGACGACTCGCGAGGACCATTGTCTGATCATCTATAACTGTGCACGTGATGGGACCACGGTCTGACTAATTCGCTTATAATAGTAACAACAACTGTTGGTTCAACATACAACCAAACCGCCATAAAAAGGTTGAATTACACTCCCCTATCTCTAAAATGATTATGACTAAAATTGCACAAACTATTGTAGCACAAAAAGTCAGAACTCTCACCAACTAGCAGAGCCTCTCGTTTTACAATTAATTTTGAAATAAGACAATTCAGGTAAAAGCTGCAAGAAAAGCAAAGAAAAACCAACTCGAACAAAGTACTATTTATTTGCGAGCCAAAGATAAAAATACAAGGTTCACTCCTCATCAGAAGGAGAGTTAGATACAATAGAATCGAACTTAGCAATAGATTAAGCAGGAGACTGATCTGTATGTGTTGCCTCTCGATCATCCTCATCAGGATCGCCTTCTTCTTCGGACGGATTAGAAGCCACTCCAAACTCTGCATACGCAATCTCTTTATAATAGGAGAGATCCCAAGCGGGATGCTCCTTCTTCATCAGATGCAATAGCTCCAGCCTTCCATGCAAACCTCTGTTGAACTCAAACGTGCTCTGGGCCATCAGAAGCTTTTCATCGCACACCTCTTGATTCAGTAAGCTCTTACTCCAGCCGCTCCTGTTCATTCGACAGAATGTCAGTCTTGGACTGTTCAGCACCCAACTTATCATTAATAGTACATAGCTCATTTTGTGCAAGAAAAAATTGCTCTTCAGCAGTCTGCACACTCTTGGCATTAAAATCATCGTCGGCCTCCAATTGCTGACATCGGATAATCCATTCGGATGCCTTCTTTACTCTCTCAGCGTGTAGAGCCTGCAGTTTAGCTTGCACTCCGATTACAATCTCATGGGCATGCTACAAGTCACAACAACCAAGGTTCAATTAATTCTCGAACTGATCCCTCGCAGACATTGCCCTCGCCAAGTCAGAGTCAAGCATTTCCAAGCGAACCTTCTGAGCCATCGACCTATTGCACCAGGACTCTGCTCCAGTATCTGAGTAAGCCTCAAGTTGTTTCCTCAATGACTCAATCTCTTAGAGAGCATTAGAGTATGACTTTTGCAAGTTTGCAAATACTCACTCCATAGTATACACTCTCTCACGAGCAGCCTCAACTTCAGTTCCAGCTACAACCACTTCATTCAGGTATGACATCCCCAGCACGAGATGTTTTTTCCCTTTATCCATACGTTTTCCCAGCATCTCACCCAGTAGTTCCGAAGCATAGTTCGCCAACTAATCATTCCACCTGCTAATATGCTTCCTTGAAGCGTACGAAATGTCAACCTCTTGATGCCAAGGTTGGTTGTTCATCCTTACTACGTTCGGACCAAACAAACTGATCTGGGCATTGGCGCAGAGATCCTTTGGAACCGGAATCATCCCAGCAGTACCCTTGACTATTCTCAAAACATCAGGGCCCTCATCCACAACTTTCCCTTTGTCCCAATAGTCGGCTCTCTTTCACCCACTGATTCAGCATCAGTTGACGGGGAAAAGGGAAGCGAGTCGTTCCTGGGACCCGTCATTAATTCAATATAGGGACCTGGAGGAGACCCTTCACCATGAGGTCGACAATCGGACAACTCCTCAACAGATTCATGGTTCTGAAAAGGGCAGAGCTCAAAGTCCTTCATTGAAAAGGGACGACCAGACAAAGCCGCCACACACGCCTGCAACAGCATTTTGCTCAAAACCTCTGCCTGTTTTATATTCAGTTTGGTTACATCCTCCACGCCCACCATTTTCACATACTCCCTTTCCAAGTCAAAAAGGGAGATAAAGGTCTTGACCTGAGCATCATGCCCCTCAGAAATAGAAATTTCCGCCCGAACTTGCCTGATAACATCACGTCCCTCGGACGAAGCCAAACGCCTACAAACAAATCTAGATGAAGCATGGGGCTTCTTCAGAGGCACAAAATAAGGAAGCACCTCATCTATTTATGCCTTCCTAGAAGGGCTTGA
The DNA here is from genome assembly GCA_963556465.1 of Berberis vulgaris. Lineage (NCBI taxonomy): Eukaryota > Viridiplantae > Streptophyta > Magnoliopsida > Ranunculales > Berberidaceae > Berberis > Berberis vulgaris. The sequence continues at coordinate 32,891,468 of OY747126.1, read as the reverse complement.
AACCTTAATCTTGGGAAGTTTCTTCTTTCTCGAAGCAGGCACACCTTCTGGCTTTGGTTTTGAAACCCTAAAAAGATTAAGAGCCTCATGCCAATGATCCCACAGTCCGCTACGCTTGACATTAGAAGACAAAATGACATCCACCATCTTCAAACTAGGCATGTCGCGAAACGCATCCAGAATCGTTTTATCCTCAATAGAAAGTGGCGAAGTTGGAATTTTCCATGCGAAAAGCGCAAATGTCAATCTAACATGCAATTAGCATCAGTAAGAACAGAAAAGGAACTGAACTTACTCAATTGTCTGAATTCATGCTCGATTGAACGACCAGCAGGCTCAAAATACGGCGAGTCCGCATGAGCTATGAAGCAGAACTTCTGCCAAGATTTAAAATTATCAAGTAGATTTCTAAAGCAGTCTGACGACATTAGCACACACACAACGTGCTCATTTATCCGAGGGAAGTAAGCAATTGCATCGCCCTCGAAGATATTGAAACACTAGCGTTCTTAGCCCTAATCAGAATGAAAATCACAGTCCTATACTTGTTCGGCACTAGTTCAGTGATAGCAATGCTAAAGTACGCCTGGAACTCCCAAATCTCCTTGATAATAGGTAAGCAGGCACCCGACTGAAGCATACCTCGGTGAAAATAGATAAACCCCTCAAGAGGGGACAGGCGTCAGATCGGCATCCATAGTGCAGAGCACCAGATCATCAGGAATCCTGTATTTCTACGAAGGACTTCCAGATCTGACTTGGGTAGCAACCTCTCCTCAAAGAATTTGTGCTCTTACGAACAATTCATCAGAAAGCTGATTCTCGCCCGCCATGGAAGATATCACAAGTTTTCGAATATGAATGTAGAGCAAAGTTAAAAGCACGGAATACGGTACGACAAAGCAGGGTCTCTAAGATCGAAAGAGTAATAAAGCAAAACTCTACAGAAAGGTGATCTATATAGGAAACATAACTCCCACCTTTTTTTCTTTTGGGAAGACACATGCCCAATTAATGAAACTCATTGCTCGATGGAACAACTTGATGATACATCGAAATGTGCTTTTTCCAATGTCGTACACATGTCATGATGATCTCAAAGAATAACAGGCCCAAATGTTAGCCCAACACTAATTCAGCCCAAGCGGTTTCAAGCCCAAAGAATGCAATCCGCTAGACGGACCCAAATCATTACAACCTACTAAGCCCACGCATCTCACAGCTATTCCCAATACTCGTAAGTCCTATTAAGGCAAGTATCTAAGAGATCAACTTTGGGCAAGCAAGACAACAACACTCTGCTTCCATCTAGGAAACAAATACCAGAGTATAAGTCGCACATGCAAACTTCTATCTATGGACAACACTTTGATTGGGAACTATCTCTCGCGTATCTAGGAGCACAAGTCTAATAGTGAAACTTCCCTTCACAGCACAGCTCCTAATTAGATAAGGATCCCCACGAAGATCTTCTCCCCTAAACTATGCCACCGATGGCCTGGTCGAACCAGGACTCCAGCACTATAAATAAGACATGAGGTTGGTAAGCTAAGGTACGCTACAAATTCCTTGTTTACAGCATTATGCCTTCTCAGATCCCTGTCTGACTTTAGCATCGGAGTGCCATCGTCCACCACAACGGTGGTCCGTGACTCACGTGTGTTCCTTGTGTAGGTCAGCTGGTCGGCAGGTCAAGGTCAAGCAGGGAGCGAAAATCAACTGCATCAGTTTGGCGCCGTCTGTGGGGATGACAAAGTTCCTAACCATTCACTAGTGTCATCTCTCTTCAAAATTCAAGGAGATGGTGACCACCAGACCACGCAATGATGGAGAACAAGGGAACACATCAAACGCTAAGACTGATGCTACACCACCACTTCAAGCTGTGCCGAAAACATAGGGGCAATTGACTCACGCCCCCATAATAGCAGCAGCAACAATGGATCCCAAGAAGGATCAGAGATCATCTTATATACGTCAAGTCCTACTAACAATGAAGAAGTTCAGGTCACTGAAGCAGAAGCATGACGAGACACTTAGAGCGTACGTCACATGCTTTAGTAACAATCTGATTTCCGTCAACGTGTGCAACAACGCAACAGCCCTCGCAGCCTTCACCAAAGGTCTTAGGAATGAAAAGTTCTATAACTTCCTAACTCTGGACCCACCAGCAAATATGGCGGACCTGGTGAAAGAAGCATAAAGTTACAATTCCCTAGAAGAGTAACAAACTACCAGGAAAAAGGCCGAGTCCAAAGGGAAATCCTCTGACGAAAAAGTAACAGACAAATAGGGGAGCACGATACAAGTACTCCATGGGGCACATTATGAGTCTGAACTATCAAACAGGTCATGAAAAAGAGCTCTCAGAGAGATGAGGGTCCAAGCGATACGCGACAAGCGACAAAAGTCACACGCCCGGAGACATGATCCCTCTATGCTACTATCCTTTACAGACGAAGACCTCTAGGGCGTCCAACTCCCATATAATGACGCTCTGGTGATAATGATCTCCCTAGCAAGCTGGGAAGTAAGGAGATCCTTAGTGGACACGGAAAGCTCATTGAATGTTTTATTTCTCCGCACGTTCCACAACATGCAGCTAAAGGAAGAAGTCCTAACCCCTGATAGTCGTCTAACGATCGATTTCAGCGGCGAAAAATGCTTCTCGATGGGAAAAATACAACTAATAGTAGTCACGGGATAGCCACCGATTCAGAAAGTTCTGTTTCAAGAATTCATAGTGTCCTCGAGAAAAAATTGAGGCCTTATTTTCAGGCCCACTCTATAACAGTTCTAACCAAGCATCCACTTCGCACGGTACCGCACAAGCAAGAGTTATCCGACCGGATGGTGAAATGGTAAGTAGAACTCGAGCAGTTGGACATAAGTTATGCCCCAAAAATCGCTATCAATGCCCAAGCGCTGGCAAACTTCGTCGCCAATTGAGAAAAGCCAAAGATGGACCTTCAAGGCCAAGACAGGGATGGACCTTGTGTTGCGATGCATCATCAAAAGGAAAAGCAAGTTGAGCTTGAATCACATTCCGTTCTCCAAGCGGCTTCACTCTCGAAAATGCCATTAGATTTTGCTTTCCCGCTTCAAACTACGAAGTCGAATATGAAGCCCTCCTTTCGGACTTAAACTAGCCTTGGGGATTGGGATAGAGCACCTAACGGCATACAGTGACTCAAGGCTGGTAGTCAACTAGGTCAAAGGAGAATTCAGAAGCAAAGACCCCGACATGATAGCCTACCGCGACATGGTATTCCATGCAATAAGTGGATTTAAAAGCTGCGAGCTCTTACAATGCCCCCGAGATGACAATAAAAGAGTTGACGCGCTGACCATGGAAGCCTAAGCCTCCGCTGAAGTCTCAAATGGTCACATCGAATACCAAGAGCAATCAAGCCTTGACGAAGAAGAACCTCGAGATGTTTGTGCTACAAACACATCGGCGAGTTGGATGACTCTGATTCTCGAATACATTGAAAGCGGAGTCCTGCCGACCGAGAAAGCCAAAGCCAAAAGAATAAAAAAACATAGCAGCGCAGTACACTCTCCTAAACAACAAGTTATACAGGAGATCAACAACCGGACCCCTGCTCCGATGCCTGTTACCTCCTGAGGCAGATCAGGTCCTAGGAAAGATCCACGATTGGATATGCAAAAATCATCCGGGTGGGAGAACCCTCGCCCACAAAGCCTTAACTCTAGGCTACTATTGGCTAATGATGCAACAGGACGTCAAAGATATTGTCTGTAAATGCGACAAATGTCAGAGGTTTGCACCATACACACACATTTCTGCCTAGCCACAGACACCGATGACAAGCCCGTGGCCATTCGCACAATGGGAGATGGACATCGTCGGACCACTCCCAACATCAACCAGCAAAAAGTTCCTTGATGTGGCAGTCGACAACTTCACCAAGTGGGTTGAAGCGGACTCCCTATCCAAGATAGGGCAAGTCCAAATAGAGAAATTCATATGGGCAACCATCATCTGCAGATTTGGCATCCCCAGAGTATTGTTCAGCGACAATGGAACTCAATTCGAATGTATCAAGGTTAAAAAAAACTATGCAAAAGTTTGAACATCAATCACCATTTCTCCTACTAGGGCACCCACAAGCCAACAAGCAAGCGGAGGTTATCAACCGAACAATCTTGGAGGCAATCAAAAGAAAACTCGACGCATCTAAAGGGAAATGGGTTTCAGAGCTACCAGGAATACTTTGAGCATATCGAACAACCAAAAGAATCCCAACGGGAGAACCACCCTTCGCCCTGTCATACGGGTTAGAAGCCATGGTTCTGGTAGAACTCGAAGTGCCCACCTTCCGAATGGAGGAGTTAATAGCAAACGATAACGATGAGGCCTTGCGCGTCGGACTAGACCTCCTCGAAGAAAAGTAGGATCCAGCCTCCACCAAAATAGCTACCTACCATCCATGAATAGCACAATACTACAACAAGAAGTCAAGCCACGCGAATTTAGAGTGGGAGACTGGGTACTCAGAAAAACCCAGTGGAAAACTGAAATCAAATTGGGAAGGACCCTACATAATGACCAAGGTAAACAAGCCAGGGACATACTGGTTGGAAGACAAACGACGAAGGACTTAAAGGACCATGGAATGTAAAACACCTAAAAAAATATTATCAGTAAAAATATTTGCTTTTACTAAACTTCCATTTATGTCCGTTACGACCAACGCTAACTTCAATTATCCCCGATGTGACCAAATTTGAGAGATCACGCCCGACGCCTAGTCGATTGTGCGCGGATGACGATGGCCGAGGAAGTGGGAGTCTAGTCATCGCTCTTACGCTTGATGATGATGAGTTGTCAAGGGATTATTTCTCATCTACAAACAATGATAGTCGAACTTACCGGGTAAGCTTAGTCAGTTTACAACTGATGACGATGGCTTCTAGTGCCCGATGCCTAGTCTGTTGTGCGCGGATGACGATGGCCGAGGAAGTGGGAGTTTAGTCAGCACTCTCACGCCTGATGATGATGACTCGCCAAGTGATCACTGCTCTTCTACAGACAACAATCGGCGAACTTACCAGGTAAGCTTAGTCAGTTCGCGACTAATGACGATGACTTCTGGTGCCCGACGCCTAGTCCACTACTCGCAGATGACGATGGTCTAGGTCGTGGGAGTTTAGTCAGCACTCTCACGCCTGATGATGGCGACTCGCCAAGGGATTATTGCTCTTCTACCTACAATGATGGTTGAACTTACCAGGTAAGCTGAGTTAGTTTACGATTGATAATGACGACTTCTGGTGCCCGACACCTAGTCCGCTGCATGCGGATGACGATGGTCAAGGAAGTGGAAGTCTAGTTAGCACTCTCACGCCTAATGAAGATGACTCGCCAAGGGATCACTGCTCTTCTACAGACAATGATCGCCGAACTTAACAGGTAAGCTTAATAAATTCGCGACTGATGATGACGACTTCTAGTGCCCGACGCCTAGTCCTCTGCGCGCCGATGGCTGGGGAAGTGGGAATCTAGTCAACGCCCTCCTGATGACTACGACTCGCCAAGGGATCATTGCTCATCAAAAGACAACGATCGTCGAACCTACTAGGTAAGCTTATTCAGTTCGCAACTGATGACGACGACTATTAGTGCCTGACTCCTAGTCCCCTGCGTGCAGATTACGATGGCCAAGGAAGTGGGAGCCTAGTCAGCTCTCTCATGTTTGATGATGACAAATCACCAAGGGATCATTGTTATTCTACAGACAATGATCGCCGAACTCACCAAGTAAGCTTAATCAGTTCGTGACTGATGACGACGACTTCTGGTACCCGACGCCTAGTCCGTTGTGCGCGGATGACGATGGAAGAGGAAGTGGCAATCTAGTCAGCGCTCTCACACCTGTTTATGACCACTCGCCAAGGGATTATTGCTTCTCTACAGGCAATGACCGCCAAATATGATCAGACAAGCCTACTCAGTGACGACTGACAAACTACAGCTTCTGATCAAGGTGTAGATGATTTGAAGGTAGAAGCCTAATCAACCCCAACTGTTGCCAACGGCTTGCCTCAAGACCACCGCTCCTCTACAGATCGTGGTCACTGAATCTAATCACAACCCAATCAGCGCCCCTGCGCCTGATGACGATGACTCGCCAAACAACCAATGATATCCTGATTGCACCAAGTAAGCTTAGTCAGTCCCTATTGACAAAAACGGCTTTTGGAGTGTCCCAGCGCACGGGCAATGATGGCTAAGAGTGTATTCACTAGTGCCACGGCTCGCGGTGGCGACACATCAGGGACTGCAGTGGCTCACCCATAAATAAGGGTGGCTCAAAGCAGTCAGTATCGATGCAACTCAACTGACAAACTCCGACAATCTGCCAACATGTAGGGTCCAAAAGTACTAATTCCATGTCCTGCAAAACTTCTAAAGAAGACACAATGGCACGATAGTACAAGACAAGAAGCAAAGTTACAAAACATGGCTTTCATTAAAAAAATTTGTCTTCTTTTGTCCCTAGAAGGACATTACAACTACTTTAAAGCAGAAAGGGGCAAAATGGCTTCCTCAGCAGTCTGCCCCAAAAAGCCAGGTCCTTCTTCCTGCACGATGGTTCCCAAAAGAACCCTCCTATAGTAGGCAAAGTCAAGGTCAATACCAGGGTGATGATCTTATCTGATAAGTTCCAGAAGCTCTCATCTGCCCCAAACAATCTCTGACGAGATTTATGGCCTCCGTCCAGAAGCACCGAAATCCATTGCACTTACCAAGGCAGCATAGTATGAATGCTCTTCTGACAGTAAGCGTTCAACCTCACGAACGCGACAGAATCCCTTAGCAAGTACAGACTCAAGCTGTCGTTGTGTAACGTCCCATTCAATCTGGCTCGCTTCCTCTTGCCAATCTGAGTCTGGAGATCAGACTACCAATTGTCCACAGCAACTTCTAAGCACCCAAACTCAGCACGGGCCCATCTCAGTTCCGCTTGGGTAGAAGCCAAATCGGATTTGGCTGACCTCAGATGAACCCTTATGTTTGCCAATTCTACTTCAGACATAGACGTCGTTGCCCGTGTGGCCGCCAACTCCGTAGCAGCACCAGAATCCTGCAGTGGATCAGTCAAGGAATCCACCTGCAACAGGGTGCAGCATAGCAGAACCATGTGACTCAAGAGCGTGAGCCTCCGCCACGTGGTGACTCACAACATCAACACTTGGTCCAATGCGCTCCCCATCTTGGTCAGCAGGGGATAACAAGATCTAACGAGAGACGATGATCCCCTAAAATCACCAATCGAGCAGATGAATATAACTTGTTACTCGCAGCAGCCATCCCCTTCTCTGGCAAGGATGATGACTCGGAAGAAGAAGCTGCACGATTGGTGGGCTGCCTCATTTTAGGAATAACAATAGGAGGCACGCTCGCCTCCAACTCAGCCATCCTAGTAGGCTTGGGCATAGTCAGGCTCCTTTTCTTCTAACAACGACCAACCTCTTCGGTCGGTGAACTGGGCACAACGAAGACATCCAGAGCAATCCACTCTGTAAGACATTACCTGACATTATGACCTCCTAGACAGACATCAATGGGAGTTTCTAATACTCCCTCTCTATCCGTTCTTCATCCTCAGTGAGAATCGGATTCGCAAACTTCCCTGAAAAAATAAACGACATACCAAGTCAGCACTACATTTGGGAGCAAGACGATAAGACAACAACAAATAAACCTACTAAGGTAAAACTGGAAGTATCTTGGGAGTCGACGTCCTCCAAGCCGGAAGTATGAGGAATTCACCGAAGCAAGGAGCCAATACTTTTGCCAAGGTTCAATGTCATCCGCTACCGGACGCAAGCAAGCTGGATTGTTCAATATGAAAATGCCCCAAGAATTCAACCGAGCAGCAGTCAGATGATGAACTATCGCTGAGGTTAAACGAAGGCCAGCATCATGCACTCTGAAAAGGATCGCAATCAAAATCATGAACCCGCACGGGGCCATTTGAGCAGGGGGCATGCGGAGAAAAAAAAAGAAACGCCAAACCTCGTCCGACACAAGGAATCAGAGCCCAAATTCAAACATGCCCCGGTGCAACCCTATATACCCCTGAGGGGGTGAAGATGGACCCCTAGTGGCAAACGCAGGAACAATTTCCTGATCCCCGGGAACATGGTATAGGCTCCGAAGGATGATTAACTCAATTTCATCGACCAAGCTATTCTCGAAAAGGTTGAGGCAAGTCTTGCTTGGAAATAAGTTCAACATTATCCGCCATCGATGGAAAATGCAAGTCAAGCTATAAAGAAGCACAATCACACAAAAGATAAAACGCAAAAAGAAACAAATAAGATCTTCCCTAAAACGACGACTATTTTTAGATAATATAAACCGTATCAGTTCTCCTTGAGCAGTCGCATATCAATTAATGCTATGTGTTACTCGAGACAACGCTTTGCGTTCAATCATCAAGACGGTACAATTACTTTTCAAAGATTCAGTGGACCGACTAGACACCCCACTAACTCGAGGGGAGTAGCTGATGATACATTGAAACGTTCTCTCTCCTACGCCGTACACGTGTCATGATGATATCGAAGAATAAAAAGCCCAAGCGTCAGCCCTACACTGATCCACTCCAAGCGGTTTCAAGGCCGTACAATGCAGTCCGCAAGACGGACCCAAATCATTACAGCCTACTAAGCCCACGTATCTCACAGCTATCCTCAATACCTTTAAGCCTTATTAAGGCAAGTATCTCGGGGATTAACTTTGGACAGGCAAAAAAGATACACTCTACTTCCAACTTGGAAGCAATTACCAGAGTATACGTTGCATATGGAAAGTTCTATCTATGGACCACACTCTGATTGGGAACTATATCCCGTATATCTATGAGCACAATTCTAACAGGTAAACTTCCCTTCACAACACAACTCCTAATTAGATAAGGATCCCCACAAAATCCTTTTTCCCTAAACTACACCACCGATGGCCTGGTCAAACCAGGACTCCAGCACTATAAATAAGACATGAGGTTGGTGAGCTAAGGTACGCTACAAAATCCCTTTTACAACATTATGCCTTCCCCATATCTC